>JAWXYG010000018.1:2405000-3019474 GCA_034222035.1 Acacia crassicarpa | reverse complement strand
AATTGGTCATTTTCTCGGAAGCATCTTAGATTAATATTAAAGTATAATAATGGAAGTTTCACATATGAAATTAATGAGAGAGAGAGAAATCATTAGTGCAGGAAAAAAAATTGGTCATTTTCTCGGAAGCATCTTAGATTAATATTAAAGTATAATAATGGAAGTTTCACATATGAAATTAATGGACTATATATGGCTAGGGTAATTAAAGTCAAATTCTCTTTTTCCTTTTTTTTTTTTTTTAACTTAACTATGATCACATTAACGCACGTCAATATTTTAATTCCACGAGGTAAAAGGAGTACTATATATCTTGAAATTTTAGTTCTCATCAGTAACTTAACCACTTACAAAAGAACTTATGAATGACGCTGTAGACAGATTTTATATAGCAGCAACTAGCTAGGGGACCAAAATCTTCCATCCGATTGATCCCCTCTAATATCTTCTGGCCGTTTCTTTCATTTTACTCTGCTTTGAAAGATTTTTCGTATCTCAAAGAACAGTATCACGAACTCAACACAAAGTTATTTATTTATTAATGATGATGGATATAACCTTACTAGAATAAGGCTTTCATCACTTAATCATGGAAGGCACTAGCCCTCTACAGCTTCTATCCATACGCTAGCATCCGAGGCAGATTTCATCATGGCAACTAGTGGCTCACGTACAACATTAAAAGCTGCAGGGGTACTACATACGATATTATAGCTATACCCAGAAATTTTATCATAGTAATAGTTCCATAACATAACCCCACCAAACTTGGAAGAGGTTTCCACTTGTGGAAGAATCTCACTGTTGAGCACATCGATGGGGACATAACCACCGGCACTGCCATTTGCGGCGGGAGACGCCGGGAGGCCAACATAGAACTTGGTGGCGGTGAAGGTGGTGGTCCACTGTTTCAATGAACTTATGAGTTTCTGAGTATCTGCATCATCAGTGTATTGGCAGGGAGGGTTGTTGCAGAACTGGACCCAAATGTAGTAAAAAAGGCCAGTGGTAATGGCTGTGTTTAAGTAGTAATCAGGGATTGGACATTGTGGTGCTGCTGATAGTAAAACTCCTTTTGTTGTTTGTATGAATAAAGGTCTTGAAGAAGGACATCCCAGTAAGAGTTTTTACCACCTTCGATGTCAAAATCAATGCCATCTAATTTCACTAGTCCTAAGGGACCTGGGCTTTGGCCACTGAGATAGTAGGTCCAGGGGTAGTCTGCAACGTCCTTGGCGTCTTGAGCTGAAGAAAGGATATATGAACCAGAGGCTCCTCCGACAGAGAGGAAGATTTTGACGCCCAGGCTTTGACAATGGGCTATTTGGGAGCCATATCCAGTGCAATCAGGGACACCTGTGGACCAATCACAATGTCCGGCAAGGTTTATGCCCGGAGTTTGTCCGTTGCCGAAGGTATTGAGGAATGCTATGTTGGTGATCTCGTACTTTCCGGTATCGCATGCTGCTTGCAACTCTCCTTCATTCACATTCTGGCCCCTGTAGGCGACAATTGGGCAGCCTAGGGAAGAGTAGTTGAAGTGAGAGCAGCAACAAGGGCAAAAGGAGCTGTAGAGTTAAGGCTTTTGTATTGGAAGCCATGAAAGTAGGTTGATAGAAGCAGAAGGTAAGGGTTTCTTGTTTTATAGCAGGAGCAACAGATCGACAGCCAATTCATAATGGGCAGCTAGCTAGAGTTAGGGTCATTAACGTCAAATATCTGCCTTTTATGTATGATTTGGCAAGGAATTAAATGAATTATATTAAAGTTTGGGGTTACCTACAATTCAGCTTAATTTATGGTTTAAAATTTGGAGAATTTCACTGACAAAAAAACTTATATTTATTATGTCAAGTACTCTAACTACATATAGAAATGTGTCATATTTATGAACATGTATATTTGATTATATTAAGGAAATTAATTATTATGATATGTACTTTCTTGAATACCTTACAAGCATACATACACTTTTGTTTTTTCATAATCTCTCTGAATAAGTGAGCTTCTTGGGATTCCAACTTGTGTTCTCTTCCTTATAGAGTGAGATTATTTACTATCTCAATCAACAACTTGTTGATCCATTTAAATACATTTTAATCAATAATAGGTTAATAGGCATTTTTTCCTTTATATTAACATCAAAATTCAAGTATCCCTTATGTTTAAAAGGTGTATTTTAAGTCCTTTAACCTAAGACTATTTACTTGACTAACGGAAAGTACATACTGAGTCAACGAATTTCAAACGATTACTCACTAATTAAATGCTGACAAAGCGTATATCTAATTTTAATTCAATGTTAACCCAATGAAAAATTTGATATTAAGGTAGGGTTAAAAGATTCAATTACGAATATTGAATATTGTTGACTTAAACTTTTTTAGTTGTGGCCTCCGGCTACTTGTGGAATTGAATTATGAATCCCCCCAACATCCTCCTCCTCCTCTCGTCTCCGGCAATGCTTCCATCCAAAACTCCGTTCCGTTCTTACAATCTTCAATAATAAGGATTAGGTGATATTTAGTGGAGGAGTGGCTTTTATTTGACAAAAACTGTCATTTGACTTTTCTCATTTATCATGCATCTCACAGCATTATGATTTTGAGAATCTGTTTCGGCTGTTTCTTCATATGACATGAGGTCAGTTAGAGATGCCAGAGTTACCAGGTTATGTTGCTTCCTGCATGAATACCGTGAAACTTGCCTCATTAGCACTTTTGGTTGCGGGTGGAAATGTCTTGCAAATTTTAGTCTGTGATATCTTCCTCAATCACCATATTCAATATTTTATTATTTATATGCATACAAATTTAAGACCGTACGGAAAAATCATGAATGTGTAGATATGTTTTATGTGTCAGGCATGTGCGTTGTATAATAATTGGGGCTTTTTTTTTAATTTGCCCCTTTTTAAATAACTATTTAAGCATCTACCCCTGTTTGGAAACTATTTAAGCATCAGCCCCTATTTAGTCGACTAATGCCCATGTTTAGTCGACTAAAACGCTGGCCCAGCGATTTAGTCGACTAAATGAGGGTTTTTAGTCGACTAAAACGCGGGGCTGAATTTTTTTTTTCAAAATCCCCGAGATTTAGTCGACTAAACCACAGTGTTTAGTCGACTAAATCAGTCCAGAGGCCTTTTTTTTTTAAAAATATCCACACACTAAATCAGTTCAGAGGGATTTTTTAAAAACAACAATATATATATATATATATGTGTGTGTGTGTGTGTGTGTGTGTGTGTGTGTGTGTATAAGGTCTCTATTAAGGTTGTTTTTATATCTATATGTATATGTATCATAATAAAATATATTTTATGTTGGCCTTTTTTTTTTTTTAATATCCACGCACTAAATCAGTTCAGAGGGATTTTTTAAAAACAACAATATATATATATATATGTGTGTGTGTGTGTGTGTAAGGTCTCTATTAAGGTTGTTTTTATATCTATATGTATATGTATCATAATAAAATATATTTTATGTTGTTAGTATTTATAAACTCCTATATAATAGGATCTAATCTAACCCACTCCGATATTATTTCATTTATAATATTAAGTTACAAAAAAATATATATATATACACACATATATCATAATAAAATATTTTTTATGTTGTTAATATTTATTCCTAATTTAAAGTATTGATGATGTATTTAATATTAGAATAGCTTCTAAGAGTTTTATAATAATTGTAAATAAATAATAATTAGTAAATGATAATAATAAAATAATAATTTATTATTATTATTAATAAAAAGAGAGAGAGAGAAAATAATTAATACATATATATATATATATTGTTGTTTTTAAAAAATCCCTCTGAACTGATTTAGTGCGTGGATATTAAAAAAAAAAAGGCCTCTGGACTGATTTAGTCGACTAAACATTGTAGTTTAGTCGACTAAATCTCAGGGATTTTGAAAAAAAAAATGCAGCCCCGCGTTTTAGTCGACTAAAAACCCTCATTTAGTCGACTAAATCGCTGGGCCAGCGTTTTAGTCGACTAAACAGGGGCATTAGTCGACTAAACAGTGGCAGATGCTTAAATAGTTTCCAAACAGGGGCAGATGCTTAAATAGTTATTTAAAAGGGGGCAAATTGAAAAAAAAGCCTAATAATTGGTTATCAGGTGAGTTACAACATTGAGTCCGGCTTACTGCTGTATTCCATTTCAAATGTGTCCATTGTGGAATTGATCAAAGGATTCTCTCCCACACAATACAAATTATTGCGTGGAGGGAAGGGAGATGGGTGGCTTCTACTACCTCTCTTTTTTTCTCCACACAATAGTTGTTCTATGTGAGAGATAATCCATTTCTGTTGGATTTATGTGAATAGAATTTAAAAAGTAAACTGGTTTAGAGCCAATTTCTTTAAAAATAAAGAAAAAAGTGATTTTTGACCGATTTTACATTAAGTGTTCATTATATTAAACTAATCGTTATCTCTTAATGGGTGATGCAGATCTTAGAAAGAGAGGAAGTTTTGAAACAAACAAAAAGATTGTTCATGGAGATTGAAAGATTGGATATAGTTGATGCACCAGGAAATTTAAAAACAAACACAAAAAGTGTTGTCTTTGGTTGAGAAGTTTCACAAGTGGAAGAGGAACAATTAGGCAACAAACTTGTTTAATCTTTAGTAGTTAGGATGACTTGTTATGGGCGAAAACATAGAGAATGTATTTAGGAGACATGTTTAGTACATCAATTTTTGTGTAAATGTCAATTTGTATTTATGACTTGTGAACATATTATTTTTGTGGGAAGGTGCATTTGTATTGATGAAAATGCCGTTCACAAATTTGTAAAGGTTCTGATGATGGTTACTTGATTTTTAAATTTTAATGAGAGGATCAATTTTTTCCCCCCCTGCCTTTAGGCAAGTGAACGTCCATGTCTAGGTTTTCTTGTGTCAATGACATGATCAAAGGTATAGAAAATGGACTTGTAGTTGTTAACACCCATTGATAGACTTGTTAACACCCATTGATATAGTTGTTAACATGCACTGATGTAGTTGTTAACATGCACTAATGTGGTTGTCAACGCCCATTGATGTGATTGTTAACATATACTGATATAGTTGTTAATGTATACAGATATAGTTGTTAATGTTATATTGATATAATTGTTAATGTATACTGATATAGTTGGTAATGTATACTTTTCTAGTTAATGTATACTGCTCTAATTGTTAATGTATACTGACATAGTTGTTAATGATCTACTAATGTCGTTGTTAATGTATACTGATGTAGCTGTTAATCGTCATTGATAAAGTTGTTAACACATAGTGATGGAGTTGTTAAAAGTCACTGATGGAGTTATAAGAACCCATTGACGTAGTTGTTAACACATACTGATGTAGTTCTTATAAGTCACTGATATAGTTGTTACCTAGGACATAACATTGAAAAATGCTAAAACAGATTATTTTCCATTCTTTGACCTCTTGACATACCATTAACAAATATTGAAGGTCATTTTCATCAATACAAATGAACATTCCCACAAAAACAAATTCTTCACAACTTTGTCATAGATACAAATTCCTGTGTACACAACAAAGAACCAACTAAAATGTGTCCTAAATACAAATTCATGTGCAAACAACAAAGAACCCACTAGAATGTGTCTTAAAAACAATCAAAGTTATGTTTTTGCCCATAACAAGTCAACCTATCTAACAAGTTTGTTGCATAATGTCTCATTTTTTGCTTGTGGGACTCCTGGATCCAAGACAACGCTTTTTCTCAATCAAAGAGAACCTTAGGGCCCTTGGAACAGGTTCTGCAAGCTCAGTGACATGCTTCCTAGTTAGTGGTCATTACAATGTCTTCTTGCTCTTCATCGGGCATGGGTTGTGTCAACCTAAGGAGAATGATAGACTAGAACAGAAGAGGAAAGTATAAACTGAGAAAAATTGTAATCGTATTTCATTGAATTCGATCAGTACAGGGGGTTCTGCTATATAAGGAATAGCGAGAGTGAACACGTCACAGCATAAGGTTACAGCTGTGTTGTTATTAGGACAGCTGTACTAGTAATGTTAACATCCACCCTACTGACATAAAAAGACAAAAAAAACTGTGAACTATATTGTATGCTCATGGGACACAACCATGTTGTGGACTACAGAATCAACTACATGAAGCTTGTCACGGAAATAGGTAAACAGAGTGTTTGCTAATGGCTTAGTGAGAACATCTGCAACCTGATCTGTAGCTGGTACATATTTGACTTGAACAAAGCCATCGACAACCTTTTCTCTGATGAAGTGTAAGTCCAATTCAACATGTTTGGTTTTGGCACGCAGAAGTGGGTTCGCTGCAAGGGAGACTGTACTAGAGTTATCACACCAAATGGTGGGAATTCCAGTTAAGGAGATGGACATCTCTTTTAGGAGAGCAACCAGCCAGAGCACCTCCTGAACGGCATCAGCCACACTACGGTATTCTGCTTCAGTGGTATGGCGGGAGACTACTTGTTGTTTCTTTGAAGACCAGGCAATGGGATTGGTGCCCAAATAAGCACAGAAGCCACTAACTGATCGCCTATCATCAGGATCATTTCCAAGATCAGCATCAGAAAAAACTAGAAGAGTAAACTGATCACAAGGCTGAATATTGAGGCTGAAGTGACTAGTACGATTGAGATATCCCAAAAGGCGTTGAACACACTCCCAATGTTGTTGTAACGGTTGATGCATAAATCTGCTCAGTGTATTGACTGTGAACTGAATGTCAGGCCGAGTAAGACAAACATACTGAAGTGCACCCACAATGCTGCGATAAAAGGAAGGATCACCAATCGGTTTACCTCCCTTCTTTTGTGACAGTACCAACTTGGAGTCCATGGGGGTGGAGAATGTTGAGGCAGCAAGTAAATCAGTTCTTTTTAACAGCTCATGGATATATTTCTTCTGGGATAGGAGCAAACTAGCAGGCGTGCGAGTAAACTCAACACCCAAAAAATAGGAGACATCACCCATATCCTTTAGAGAAAACAAGGCACTCATGGATTGAATGAGAGACTGAACTTGTTTCTCATCATTACCAGTGAGGAGTAGATCATCAACATAGACGATTAAGTAGGTCACAGAGGAACCCACGCGATGAATGAACAGGCAAGGATCAGCCTTGGACTGATTGAACTGAAGGTCGCTCAGACCGTGACACAGGGTCTGGAACCAGGCACGAGGAGCCTGCTTCAATCCATAAATGGCCTTCTTGAGGCGGCAAACCAGAGGTGAACCATGTGGAGTATACTAAACGAAACCCGGAGGCTGATCCATGTATACCTCTTCCTGAATATGGCCATTAAGGAAGGCATTATTAAAGTCAACCTGATGGAGTGGCCAGGCATGAGTGGTAGCTAATGTGAGTAAAATGCGAACCGTAGGAGGCTTAACGACAGGGCTAAAGGTATCTGTATAATCAGCCCCTATCTCCTGAGAATATCCTTTTGCAACCAAACGACCTTTATAGCGTATGACAGATCCACTGGCATTAAATTTCTTTTTAAACAGCCACTTACACCCAATGGTGCGACGATCAGAGGGTAAGGGAACGAGCTCCCAAGTGCCAAACTTTAATAAAGCCTCATATTCATCCTTGGCTGCCTGGGCCCAGTGAGGATCAGCTAAGGCATCAGTGATAGTGGTGGGGATATAGTCGGGTGTGGAGGTGAGGAAAGCAAGGGATTTAGGTTTAGAAATGCCATGCTTTGCACGAGTGACCATAGGATGTGTGTTGGTGGGAGCGGCAAGGGATGAGGAGTCAGAAGGAACAGATGACGAGGAAGGTACAGGGTGAGAAGGAAGAGGAGACGGAGATGGAGAAGAGATAGAAGAAGATGATGAGGGAGTGGTGGGAGGACTGAATGAGGGAAGAGAAGGAGAGGCAATGGCACCTGGTAAGGTAAGGGAGGGACGATGTGGAAACTGATGCTCATCAAAGAGAACATGTCGAGACACATAGACACGACCGGTTTGCACTTCTTGACATTTGTAACCACAATGGTTTGAACTGTATCCAAGGAAAATGCATGGTGTGGATCAGTATTGTAACTTATGACGATTATAATCCCGCAAGTAAGGATAACACAAACACCCAAATACCCTAAGTAAAGAGTAGTCTGGTGTGGAGCCATACAATTTTTCATAGGGAACAGCACCACCGAGAGCTTGAGTAGGGAGCCGATTGATGAGAAACACAGTAGTGGCAAAGGCATCAGACCAAAAACTCTGAGGTAAAGAAGCATGAGCCATCAGTGCAAGTCCAGTTTCGACAATCTGCCTATGCTTGCGTTCTACTAAACCATTTTGCTTCGATGTATGAGGACAGGAAATACGATGGTGGATACCATAGGCAACAAGAGTGGAGTTAAAAGCCTGAAATTCTCCTCCACCATCACTTTGAAACTGCTGAATCTTGGTAGAAAATTTCAGTTCTACTTCAGTCTTGAAGAACCGAAAAGCCTGAAGTGCATCAGATTTATGCTTTAAGAAGTAAACCCAAGTAAAGCGTGTACAGGCGTCAACAAACGAAATATAATAAGCATATCCATTAGAGTGAACAGGGGCAGGACCCCACAGATTAGAAACAATCAATTGCAGTGGTGCATCATATACAGTGGTGGAATTAGCAAAAGGAAGCCGGTGTATTTTCCCAAGAGAACAAGCATTACAAGAAGTAGCTGTGGACATAGTCACAACAAGTATCTGATGATGCCGTAATAGAGAATGAACAAGGTCCATAGCAGGATGACCAAGATGACAGTGCCACATATCAGTGGTGACTTTAGAAAAAGAAGAAGAAAAAACTTCAGAAGCTTCAACAGGTAGACAGCTAACTGGCCGAAGGGAGCAAACTTGAGATTGTTGTAGAGGCTGGACAGTTTGAAGCTTGTACATGCCATCGAGCTCATTGCCACGCATCATAATTCGCTGAGTGTGCAAATCCTTGACCACAACATGCGTAGGAAAAAATTCAACAGAGACTGAGTTTTCCTTAGTAAATTTAGATATAGAAACAAGGTTTTTGGTCATGCGAGGAACACAGAGAACCTTGTGAAGTTGCAAATTAGAAGGAAAAACATGTGATCCAGTAGAAAGTATAGAGAGAGGAGCACCATTACCTACACGAACCGAGCCATCTCCAAAGTAAGGAGTTGAACACTGAACAGAAGATGGCGTGTTGGAGATGTGTTGAGTGGCTCCTGAGTCCAAATACCAACCTGAATCAGGTACAACAGCAGGGCTGGCCACCACAAATGCATGTGCAGAATCAGAAGAAGTATTGGTGGCAGGGGCACTTGTAGGTGGAGCATCAGATTGGGACGGAGCACTCCCAATGGAACCAATACTATCAGCAGTGGTGTTATAACATACCATAGGAGAGGAGGTGTGAGGAGCACTAAAAGGCACAGCAGAACGCACAGGTGGCAGAACATAAGGGGAACTACCATAAGCAAGAGGCATAGCATAAGAACCAGCAGACATCATAGAAGCATACGAAGCATTAGGCATATATGAACCAGATAAAACTGGAGAATATGCACCAGCAGGCACAGGACCAGACAAATATCCATTGGAGGAACCATAGGAGGTTGCATAAGCATGAGGTGCCATTGGACTGTTGGCATTAGACGAAGAAGGCTCATACCGATAGAAACAATGTTCTGCTATATGGCCAACCTTATGGCATATTTGGCATGGAGTACGGCCATTGTTGGGAAAAAAAGGCACACGACCTCGTCCGCGTCCTCGTCCAAAGTTAGAGCGACCACCGCGACCAGTAAAGGATGGATTGAAGGGAGCTTGGACCTGATAAGCATACTCAGAGTCTTCATAGTGGTCGGAATTAGGAGCAGAGACCACATTAGCATGGATAGGAGTCTGAGTAAGGAAAGCTTGTTGCCGAGCCTCAGAATCTAATAGCATGGTAGTGACAGTGTTGAGGTCATAGCGAGTACCATTGCTAAGACCAGCATTGATGACGGCAATGATTGGCTCAAATTCGGCAGTCAAACCATTCAACAGATGTGAGATCTGATGTGAATCACTAACGGATTCACCTAATACGGCCAAATGATCACAGATTGATTTCATTTTGGCTAAGTAATCACGCATCGAGAGCTCTCCTTTTCGTTGAGAGGTCAGTAAATTGCGATAGTGAAGGATTTTGGAGTGTGACTTGTCAGAGAACAGTCGACACAATTTCGTCCAAATCTGAGTTGAGGTTTCTGCTCCGACGAGCTTAGGAAGGATGTTAGGAGAGACGGTTCCAAGGAGCCATGACGCTAATGCAAAATCGTTAACGTTAAAAGCTTCAAAGGCAGGATTCGAATCCATCTTGCCATCAGGACCAAAGATCTGACGTGGAGGAGCAGCACCATCAAGAAATTGTTGCATACGGTGTTGTTTGACCATGAAGAACACTTGTTGTTTCCATAATAGGAAATTGTTGTCGTCCAACCGAACAGTGATCTTCTTATTGGAGAAACCAGGAGAAGAAGACGCCGGGAAGGACACAGCGGTGGTTGGATTGCTGGACGTCATGATGAACTAGCAGAGATGATAGGTCGTGACTGGCTCTGATACCATGTCAATGATAGACTAGAATAGAAGAGGAAAGTATAAACTGAGAAAAATTGTAATCGTATTTCATTGAATTCGATCAGTACAGGGGGTTCTGCTATATAAGGAATAGCGAGAGTGAACACGTCACAGCATAAGGTTACAGCTGTGTTGTTATTAGGACAGCTGTACTAGTAATGTTAACAGGCTGTCCCTCATCATGAACATTCTAAAACAAAACACAGAAGACCTATACATTAGATGACTGTAGGAATTAACTTAATAACAACCCAATAGAATAAAAGAGTTGAGCACCGGTAGTATGATATTATTGCACATGTGCCACAAACAGCTTTTCTTATAAACAAGATATTCATACCAACACTGCAGACAAAATGCATAAAAAGATAGAAGGAGAAAGACATACCAACACTGACACACGAACAGCATCACAACAATTGTCATTTTCTCCACTTTCACTTCTATCCCGACACTCAATTATCTACTCAACCAAAGATATAAACAGAGGAACGAACATGAGCCCTTATATTCAGAGAAAAGAACAAATCAGAAAGAATACATTGCTATAACTCAGCAGAATAATTATGCCTATGGCATAAAGAACGAAGATTTCCATTGTTGTTTAACGAATAAAATGAAAATGAGAAACCAACAATTTAAATTAACAGGAGTTAGTATGTTTTGAACTTTCAAAATAAGAACAAAAATAGAATATTGTGTCTGAACACTTTGGCTCAGTACTAATTGTGGGGATGTTAAATTAGGGGCACTATCACAATTTATTAGCCAAAAGTACCTCTATCATTATGTTTGCAAACTACCTCCATCAGCAAAGCTAATCATTGCAAGTTGAGCAACCAACACAATAGGCTTCTCCTACGCATTAAAATCATCAGTCATGCAGAAATTAACAATACACTCATCGTATAACACCATTTGAACAGTGTTTTCCCTGTCCCACCAAAAGATTACTAATATACATTGAGAAAAACCATACTAAAAATAAATATAAGCTTACTCATATACCTTTCATCTAACAACCTTGAACCAAGCATGAAGATCAAAAGAACATATTAGCCGAACAGAAATACAAAATAAAAAATGAAGAAAGATAAGCAAAACGAATTAAAAAGAGGAAGTACTTACATACCAAGCATTTTAAAAAGAAGTTTCAAGCAAGTAACAGCAAGTGAAAATTCAACTGAATCACTGCTAATATGATTGAGCACAATATCAAGAAAAAAAGGATAGCGTTTCAATAAGCCTTCTTCAAAAGCAGGTGAATCCATGAAGCCAAGCCTTCATGAAATCATAAAGGCTTTATGAGAAGAAATGCAGAGATCAACTAAACATTAAGAAACACACAATGTAAACAAAGGTTCCAAGTCCGTTTGCTCTCCTACACACAATGTAAACAACATTTATGATTATCAAAACACAAAGATAGGATCTAGATTCTTGCATTAGAAAAACGTGATTTGAAAAAGTCAAGAAGAAAACAATGAGCAAATAGATTCAGTGTAATAAAAAATTATTGATCAAACGATATCTTACCATGTTAATTACCCAAACGTAAGCATGATCTCTAGCTTTTTTTTATTTTCATATTACATCAGGAGGGATAGAAGCTTTAGCCTCTTCCCACTCCCTAGTCTTACCACTTGAGCTAACCCCTTGGGCATGATCTCTTGTTTTAGGTCTTCCCTATTTTGTGATTAAATTAAAAACCATTTTTTTAAGAAAACCATAGTCACCAATACGCTTGTAATTGTTGTCAGAAACACTTCTATTGAAATCATAAGCATTAAATAATCCTCATAATTAAAATGTCAAATGTTTTAGACCCTATTTAAGATTATTTTGCTTAATTGAGCCTTAAGGTGGATTTTCCCTTTAAAATTTTCTTGTACTATGAGACAACGGCAACAAGGGCAAAAGAAGGAGGATGGAAGCTTGTGTTTTGCTGGTAGTGAAATTGACTAGTTTGAGAGAAGCAAATGTAATGCTCTCTTGTTCTAGCAGAAGCATCTCACAAACAACCAATTCTATGTAGAGCATAAAATGATGTACTACGTCTCATCTTTTTTTCCCCCCTTCTGTCCAACTACGTCTCATCTTTATTATAAAAGTTAAATGACTTTTTTATAAAATATATTAATAAAGCTAAATAAATTATTTAATCATAGGATATATTATATATTATTAGGTTCTACATATTGGCTTTTATATTAAGAATCAGAGGTAAACATTAATCACTGAAAAAAATGAGGGAAATCATTAGTGCAAGAAAAAAAAATTCATTGTCTCGGAAGCATCTTGGAATAATATTAAAGTATAATAATGGAAGTCTCACATATGAAATTAATAATGGACTATATATGGCTAGGGTCAATAGCTAGGGTCAATAACGTCAAATTCTCTTTTTCCTGTTTTTTTTCCTCACAATATGATGATAGGTGAGGAGTGAGGACTCATAACTTCACTACGGGCTGAGAAGGACTAAAGGAGAATAACTTAAAATTGGTCACATTAACGCACGTCAATATTTTAATTTCACGAGGTAAAAGGAGTATTATCTTGAAATTTTAGTTCTCAGTAACTTAATGCACGTAAAAAAGAACTTATGAATGACGCTGTAGACAGATTCTATATAGCAGCAACTAGCTAGGTGATAGGTCAAAACTTTGTAGCCTAAAAACTCCGCAAGTGCACGGGCCGTATCAAGTAATAAAGTGATAAGAAAGATATCGTTCCCACGAGGACTTGGTATCACAAACTTCAGTTAAGCATTGATTTCACAATTTCATTTAAGTTGAGAAAACCAAATTAATTTTAATTAAGATAAAAGAAATTTAAACTGAAATAAAAATAAGAAAACTACCACAATAATCAAACGGGCAACCTAGAGTCACTAATCCCTTATTTGTTTCCTAGATTTTATCCCCACTAAATTAACTTTGACTTAATCTAATCAGCTAATCTAGAGTATTAATGTCTATAAATGCCTTCCGGTCCATTTATATACCTATCTTAATTAATTATGTGATGCCTCACACAATTAAATAAGACGCATTTTAAATCGGGCTCACTCTAATTTGATTATGCGGAGCTTCTAGGTATATTCCTATCTTAGACGCAAATTAGATTAAAACCTAACTTCACGTTAAATTTAAACCTAATTCCACATTATTTATTCCCAAGGTCAATTTAGGATTCCCTCTTCCAAGTTCAACCCTAAATCCCCAAAACATGCTCAATGGTGGCCACTCACTAAGCAATAGCAATAAACACAGGATTAAATAAACAGAATAAAATTAATCAAAACTAAAAAGTGGGTATAATCTCTAAAACCCAAACAAGTTCATAGATTCTCTAGGTTGCAAAACCAACTAGCCACACATGGCTTTATTCAAATCCAAAACAAAAAGAAAAGAATTTAGGTTCAAAGAAGAAGAAGAGAGAGGAAAGAAAATTTCTCCGTCGCCTCCACAGTCCTTCCGTGGAAATGATGAAGAGAATCGAAACGCTCAGCCTCTACTCCTATGCTTCTTCGTCCCTTCCTTCTCGTTCTGCGTCTCCCGATCTTTCTGCTCCGTCCTACTTTTGCTTGTCTCTACTTCCTTATTTATAATAATTTAGATCTTAGGTCATTGATTCTCTTTTACTTATTACAAAGATATCTCATATCTTGTAATTTACTCCATCAGATCACATAATTGATTTTGTTTCTATTTTTCTTGCATGAGACCACTGAATTTGACTGATTGCATATCCTCTTATTGCCTTTTTTACTTCATTCCAAATCAGCTAATATTTCCTGCACAATAAAAATAGGATATGAGTAGATTTTATGTCGATTTATTCTTTGATCCCAAGTTTCATTCAATTATGGAAAAGTCAATAAATGATAATTAAATAGGTATATAACATCAATAATTTCAATTAAATCTCATAAAATATACACCTATTCAATCATAAAATATATACTCATCACTAGGGGACCAAAATCTTCCATCCTGATATTCCGATCGATCCCCTTTAATAGGTTCTGGCCGTTTCTTTTATTTTCCTCTGCTTTGTAAGATTATGCGTATCTCAAAGAACAGTATCGCTAACTCAGTATAAAGTTATTTATTAATTAATGATGATATAACCTTACTAGAATAAGGCTTTCATCACTTATCATGGAAGGCACTACCCTTCTACAGCTTCTATTCATACACTAGCATCCGAGCCAGAATTTTCATCATGGCAACTAGTGGCTCACGTACAACATTAAAAGCTGCAGGGGTAGTACATACGATGTTATCGCTATAACCAGAAATTTTATCATAGTAATAGCTCCATAACATAACCCCACCAAACTTGGAAGAGGTTTCCACTTGTGGAAGAATCTCACTGTTGAGTACATCGATGGGGACATAACCACCGGCGCTGCCATTTGCGGCGGGAGATGCCGGGAGGCCAACATAGAACTTGGTGGCGGTAAAGGTGGTGGTCCACTGGTTCCATGAACTTATAAGTTTCTGAGTATCTCCATCATCGGTGTATTGGCAGGGAGGGTTGTTGTAGAACTGGACCCAAATGTAGTCAAAAAGGCCAGTGGTAATGGCTGTGTTTAAGTAGTAATCAGGGATTGGGCATTATGGTGCTGCTGATAAGTAAAGCTCCTTTTGTTGTTTGTATGAATAAAGGTCTTGAAGAAGGACATCCCAGTACAAGTTTGTACCGCCTTCGATGTCAAAATCAATGCCATCTAATGTCACTAGTCCCAAGGGACCTGCGCTTTGGCCACTGAGATAGTAAGTCCAGAGGTAGTCTGCAACATCTTTGGCGTCTTGAGCTGAAGAAAGGGTATATGAACCAGAGGCTCCTCCGAGAGAGAGGAAGATTTTGACGCCCAGGCTTTGGCAATGGGTTATTTGGGATGCATATCCAGTGCAATCAGGGACACCTACTGTGGACCAGTCACAATGTCCGGCAAGGTTTATGCCCGGAGTTTGTCCGTTGCCGAAGGTATTGAGGAATGCTATGTTGATGATCTCGTACTTTCCGGTATCGCATGCTGCTTGCAACTCTCCTTCATTCCCATTCTGGCCCCAGTAGGTGACAATTGGGCAGCCTAGGGAAGAGTAGTTGAAGTGAAAGAGCAGCAACAAGGGCAAAAGGAGCTGCAGAGTTAAGGCTTTTGTATTGGAAGCCATGAAATTAGGTTGATAGAAGCAGAAGGTAAGGATTTCTTGTTTTATAGCAGGAGCAACAGATCGACAGCCAATTTATAATAGGCTAGCTAGAGTTAGGGTCATTAACGTCAAATACCTGCCTTTTATATATGATTTAGCAAGGAATTAATTGAATTATATTAAAGTTTGGAGGTATCTACAATTCAGCTTAATTTATTGTTTAAAATCGGGAGAATTTCACTTATGAAAAAATTAGGCTGGGTTGTATATATTTTTATTTTTTGATATTAGGGTTGTATAATTATTATATATGTCAGATACTCTAATCATGTATTCGATCCAGTTTAGTGAGATAAGATGTTGTTGTTTTCTACTCCTTCCGGTTCTAATTATAGGACATATTTAACTAATTTTGAGGAGATTAATGAGAGAAGTTAAATTAGTTAATTTTATTTATTTTCCTAAAATGCCCTTATATAAATTTAAAATGACAAAAGTAAAAGTAAATAACAACTCATACCACAAACCTCTTCGACCTAAAATTTTCTTTTCTACACGCTCTCTATTTGAAATAATGATCTCGTTATATACACATATATGTATGTATATATGTATAGGTATATACACACACATATCTACACACATATATATATGTGTGTATTTATATATGTACACATACACATATATATTGGCAACACACACACACAGACTCACAAATATATGTGTGTGTTTATATATGTGTCTGTGTATATATGTATGTATATTTGTGTGTAGACACATATATAAAAACACACACACACACATACACCCATACATATCTACACACACACATATATATAAATATGAATACACACACATGTATATATATGTGTGTGTGTTTATATATGTACACATACACATATATATTGACAACACACACTCACACATATATATGTGTGTGTGTGTGTGTTTATATATGTGTCTATGTATATACGTATGTATATTTATGTATAGACACACATATAAAAACACATACACATATATATCTCTATGTGTATGAATATGTATGTATATATGTGTGTGTGTGTGTGTATATATATATAGGCAAATTAATGACAATTGATCAATAAACAGATTAAAAATCTAACAATTTAAAAGTTTTAATTATTGAAAGAGTCTACACATCCATATACATATAATCACATTTACCAAAAATCAAATACATTTGAGAGAATAAAATAGTGGTATTTTGGGAAGAAATTGATAAAAATTAGAATGTCATTATATAATTATGACCAAAACTAACTCTCAAATGTTGTCTATAATTAGGACCGAAGGAAGTATAGTGTAATTTTAATGATTATTTTCTTTTCCAATCCTAAATGCAGAATCTAGTTTGTAGTGTAACTGGAGATAGTATCATATTTAAGGAAAGAGGAAGTATTATACATAATTCAGATAGTGATGACATTTTTTTAGTTAAAAAAAGTTTTGCCGTACTTGTTAAGGGATGAGACAAGCATTAGAACCAATTTTTCCTTAGTCATTGCTAATTTGCTACACATAGTTCGTAATGAATGTATTATTTAATTAAAAGTTTCGAAGTTGCCATTGCAATTTTCGATGTCTAAGAAAGAAAACAAAGAATCAGGCCAAAAATAGAAAATAAAGAAAACGACACAATTGCCGGGCTGTTGATTATTGATCATGGAATACTAAAAGTTCAAAAACGTGATAAATCATAAATGCATGCTTCTTTGATTAATTTAATTTATTTTGATTAATTAAGTTATCATTATTATCCTTCAATCTCATATAAGTGGCATTTAATTCTTTCTTATCACATCATGAATTGATATATTGAAGGGAGAATGACAGTGACACCTATCCCATTAAAAAATATAATCACTAAAAGGTGTTAATGACGGTGTATCAGGGGGGAAAAAATGTTAATGACAGAGTGAACATTTTTTTTGAACAATGACAGAGTGAACATTAGAAACATATTCTTATATCTTAATTATATGAAATTCTTGTATGAATTTAGTCTATCACGTCATATAACTAATTAAAATACACCAACTCAACTAATATTTATGGTCTGATCTAACCAATTTGGTTTGCACTGTGATTCACATTTTTATTTTTATTTCTTAAAAAAATTCTCTTAATTAAGATTTCACAAGAAATGAAAACGTAAATCTTATAAAATCTTTTAATTTTATTAAAATGTCAGCTAATATTGAGGAGGTATGCTAAACTAACTCGCAACTTGTTATATGTTATAAAGTTGTTGCTGAAATTTTTTGTTTATTCTTTTATGAGATCTTATAGAAATTCTCCCTATTTTCAAATTAAATTATGATCTATTAACGGTACCACGATGAGTCGATGACTATCAATAAAGGGATAGTTCTACTGATTTGTTAATTTCCTTAATTTTGAGGGATATATTATTTGATTTTAATATAATGTTCTCTTCTTCATAGGTCAAGTATTAATTTTTCTATATTGAAATATTCATTTAATTATTTTATTTTAATATTATTATTTTTCATCTCTTTAAAAACTTGTCATATATATATTTACTCATTTCTGTAAATATGAAGATTCAGATTTCTATTATGCATGGTTCTTTAGGACGCAAACAAATAACAAGAGGAACACCAAGTTCAAGAGAAGTATCATCCTTATCGATCTCTTTGTTAAATTAAATTTTTATATCTGTATATTTATTAGGATACTAGGAGTATATAATAACATAACTGTGCAATGACTAAAGTATTTGCGATGCCACTTGGCAGTGCTTCATTAAGGCCCTTAACAACTTGATTATTTCTTATCCTTTGCATTCATACACAAAAATTAAAAATATTGATTTCACCGTACAAACCTACCCTGACCACCCCAAAAAATAAAGGGAAAATCCCCCTTAAGACCCAAGTTATCAAAATATTGTCAAAAAAGACGTAAAGAAAAGTCATATGTCTTGGGTGTTTTCTGGTATTGTTTTAGAAAACGTTATACTAATATAGTTGTTAACATATACTGATTTAGTTGGTAAGATATTGTTGTTAACGTATACTGATTTAGTTGTTAATGTTGTGCTGATTTAGTTGTTAATGTTTTTGAAATAATATCAAAAAAGACCCTAAGGCCTTTATATTCACATCAAAATTCCATTGTCCTTTGTATTTAAAAAGTGTATTTTAGGTCATTTAACTTAAGACTATTTACCTCACTAATGGAAAGTACCGACCAACTCAAGAAATTTAAAACGATTACTCCATATTAGAAAACTTTGGAACTTATTTCATTTTCAAGCAAAATTAATGACTTAACCACATTATTTATGTTTTAATGAGATAGTTAAAAATGTCATATATATTTATATGAAGAGGAGAAAGTATATGTATGGGTTCACTGAATGTATGATTACAAAGTCGCAATTCCACATAATTAGATTCTTACCTATCTCTAAGAACTAAGAAGCCTACAAAATTGACAGGATTGGTTGATTATATCTTTATATAACACGTTTAAATTAAGTAACATGCATGCTACCTTTCAACACACTAGAAAATTAATGGCAGAATGATCATCGTTTACGGTAAAACACACTGCGCATAATGGTGAAAAATTCTATCATAGTTTGAACATAGTAATCAAGAAAACCATCTCTCTCGTTTCAAAAGAAGCTTTGAAACGGAAGCAATCAAATGAAATTAAACAAACAAAATAGTACCAGAGATATGGTTGGTGAGATTTTTTAATCATGGACTATATTAAAAGTTCAAACGTGATTTCCATGTTTGAAAAAAAGTCATTCTCCGATATAATTAAAGTTGTATTTCCTTCCCATTCTATTTTAATTCATTCTCAAAAAAATTATGACTATCTATTCGTCATTTTAAAATTGTTTCAAAACATTTTAAGTCCAAGACAACTTTAATTATTAAAATAACTTAAGAGTACATTAAATAAATAATTATATTTCTTAAGCCATGCTTTAATGACAACATCATGTAGTGATGTTTTCTAAAAGGGGCAGGACAATCTTTGGACACTTGTTTGTCCTTATTTTGATTTTGGTCCCTCAAATTTTAAATCATAGGCTTTGGTGCATTAACTTTCATTTCGCTGAAACATTATGCATGGTCCCTATAATATAATAAAAGCATGAACCATTTTATCTCTGGGGGAACCAAAACTTATAGTTTAAAACTTGAGTTACAAAAATTAAAATAAGGGCAAACTTAAGAAAGTGAAAATTGTGTTAAGCCTATATATGCTGTACACTTGTACTACTATTAAAAATTAATCTTTGGTACAGCTCTGATGAGTATTAGTGAAGGAACACTTATCCCAAAGATTTTAATCTTGAGGAATATGTAACATTTAATTTTACGATAATGTTTTAAAGCCACTGCTTCTAGTTGGACCATCCATCAGCAACTTAGAGCTAGGGGCTAGGATCGTGGATCTTGATATCATGAATCTGATCAATTAAAAAAGAATTTGATAGTAACATAAATATTAGAGTTCAGGATACATATTACATATGTGCTAGGATTTACATAAAAGGAGACCGATATTGAAAAACATATATCTACTAAAAAATTGCATAAATATTGTTAAGTGGGCCAAAAATATATCCTGTCTATGCGATACTAAAAAATTTCTTCAGAACCTTTAAAAGATAAGCGCATGTTTTTATTAGAGTTGAACCGATTAAATCTAGGTAAGAGCCTCAAAAATTCTAGTTTCAGTAATTTTTTTGTCTGAAGTAGTTTTATATCCAATCAAGGTTTTAGAGTTAACCTTGATTAACAATTTCTACTTGCTTTTATAGCCACCAATTATAATCTGAAGCTTTTATATTCAAACACAAATTACATTATAGTAAAGAATTTTTATCCCAATTTTAATTTACTATAAAATTTAAAAATTTTCATTTTACAAAGGATAATCCAAATATATAAGTTGAGTCAGCTCTATTACTGGGCCACCAGTTGTATGAAGAATGGACCGTAAATATGATTTAGTACTAATTTATATTAGTTTTAAAAAATTATTTATTATGACATGTATTTTTTAAAACACCTTATAAGTATACATGCACTTTTTTTTTTTTTTGGAATAATACCTCTCTGAACAAGTGACCTTCCTGAGATTCAAATTTGTATTTTCCTCCTTACGGGGTGAGACCACTTACTATCTAAACCAATAATTTGTTGATGCATTTACATACATTTTAATAACTAACAGGTTAAATTATACATTCATTTCTTTATATTTACATCAAAATTCAATTGTCCCATATGTTTAAAAATGTATTTTAAGTCCTTTAACCTAAAACTATTTACCTGGAAAGTACTGACCGACTAAATGAATTTAAAACAATTACTCACTAATTAAGTGCTGACAAAGCATATATCTAATTTCAATACAATGTTAACCCCATGAAAAATTTGATATTAAGGAAGGGTTAAAAGATTCAATTACGAAAATTGAATATTGTTGACTTCAACTTTTATAGTTGGCCTCCGGCTACTTGTGGAATTCAATTATGAATTCCACCAACATCCTCCTCCTCCTTGTCTCCGGCCGGCAGTGCTTCCAACCAAAGCTTCTTCTCCACATAGGATGTTCCTTTAACCCTTTGCAACCTCCTTCATCTTCTCCGTTGCTCCCTGTAAGGACGTTCCCACTGCTCAAGGCTTCGCTTTTGTGCTCTCATACCAGTAACTGTAATGGGCATCTCTAGGGCAACAACAGGAAACTATATGGGTCTTTTCAATTGCACCAAGGATATATGGTGATTCTTCCAGTCATATTTTTCATATTGAATTCCATTTTTGTAAGAAATTTAATAATATTTATGATAATCACGGGGGTGTTGATTTGTCCTTCATTTATTTTCTAAGTTAGCATTTTAAATTTGCTATAAAATATATGATTTTTCTCTGTTTTTTTTTTCTTCCTAATGTTTTTATATGATCAACACTCTACTGGTTAAGTGATGTGGATTTTGGGTGCATAAGATATGTTTCTTTTTCTTTTTGTTAAGCACAAGTATTCTCTTATCTTATCAGAGATAATATTGTTTCGAGCAAACTCGTGTTGGATCCTAAATGTGGGATATGTTTCTATTTATTCTGGTTTTTATTATAAAACTCCTCTTAAAAGGAATAAATTATCCTTATTATAAGTCTCTAGATAATATATTAATTACATTTTCTCAAATTGTCCCTATTTAAAAATCTCATTAATTCCGCCTTCAATTATGAATTCCACCAACATCCTCCTCCTCCTTGTCTCCGGCCGGCAGTGCTTCCAACCAAAGCTTCTTCTCCACATAGGATGTTCCTTTAACCCTTTGCAACCTCCTTCATCTTCTCCGTTGCTCCCTGTAATTAAGGACGTTCCCACTGCTCATGGCTTCGCTTTTGTGCTCTCATACCAGTAACTGTAAGGGGCATCTCTAGGGCAACAACAGGAAACTATATGGTTCTTTTCAATTGCACCAAGGATATATGGTGATTCTTCCAGTCATAGTAAGGAATTTAATAATATTTATGATAATCACGGGGGTGTTGATTTGTCCTCCATTTATTTTCTAAGTTAGCATTTTAAATTTGCTATAAAATATATGATTTTTCTCTACTGTTTTTTTTTTCTTCCTAATGTTTATATATGATCAACACTCTACTGGCTAAGTGATGTGGATTTTGGGTGCATCAAATATGTTTCATTTTTTTTTAAGCACAAGTATCGGTAATATTATTCGAGGCACTAGTATTGGATACTAAATGTGGGATATGTTTCTATTTATTCTGGTTTTTATTATAAAATTCCTTTTAAAAGGAACAAATTATCCTCATTATTAGTCTCTAGATAATATATTAATTACATTTTCTTAAATTGTCCCTATTTAAAAATCTCAGTAATTCCGCCTTCAATAACTTCGTAGATATAATTCACGGTATTAAATAGGAAAAAATAAAAACAAACAATTAACCTCCGTATTAGAAAACTTTGGAACTTATTTTATTTTCAAACAAAATTAATGACTTAACCACATTAAGTTTGAGTTAAGTAGCAAATCCGCTCTAGAAGTATACTCTTTAGAGCAATGTTGCCTTGGAAGTTTTTTCAAGTTCAATGTTACCTTGAAAGTTTTAAAACGTACCAATGTGGCCCGATACCGTTAAAAAACTCATGTTGACGGTTTAAAAATTGACGTTAACTGTTAACTTTTTAACGGAAAAAGGTAATATTACTATGTTTCAAAACTTCTGAGGTGACATTGAACCTGAAAAAACTTTCAGGGTAACATTGCTCCTAGGAGTAAACTTTTGGAGCAGATTTGCTACTTAACCCTTTAAATTTTAATAAGATAGTTAAAGCTATCTATCATATTATATGAAGAGGAGAAAGTATATGTATGGGTTCAGTGAATGTATTATTTCAAAGTCGCAATTAAATATAATTGATTCTTACCTATCTCTAAGAACTAAGAAGCAGACAAAATTGATAGGATTGGTTGATTATATCTTTATATAACACGTTTAAATTAACGTCCATGTTACCTGTCAACACACTAGAAAATTAATGGCAGAATGATCGTCGTTTACAGTAAAACACACTGCGGATAATGGTGAAAAGTTCTATCATATGTTTAACATAGTAATCAAGAAAACCATCTCTCTCTCGTTTCAAAAGAAGCTTTGAAGCGGAAGCAATCAAATGAAATTAATCAACACAATAGTACCAGAGATATGGTTGGAGATATTTCTTAATCATGGAATATATTAACAGTTCAAACGTGATTTCCATGTCTGAAAAAAATTCCTTCTCCGATATAATTAAAGTTGTATTCCCTCCCCCTTTTATTTTAATTGTCATTCTCAAAAAAAAATTATGACTATCTATTTGTCATTTTAAAATTGTTTGAGAACATTTTAAGTCCAAGACCACTGTAATTATTAAAATAAATTAATAGTACATTAAATAAATAATTATATTTCTTAATCCATGCTCTAAGGACAACATCATGTAGTGATGTTTTCCATAAGGATTAGTACAATCTTTGGACAATTGTTTGTCACCAATTTGGTTTTTGTCCCTCAAATTTTAAATAATAGGTTTTGGTCCCTCGAGTTTCATTCGGTTAACAGTTGTCCCTATAATTTAATAAAGGCATGGACCATTTTGTCTATTGAGGAACCAAAACTCAGTTTAAAACTTAAGAGACTAAAATCAAAATGAGAGCAAACTTGATAAAGCAAAGATTGTGTTAAGCCTATATATGTTGTAAAATTGTACTGCTATTAAAAATTAATCTTTGGTACAGCTCTGAGTATTAGTGAAGGAACACTTATCCCAAATTTTTTAATCTTGAGGAATATATAACATTTACTTTTAAGATTTATAGCCACTGCTTCTAGTTGGACCATCCATCAGCAACTTATAGCTTGGGGACCAGGATCGTGGATCTTGATATCATCAGATTGCCTAACTGGATCGATATCATTAAGCAATTAAGTTTTTAATTAGATTAAAGTTTTAAATGTGAAGCTTTATATATAGCACTGATCCTGGACCATGCTGAGAGCAACTAGCAAACAGGATCGTGGATCGTACGAGGAATTTTGATTACCCTTATCCTTTGTTAAATGAGTCTATTACCTCTACGTATAGCCTGAAACGATGTAACTTAGTGCAGAAAAAAATGATCATTTTATTGGAAGCATCTGGGAATACTATTAAAATATAATGAGAAGTATCACAAATCTGAAAATAATGGACTAGGGCTAAGGTCATTAACGTCAAATTTCTTTTTAACTTTCCCTTGACGAGTGATGAGGCAGGCATAACTTTTATATATATATATATATATATAGGGTGTAACGCCCCTAATTCCTATGTCCATTATGATGTCCCTTTATGTCCTAAATATCTTATTAGACTAATTGGTGTGAAATTATCAGAGTGAAGGCGTTAACAGATCAGAGTGAGTCACAACAGAAAGCATGCATAACGTTTGGACGAAAGAGTGACTGATAAAATATATGCCCAGACATATGCTGGTTAATTAAAATTCCAAAGGAGGAATATAAGTGTGATACAACTTAAAATCTTTGCGGTGTCTCCAGTTGGCACATTAGTGGTACAATTATCCGGCTATCCAAAAATTATACATAATACTATCCCAAAATAAAACTCCGGTTGAGTCCTCACGCGTGCTGCTTACCCTTGTCTCCGACTCCCGAACCTGAAGCTAGGATAAATTCTGAGATTCAATATCCATTGAATCTCAGGTAACAGTTAACCTCATGTGAAAAGTATAAACAGTATAAATGACAGATATTCATTACATATCAGCAATAACCAACACATAAGCACACGGCAGATGTAAGGTTAACACAACAACAATACATAGCACACAGCACATGTAAAGTCATCCACGTTTGCACTAACCAGTGCCACGACGGCCCATCGTGTCCTCAGCGCTAGGAAAACTCAACGGCATTATCCAGACTATAACCCGTGTAAAGCTGACTGTATAAACAGGTGACCTTTGTCACAGTGCATGACCCAAGACCTAGTCTTGCCCATCACTTCATGAATCATTCCATCACATATATGCATACAAGACACATCAGAGTTAAAGTTACTAGTAGGCGAACGTACCTTAGTCTGCGTAGCGAGCGGTACTTCATCTTTCGGTACTGATCCTTGACTTTCTCAGATATCCTAGAATAGTATCACTACATTATTTCCCTTATAAATAATACCCTAAGAGATGTCATCGCCACTACTAACCTAGTGGATATGTTATTCCATTTATACCCTTTTTAATTATTATTAATTAATAACTACCTTTATTATTTATTCCCTAGACCTCCGATTGGGGTGATTCCAATTTCTTTTCAAAGTTCTATAAATCTAGTTTAAGGGAAGAATAGTCATTAAACCAATTTATGACTATATAATTCCTAAGAATTCAAAGAGTAGACATTACTAAAATCTGCGTTAGGATTTTCCTGATTTTCTTGAACAAACTTGGAAAAATCATATTTCTCATTTTACTAGTCCGATTTAGGTGTTCTTTGTCTTTTTGGAAATTTTTAGATTTCTAATATTTACTATAAAATTTCCAAGGAAAAACTCAGATTTTTTCCATTTAAAAATCAAGCCCGAAAATTACTGTTCATTGGAAGTGCAGAAAACATTCCAGGTTTTTGACTGAACTTTGGAAAATCGTATCTCCCTCAATACTTATCGGAATTCGACGAATTACCTATCAAATTAAACCTCTATGTGTCTACTATTTAATTGAAAAATTTCAAGTAAAAACTCAAAGCTTTACTGGGTCCGAAATGCAACGTCAGTTTGCTGCTCCAGAATTATACTGAAAATTGTACAGATTTTTAGCTCAACTTTGAAAAATCATATCTTGAGCTATAGACCTCTGTTTAAGGTGATCTAAATCTTGCTGTAAAGATTATTATGTGTACCATATGTCCACAAAATTTCAGGTTCAAAAGAGTTTGTTCACCCTAGTTTTACCTTGCTTGAAAATCATTGTTTCAGAAGCAAGGTCATTTTCCAGTAGTGATAGCAATATTATTTCATGTACATGACCATACTCACTCTTTAATGTTTTATATGAAATTGCCTTTGCTCCAACATTTGCAATGATATCATACGTATGTTTTGTTTTAGTGTTTCACTACAGCACGAATGTGTGTGTGTGGGTATATATATATATATATATATATATATTTACAGTAAACTTTCATTTTGCTTTCTGTGTTCAGCTATATGAATATAGTTATATATATATATATGTGTGTGTGTGTGTGTGTGTATCAGCTTTTATTATTCTTTTCTTCATTCTCTTGCAGCAACGCAACAGATATAATTATAGTATGTGCAGTGTTTTCCGTCTTATGCAGCCACGACCATATATATATACATATATATCCATCAACTTTCTCTTGATAGCTATATGACAGTAGCCTCCCCAAATTTTATAACAGTGACTTACTTATTATTAATTTTCCTTCTAATAAGCAGCAGTGTTTTGACAACAAGTACACATAGACTCAGCTATGATCCTAATGATTTTGGGCTCAGAAGCTTGCGTCGAGTATGGCAAAAACTAAAGGGAGGGACTCGATGGTTACCTTGGTCGCTTGCTCGACTCACAGCCGTCCTCCCATTGTGTAACGTGCCCCTGTTTTGGTGATGTGAAAACAGGGAAAACAATTTGACTTTCCTCACTCTCCTCCCCTGCTCTCTTTCTCTCAGCTTCACTAAGTTTCAAAACAGAACACACACATGCGCAGTCCCAACGTTTCCTCTCTTGCTCACGGTTTCATTACTCGTCTCATGTTCTAATATTTTCAGTTCTCAACTCCATCTCATCACTCACTCTCATTCTCATCTTCCTCTCGGACTTACCCTCTCTGTCTCATGCTCTCAGCGTTTCTCCCAGCTCACTCTCTGCATTTTGGAGTTTTGACCGAAGAGGATAAATACAGAAATGGGGGGAAGTAGGGTGCTAATGGTTATAAGGAGGGAATGGGGAAGTGCACTGGGCTCAAGAGGCATGGGCGTTGCTGGTCCTTTTGATCTTGCGTGAACAGTCGCTGGTAGCCGAAAGTGATTTGCAGTGTCAGGGAGTTACGGTGCTGCTTGGAAGCTAGTTTACGTGTTTCTGCTCTAACGTGTTCCAGTAATATAAGAGTTGTGTTATTATTATTATTTTTTCCTTCTTTTTTTTTTTTCCCACTGTGAACTTCCTGCGTGTTTGACCGAGAAGATTAAACCATTAAATGGTTGTGGGCTATGTTGGACAATGAACACATGAGAATGAGTATTGGGCCTTTTAACTTGCTGTTTTAATCTTATATTTCCCTCTGAATTTTCGTGTTTGCTGGGATAGTAGGAGAAGATAGGTAAATGTAATAATGGGTTAGGCCTTATTTCGACCAAAAAAGAAAAAAAAGTTAGGCCTTACAATATAGATAATTGATTATATATTGTTCATGGGCTGGAAAAATATAAGGAAACCAAAGGAGTAGTGATACGGGAGATATTAATTGTAAAGGCATTAGATAGGTTCTTAAACCATTGTACCATTGAGTCATCAAATTGGGTTTCAACTTTGTCCAAGTTCATTTCCAAGCTTGGATAATTCTTAAAATTAAATCCTTAACTCTATTTAAGGATTTTCTTTCTCAATTAAATTACTTTGGGCCTTAAAATATTATCTCTAAATACTAAAAATTATTCCCTAATTGTTTGTCCTTAATTTATGGGGAAAATATATGCCTTAAATTCCAAAAGTTATCTCTTGCAAATATTTTCTTGATTTTATTTACAAGGAAACAAATTCCTAATTTTCTAAATAATTAACTTAATCATTTGGCCAAATTCCACCATTTAATTATCATATATTACTTCTATAACTTTAGGCATAAATTATTCCTTATTTCAATTTATTCTTTTTCCCCAAAATAAATTTAAGGGAAAAATAAGCATAAATTTCCAATAATTAATTTTATAGTCATTTTTGGGCAAATTCCACAATTCAATTCCCCATAAAATGTTCAATTTCAAATCCCAAAATTTGGGATGTTACATAGGGTAAAGGATTTCTCCAGTCACTGGAAATAGAGTTATGTCCAGTGATCCCATAACTACGTCGTTTTGGATTAATGAAGGGTGTTTCTGTAATTTTGTTTATTTTTTAATCATATACATTTTACCGAAACACCATTCATTAATTCACCTAAAATTACTAACAAATCCTTCATTCAAAACGACGTAGTTTTGGGGTCACTGGAGATAACTCTATTTCCAACGACTGGAGAAATACTTTTCCCATATATATATATATATATATATATATATATATATATATATTTATTGAAGTTATAGTTATCTCAATAATTTATTCTTGTCTCCAGCCAACAAGAATTTTTTTTTTTTAAAAAAAATGTACGACAACACATCGGCTATGATTTTTTTAATATAAAACTGAAAAATATTGAAACTGATAACTAGCTAGCAACTACATTATATTGTATCTCAAAGCATTGTAGAAGATGCATAATGTCCTCTAGAATATGTATGCCTGCCTCTATGTAGAGCAGGAAAATTGGGTCGACCTATTTAAGCCCTGACCCTTCAAGGGTTAGATTTATAAAATAGAGCCTATAAATGAAATCGGACCTAAAAGGGACCACCTTGTAGGGACAAGGGCTTAAAAGGGCTGATCCTGCAAGCCAAGGGCTGGCCGTTAGGCCCGTTTATATATATATATATATATATTTTTATTGCTAAATTTTTAATTTAAGAAGTTGTTACTGCATAATTTATTTTTATTTATTTATGTTATGTAAGGGTTAGGTGCTTAAAATAACTTCTCGTGGGAACATGTTGAAGACTAGACTATTTTGTGTGTGTGTGTGTCATTTTTAGTATGATTCGTGTTTAGTATAACACTTTCTGGTCCTTATTATAAGACACCAACTAACAATTTTCACAAACCAATAAAAATGGGTAAAGTCAATCAAGTTGTTAATAATCTTCAATATTATCTCTACTAATTGCACTAAACTCTATTATTATATTAATTATTACTCTCACCCACTACGTACCCTTATTAATTAGGGGCATAGATGAAAAAAAATAATTAATGCTCCTTAGGAACAAGCAAGTGTCTTATAAAAAGGACCAAGTACATTTGCTAGTTGATGCTTATAATAAGAACCAAAGGGAATACTAGTTAATATTTCTTCCAGTCCTAAATATAAGACAAAGTTGACTTTTTATTTATTTTTTTTTAAAAATATTAAAGAAACTAAATAAATTACTTAATCATATTATATATTGTGTATATTTAGATTATATTTAAGTTTATTAGCCAAACTAATTAAGTTGGAGAAAAAATAAAAAATAAAAATATCCTAAAATAATTTAATTAGTTTCTTTAATCTCTTCAAAAAAGTCAATTTTGTCTTATATTTAGGACCAAATGGAGTAGTTAACACGGTTTGCTTGGTTAATGGCCAAAAAATAAAAATAAAAATGTTTCACTTAATGTATTTCACATGACTCTAATTTATTTAATGTTGACAACATTTGTTTGATAAGTTAGAATTTTAATTGTTATAATTTACTAATTATATTTCTTTAAAAAAAATACAGGAAAAGTAGTTAAATTTTAGAAAAATAACTTTCGGCCCTATAAGGCCGGCCCTAACCCACATGCTTTCGAGCCGACATTTGAAAAACAAATGTTTTTCTTACCCAGGCTTAAAAGGGTCGGCCCTAATTCCCAATTCCACCTATATGTGTAATATAAGGAAAACGTGCATTAGTGTCTAAAACTACTTTTTTTTTTTTTTTAAGACCACATTGGTACTTGTCAAACTTGGCTGATTATATTTTAAACCAAGAAGAAAAGGTGAACTCATGGAATAAGCTAAACTATACTTTTAGTCTTTTAAGTTTTACATGATATATATTTTTAGTCTTTTAACTTTATAGAGTATATTTTACTCCTATATTTCTAATATCGTTACTATTGCTAATGAAAAATGTTGACGCCGCAAACTCAAGTAGTGACTATGCATCTGATAGAGTATATTTAAGTTTTAATTTTTTAATATAATATATTTAGATTATTAAGTTAAAACAAATGGACAAATCTTACAAATGGAATCGAGGTTTTCATATTTACATTATTAAACTAACATTTTTTTGTAATATAATCGAGGTTTTGATATTGACTGCAGGGTTTTAGATATTTTTCAATGTATAAATATTTTAAATTTAAGATTAATAGCATTTACTTACACTGACATTACTTAAGTTTATATCGTCAACATTTTTTGTTAGTAACATTAACAACATTAAAATTATAGGACAAAAAGTAGACTTTATAAAGTTAAAGAATCAAAAGTGTACCTCATATAAACTTAAATGACTAAAAGTGCACTCTAGCCAAATGGAATATTAATTTTTGTATAGCTCATTTAAATGAGAAAATTGTGTGTATGTGATAATTTAAAAATTCATCAAAAACCAATAAAAAACGGTTGAGTTTTTCATGTCGAACAGTTTTTAAAGGTAACTTTAAAATATTAATAAATAATTTGAATGAAGTACAAATATGAAATATTTTTCGATATGTCAGCCAAAAAAAAAAAAACTATGGACATTAACAAAAAAAACATTAACAAAGTTATACTAAAAATGAAAAAAGTTTTATGTTGTTCTTTCAAGATATGATCATCAAGCATTTTTAGAGACAAATTTAAAAGATTTTGATACACAAAATATAGATATACTATGAAGTAAAAGTATGAAATATATTTTTTGCATTATTAATAAATAATTATGGAGATTAACAAAAAAAAAACCCCACCAAAGATGATTGGAAATTTTTTAAGAAAAGGTCATGAGTTGATAAAGACAGAAGGAGCATAACTTGATTAACTATGGGGTCGCATTAATTAACGTCAACATTTTCCACGAGGTAAAAATTACAGAGTATTATCTTGTTAGGTAGGTTGGATCCATCTTATATATCTTCAATCTGTTAGTGCTTGTGATGCTAGTTTTTCAGAGTTGCGTTTAAATTATTTAATCAACAACCTGCAGATTTACTCTACCATCTTCATTAAGGTTCAAATAGGCATGCTTGGCTTGTATTTTATTATCTTGTATTCCTGATTGTGAGTACAATCTAGTATATTAAAACCAGAATGTTAGAAGCAGCTGGGGCCTAAATAAATAATATAACGTACGTCGTCGTTGATCTATGGGTCCACAGTTTGATGTGAGTTGATTAATTAGTTGTGTCTGCATGCACACCAGTAACGTACGACTGCAAATAACATCCAAAAACTAAAAGTAAAACCTTAAAAGAACAGCACACGTACTGAATTATTAAAGTTTTTATTTATTAACGTTGGAAGGCACTAGCCGCCTACACCTTATTCCATACATTATGATAGTAGTAGGAGCAGCAGCCAGAGATGTCGCAGTAGTCACAGTCTAGAACTGCGATAAAAGGCGACACAGAACCTGGGAGGCTGATTTCATCAGGGAAACCAGTGGCTCACGTACAACGTTAAAAGCTCTAGGAGGGTTAACATAGGTTTAGTGAAAGGAGTTGAATCAAATCATTTTGACCTTGTGAACAACACTTTGAGATGACATCTCCCTCTTTGACTTTCATGAGGACATCTTGTTTTTGCTTACTCCATTCTTCAATTTATAAAACATGATAAACTTTGATGAACTAAATCATAACATAGTAGTCATCTTCTTCAGCAACTTGCCAACTTGGCTTTTGCTTGCTCACCAACCTTTTCCCTTCACATTCTGATTCTTATCACCACTCTTTTGTTTTTTTAAAGCCTGCTCTTTACTATCAAGAGTTTGAGCCTTACTGCCCTTAATTTGAACAGCTGTAAGTTTTCTCTCCTCTTCACTGATCATCACCTCATCTACAAACTTCTGTTTCAAAATCCATGGTTGATTAGCATAACCTTCAGTTTGACTCAGCTGGCTTCCAGTAGCAGGTAAAGAATAAACATCAGGAACTTCATGTCTGTGGGATTGGATATCATCATCCAAGCTTATGCACAGATTTGACATCAATATGTCCTTCCAAACTCGAATCAGTTTTACCAGTTTGATAGTCCCTTTTCTTGGGAGACTTTTTACTTGAACATTTATTTGCATAATCTTTCGTCTTCTTTAGTGAGCTTAAAAGATCGAAAAATTCACTCTTTGCTTTTACGGACTCACTATCCTCGTCATCTGAATAAGCTGAAACAAAAAAATATTTCTTCTTGAGTTGGAAACTAACCGCAGCCCTCAAGCTGGCAATTAAATCTCTGTCAGCAATATTTCTTCTCTTCCAAAGTCGTCTAACAACATCCTCAAGATCCTTGACCTGATGACATTCCCCACGACATGTGGGACATTTATACTGTAGATTCTTGTACACTTGAAACTGAAGATATTTTTCATCACTTATATTATCACACTAGCAAGGCACCCAACGTTGGCAAATATCACAGCAAACCATTGGTGTCGATTCAGATTCTCCATAGACCTTGAAACAAACAGGACAAACATTTGTGACTCCTCTGGGCATTTCATCAAACGCTTCCCATGCAAGAATCGCTTAAGTGACTTTATGTCTTATTTTTGTCACACAGTAATAGTAATCCTAATAGATCCTCTGCCAAGGTGAGCAAAATCTGAGATTGACGTTGTCGAAGAAACATGTGAAGGATGGTGGCTATCGACGAGAGTGAGAACAACGCCTATGCTTCTCAAATGGACTCTCGATCACCAGTTGACTACCACAAGAACCCAACGACATCTTGCATAAGATTCGGGCAGACAACAAATCTTGGAGTCCCAAGAAACCATGAACATAAAACAGATTTGGGTGAAGAACCCAGAAATTCGATTGAGGGACTCCTGCCACCGAGTGAAGAAACCCCATTAGAAAATTAAGAGATCGAAGAACGATGAGTAATTTTGTATTAAAATTTTCATATCAATCTTAGAAGACCAAGATGAGAGCACAAACTACAATCTTTCTTTGACAGGGAGAATTATGAGGAGAGAAAGACAGAACTTGAATCGCAGTGAACGTCTTCGTGAAGTAGATTTCAGATCGATATGAGTTTGGGAGCAGTCAAGATCGTGCGATTTCCGTTGGGCGGATGAGATTGGAGATTCTCATGAATGAAGAACCAGATCGCGATAACTGTGCTTCCAAGGTTGCGTCGCAGTCGAGTTTAGAGAATGAAGAAGCTGATCACGAATTCGTGATAATCTGGCTTCAGAAGTCGGGTTGCAGTCAGGTTTCAGGGATCCGATAAAGCGTTTATCGCAGTGACGGAGCTTCTCTCTCTCTCTCTCTCTTTTTTTTTTTAGATGAGGGTAAACACCGTTATCCCCTTAGTGTTAGGGCATGCCTCCAGGTTTAAAGAACACTTCAAGAGGTACTTATAGATCGTCCATGAGTGAAGCCCTCACATTGACCAGGTATCGTACCTCCTTCCTTTTAGAGTGATAGACAAAGCCTTAACCAACCTTACCTTAGACAACGCCTTAACCAACCTTACCTTCTTCACAGATCAGGTTTTGGGCGGTGCGGCTATTTCTTGGGCTACTCTTTGTTTGTGGGCCTCTTAAGTGAATACTTGAGGCATGATTCTTTATTTACAACCTGGGGCTTTCATGCCATGTCCAGTTGATAATCAAGAATTTTACAAAGATTATCAATGCATACAATGAATTTTTCCTTCTTTGAAGACAAAGATTGTTTGTACGATTGGTCCTTCTACTAATACTTGGGAAATGATTTGGAAGCTGGCTGAGGCTGGCATGAATGTTGCTCGCCTCAATATGTCTCATCTGGACCATGCTTCCCATCAGAAAGTTATTGACCTCCTTAAGGAGTGTAATGTACAATCTAAGGATAATGTGATCTCAATTATGCTTTACACCAAGGCTGAGAATTTTACTCTGTTTTGCGTTTTCAAGATTGAAGTACTAATTTTGTATTATGGTTTTATGGCTGATAGTTCTTTTCATTTTTTCTTCCTTTTAGGGACCTGACGTTAGGAGTGGGGATTTGCCACAACCAATCACGTTAACACCTGGTCAGGAATTCACTTTTTCAATTCAGACGGGTGTTGGAACTCCAGACTGTGTCACTGTGAACAACGATGATTTTGTTAACGTGTTTTGCGCATGGAAACTCTGTTATGTTCTTAGGAACTCCCGCCAGTTCCCTATACAAAACAGCTGCCTTCAATCATATTCATCCATACATTCGACTCATGACAATGTAACATAGGATTATTTATGGGTGAATACTGATTTTGACAAATATAACTCAATATGACATAATGATTTTCACAAATATAACTTAATATGACGTAATGATTGATTATCATTAAAAAAGACAAAGTGAATAGAACTTGTCTCCTTCACATACAAAATGATGCTCTCAAAAACATTGATATCCATCCAATAAATCGAGAATTCAGATCATTTTAATCCTAATTGGTTTATATATTATCTGAAACAAATCATATTTTATTTTGCTTTTTTAAAAAATAAACCGTAATTTTTTTTTTTGGTCAAAAAATAAACCGTAATTTGAAAAGAAATAAAAACGCAGTCAATTAGGATTAAGAGATTTCTTTTTCTTAAAAACAAAATAAAATGCGAACGCTTTCAAAAAGAGTCTTAAGTCAACTATGATTAAATTGATATTGTTGTGCTTTCAATGGTTATAGTTGAGATGATGTGACATTCATGAAGTAGGAAGTATTTCTCTTTAAATAAATTTGCTCTTTCCACAAGCTTCCCAGAAGTTATTTACGTTTACTCACCTTTTTTTTAATCTCTTTGGTGATAAAAATTAAACTACCAATTTTATTCCATTAAAAGGAGAAAAAAAAAAAAAAGAAGGTACGTTGGCTCACGCCGCCGGATATATATGCCCCAGCAATTTCTTCTTATTTACTTCTTCCTTTTATTACTATAATAAGCTATTTTTATTTTGCAAAAACCAATGCAATTAATGTCCAAAATATTTTGATATTTTCAAATAAACTATTTATAAAATATATAGTTGATGTACATAAACAACTCCTAACATTTTACAAAAATGCGTTATAAAATAAAATATAAAACTTTCAATAATATGCTGTGTTAAAAAAAAAAAAAACTTTTGATTATCAAAAACTTCGACATAAGTCTTACAATAATAAACGGAAGGAAGGTTTTTTTTTTTTTAAAAAAAACAAAATTATAAGTACACTTTAACTCCAACCATTCACATATAACTTGAAAAATTCCCCACTACGTTTTCCTTCCTTTAAAATAATAATAATAAATTCGTGCTCAATTCGGATTGAAGAAAGTTTAAAAGACACAAGAACGTGTTAAAAAAAAATAAACAAAGAAACTTAGCCTTTTGCTTTATTGATAAGGTGAATAGAAATTACAGACAAATGGTGAGTTTGGATGGGTTTTTTTGACGAAAAAACATTTTTTTTAATGCAAAAGATACTTTTTAAATTAATTTATATGTTTAGATTATATATTTTTTTTAAAAAAAACAAAAATCACAAAAAAAAACTATAATGCTCCTTTTTCTAAAATTTTAATTTAGAGCTTTAAAAAAAACACTTTTTTTAAAAAGCCCATCCAGACAGACTCAAAATCATAAACACCTTGATGCGAATACAGTTATTGCTACAGCTCTTCACACGCTACCAATAATGGATTCAGTGTATCCACTTTGCTTATCATAAAACCTTGACCAAAACATCACTCTACCGTACTTGGGCGACTTCTTGATCACCGGCAGGATTTCCGACGTCAACACATCAGCTGGAACGTACCAACTTCCCGCTGCAGCCGGAGCTGCTGGCAACCCCAAAAATATCTTCCGGCAACCCCAAAAATATCTTCCGGCAACCCCAAAAATATCTTCCCCGCCGGCACCGAACTTGTCCATGTGATCCACGAATTCACAAGGTTAGTACTTAGTGATGTTCCCATTAGCATACTGACATGGAGGATTATTATAGAACTGTACCCAAATAAAGTCAAAGAGGCCTGTGTTTAGGGCAGTGCCCAAAAATCTATCAGGGAAAGGGCACTGTGGGGCCCCACTTATGTACACCCTCCTTCCACCTACCCTACCATAGTTCTTCAAGAAGCGAGCAAGATAATCATAGTACTGCGTTGTTCAAGCTCAAAGTCAAAGTCTACTCCGTCCAAAACGGCGTCGCCTAGAGGCCTTGACGATGACTTGCCTCCCAAGAAAGTGTCCCACAAGTACTGGGAAACGTTTCTGGCGTCCAGAACGGAGGAGAGAGAGTAGCTGCCAATGCCGCCGCCGATGGAGAGCAACACTTTGATTCCTTTGGCCTAATAGTCTTCGATCTCCGAGCTAAATTTGGCGCATGAGCCGGCAATTGCAGGGTTACAGTGACCTGCGAGATTAATTTGTGGGGTTTGGCCGTTGTCGAACTGGTTGAGAAATGCTACGTTGACATAGGCGTATTTTCCAGTGGCACAAGCCTCCGATAGGGTTCCCTCATTGCCGTTTTGGCCCCAGTAGATGGTGATACCGCCTTCTGAGGCGTCAGAGAATCTAAGGAGAAGAAGGGAGAAGAGGAGGAATGGGAAAGCTTGAGAGGATTTAGCCATGGTCGTATAATAAGTTGTTTGATTTGTGGTATGCTGGTGAAGCCATATATATAGTAGTCTGAATATTTAGTTGTAGGGCCAGTTCGTTCGTTGCCACAAGCCTCAAAGGTTGACGTTTGAGAATGCATATTGGACGTGTCTGGTGGGATTCATAGAACATGGTGGGCATTATGAATGGACCATTTCCCACTAACTTAAAGTTCATTCAATTCCGAGATATTTTAGTCAATATAATTCCCACTTGGAGGCAGTTGGAGCCAATTAATTAACAACCGTTATGTCAATGAATTTTTGCTGTTTGTTTATCTTTAATTGAGAAATTTATTTTCAGTTAGTCCTACAGGAATGTACACACACAAACACACGAGGGAGAACTGTCTCGCTGGGATAAAAGAATTAATATCTGAACTCTCTATTGAAATATTAGTTTGGTTTAATTTAATTTATATAAATTTATTCCTTCTATTTCGGAATAATGTCCAAATTAATCCCAATCCATCTCTTTTCTATTCAATCCGAATCTGTCATATAGGTAATTAGTGATGAACCCCCGGATATAAACCATGTGTGATGAAAAGGTTTTATATTAACTAACTGATTTTTTCATGACCCAATTTATTGCTAAATCGCGTTCACCAGGCAGCTCTATCCTACTGGAATGCAAACTGTCAAACAAAGCATGAAGATAAGGCAGTAAGAGGGCCCAAAATTAAAGTTGCGTGGGGTCCACCTCCTAGGCACAAGACCAAAGTGAACCTTGATGGTGCCTTCCAGAACCACACTAAGGGCCCGTTTGGGATAGCGGCGGAAAAAGTGACTATTTTTTTCTGATGTGCTTTTTTTGTTGGACTTTTTTTTCTGATGTGATTTGTGTTTGGGATAGCGGTGGCAGAAGTTACTTTTTTATGATGTGATTTGTGTTTGGTGTGAAGGAGGGGAGAGAAAAAGTGACCAAGAGAAAATTGATGCGTTTAGAAGCAAGGCTGACTTGCTTCAAAAAAAATTCCACATCATCTTTTAAGCACATCACAAAATGGCTGTCACCCAAACACCCAAAAAATTTGCTTTCACAGCAAAATGGCTTTTGATGTGCTTTTTCCCCCATCTACAGCTATGCCAAACAGGTACTAAATCAGCAGCCATCACAATTCTAAGTAGAGATTACTAGGGTAATGTCATATGGGCTTTTGCAGACAAGGTCAAGTCCATTTCAGCATTCATGACCGAAGCTCTAACAATGATGCAAGCGCTAATGTTAGCTCAGGATCAGGGAAACAAAAATGTCATCTTCGAATCAGATTGTCAGCTTCTTGTGCGGTGAAAGGCTCAACCAGACTTATGTGAATGGCAGTCCCATGGAATCCTCGAAGACGTCCTAGAATTACTTCACTCTGAACCTAGTTACTCGATCTAGTTCTCTCCTCGCCAGGAGAATAAAGCAGCTGATCTTCTTGCTGCATCTAGCAATAAGGGGGTGTGTCCTAGCGGGTGGGTAGATCTACCCTTACCCCCTTTGTTCTCTATTTTGGAGGAAGAAGCGAAGGCCACTAGGAGTCTGCGTGATCGGGATTCAGTGCAGTCTAGACGCGTAGAAATGGATGAACAATGGCGGATCTTCCAGAAAATGTTTGAGGGATCAAATATATACTCAATAATTAATTAAATTTTTTTTATCATTATATAACATTTTTAAAATATTAAGATTTAAAATATTGCATTAAATTTTACATTGTATTAATTTTTTTAAAAAAAAATCTAAGGTTTGTCATGATTTCTTCGACTTTTGATATCAGGGGTAAAATAATCATAATTTGTTAATTATTCATACAAACAAATTCTTGGACTTTTGATACTACTTATTCTTAATTTTGTATTGTAGGTGTTTAAGAAGAAAATTTGAGATTTCGGAGGGTCAAAATTAATATTTTGAGGATTGGGAAAAGTTATAGAAAAGCCCCCTTAATTTATGGAAATTGCAATTAATGGGAAAAGGAATTACGGAAAATTACAGAAAAATACCCATATTTTTCAAAAATTATAGTCTTCTCTACAAAGTTTTAAAAGTTTTTACTTAGTCCCTTCTTGAGAACTTATGAAAGTTTCATTTAGGTCCCTGGTCAAATCCCTATTTGACCAGGGCCTTCTTCTTCTTCGAGAGCAGGTCATTTTGCAGAGCATTATTGTAAAAACGTCGTTCCAAAATGTTGGAACGGACGTTTTTACGTTTTTCCAACGAAAAACGTGTTGGATCGTTGGTTGAGACTCAATCGGAGGTGAGACGGTGGAGACGGTTCTGGAATGGTGGAGACGACGTTTTGGAGCGGTGGAAACGGTTGAAACGGCGTGTTAGCCATTTTGAAATTTTGCAGTTCTCGCCCCCTCTGTTTCAGGTATCTGGCGGCAATGGTGGTGAGGGTGGAGGCCGGCGGCGACTCTGAGGAATGTTGAGGATGGAAGGATCGAAGGTCGAAGCTCGTCCCACTCTCGCCTCTCACCTCACGGCTCTATCTTTGTCTCTTCAAAACTGTCTCAGGAGTTAGGTCCGCTGGAAGTTGAATGAAGATGAAGATGAATAGATGATGACCTAATTAATCCTTGGTCAAAACATGCGTTTTGACCAAGGGACTAAAATGCAATAATTTAAAGTTCTGAGGAGGGACTAAACTAAAAAGTTTGAAATATTTTTGGGGCATAACTACACTTTCCAAGAAAATGCATTAAGAATCCTAATTTAATAATAATAAATCACATTTAATTATGAACTTAATTATTTCCTTGAGTGATTGGACTTAAATTTATAATGACTTTAATATATTGATGTGTTTTGATTTTATATATGTTGGATTTTATTTTTTTTGTAGTACGTAGTAAACTCTTACGTTTCGTTTACGTTTTCCAATTTTACATTTTTGCTCACCCTTACCATTTCAACATAGACACTACGTTTTAAATAAACTATTGCAGAGACAGAGGAGCCGCGGATTCAAACCAAGACGTGAAGAAGCTTAACCAGAGTTTTAACTTTTGAGAGGATACACTAGTGCAAAAAAGGCTTTTAAGACCGCTTCATTTAGAGCGGACTATCGACGCCCCGGTCTTAAAGGTATGACTGGTGGCAATTTTGTAAATATAAAGAACTTTAAAGATATGACCGGTGGCTGTTTTGTAAATATAAAGAACTTTTTGGACCGAATCGTTTACCAGTAGGTCTTAAATATATTATTCAGACCTCTTAAAAAACAAACGGTCTTAAAAATGTTATTAAAAAAATTGAAATATCGAATTTCTTTATAGAGAAATCTCGAACACGCCGACTTATATTTTCTGCGGTCCAAAATAATAAGGAAAAAATTAAATAAAAACTTTTAAGACCGGATGTTTATAACAGGAGGTCTTAAAGATTATACTTTTAAGACTGGACATAAATCGTGCCCGATGTTAAATAGTTTATTACTTTTAAGACTGGAGTTTAACAAAGGACGGTCTTAAAACTTAACATTTAAGACCGTCCTTTGTTTTTCATCCAGTCTTAAAAATAATGCGCCAAATATATCTTCGCGCGAAACGTTACCTTAAGACTTACGTTGTCCGAACTCTGAAACCCCTCTTCTTGTTGTGATGCCACTCTTGCTGTTGCATTACCTATCTTCCTCGCCCACGTACCATTAGCCTCTGTTACTCTCTCATTTGCTCAGGCATTCCTCTCTTACTGTCTCGAAAATGAACGGTGAAGACGATTCCATTCGTGTTCCAGGAACGCCAGTTAATGGTGTGAGTCAGAACGAACCCTCTTCATCTGACAATGTGCCTCTTAACCGCCCTACACGCCGTGGTAGAAGAGGCACAGGAATGATGGATGTATCTCTAAGTCAGGCTTCTGGGTCAGAGCTCGACATTCAGTTTGATGAAAAGTTGCGACCTTTCGGTCCTAATAAAAGCAAATATAATAGTTTTGTCGGCTATCTTGCACGCAGCAAGGTTAGCATCTTGATAGATGAGTGGAAAAGTGTTGACCTTGACAAAGTAAAGAAACCTAATTGGGACACTATCCGGCTCACATACACTGTCCCTAACTCTGAGGAGTTGAAAGACAAGACATTGTCTTATTGTGCTGATCGGTGGAGGAAGTTTAAGACCTCTCTCGCTAACACGTATATTTTTGCTGAGGTTTCGCCTGCCAAACAGCCTTGGGAACAGTACACATTTATTGATGAACAAATTTGGTGACAATTGGTTCTGCTGCGGACCACTCCTGAAGCTCTGGTGAGTCTATATTTAGTTTTGTTTGCTTATATAACCTGTGAGCTTATATTTGTTCATCTAATCCTTTTAGTTAAATTGTTTGGTGTGTGAATAGAAATATACATTTTCTGCCTTTGTACGTCTATGCAAGTCTGATATGTAAACCCTGAAAAGGTAAAATACTAAGGAGGTAATTGTGTAATGGTTTATTTTGCAAAGGAGGAAATGAATAGTCTTCAAAGGGGGAAACTTAATTTATATACCAAATTGTTACTATCTAATGTGGACTGATGATCCCACTGGATGCCTTAAAAAGGATCAAGTTTGTATTATTCTGTCAGCATAATTTTCTTTCGTTTCTTGTTATTCTATCTACATAGTAGTACAAAACATAGCTCTTTTGTAAGCATAATTCTCTTTTGTTTCTTAACCTATCTACATCTTCCTTAAATAAAATATAATGTTGAAATTTGATCAAGTGAATTTGACTAGTGTTTGAGGTTCATGTCAAGCAGAAGTTCTCTAATTTCTGTTAGTGAGCTGGCTAGATTTCATAATTAATAGTTGTTTTCAATTCGTATTCACAGAAAAGAAGGGGAAAAGCACAGGATATAGGGAGAAAGAATGATTGCCCGCATAGGGCTTCTCGCGGCGGATATGAAAAGGCTGAAAAAGAATTGATGGCGGCCAAGCGGAAGAGATTGGAAGATGAAGCAGAATCCAATCCTTCTGCGGTACATGGTCCGCCATCTCCCATACGTCGCGAGGAGTTGTGGTTGCACATTCGGCAAAAGCCAAGCGGCGGCTACACGAGTGAACAAACTCGTGTAGTTGCTGAAAAAATTGTAAGTATCGTTATTATTGTTATTTTTTAGTTAATAAACATGTTTCATTACTAAGCTTCTCGTTATCTGTACCTTACAGGAAGATCTTAAGAAGAAAAAGGCAGAGGGAACTTTCGCGTCGTCCGGTAGGAGTGATGTTCTCACTGTTGCCACCAGAAAATCAGACCACGGTGGGCGTGTAAGGGGGGTTGGAGGACGGGTAGTCCTGAAGGTATTCTTTGGTTCATCCGCCAAACACCATATGAAAGAGGTGGTTACCCGGGAGGAGATGGAACAGACAGTGGCCAAATTAAATGAGGAAGCAGCGGCTAAAGAAGCAAAGTATCAATCTGTTATGAGCCAGTTGAAGGAGGAACTGAATCAGGTGACCAGTGCATAAGGGAGCACTCACCTGCAACTGTGCAGCAGAGCACTCGAGGGAGCTGCATTGTTGGACAGTCAAAGCAACCTTGTGACCTTTATGTGGATGATTCTGATCATCATGATAGACAACTATTGGTTGTAAAAGGGACTGTCCACAACTTATTGGGATCAACTGTACACCACCAACAAATGTCTGATGATGAAGTCAGAGTGTCAATTGAAAAGATGATCATTGATGCACCTCTCCCTCTCCCAACTGATGAGCTGAAGATTGTGAGTGATGTCAAGGGAACCTTCATCTCTTGGCCAGTGAAGCTTGTACATATCTGTACTCCTGCTGAAGCTTCAATCCCTCGTCCTCAAGTTCCATCCCCTCGTTGAGCTCCATCCCCTCCTCAAGCCGAATCCCCTACTGCTAAGTTGACTGGCTGCGAAAAAATAACCAATTTGGTGAAAAGTGGAGTTTTTAAAGATAAATCGTGGCCTGTCGATGAAGTAGTAGGCGTCCCTCATCCCCTACCAGTCCAAGTTGACATCGTTGATATTGACTCCCTCCTGCTTCCTAGACAGGAGCTTACTGATGCAGTTGTTCAAATTTGGATGAAGTATGTTCTTCTATGAGTACATAATTTAAATGCATCATTTAGACACACATACATATACTAATACCCTGATCGATGTAATTATTGTAGGTTCTTGCATCAAAAATTGGAGAATAAGGGCAGGAGCAATGTGAGAAGAAAGGTGTACTTTTTGCCATTCTTCCACAGGTACATATCACAAATCTTGTCTACAATTCACTTAATTCTGCTACATATATATATCACTGAGCATACTTTACTGCTGTGAATTTTCAACCGCCACTGGCAGTTGGTCATCATGTGCATGGAAGAAAATAAAGTTATCTTCTTATGCTCCACTAACAGTGAGCCAGTGCCTACGTTGACGCAGACCATCAACGAGTAAGCATGTTATTTTGATTCTCTTGTCTGAAATCTCTGCTGTGAATTTTCGTTGAACATTGATAAATATGCATTTTTGATGATAGTGCCATGAGGACCTACCAGATCGACGCACTCCAAAGGCGTTCTTATCAGGCTAGTCCGCCTAAATGGCTCAGACCAGAGGTTGGTATAATATTTGTACACTCACACTGCCTTGTGAACTTGGTCAGTACGTAAGATATATATTACTTATATATATTTCTTGTTCTTTTTAGACCCGTCGGCAACCAAAGGGGTCCAACTTATGTGGCCAGTACGTCATGAAATACATGTATGATATTGTCACAAAAGGAAAAACTAAATTATTTGCAAAGGTAAATATTTGATGTTACATATTATGCACGCAAGTTAATTCAGTTTCTGGCTTAATGTTACATATGAAATATGGACGCAAGTTAATCCAGTTTCTGTCTTTGATGTTACAGATGTTTCAATGCCCTGCCCCCTTTTCGGATGCTGAACTCAAGCACATTCGCAATTTGTTTTGTGATTATGTGTATTACCTGATCGAGGACAATAATTAATATTCATTTGTAAATATCCTGTATCAACAATAATCTTCTGTAAATTTGATTATTTTTTCGAACAATTCATTTGTATATATATACACAGGCAATTGTAAAATTCAATAGAAAAATTTGTTTAATTTTTTGAATAATTTTCTTGTGTCCATTTTGGGTTTCTGAAATTGGATGGTGGATATAGTTATTTAGTGCTTGAAATTTGAGGTTCAGGAAGTTGTAAATAAGTAAGAGATCGTCACTTTTAGGACCGCATATTTTAAACTTTCGGTCCTAAAAGTATTCGTCTAAATAATATGACACTTTTATGACCGCATATTTTAAACTGTCGGTCCAAAAAGTATTCGTCTAAATAATATGACACTTTTAGGACTGCATATTTTAAACTTCCAGTCCTAAAAGTATTCGAGATTTTTAGGACCGTATCTTCTTTTACCGTCCACTCCTAATAGTCTTCCTTTAAATAGAGATTGACTCGCTTTTCGGACAAATTAATTAGGGTTCAAGGCAACCGAGGTTCTGGTATTCTGATCAAGCTAGGTCCTTCGTTGTAGTCGATGTTACCTCTCTTGATTTTGCTTATCAGTTTCCCTTTTCTTTGTCCCTTTTCTTTTTGTCGGAAAAAGATGGGAGATATTGAAAAGGACACTTTGTATCAAATCATGCGAGGTAACACCGAGGACAACGACGGTCCAATCTTGAGAAGAATTGTCACTGTGTTTATTTTTATTCGAATAAGGTAAACGAACTTTTTGTTTTGTTGGTCTGATCTTAACTGTATATTGTTAGATTTTTTAATGTGCGAGTCTTTAATGTTGATCATACACACGAGCACAATGTTTTGTTTTTTACCTTCTTGTCGGAAAAAGAAAGAATTTTTTGTTGGATCTTAACTGTATATGGTTGGATTTTTTAATGTGCGAGTTTTTAATGTTGATCATACACACGACCATGTTTTGTTTTTTTCCTCCTCGTCGGAAAAAGAAAGAATATACTGAGAATGACAAGGGCGATCAAAATAGAAAGTAACAAATTTATTATAGATTTTTTAATGCTGCCCCGTGAGGGTAGCGCAGTACATGATAAACAAAAAATAATTAAAAAAACATAAAAATATTTACTCCTCCCCATCGTTGTCAGAGGGGAGGGAGTCGTCGGAGAGGTCGGTGACGTCGTCATCTAACAGATTGTACTCAACGTCCTGGGCATCGAGTATCGCGTTGATCTTGTTGTTGACGACGTTGTAGACCTGAAAAAGTTGGCCCTGTCGTCGATCTATATGATCGATGCGGACCAGGAGGTGGCGCAGCAGCTGTTTGGTGGTCGGGTTCGGAGGCAGCGGAGGAGGGTACGGATTGTAAAGCCCAGCGAGAGGAGGAAAAGGAGGTCATGGTGGTGGTGGAGGACCTTGGGGTGGTGGTGGAGGACCTTGGGGTGGTGGAGCAGCCATTGTAGAAGTGGTGATGAAGAATGTAAAGAAAGTAAAGTAACAAAGAGTTTAAATAGAGAACTCATCCGGAGTGAAACGCCAGAACCTTTAATAAGCAGACACATAGTTCATCAGAATACGAGGAGACGCCTAGTTGGGTAGTTTATCTGGAAGCCGAAGAGATCTAATAGAGTGTAATGTAAGGATATGACTCTGCTATCGGAATTTGAAACAATGAACTTTTAAAACTAATATTTTTTACGAAATTAAATTTTACTTTAAAAAATAGTAAAATAATAAATGAATTTTAGGACCGGAAAAATGATAAAAGGTCGGTCTTAAAAGTAATTTAATTGATTAAAAAAAATGATATACTTTTAGGATCGGAGAAATGATAAAAGGTTGGTCTTAAAATTAATTCAGTTAAAAAAATAATAATATTTATAAAACTCGCTCGTAAAGTAAACCATTCGTCTGCTCTACCTCGTAACTCCAAACTACGTACCTATTTGCCTTTGAGAACTGCTCTCTGCCTTTATTAATAATAAACTCTTCATACCTCTTTGCGCCAACTGCTTAAACCATGGTTAGATACAAGATAACCGCTCGTAGGGGTGCTCTTACTCGTGATGCTCGTGCCAATATTCGATCGTTATTCGGTGCGCCTTCTCCATCGAGAGTGCGTTTTATTGAACCAGAAGAGTTTCGGGTCGTTGGACCCATAGTTATTTCCGATGATGAAGAGATTGCCGCACCCCCCTCCAGCCTTCAGACCATGAAGAGGTTCCTGCTCCACCTCTCCAACCAGTTGGCCCCAGCGCGCCAACCGCTGACCCTCCTCTTCTTTCCTCCAGTGACTTGATACAAATAAGACGAGAACTTGCTGATATCCGGCGGGAAATTAATACTGCTCAGGCCGATATCGCCAAGGCTTTGAAGGATAATAAGCTTTGATAATTTTCTGCTTTTTTTTTTAATTGCAATGTGTACGGCAATATTCAAGTAATTAATAATAGCATTAAGAACCATAAGCTTGTCTCTTTTTAATTTTTTGTTCATATTCTCCAGTAATGTAAGGAATTTAACTCCAGTTTTCCTTTAATTTTTATGCATTCAGTTGCTAATAATTAACCAGCCTTAATAAAATAATTGGAAATTTATTTTTGAGTAAAGTTATATATTTAGGACTGTCTATTAATAATTAACCAGTCTTATAAAAATCTACGAATGAATAATAAAAACTTAGATCCAGAGTATTATAAAACTCCGATCTTAAATATTTAGGACCGGACAAGATAATAATACGGTCTTAAAAGTAATATATTTAGGACCGGACAGGATAATAATTCGGTCTTAAAAGTAATACCAATATTTAGGACCAGACAGGATAATAATTCGGTCTTAAAAGTAATACTTAAAAATTTATTAAAAATATTTAGGATCGGATGTTTTATAATCAATCGGTCTTAAAAAATTACAAATACAAAAACATGTCTCTGTCGCGTGGAAAATTAAATTTCCCTCTCTGAATTTCTCTTGTCACGCCGAAAGTGATTACTGAGGAAGTTCTGTCTTCAGTGTTTGTGTGTTGCTCTGTCGGTGCTTCGCGTTGCTTTTTCGACAATCACTTTCTGGTTCCTCAGCTAAACGTATATAGACCAAGCTATAAGAGATATTTCGGTTATACAACTTCATGGTTTTCCTACTTATCGTTCTGGGTTTTTCATGGGTTAAACGAAAACGATGAAATGCTATTGTGGGTTTCTCTGTTGTTAATGAATATTCTATTTTGAAGATTATATTTGCTCTTGAGACCTACCCAACTGACCAACAAATGTTTTTAAAGTACTCTTGCTGTCTCCAACATCAACGTTCGTGGCGGGAGAAGAAAGACTCTTATTTCGCATTTGAGCTATAGGTGAGTCCTCAAGACCTTCATGCGAAGCATTTAATTTCCTCGTCATGCATTTATTTTGTTCTGCGATATTTTATTTTGGATTCACTGTGATATGCAAGACAAAAAAAAGTGATTCTTCGTTATGCATTTAGTTGTGCCTTATTTTACGTATGCTAAATCTTTCCATCCATAGGAATTCTACTATGGATCACAATTGGATAAATGCTTTACGGACGAGTGTTGAATATCAGAATGGGGTGAGGGACTTTATTGAATTTGCTAAACAAAATGGAAGTGATGATAGTGGGAAGTTTTATTGCCCTTGTGTAAAATGTTTGAATGATAGGCGACTAAGTCCTGAAGTTATACGCACACATTTAATTTGTCATGGATTTTGTAAGACTTATACAGTATAGGTATGGCATGGTGAAAAAATACCAAGTGGGTCTCACCATGGGGAAGTGGCCTTTGATGATAATGACACGGATATGGATGATCGCATAGAGGACATTATTCGTGATGTAGGAGAAGAGGCCTTTCAACAATCACATGCATATGGTAATATGTGTAGTGATGTGGAGACCCCGCTATACACTGGGTGTCAAAAATACAAATTGTTGAACGCTGTATTGAAATTGGTAAGCTTGAAGGCACGTCATGGATGGAGCGACAAGAGTTTTTCTGAAATGCTTGAGGCTTTTAAGGACATGCTTCCGGATGATAATGTGTTGCCACATCGATACTATGATGCTAAGAAAATACTTTGCCCACTGGGGATGGAGTAAAAAAAGATCCATGCATGCTCGAATGATTGCGTATTGTATAGAAAAGAGTTTGAAGAGAAGCAGAATTGTCCGATATGTGAAACCCCAAGGTATAAGTCAAATAAGGGGCCTGCAAAAGTGTTGTGGTATCTTCCAATCATACCAAGGTTCAAGCGGTTGTTTGCGAATGAAAATGATGTAAAAAATTTGCGGTGGCATGCAGATGAGAGGATTTCTGATGGAAAGCTTCGTCATCCAGCCGATTCTTCTCAATGGAAGAAAATCGATTAATTATTTCCCAACTTCAGCGAAGAACCTAGGAACCTTAGGCTTGCCCTTACAACGGATGACATGAATCCATATGGAAGCCTTAGCAGCGTACATAGTTCATGGCCTGTACTCCTCATTATTTACAACTTATCTCCTATGTTATGCATGAAACGAAAGTACATTATGCTGTCTATGTTGATTTCGGGACCAAAACAACCCGGAAATGACATTGATGTTTACCTTCAACCCTTGATCGAAGACTTGAAGGAGTTATGGGAAGAAGGTGTTGATGTTTTTGACTCTTTCAAGAAGGAGGTCTTCAAATTGCGAGCCATGATATTCTGTATTATAAACGACTTCCCAGCATATGGTAACTTGTCAGGGTATAGTGTAAAGGGCCATAAAGCATGTCCGGTTTGTGAAGAAGACACATGCTACCGTCAACTCCAACATGGAAGAAAGACGATTTATCTTGGACATAGGAGATTTCTTAGACGGGGCCACCCATATCGTCGATTAAAGAAAGCCTTCTTTGGTGGCCAAGAATATGAAGATGCTCCGGTGCCATTGACTGGGGAGCAAGTTTATGAGAAGGTGAAAAATATCAATGTCATCTTCGGCAAGACAGCTAAGAGTAGAAAAGATACAAATATATGGAAAAAGAGATCTGTATTCTTCGATCTTCCCTATTGGCGCAGTCTTGATGTGAGACACTGTATTGATGTCATACATGTGGAGAAAAACGTATGTGATAGTATTGTTGGCACGCTTCTCAACATACAAGGCAGTTCCAAGGATGGTGTGAAGGCAAGATTGGATTTGGAAGCAATGGGAATACGTGAAGAGTTACATCCAAGGCCATATGGGAAGAGAACTTATTGTCCCCCGGCTTCTCATACTTTGTCTAAGGATGAGAAACGAAGTTTTTGTGAGTGTTTACATGGCACAAAAGTTCTATCGGGGTATTCTTCAAATTTTAAATGGCTTGTATCGATGAAGGACTTGAAATTAGTAGGCCAAAAATCGTATGATTGTCATGTCTTGATGCAACAGCTACTCCCAATAGCTATTCGAGGCATCGCCGAATATGATCTTCGGGTCGTTTTGACTAGACTTTGTGTCTTCTTCAATGCGGTTTGTGGTAAAGTTTTTAACATCGAAAAGTTGGATGAATTGGAGAATGAAGGATATTTTATCTTGTGCCACCTTGAGAAGCTTTTTGTTCCTACATTTTTTGACATCATGGTTCATCTAATTGTTCATCTAGTGAGGGAGATAAAGTTATGCGGCCCTATCCATTTACGGTGGATGTACCCAATTGAAAGATCTATGAAATTCCTTAAAGGGTATGTGAATAATGCATACCGTCCAGAAGCCTCGATTGTTCAGAAGTATGTTTCTGAAGAAGCCATGGAATTTTGTCAAAATTATTTGGCCAAAGTAAGACATATTGGGTTTCCAAAACGTCATCATGCAGAAGGGGGTAGGCGAGGGGCTTCAGTAAAGACTGTGGATCCTGATGAATTGTCACAAGTCCACTTATACATCTTGAATAATGTTGATGAAGTTCAAGCCAGCATAGCTGCACATAAAGAAGCTGTGAGGAAAGAAAATCCTTGAGTGACTGAACAAAGGTTGATTAGGGAGCATAACAGAACTTTTGCACACTGGTTCAAACCAAAGGTCGAAGGGGAGGAATGTGTTTCTGATACAATCAAATGGTTAGCACGTGGTCCTGAGGTTGATGTCATAAGTTGGAATTCGTATGTGATCAATGGTTATACATTTTACACGAAGTCCCTAGATGATAGGAGCACAGTTTAGAACAGTGGTGTTATGTTAGAGGCTGAATCTATGCACTTCTCCAGTTCGAAAGACAAGAGTCATTTATTGGCAGTCATGCCATATTATGGGGTTATTAAAGAGATATGGGAGGTGGACTATGTGAAAATTAGATTTCCCATTTTCAAATGCAAGTGGGTTAATGTCAATAATGGTGTTCGGATCGATCGGCTAGGATTTACATTAGTCGATGTCAATGGTAGAAGTTTTTGAGATAAACCTTTTATTATGGTAGACTAGGCGAAACAAATGTTCTATATCACCGATCAAGAAAATAAAATGTGGTCTGTAGCTCTCCAAGGAAAGAGGGTCATTGATATTGATGAGGAAATGAATTCAAATTATGGTATTCCTGAGAGTACTCCTTTTTCAAGGGGTCTACCAGACATGAACGAAGAAGATGAAGCGGATAATGAACCTGGCATAAGAAGTGATCTTCAAGAAGGGATATGGGAAGATATCACTTTATAAAAGAGTCAATTCATAAGGTAATATTCATATATATGCAGATTTCTTTGAAAACTACTTTAAGTCTTTAACTATAACATTTATTCCTTCTATGTTCATCATGTCTTTGACTATGAAGTTTGTTCCTTGTTTTATTTTTGTGGCAGGATCCGATCCAAAGGAGCATGTTGAACTGGAGGGAGCTGCATTGTTGAACTGAATCAAATGAAGGCATGGTGAATATTATTTTGGGTGCATGTATATTTGTAACTTATTGTATTTATTTGTAAGTAAGTTATCTTATTGTATGAATTAATTTAGGTGTTGTAGACATAGTATAATCATTAATTAAGAGGCCAAATAACTCATGGTGAATAAATATTTGTATTATTTTTCCAATTCAATTTATTCAAATAATTGTTCATAGCTTGTAGCTTAAAAGTATCGACTTTTGTGTGCTGGATTAGGTAGGTGATTTGTGTGTAATATAATCAGGAAGAACAGTATGGGGAAAAATTCAGGAAAATTTAGACCCCAAATAAATTTTCCGGTCTTAAAAGTAGAGATTTTAAGACCGGATGTATTTATATGTCCGGTCTTAAAAGTCGCTATGTTTAAGACCGCGTGTAATTAGTCGGTCTTAGAAGTCGCTAAGTTTAAGACCGTATTTTTTTTTGTCCGGTCTTAAAAGTCATAACTTTTAAGAGGGGCCAAGTTTTAGCCGGTCTTAAAAGTTGAGATTTTAAGACCGCATGTATTTATATGTCCGGTCTTAAAAGTCGCTATGTTTAAGACCGCGTATAATTAGTCGGTCTTAGAAGTCGCTAAGTTTAAAACCGTATTTATTTTTGTCCGGTCTTACAAGTCAGATCTTTTAAGAGCGGCCAATTTATTAGCCAGTCTTAAAAGTTAAGTTTTATGACCGCACAGAAAGCTAGTCTTTGGTTTATTTAGTACGACTTTTAAGATCGCATGTTCAAATGTCCGGTCTAAAATAGATTCTTTAAGACCGATCGTAGTCCGGTTTTAAATGTCGACTTTTAATACCGGCTGATACAAGACCGGTCGCGGGTCCGGTCTTACGAGCCTCTTTTGTCCGATCTTAAAAGCCTTTTTTCCACTAGTGATAGGAAAGCTTCAACAGAACGTGTAGAACCACCACAAGCCGCGACCTTCTTCTTCCTTCTTTCTCTCTCTCTACCACCAGTGTCCTCTCTCTCCTCTTCTTCCTTCATTTACGAATTTCTTGGGGTGGCCATCTCTTCTAAGATCCGCCAGTGGGGATGAACCTGATGGTTCCTGTTCTCTTTAGCCTTTACTGGTAGTCGCTGTGTCTATCAGATTGCTTTATCTTTTACTTTTGCTTTAGCTTTTACTCAGTTGTACTTTGTTTTTTTCTTTTCCCAGTCACCTACTCTCTGTAGTAAAGCTGATGTAGTCTTTCACTTGAAGTAATAAACTTCTCAGAATTGTTAAAAAAAAAAAAAACGTAATACTAAAAACATTACCTTCTCCTTCTGAGTAATGGTTCCAACAAAGATAGCTTTGATAGCAACTGGTAATTTCATTACTTATATAGCGCATTATTTACTGCCTCTGCCTTTAGTCGGTCCAATTTTTTTTTTTTTTTAAATAAAACTCAATAGAAGATTTTCTTTATAAAACAATACTACCTTTTTAATATAACAGTCCGTTGACTTTTTTAAAAAAGATTAATAAAGCTAAATATATTACTTCATCATAATATATGTTGTGTATTATTTAAATAATGATTAGAGGGAGCATATGATTGAGATAAGGAAAAGCGAAAGAAAGTTGGGCACTGAAGACCAAAATAAAACACAAATAATTGTTAACTGTCTGAATTTCATAGCCTGATAATTTGATGATAAAGCCAAGAGTATTCCTTCAATTCGGTGAGGAAGCATTATCTGAGGCAACAACAATAATAACAAACCTTATCCTATTAAACGGCAGCTATATGGATCATATAACGTCATTATTCTCTATCAACATTCAAATTCTTATATAAGTTGTTTACCAAAAGATCCATTTAAATGAAAGCATTATATGCAAACTAAATGAAATTCGTCCCCAGATAATGTTCAGTTATTATTATTTAATTTATTTCACTTCTTAAGAAATTATAGGGCTCTATACGATATTGCAAGAAAGGGATTTCATAATGACAATGTAAAGATGTTGAAGACATCAGAAGTCTAAAGTTTAGTCGAATTTGTAGACTCTTTAATTGTAAAGATAGAGAAGATAACATAATGATATGGAAGTCAATGACATGGGAATCATATTTTGTTCTCTGAAAATGTCAAACTACAATTTCTTGCTTCAGTGGATTAATAGATATTTCGTGCCTCTGGGGGGGGGGGGGGGGGGGGGGAAGTCAACGGTTGGCCTGGTCAACCTGTATATATAATATGGAATGTATCATTTAACTTAAGAGCTATAAAACAATTAAATTAGTTATCAGGAATATAAACCAGATCAAAGTAGGAATAGGTTCGTCGGCGCACCGATTTGACCAGTCGGTCGTTGAACAGAATATGAACGGCTTGGAAACGTTTGGATTCGAACTTACCCATTTGAGATTTGCAAGTTGGCAGATATTCCTCAAGCCCTTAACATAAGAAAAGTTGATTCTCGTCCTACATATAAGAGATTTTCTTTGACAAACTCCCCCCCCCCCCCCCCCCCCCAATATATATATATATATATATATATATATTTTATCTCTATTGATGTTTTTTAACAATAATTAAGAAAGTAATAAAATGAGGATGAGAGAATCAAGGAAAATGATTAGGATATTTTAAAAAATAATGTTATATTAAATAACTTAACTAATTTACTTAATCTAATTAAAATAGATAAATATGTCTTATATTACGGACCTGAGAGAATATGTTAAATAATATAAAGGGATAATGACTTTTAGGTCTCAACCAAAAATAATAATATCTAAAAAAGTCCCAATTGATAAGTAAACATAGGGTGTAACAAGTGAATCAGTTACCGTAAAACTTATCAAAAAAAAATTATTTCCTTTGACTGGACCTATATTGCATTCTCCCTAACATTAAATGCATGGTTCCTGTTAAGAGAGTCGGTGTCATTATGTAAGGGTTTATTTGTAAATTGTTATGATAGTGATTTGGGTCAGACCGTGTTCCTATATATAAGAGGAATATGGTTGTAAATAAACTCTCCTTTTGGATTAAATATATACTACCTCTCGTCCTAATTATAGAATCTAGTTGACTTTGTTTGGAGAGATTGTGAAAGCTAAATAAGTTACTTAATCATTTCATATGATATATATTTTTAGATTATATATTAGTTTATTAGTCAAACTAAATAATTTGAATAAAAAAATAAAAACACTTTAAAGTAATTTAATAAGCTTCCTTAATCCTTCCAAAAAAAAATCAACTAAGTCTCATAATTAGAACCGGAGGGAGTATTATATTATTTACATGGTATCAAAACCTAATAGGACGTCTGGAGGAACAATGTTGCAGATCACTTAGCGAAGACGAGTCTATCTGCCATGCTAGGTTTTCACGTCATTTCGCTCCCAGACATGGATTTAGGAAGGGTTCTTGAACTTGATAAGGGTTATATATTGTAAGGATGCACATTTGTATCAAAAAAAAAAAAAACCTAATAGGACGCGTGGCAATTTTTTCTCTGCCTGATTGGTTTAGTGTTTCCTTTACGGAGGAAAGAGGCCATTTTTCAAGATCCCCTGTGTGAGGCCTGTTCTTGATTTCTTTCTCTACGGTGGATGCAAGGCCCATTCTCAAGTCCTCCGTGGTTCTGACAATTATGAGGTATGCTGGTAAGCCGTTCTATGCGTATTGTCCTTTCTGCCAAGAATAAATTGTGAATTATTGATGGCACGTGCACTCGTGAGGGCCAACCAGTTGCTTTCCATGGTTTATGGGATCGCTGCAATTCTGTGATTCTCTGCTGGCTTATCAATTCGGCGGATAAGCAAATTGCCACTGTAATTGTTTTTTTCCACCAATGCACGTTCTGTCTGGTTGGAGCTTAAAGAACGTTTTCATAAGGCTGATGGAATGAAAGCATTATGGATTATATGACGCCATTATGTAATTGTTAACTGAAAGATCCAGTTGAATGAAAGCATTAATGAAATTGGTCTCCAGATAATGTTCAGTTATTATGATTTAATATATTTCTTTATTAATATATATATATATATATATATATATATGTGTGTGTGTGTGTGTGTGTGTGTGTGTGTGTGTGTGTGTGTGTATATGGCTCTATATGTTATTGCAAGAAAGGGATTTGATAATGATAATGTAAAGGTGTTGAAGACGTCAAAGGTCTAAAGTTGAGTCGAATTTGTAGACTCTTTTAATTATAACGACAAAGAAGATACATAATGATATGGAAGTCAATGACATGGGAATCATATTTTGTTCTCTGAAAATGTCAAACTACGTACAATTGCTTGCTTCAGAGGATTAATAGATGTTTCGAGCCTCTAAAAAAAATGTCAACGGTTGGCCTAGTCAACCTGTATATATAATATAGAATGTATCATTTAACTTAAGATCTATAAAAACAATTAAACTAGTTATCAGGAATATAAACCATATCAAAGTAGGTACAGCAGGTTCATCAGCGCATCGATTTGACTAGTTGGTCGTTGAACCGAATATGGATGGGTTGGAAATATTTGATTTCGAAGTTACCCATCTGAGATTCGCAAGTTGGTAGATATTACTCGGGCACATATAGGAAGAGTTGATTTTGGTCCAATATATAAAAGATTTTATTAACAATTTTTTTTCTAATTTATTTTTATTAATATTCCCTCAACAATAATTAAGGAAAGTGATGAAATGAGGATGAGAGATTTAAGGAAGATGATTTAAGTATCTTAGAAAATACATGTCATATTAATTACCTTAATTGACTTACTTAATCTATTCAAATTAGGTATTTAAGGAATGGAGTGCATATCTTGAATAATATAAAGGGATAATGACTTTTAGGTCTCAGCCACAAAAAATAATACCTGAAAAGTTCCCATTGACAAGTGAACATTGGAGTTTAACAAGTAAATCAATTACCATTAACAACTTATGAGAATTGTCAAATAAATGATTTCATTTGGTTGGGACGGGTATTTCATTTTCCCCAATATTAAATGCATGGTTCCATTAGGCTGGGTTTTTTGGCTTGACATTTGGAGGGGAGGGGAAGGATTTTGGTCCCCTCTTCTTTGCATTTTCATTGATAAAATTTCCTCCCCTCCCCTCTTGCATCCCGACTTTTATTTTAGGGAAAATTAGAACTAAGGATCTAGAGTAGATGATATTTATTAAAAAAGATCATAAAAGTTATAATTATTGGGAAAGACCAATCACCAAAACATAAATTTTAAAATACTAAATTGCCCTTGATTAAACTTCCAACAATCTATCCCACCTACTATTCTTAAAGTAAATTGAATTTTCTTTTTCACAAAAATTACAATGGCCAAAATAACCCTTTTCTTAACTTTAACTAAAACTGACATAATCAAATAATCAATATATAATTTAATTTTTAATCCAGATATTGACAAACTTAATTATTAATTTAGTTTGCTAACTTATTAAATCTTATAAGAAATAAACTGTAGGTAAAATAGACAAATTTATGAGGTTTTAATTTTGCAATCGAATATCTTAGTTGTTAATAAACATTCTGTCCAAAACAAACGTTATTATTATTTTTTATTATAAAATTTATTGATTATATTAGTTTTTTATAAATATTATTATTATTATTTATTTGTACATGAGTATTCTTTACTCTTTAGAGAGGCAATCTTGAATATCATTCACGAATAAAAATTATAATAGATTATCTAGACATTTTTTAAGTATATTAACATTACATAGTTTTCGGTAAAAAAAAAAAATTACATTGATTTTTATTTCTAAAACTCATATAAATCTATTTTGACATAAAAATAAAGGGGTTTACTTTTTTCATGTTGCATGAGAGAAACAAAATTCCTACACACATAAAATGGTGGGACCCACATATATATAGTGCTAATTATATATATGCGGGTCCCAACCATTTTATGTGTGTGTGGCATGAGACAACATTTCTCCTACAACATGAGAAATGTTTTTCCCAAAAATAAATTATGCAAACCTCTTTTGTATTGTTTAAAATTACGTATATTGTTGATTTCATTTTTTATATATAACCTTTCTTTAACATTTATAGTAAATTATAAAATATTTAAGTTTTCCTAAAATTACATAACTTTTATTTTTAAATAAAATTGAAATATGGCTGTGTTAATTCTTTTTTTCTTCTTCTTTCAAATAGATACATACGTGTAACTGGTAAAACTGTAAAAGTTGATACAAGTTGCGTTTAATTTAATGAAATTTAACTATTCATATTAGTCTTAAAAATTGAAAGTGAGAGAAAATTTAGGAGCTTTAATTAATGGCAATTTAGTATTTTTCAAATTTATGATTTAAAAACTAGTCCTTCTAAATAATTATAACATTTGCGATCCTTCTTAATAAATATCATCTGCTTTAGGTTCTTTATTTTAATTTTTCCTTTATTTTAATGGCCATTTTCAAAAAAATTAATACTGTTTATTTGTCATTCTAAAATTGTTTTAAACAAAAATAATTACTATTTTTAATTTTAATTTCGTTCTCATTAACTTTAAGTCAAAGACTACATTAATTCTTAAAGAAAATTAAGAGTGCATTAAATAAATAATTATATCTCCTAAGGAAAAATTCCTTTATAAGACAGGTGAATTATTCATATTTTAAATTGTAATTCAATAAATTTTCAAGATCAAGTTATATGTCTTAAGATAGGATTATAGATTAGATAATTTTACGGGAAATTAAAATAAAGGACCTACAGAAATTAATATTTATTATAAATGACCATAAAAAATTCAATTACTTAGAATGAATGAACAATCAAGGCCGGACACAGGTGGAGGGCGAGGGGTGGCCCCCGACCCCTCCCCCTATTTTTTTTTTTAAAATATTACTAGTAGTTTGCTTTCACATATATACATTCGTTGGCTTTTACATATATATTAACTGAGATTATATAAAGATGAAACATCAGCGACAATCAGCATATCCCATCCTACCGTTTGTTTGCCTTCATATAGATTAAAAAATAATAATAGTAATAAAGAGGTGGTGTCACAACCTTTAATATACCTTAACCCCCTTATTTTCCTCTTTTCCAGAAACTCCTTCGTCTCTTCTTCCTCTCCTAGCTGCCATTTTTTTTTAACAGCTTACAACAAATTTTGAGAATCAATAAGATGCTTAAAATCACTTATTTTTATTAAATTTTCTTCATAAAATTTATTATACATGATTTTATCTTTTTAATGATACTACATTTATATTGATTAGAAAATATTTTAGGCTTAGGATTTTGGAAAAATATTGAATTTTGTTAAAAGATGGCTGTGAGAATATAGATGATAACTAATAATTAATTTTAATCAGTTTAATTTTGTTATTAATAATATTTAAAATCATATTGGTCACGAAATAGTTCAAGTGAAGTAATTTAAGTTTTTGTAATAGATTTCTTTCAATTTTTTATATTAGATCTATATCGTATTTCAAGTACTTTTGTTTATGATGTAACATTTCTTATTTTTCCCCACAGTAAAATTCTTGGGTCCCCCCTGCGAACAACATAATATAAATTCAGAATTACTATAAATTGCCTCTAACCAAACCTCCTGTATTATCTCTTATATTCATAATTTTTTAAAAAAGGTAAAGGGTTTCTTTAGTCACCAGTGACGCCCAAAAATATGTCGTTTTGGATTAATGAAGGGTGTTTTCGTAATTCTGCATCCTTCATTAATTCACCTAAAATTACAAACACACCCTTCATTAATTCAAAACAACGTATTTTTAGAGGTCACTAGAGATAACTTATATCCAATGACGGAAGAAATACTTTTTCATTAAAAAAGTAAATAAAATTAAAGCTAAAATTGTCCATCATATTATGATGATTTTTTAATTTTAAATATATTATTTAATTAACAACGGTTAAACTCATGTTTTTTGAATTTTTATTTTTCACCAATTTATATCATCAAGTTGCATAATTTATATTATCAATGTTAATATCAATTATATAAGCTCTTTTCAATAAAAATAAAAACTAAACTTATTTCATACTTTTCAAGATATAATAGGTTAATTATATTTCTTATTTTTATTAACGTTATATGAATTTTTTAACCCATATAAATTTCTTCTAAAACAAAAATAAATCATACAAACTTTTAGGTCCAGTCACTGGACAAATGATTTTCCCTTAACATATATATATATATATATGATAAATTATAAAATACCTTGCCTTTTATTAAAACTATATAATTCCGTTTTTAATTAAAATTTTATTGATTTTAAAAAATTATAATTTTTACAAATTGAAGAATGTGTAATTTTTCTTTGGGTTAAGGTGCAAAAATACACATGTGCTTTTCTCAGAGGAGCGCCAAGTAGCAAATGTTTTTTTTTGGTGCAAAAGTGCACTAGTGCAATGGATACCAAGTAGCCCTTAAGCTTTGGACTTATGCCTCAGGTCCAAGGTTCTAGCCACTGGGGAGGCGCTCTTGGGAATTAATTTCCCAAGGAACAAAACCCCAAGAGGACTTATGCCTCAGGTCCAAGGTTCTAGCCACTGGGGAGGCGCTCTTGGGAATTAATTTCCCAAGGAACAAAACCCCTAGAGGAGGGGACAGTACCTGTCCCAGTGGGGGCCGGACACCACGCGTGCAGGGGATTAGGCCCTGGGGATGGCAGTCGTGGGACTGGCCGGGTCCTCCATGGTGGTGGGCCGTTACATAAAAAGCTGCCATCCCCAGGGCCTAATCCCCTGCTCGTGTGGTGTCTGGCCCCCACTGGGGCAGGTACTGTCCCCTCCTTTAGGGGTTTTGTCCCTTGGGAAATTAATTCCCAAGAGCGCCTCCCCCAAGTCTCGAAGCCATGACCTGAGGCATTAGTACATGCTTCATGGAGACTTGGTAACCATGTGAGCACAGATGGACGGTTGAACAATATATAATAGAGAAGAGAATTTCACAAAAAGAGGACACACCTTGTCCTTGCTGTTATAAAGAATCTCTTTGATCCTCAAAAGCTCACCAGCTTGTCCAGAACTAAAATTACTAACTTGGTTCTTGTTCATCCCTCCGTGACCGTCTCTGCCACTATTGGCCTTGTTCTCTTTACTAGATGCTGCTTCTAATTTTGTAACTTCTCTATCAAAGCCACTCTTACAACCTCCATCTTCTCTAGAAAACAAAAGTGCCGCAATCTCGTCTCTTCGTAATCTAAATTCGTTAGGAAAATTGGAAACCGTGACTGTGATCGCGTGTTTAATTATATTGAATATATCACAATTTGTAGTTTGAAAGTAACTCCTCCAGTACTCTAGTGAATCGGACTTCATGGTTTTCCTGCAAAACTCACAAGGGTGATCAATACCCATGAGGCCAGATAAAAAACTGAAAATCCAGCAACTACAAGAAATTCAATTTCATGGGCTACAAGTGTTCAAAGAGCCAAGAGTAAAACAAATAGAATCCACAACACCAAAAACGGGTACTTTTATTAACATGGTAAAAGAAGAAGAAGAAACCGAGAAAAAAGTCTTCAGAAGAAGAACTTAGTGGCAGAGCCTTGGGCTCTTTAAGGGTTGAGATTAGCTACAAGTCATTGAAAAAAAAGAAAAAAGAAAAGACCTACAGCAAACTCACGTCCACAAATAGAACACTCATGAAACTTCTTATTGATAAGATTGGCTTCTATCCAACTCAAGAATTCTCTCCCGCTCAAGGAGATAAAGGCTGTGCTGGGAAGTCGTTCTTCCCCCCCCCCCTTCTGTTCTTGTTTTCTTCTTCTATTACCCGTTTTTGGATTAAGGGAAAAATGAGTACGTGAATTGAAACAAGGAAGATGGACAGAAATACAGCGAATAGGAACACTTATCTGACCTCTGTGGTGTGCGCTGTACAAAAACTGTAGAACCCGCTTTCGGCTGCGAAGACGGAAATCTTACCACCTTTTTAAATAAAATAATATATATAGAACAATATTTATTTAAATATATTTAATTTACAGGGCCGGGCATCGGGCAGGGGGTTATTGGCCAACCCAAAGCTGCCCAAATTTTTTCGGGCCACTTTTTTAAGGCAGGGCTGGATAATTTTTTGCTGCGCTTGGGCAGGCGTATTGGGCATCTGGGCACCATGCTCACCCCTACATCTATGTATTCAAGGTTGAAGTCAAATTCACTCCTAAGAATATGAATAAAGAGAACCACCAATAGATAAACATGGTAAATAGAAAATAATTGTGGATATAATAGTGTAACCTCCATATCATTAGTGGAGCGACTAACTTTTCACTAAGTGAAGAATTAATATTGTAACAAGTACCCTCAATGATCTATTAGGTAAACAAAGTTACAGTACTAGTGGAGCTGGATTTATTTAGCTTTTATTCTTTTCATTGCACATTGCTATTTTTTTTATTTAAGGGTTTATTTTTAATTAATGTATCAGTTATAATATAATAGTTGACTATTTTGAATGGAAATTACTGTTCATTAGTGATAATGAAGTTTTAAGTTATCTTACATTTTATATGTCCATTTCAGTAATTTTACTAATAAAAAAGTGTTTTCCTATTTTAACATCCAAACAACATTTTCATTTAAAAGTGCTTTTTAAATAGTGCATCCAAACATAAAATAGCTTAACTTCTAATTAAATCACCTTTTTAAAAAGCAATGGGAAAAAAGTCCTTGTTTTTAAGCCTATCCAAACGGGCAGTCTTGAAGAGGAAACCTTTAATCTAATAAAACATATAGGGATTAAAACAAAAATGATGAGAAATTAATAAATTATAAGGACCCAATATTATATTAACATTTTATAATATATGGAGTAGTTTACAATTTTTTTGCCAGCCATATTATAAATTTCATAATTTTAACTTTTTTCTATCATATTTAGTGAAATTTGTTTATTTATTTTTCGTTTAAAGGAATAAAAAAAAATTCCAACAACATTTTTAATCAATATTATAAATAATATAAATTTGAGAGATTAAATAAATTATCTGAAGTTATATTTTAAAAATTTTGAATACCTTTTTTTTCTACAAACATTTATGAGCGCATTTAATCAAGCACATAGTTACCAAAAGAATTAATTATATTTTTTATTTTATTTTTTTTATTTTTTTATGTCTATATTAATTAATTAAAAATGTTGTTTTAAAAAATTCTCAATGGAGTTAACGGTTGGCCTTAATGGTATGTTTTCAAAACGGATATTTTAAATTTTTTAAAAGTTGGAATATAATTCTTAAATTTTTAATGGGAGAATATATTTTAAATTATATATTATTAATTAATTTTTCAATAGTTAACATTAGTAATTTTTCAATATTTAATAGCGTTTATGGATGGATACTTTGGTCAATTTAAAAAATTATAATGGCAATAATACATTTTATCCTCGATTACAGTATGTTTGCCTGCCCATTTATCAATCATAGCAGTGTAATCCTGGTTACGCCAAATGATTTTTAATCATGATTACAAAATATAATTCCTCTTTACATTACATAAATACAATCAAACATCATAATCAGTTTGTTAGGATTATATGCAATCTTTTCTTATGAAATTGAACCAAACAGATTATAAGTGTTTGAGATTAAGGAGTTGAATGTTACAAGTTTATATCAGAGCTAGGTTAATCAGTTTGTTAGGATTATATGTAATCTTTTCTTATGGAATTGAACCAAACAGATTATAAGTGTTTGAGATTAAGGAGTTGAATGTTACACGTTTATATCAGAGCTAGGTTTTGATCTAGGAATTGAGGGGGTATTGTGTCCCCTATGGGGGTGGGGCGGTTTTAAATTGTCCAAAAGAATATTTTTATTACAGCAATTAGAAAAATTCTTACAATCCTGATTAATGCTGCGAAGGATGAGCCAATGGAAGAAGTTGCTTCTGATGAAAACACATTTTAAAGGAAAAATAAGAGTAATGGTAAAATGTGAAGCTAGTAATAAATAATGGTCCTTTCATTGATACCACTCACAAAATAGTCGACACAATGACAAAAACAAGTTGTATAACGTTCTTAATAATCTACTTTGTTTGTTCATTTGCTTTATTTGAAGCTAGTATCTACTTGACTAAATTGTCTATTTGGCTCAACCGTAGAAATTGCTTTTACAATGTGATTTACGAAGTACGAGGTAAGTATATGAGAGAAGTTTTATTTTGACGTAAACATGCTCTTCTATAACACCAACTTAATCAGGCTATAAGTTAATGTTCAAGAAACTTTCAATTGGATCTACATGTAGTAGTTGCAAACAAAGAAAGTTTCAAATAAATGAATATGAATATTCTTTTGATTCTAGAAAATGAAAGAGATAGAAGATATTTTCTGTGTATAACTCATTTATTTAATGTTGATTTATAGTTCAATCATAATATTTCAAATATATACCACGTATATATACATATACATACACACAGACATACAAATTTAAATTCTTGACCTCTTACCATATCCCGTCCCACCCTTACCGTCAGTTAACCTCAAAAACTCGGTCGATGTTTTATAGTTTTCTTATATTGCAGTTTTATGTTCAAATTGAACCGAACAGATTTTAAAAACTTAATTGTATTTAGATGTTAACATCTCAATGAAAATATTAAGGGAAAATGACACAAAAATAACTTGAAAAATACAAAAGAACAGAAAGGTGCACCAAAATTCAGTAATACTAGAGAAGGAATCAGTTCCCGAAATGGGGTTTTAAAGATGGAGGGAAAACATAAAATAGAAAGGAAAATTGATCTATGGATGGTTATAGACTTGTAGTTGTTAGTGAAGAAGGAAGATGACAAGTTTTTGAGGTGACCATCATTTTTTTTTCTCACCTCCATGTTTTTTTGTTTTCAAAAAGCAAAGGAATTGAACGTAACTCTGTTTTTAGAAGACAAAAAGTTTTTCTTAATAGGTGGGTTGGTGGAGCTAGGGTTCGGGTTTTGGCAGAATAAATAACAAAATGTACGTGTTGTTAAGGATGCTAGACTGCTGTAGTACAGGGAATGGCGGGTATAAAGTACTGCTGATTACTTAGCCAACTTCTCACTTGCAATCGAGAACAATTTTTATATCCTTCTTCAACCTCTACCTTAACACTATTCAACAACAAGTTGCATTGTCAATAATTCAAAAGTAAGGTAACATATATTTATTTAACATATTTTATCTTCATTAAGCATGCATACTTCAAAGAAATTATAAAGCTAGCTTAAAATAAAATTTTATATAGCAAAAATCTTAAACTATATTTCTTGGCATTATAGTTCAAATGAGACCAAGCATCCACCTTAAAATTTTCTTAAGAGTAAGATTGTGAATTTGAACTCTCTGTACAAATTATAATGGGTGCCTTCCGATAAAATAAAATAAATAAAAAACAACAACAACAACAATATAATGGGTGGGTGAATTACGACAAAAAATATTAAGTTATAATTAACTTTATATTAAATTAAAAATTGTCCCATAATTTCTACATTTAGTTTTCTAATACAATGAATATGTTTTCGGCCATACTGACATCGATTCTTGAGGATTATCAATTAATTAATTTTTATTGTCAATTCAAAATACATATTTTAGAACGCTTACCTATATACGTATTTATTATTTAATGAGTCACAAAATAATTCAGAAATAGTAATCTAACAAAACAAATGATTAATAATAAAAGTTTCGAAATATTATAGCTTATAAAGGTGTAAAAATACTTTGAAATAATGATAAAATAAGTATAAAATATTAATAAACTTAATCATATATATATATATATATATATCAAAATCTAAACTGACTTGATTTTAATTATATATATATATATATATATATATATATATATATATATATATATATATATATATATATATATATATCAACATTGAATTTGAATTTGAATATTGTCGGACCCATTTTTTCTCCATTCAATAAAGCAATTCCGTATCCATTCTCTCGTCCCTACTGGTCATTGTAACAAAGTAAAAGTAAGTATATAATAATAATAATAAAATTTAATTTCTTCTTTTCTTTTCTTTTCTTTTTCTTTTTAGAAAGATTTTCATTATTATTATTTATTTCCTAAACTCAAAAACTTCTATTTTAAATTGAAATCCCATAAATGAAGTATCTAGATTGATTTATCTTAAAATCTCAATAAAATCTCTTTAAATTAGTAATAATGACTTCCCAAATATATAAAAATATCCCTCAAATCTACTAAAAATGGGAAGTCATCACCACATGTACACTTTAACCAAAAAAAAAAAAAAGAATAATAGTGAAAGGGTTATGGAGTTTGAAATTGATCTGAATAGATTGTATAATATTCTGTTAAAATTTAGTAATTATTGTCTTTAATGTGATTGGTTCAGTACGCAAACTTTTTAAAAATATATTTAATGCTATCAATAACAAATATTTTCTTCATACGAATCCACACTCACATATATATATTTATATATATATACACACATAAACAAAACACGTATACATAAATAGGTGCAGTCCTATTGTTTTGGAAGGAGAAAATTTAAGTATTTGAATAGGTCAAAAAAAAAAAAAAGGGGGAAGAAACGTATAGAGTCATGGCGACGGCAAGGAAGACGGAGGCGTCCATGATGAACGGCCAAGATATGACTGACGGCGAGGAGAGGAACGCAGCGACAGACAAGGTATTGCTTATTTCTTCATAAATTTGGGGATTCTAGGTGGTTTCAAGAAACCAGGTTGACACTTGACTCATTCAGATCAATTGAGGTTGGATTATGTGGAAGTATATAGAGCCCTATTGAAAATAAATTTTTCAAATAACAAGACTTGAAATACCTATAATGAATTAAGGTGATTGTCTCCCTCACAAGTCACAATACAATATAATGAATTAAGGTTCAGATTCAAGGGCTGTTTGCTTACTACATTTGAGTACCCAACCGTCCTTTCAAACATGATTGCCTCTACTAATCTAATATAGGACACTCTTATGCCTATTAAAAAAGGTCAGAAATTAAACTACTCTCTTCAATCCTTAATATATAACCTAAGTAGGGAGTTGGTGTTGGTCTGTAAGATCTCTTTCACACTTTTATCCATTTTCCCCCCTAAAAGTAACCCTATTAGTATTTCCTCATCAATAATGGAGAGGGAGCGAGAGGATAAAGAAATATGTTTAGGGCGTTTTACAAAAATATATCATAGCAACTAACTTAACTAACATTTTTAATCTACTCAAATTAACTAATTTAGTCTTATATTAAGGACACGATGAGGGAGTACTATATATGAGTGGTAGAAGGTCAAAGAAGTAATAATACATTATTGTAGACTGCGGTCATTGTTATTAAACTCTTAACTATTAACATATTTCAAAATACAGTTTTCCTGTACGGCTGTATAAATTTAGTTAGTGAGAACGGACATGGAGACTGTTCAGATTTTAAATCCTTTTCTATCATGTTTTTTACCTGACTTTTCTGTTGCATTTCGCCACTTTGAAAATTCTTAATTAAAATAATAAGAATGATAAAGGGTGAGGTGGGAAAAATGTTCAGATTTTGTTTGGCCAATATAAGTTTAGAATTAAATAAGTGTATTATATATACAAAATTTTTGTGACGAATAGCCAAATTTCTGTCATGTTTTTACAGGTCAAGGCTATAACGATACCCAACGATGTAGTATATGAAATATTCACGTGGTTGCCAGCAAAATCCATCTTGAAGTTTAAGTCATGTTCGAAATTTATATATGAATTCACAAAGGAGAAAGATTTTTTAGTGAAGCACTCTCAAAATGTGACCCTACAAGGTGACTCTTCCTTTTTCATTATTCAAGGAGTCCATGTTATACCAGGAGATTGTAAAGAATGGAACATAATTTCATTACCTGGAAACAAGGCATCGTCTCTCGGTATTCCTAAAAACTTTCTTAGACTTCTTAGTCAAAGACTCATAAGAATCCTTTCGTCTAACCATGGGCTGCTTCTCTGTGAAGTCCTTCAGAAAGGAGAATCCCATTATCAGCATAAGCCAAAAGGCGAGTTAATTATCTGTAACCCCACAACACAATCATTCTCCTCCATTGTTGTACCTCATAGTTTTAAAGAAAATTATGGTGAGTCATACGTGACACTGGCCTTTGGAAGCGTACATGATGATGAGGTATATCAATTACTCATTTTTGAATACCATCGAGAGCGAGAATCAGAGTATATAGTATGCAAAGCTTACAAGCCAAAAGAAGGTGTGTGGAAAGAAAGAGAAAAGGGCTTATGTATCGGTTATAGGTGGGCGTTACTTTGTTCTCATTCTTCTTGGGGAAGGTGTCAGAATATGTTATCATACAATTTTGAGAGTGGTGAGATGAGGAGGATTCTTTTACCCAAAGAAGCATCAAAAACCAGGTGGTTAATTGATCCCAAAATGTTGCACTATCGCAGCGTACGTCTTTTCAAGAGAGACAAAGCTGTTGGAACATCAAGTGATGACATTTGTTTAGTGACTCACAAATATGATTTTGAGTTTACTTTTTGGGTTTTGACAGATTATGAATCGTCTTGTTGGTCAAAGGTTTTGACGGTGAGTATGGAAGAAATAGGATTGCGGAATGAATACTGGGTTTCTGGGTTTGCAGTAATCAATGGGAATTGTTTGGTGTTTGCTACAAGAGAAAGTGTGTTTAGGTACGATTTGACTGGTGAAGAAGGAACAAGACTTAAAAAAATCGGTCGGCACACGTTACGTTTGGGATTGAACATCTTTTCTCATTATAGTACTCTTTTGTGATGTGGAGCTAATGCCTGCGAATTAGATAATTTATCATATCTATAATATTTAGTTTGAATTTAGACTAAGAATTTGGTCTATTTTTATGTGGTGATATGAAGTTTTATTATGATCATTAAAGATTTATGAAATATAACCCATCATATTTAATTTAGGTTTCCCTATTCCTATGATTATGCGTTGTTATTTTTGAATCGCTTTATTGTATATATATTTTGATCAATGTTTGTATATTTTTATTCAAGGTGATGTACGCTAAATGTATGAGAGGACATGTAATACTGCTCCATAAAGAGAGGAAAGGGGCCTAGACTTAAGCCCAAGGTAAAATCATGGACAAAAGATGCATGACAATTAATAGAGAGCTAGTTTATATGTGTAATTGAGTCACCGACTTGTGATTGTTTAGAAACAGAGGAAATGTATAAATTAGACCCTGAAATCTTGCAGCATTGAAATTTATATCCACAAATTAAAATAAGTCATATGTTGTAATTCTTGGATTTGTAGATTGGGAGTTATAATTTTTTAAAGTGTCGTTCCAAGGGATATCCTCAGACTAATTTTGCTTAACGAAAGGTTCAAGGTTCTTCACCTTCCGGTTGCAATAACTGAGGAAGATGGGTATTGGTGAAGTTTGCAAATGTCTCTAACCAATCACGCCTTAGCTTTATTCATGTCGCTGGCCAAACGTAACCTTCAAATGGTTTGAACCTTCAAAAAGTTTCAATAAGTGATTAGCATCAACCTATTGTTATTTGATGTATTAGAACTTGTGATTGCCTACTGCTCAGTCATTATATGGAACTTTTTGTCGATTATATTTCTCTCCTAACGGCTATGCGTTTTTTGCACCAAATGGGACCTACAAGCGGTCTTTATTAGTAGATGCCAAATGCCTTGTAACTACGGGTAAAAATAGGTTATGCTCTAATTGGGGCCTAAGCCCTGTCTTACATAAAATTTAGTTTAGTCTGTTTAGTAAATAGGTCAGGTTCAAGCTTAGCCGCTTAAACTCATTGCCTAACCTATTTAGATAAATAGATAGGCATATTTTCGTACGGCCCAACTTACAAGGCTGACTTATTTAATTTTGTAACATCCCAAATTTTGGGATTTGGAGTCGGAATATTTTAAGGGAAATTAAGTTGTGAAATTTTCCCTAAAATAATTATGGAATTAATTATTTTAAAGTATATTTTCCTATAAATTAATGACAAATATTTAGGTAATAACTTATGGCCCAAGTATTTTAGAAATAATATTTTATTTGCTCAAATGAATAAATTAAGAGAAAATCCTTAATGAAATTAAGGATTAATTTTGGATTATCTAACTATTGTTTGCAATAAATGGGAAGGACTAAATTGCATTGTAGGAAATCAAGTAGGTTTTTTTTTTTAAGAAAATAGACCCCACACTCCTTGCATATTAGACACCACAGTCCACAGATATACACGACACACACACACTTTACATAAACACATACACCGGACCAAGTAAATACACACACACAGCGAGAAAAAAACACCACAGTCCACAGATCACGTGATTGTATAAAGCACGCACACATCCCTCCCAAACTCTATCAGCTTCCTTATGTCTTCCCCGTCGAAACACGTAAGAGCAGAGGAAGAAAAAAAAAAAAAAGAAAAAAGAGAGACAGACAGAAAACCAGCAACGCCACACACTCATTGTCAGCGTCTTTTGCTTTCGGCTAGCCTCTGAGCACACGCAAGAACAGATCACGAGCCCAGCGTTGATTATTGTCCTTCCCCCCTCGGTCCAGTATATATACATACTATTTGCTTATCTTTTATCATTCACGTTACCTGTGCCAAGCCGAGAGAGAGCAAGAAGGAAAGCAGAGTGTGAGCATGAGAGACTAGAAGTAGAGAGACAGAGACACAACGTGAGAGAGAGACCAAGGGACAGCACCAAATGAGAAGACATAAACGCTGGAACTGAGGCAGAAACTAGGGAACGTGGGAGGAATGCAGTTGAGGGAATCAATGCTCACGTTACATGCAAGCTTGAGGAACAACCAAGGTGAGTTCCTTAAGCCTTTCCCTTCTTGTTTCCATGGTTTATGCATGATGGGTTTGCTGGTTAAGGGAAGAAAACGTTGAAAACCAAAAACAACCCTGTTTTCAGATTCAAAAATAGAGCCATCGTGTGTGCTTCTGTTTCATAGGCAAATGTCCGTGTTTTTCCACGAAATTTTTATGGAAGATAGTAGACATCTTAAACTTTAAAATAAGCCAAAACCAAGCTAAAACAGACATGTATATTGAGAGATATGATTTTCCAAAGTTCTGCCAAAAACTTGGAACTTTTCTGCACTTCCAGTAAACAGCAACTTTCGTGATTGATTTTGAAATTGAAAACATCTGTGTTTTTCCTTGAAACTTTTTCAGTAAATAGTTGACATCTCCAACTTCCGAACGAGCCAAAGAACACCCAAAACGAAGATCTGTAGCTCAAGATATGATTTTTCAAAGTTGAGCTAAAAACCTGCAAAATTTTCGGTAGGGCTCTAGAGTAACAAAATGGCGTTGCATTTCGGACCCAGTAAAGATTTTATTTTTTACCTAAAATTTTCCAGTTAAATAGTAGACACATATAGGTTTAATTTGATAGGTAATTCGTCAAATTCCGATAAGAATCGAGGGAGATATGATTTTCCAAAGTTTAGCCGAAATCTGAAACGTTTTCTGCAACTTTTGGTGAACAGCGATTTTTGAGGTCGATTTTGAAATGGCAAACGTTTGAGTTTGTTCTTGAAATTTTTACAGTAAATAGTAGCATCTGAACCTTTCCAACAAGCTAAAGAACACCTAAAACAGAGGTCTACAACTTTAGTTATAATTTCTGGAAGTTAAGTTATAATTTTGGAAAGTTTTCTGGAAAACTTTGTATATGGCTTGTGTTTTCAGAAGTTTGGGAATTTACTCAAACCATAAATTGACTTTGTGACTTTAATTTATGAAAATAGACTAATCAAGGTTTAACTAGAAATTGGAATCACTCCATTTGGAGTTGTATAGGTTTAGTTATGAATTTTCTAAATTCTCAGAAAAGTTAGAAGCTGAATTTTTGACAAGTCTTGAAATAGTCACACAAGTTGTTAAATTGAGCATAAGCTTTAAAGTAAAGGATTTTTCTTTTGAAAAACCTGTCTATTAAAGGTAATAGAGACTCTAAAGTGACGAAGATAACCCTTCTAAATATTTTTAAAAGAAAATCATTAATTGATAATAAGCTATAAATAATATTATTATTTATTGAAAAGGGGATTATTATTAAGGGGATTTTTAGGGACTAATAGCTATTTTTAATCCTCTAAAAATAATTTGATAGCTAGTTACTTTGCGAAGTAAGAAGTGACTAACGACAATGATAAACGTTTATAGGCATACTTTGACACCTCTACCGATCCCAACAACGTCGGACGAGTAAGGATTCAAGCTTGAGGTGGGTAACTATTATCTTATAGACTTGTATGTATGTATCTCATTCATGACTGATCATGGTTGCTAGATAATTTGCTTGTGTGTATCCTAGCTATGGATTGGGGCTGCGTGTACTAAGTACGGAGCTACGTGTTCCATAAAGGGCTGCAGTCCTTGGCCGTTAACTGCGGTTACGGTCTGACTTGTTTACTGTGAATTATTCCATGCTTATACATGTATTATACTGTGATTTCCATTTCATATGTAATACCCCAAAATTCATATTCATCATAAATATTATATTTTGATCAATAATATCTATTCAAAATCGGTGAATATATGGTCTCAAAATTTAGTAACATATTTATGTTAATTTAGGGAATTTTCTCTAAGAATTAAGGTAATCAAAATCCAAATTCTCGAATTTTATTTTGGGATAATAAAATACCACAAAATTACCATATTAAAGCATAAAATGAACAAAAAGAAAGCAAGAAGGTAGGGGGCGATTTTTGGGTGACTTGGAGAACAAGTTAGGAAACCTAGAGAGCAAGTCGGGGAAAACTTGGAGAGCAAGTCAGGAAAACTTGGGGAGCAAGATTACTTGCCGAGCAAGATTACTGGGCGGACGAGGTTACTTGGAGGACAAGTTACTGGGCGGACGAGGTTACTTGGCGCACAAGTTACTGGGCGGACGAGGTTACTTGGCGGACAAGTTACTGGGCGGACGAGGTTACTTGGCGGACAAGTTACTGGGCGGACGAGGTTACTTGGCGGACAAGTTACTGGGCGGACAAGGTTACTGGGCGGACAAGTTACTTGGCGGATAAGTTACTGGGCGGACGAGGTTACTTGGCGGACAAGTTACTGGGCGGACGAGGTTACTTGGCGGAGAAGTTACTGGGCGGACGAGGTTACTTGGCGCACAAGTTACTGAGTGGACGAGGTTACTTGGAGGACAAGTTACTTGGAGACCGAGTTGTGAAACTTGGTGAACAAGTTGGAAGACTAAGGAAGCAACTTGTTGAGCAAGGTGCAGAAGAGAAAACCGAAAATTGAGTGTGAAAAGGGTTGTGGGTTTTTCAAAAATAATATCATGATATTTTGTAAACAAAGGGCAGATAAGAAAAGTGAGAACCAATGGAAAATAAATCATAACTTGAAATCCTTGAACTAAGTAGAAAACAACTGGACATATTATGAATTAGTGAATTTTTGTCCCGAAGTTGGTGTCACCCGAAGTAATTTCCGTAACCGACAGCGTTCGGCTTAGAATCTTCGGCAGGTTACGAAATACCCTTAATGGGATCAAAAATTTAGTTAACTTAGATATTTCCAAAGAGGAAGAATAGAACTTCAAGGCTGTGTTCCCGGATTTTTGAGATTTTGCAAAATTACGCGATCAGAACACCGAATAGGGAACTTTATCGGTAAACACTCATAAAGTGAATGAGTGACATCACCTAGATGACATCATCTTGATGACATAAGGGGACACTTGTGTGGTAGAGAGAAGGGGACACTTGTGTGGTAGAGAGAAGGCCACATCTTCATCATCTTAGCCCTTGATACAAAAGTTGATCCAAGGGTTGAGATCCATGGAAATTCCCTATAAATAGGCAACCCCTCTTCACTTCATTCTTCACAAATTCCTAGAGCCACTTAGAGAGAGGTTTTAGAGAGAAGGAGGAGTCTGGAGAAAATAGCAAGTTCCGGGTAAGTTCTTCGGTCTCTAGTCTTTAGTTTTCATAGTTGTTTCGATAGTTATAGTAGAAATGCTAGATTAATCTTTAATCTTCCAAGTAAGTTTAGAAATCATGTTTTAGGGATAAATATGATATTTATTTCAAAAATATATTGGAGATGGAGATATGTCAAAATTTTGGAAGATTAGAGTCAAAATGGTGAAGCTCTGGCGAAATTTCGTCGGTTAGTCAAACTAGGGGCAAAATGGTAATTTGTACCTAAAATGCCTGTTATGATGTTGATCACTGATAAATGTGATAATATCCTTATAGGATATCTGTAATCACGTACCGCTGTCGTACCGCTGTCAAAAGTACCATTCTCCGTCAACGAAGGTACGTTCGCGTACTGTAACACTAACTCTGATGCTTATAATATGCTTTATGTGGTAGATAACTTTACATCTGCTGTGTGCTTATGAGATACATCTGCTGTGTGCTGGGATACATCTGCTGTGTGCTGGGATACATCTGCTGTGTGCTTATGTACTGTTGGGATACATCTGCTGTGTGCTTATGTACTGTTGGGATACATCTGCTGTGTGCTTATGTATGGATTATTGCTGTGACGCCGTGAATATCTGTCATATACTGTCATATATAAGCATGAGGTTAACCGTTACCTGAGGTTCAATGGCCATTGAACCTCAGCTCCTGTTATAGCCTCAGGGTCTAGAGGAACCAGGGCCAAGGACAAGGATAAGGAGCCAGCATGAGGACGCAGACGGAGAGATTTTTATTTTGACTTTATTTTAGCAAACTATTTTCAGACTACTGTACCGCTGTGTAAGCAGCCAGATACTACCTCAGTAAATGTTTATCAGCTACTCACACTTTTAAAGTTATTCCGATGCTCTACTCTGATCAATTATTTCAAAAACGCTTTAGAAAATTGGGATGTTACATCATACCTGTATATGAGATTAACTGTTACCCCTGGAGTTCATTCATTTGAACTCCAGACCACATGAAAGAGACAGGTAGTGGTTTGGGATCGAGAGGCAAGATGAAGCTGTAAGAGATATAGCAGACGGAACCTTTTGGAAATTATGATTAGTTAGGCAGAATTTTACCGTTTATCATTTGTCTGTTTTGGGATTACTGTATTAACATCCCCCTGTGGGATGGACTCGAATCGCGAAAAATTTTCCCTCGTATTTTCAGATTTCGTTATTTTATGAAATTTTCTTTCAGCAATTAAAGTCGTCCAAAACATTTCGATGCCTGTGCACGATAACTCTGTTAAATTAGGAAGGGCGTTTCAAATTTTATGAATTATTTATATATTTACTAACTTAACATTAATTCTAACTCCTAAGTTTTACATGTCACATCTCTTCTTTTCACGATGGCAGTCGTGGGACTGGCCGGGTCCTCCATGGTGGTGGGCCGTTACATAAAAAGCTGCCGTCCCCAGGGCCTAACCCCCTGCACGTGTGGTGTCCGGCCCCCACCGGGGCAGGTACTGTCCCCTCCTTTAGGGGTTTTGTCCCTTGGGAAATTAATTCCCAAGAGCGCCTCCCCCAAGTCTCGAAGCCATGACCTGAGGCATTAGTACATGCTTCATGGAGACTTGGTAACCATGTGAGCACAGATGGACGGTTGAACAATATATAATAGAGAAGAGAATTTCACAAAAAGAGGACACACCTTGTCCTTGCTGTTATAAAGAATCTCTTTGATCCTCAAAAGCTCACCAGCTTGTCCAGAACTAAAATTACTAACTTGGTTCTTGTTCATCCCTCCGTGACCGTCTCTGCCACTATTGGCCTTGTTCTCTTTACTAGATGCTGCTTCTAATTTTGTAACTTCTCTATCAAAGCCACTCTTACAACCTCCATCTTCTCTAGAAAACAAAAGTTCCGCAATCTCGTCTCTTCGTAATCTAAATTCGTTAGGAAAATTGGAAACCGTGACTGTGATCGCGTGTTTAATTATATTGAATATATCACAATTTGTAGTTTGAAAGTAACTCCTCCAGTACTCTAGTGAATCGGACTTCATGGTTTTCCTGCAAAACTCACAAGGGTGATCAATACCCATGAGGCCAGATAAAAAACTGAAAATCCAGCAACTACAAGAAATTCAATTTCATGGGCTACAAGTGTTCAAAGAGCCAAGAGTAAAACAAATAGAATCCACAAGCACCAAAAACGGGTACTTTTATTAACATGGTAAAAGAAGAAGAAGAAACCGAGAAAAAAGTCTTCAGAAGAAGAACTTAGTGGCAGAGCCTTGGGCTCTTTAAGGGTTGAGATTAGCTACAAGTCATTGAAAAAAAAGAAAAAAGAAAAGACCTACAGCAAACTCACGTCCACAAATAGAACACTCATGAAACTTCTTATTGATAAGATTGGCTTCTATCCAACTCAAGAATTCTCTCCCGCTCAAGGAGATAAAGGCTGTGCTGGGAAGTCGTTCTTTCCCCCCCCCCTTCTGTTCTTGTTTTCTTCTTCTATTACCCGTTTTTGGATTAAGGGAAAAATGAGTACGTGAATTGAAACAAGGAAGATGGACAGAAATACAGCGAATAGGAACACTTATCTGACCTCTGTGGTGTGCGCTGTACAAAAACTGTAGAACCCGCTTTCGGCTGCGAAGACGGAAATCTTACCACCTTTTTAAATAAAATAATATATATAGAACAATATTTATTTAAATATATTTAATTTACAGGGCCGGGCATCGGGCAGGGGGTTATTGGCCAACCCAAAGCTGCCCAAATTTTTTCGGGCCACTTTTTTAAGGCAGGGCTGGATAATTTTTTGCTGCGCTTGGGCAGGCGTATTGGGCATCTGGGCACCATGCTCACCCCTACATCTATGTATTCAAGGTTGAAGTCAAATTCACTCTTAAGAATATGAATAAAGAGAACCACCAATAGATAAACATGGTAAATAGAAAATAATTGTGGATATAATAGTGTAACCTCCATATCATTAGTGGAGCGACTAACTTTTCACTAAGTGAAGAATTAATATTGTAACAAGTACCCTCAATGATCTATTAGGTAAACAAAGTTACAGTACTAGTGGAGCTGGATTTATTTAGCTTTTATTCTTTTCATTGCACATTGCTATTTTTTTTATTTAAGGGTTTATTTTTAATTAATGTATCAGTTATAATATAATAGTTGACTATTTTGAATGGAAATTACTGTTCATTAGTGATAATGAAGTTTTAAGTTATCTTACATTTTATATGTCCATTTCAGTAATTTTACTAATAAAAAAGTGTTTTCCTATTTTAACATCCAAACAACATTTTCATTTAAAAGTGCTTTTTAAATAGTGCATCCAAACATAAAATAGCTTAACTTCTAATTAAATTACCTTTTTAAAAAGCAATGGGAAAAAAGTCCTTGTTTTTAAGCCTATCCAAACGGGCAGTCTTGAAGAGGAAACCTTTAATCTAATAAAACATATAGGGATTAAAACAAAAATGATGAGAAATTAATAAATTATAAGGACCCAATATTATATTAACATTTTATAATATATGGAGTAGTTTACAATTTTTTTGCCAGCCATATTATAAATTTCATAATTTTAACTTTTTTCTATCATATTTAGTGAAATTTGTTTATTTATTTTTCGTTTAAAGGAATAAAAAAAAATTCCAACAACATTTTTAATCAATATTATAAATAATATAAATTTGAGAGATTAAATAAATTATCTGAAGTTATATTTTAAAAATTTTGAATACCTTTTTTTTCTACAAACATTTATGAGCGCATTTAATCAAGCACATAGTTACCAAAAGAATTAATTATATTTTTTATTTTATTTTTTTTATTTTTTTATGTCTATATTAATTAATTAAAAATGTTGTTTTAAAAAATTCTCAATGGAGTTAACGGTTGGCCTTAATGGTATGTTTTCAAAACGGATATTTTAAATTTTTTAAAAGTTGGAATATAATTCTTAAATTTTTAATGGGAGAATATATTTTAAATTATATATTATTAATTAATTTTTCAATAGTTAACATTAGTAATTTTTCAATATTTAATAGCGTTTATGGATGGATACTTTGGTCAATTTAAAAAATTATAATGGCAATAATACATTTTATCCTCGATTACAGTATGTTTGCCTGCCCATTTATCAATCATAGCAGTGTAATCCTGGTTACGCCAAATGATTTTTAATCATGATTACAAAATATAATTCCTCTTTACATTACATAAATACAATCAAACATCATAATCAGTTTGTTAGGATTATATACAATCTTTTCTTATGAAATTGAACCAAACAGATTATAAGTGTTTGAGATTAAGGAGTTGAATGTTACAAGTTTATATCAGAGCTAGGTTAATCAGTTTGTTAGGATTATATGTAATCTTTTCTTATGGAATTGAACCAAACAGATTATAAGTGTTTGAGATTAAGGAGTTGAATGTTACACGTTTATATCAGAGCTAGGTTTTGATCTAGGAATTGAGGGGGTATTGTGTCCCCTATGGGGGTGGGGCGGTTTTAAATTGTCCAAAAGAATATTTTTATTACAGCAATTAGAAAAATTCTTACAATCCTGATTAATGCTGCGAAGGATGAGCCAATGGAAGAAGTTGCTTCTGATGAAAACACATTTTAAAGGAAAAATAAGAGTAATGGTAAAATGTGAAGCTAGTAATAAATAATGGTCCTTTCATTGATACCACTCACAAAATAGTCGACACAATGACAAAAACAAGTTGTATAACGTTCTTAATAATCTACTTTGTTTGTTCATTTGCTTTATTTGAAGCTAGTATCTACTTGACTAAATTGTCTATTTGGCTCAACCGTAGAAATTGCTTTTACAATGTGATTTACGAAGTACGAGGTAAGTATATGAGAGAAGTTTTATTTTGACGTAAACATGCTCTTCTATAACACCAACTTAATCAGGCTATAAGTTAATGTTCAAGAAACTTTCAATTGGATCTACATGTAGTAGTTGCAAACAAAGAAAGTTTCAAATAAATGAATATGAATATTCTTTTGATTCTAGAAAATGAAAGAGATAGAAGATATTTTCTGTGTATATCTCATTTATTTAATGTTGATTTATAGTTCAATCATAATATTTCAAATATATACCACGTATATATACATATACATACACACAGACATACAAATTTAAATTCTTGACCTCTTACCATATCCCGTCCCACCCTTACCGTCAGTTAACCTCAAAAACTCGGTCGATGTTTTATAGTTTTCTTATATTGCAGTTTTATGTTCAAATTGAACCGAACAGATTTTAAAAACTTAATTGTATTTAGATGTTAACATCTCAATGAAAATATTAAGGGAAAATGACACAAAAATAACTTGAAAAATACAAAAGAACAGAAAGGTGCACCAAAATTCAGTAATACTAGAGAAGGAATCAGTTCCCGAAATGGGGTTTTAAAGATGGAGGGAAAACATAAAATAGAAAGGAAAATTGATCTATGGATGGTTATAGACTTGTAGTTGTTAGTGAAGAAGGAAGATGACAAGTTTTTGAGGTGACCATCATTTTTTTTTCTCACCTCCATGTTTTTTTGTTTTCAAAAAGCAAAGGAATTGAACGTAACTCTGTTTTTAGAAGACAAAAAGTTTTTCTTAATAGGTGGGTTGGTGGAGCTAGGGTTCGGGTTTTGGCAGAATAAATAACAAAATGTACGTGTTGTTAAGGATGCTAGACTGCTGTAGTACAGGGAATGGCGGGTATAAAGTACTGCTGATTACTTAGCCAACTTCTCACTTGCAATCGAGAACAATTTTTATATCCTTCTTCAACCTCTACCTTAACACTATTCAACAACAAGTTGCATTGTCAATAATTCAAAAGTAAGGTAACATATATTTATTTAACATATTTTATCTTCATTAAGCATGCATACTTCAAAGAAATTATAAAGCTAGCTTAAAATAAAATTTTATATAGCAAAAATCTTAAACTATATTTCTTGGCATTATAGTTCAAATGAGACCAAGCATCCACCTTAAAATTTTCTTAAGAGTAAGATTGTGAATTTGAACTCTCTGTACAAATTATAATGGGTGCCTTCCGATAAAATAAAATAAATAAAAAACAACAACAACAACAATATAATGGGTGGGTGAATTACGACAAAAAATATTAAGTTATAATTAACTTTATATTAAATTAAAAATTGTCCCATAATTTCTACATTTAGTTTTCTAATACAATGAATATGTTTTCGGCCATACTGACATCGATTCTTGAGGATTATCAATTAATTAATTTTTATTGTCAATTCAAAATACATATTTTAGAACGCTTACCTATATACGTATTTATTATTTAATGAGTCACAAAATAATTCAGAAATAGTAATCTAACAAAACAAATGATTAATAATAAAAGTTTCGAAATATTATAGCTTATAAAGGTGTAAAAATACTTTGAAATAATGATAAAATAAGTATAAAATATTAATAAACTTAATCATATATATATATATATATATATCAAAATCTAAACTGACTTGATTTTAATTATATATATATATATATATATATATATATATATATATATATATATATATATATATATATATATATATATCAACATTGAATTTGAATTTGAATATTGTCGGACCCATTTTTTCTCCATTCAATAAAGCAATTCCGTATCCATTCTCTCGTCCCTACTGGTCATTGTAACAAAGTAAAAGTAAGTATATAATAATAATAATAAAATTTAATTTCTTCTTTTCTTTTCTTTTCTTTTTCTTTTTAGAAAGATTTTCATTATTATTATTTATTTCCTAAACTCAAAAACTTCTATTTTAAATTGAAATCCCATAAATGAAGTATCTAGATTGATTTATCTTAAAATCTCAATAAAATCTCTTTAAATTAGTAATAATGACTTCCCAAATATATAAAAATATCCCTCAAATCTACTAAAAATGGGAAGTCATCACCACATGTACACTTTAACCAAAAAAAAAAAAAAAGAATAATAGTGAAAGGGTTATGGAGTTTGAAATTGATCTGAATAGATTGTATAATATTCTGTTAAAATTTAGTAATTATTGTCTTTAATGTGATTGGTTCAGTACGCAAACTTTTTAAAAATATATTTAATGCTATCAATAACAAATATTTTCTTCATACGAATCCACACTCACATATATATATTTATATATATATACACACATAAACAAAACACGTATACATAAATAGGTGCAGTCCTATTGTTTTGGAAGGAGAAAATTTAAGTATTTGAATAGGTCAAAAAAAAAAAAAAAAAGGGGGAAGAAACGTATAGAGTCATGGCGACGGCAAGGAAGACGGAGGCGTCCATGATGAACGGCCAAGATATGACTGACGGCGAGGAGAGGAACGCAGCGACAGACAAGGTATTGCTTATTTCTTCATAAATTTGGGGATTCTAGGTGGTTTCAAGAAACCAGGTTGACACTTGACTCATTCAGATCAATTGAGGTTGGATTATGTGGAAGTATATAGAGCCCTATTGAAAATAAATTTTTCAAATAACAAGACTTGAAATACCTATAATGAATTAAGGTGATTGTCTCCCTCACAAGTCACAATACAATATAATGAATTAAGGTTCAGATTCAAGGGCTGTTTGCTTACTACATTTGAGTACCCAACCGTCCTTTCAAACATGATTGCCTCTACTAATCTAATATAGGACACTCTTATGCCTATTAAAAAAGGTCAGAAATTAAACTACTCTCTTCAATCCTTAATATATAACCTAAGTAGGGAGTTGGTGTTGGTCTGTAAGATCTCTTTCACACTTTTATCCATTTTCCCCCCTAAAAGTAACCCTATTAGTATTTCCTCATCAATAATGGAGAGGGAGCGAGAGGATAAAGAAATATGTTTAGGGCGTTTTACAAAAATATATCATAGCAACTAACTTAACTAACATTTTTAATCTACTCAAATTAACTAATTTAGTCTTATATTAAGGACACGATGAGGGAGTACTATATATGAGTGGTAGAAGGTCAAAGAAGTAATAATACATTATTGTAGACTGCGGTCATTGTTATTAAACTCTTAACTATTAACATATTTCAAAATACAGTTTTCCTGTACGGCTGTATAAATTTAGTTAGTGAGAACGGACATGGAGACTGTTCAGATTTTAAATCCTTTTCTATCATGTTTTTTACCTGACTTTTCTGTTGCATTTCGCCACTTTGAAAATTCTTAATTAAAATAATAAGAATGATAAAGGGTGAGGTGGGAAAAATGTTCAGATTTTGTTTGGCCAATATAAGTTTAGAATTAAATAAGTGTATTATATATACAAAATTTTTGTGACGAATAGCCAAATTTCTGTCATGTTTTTACAGGTCAAGGCTATAACGATACCCAACGATGTAGTATATGAAATATTCACGTGGTTGCCAGCAAAATCCATCTTGAAGTTTAAGTCATGTTCGAAATTTATATATGAATTCACAAAGGAGAAAGATTTTTTAGTGAAGCACTCTCAAAATGTGACCCTACAAGGTGACTCTTCCTTTTTCATTATTCAAGGAGTCCATGTTATACCAGGAGATTGTAAAGAATGGAACATAATTTCATTACCTGGAAACAAGGCATCGTCTCTCGGTATTCCTAAAAACTTTCTTAGACTTCTTAGTCAAAGACTCATAAGAATCCTTTCGTCTAACCATGGGCTGCTTCTCTGTGAAGTCCTTCAGAAAGGAGAATCCCATTATCAGCATAAGCCAAAAGGCGAGTTAATTATCTGTAACCCCACAACACAATCATTCTCCTCCATTGTTGTACCTCATAGTTTTAAAGAAAATTATGGTGAGTCATACGTGACACTGGCCTTTGGAAGCGTACATGATGATGAGGTATATCAATTACTCATTTTTGAATACCATCGAGAGCGAGAATCAGAGTATATAGTATGCAAAGCTTACAAGCCAAAAGAAGGTGTGTGGAAAGAAAGAGAAAAGGGCTTATGTATCGGTTATAGGTGGGCGTTACTTTGTTCTCATTCTTCTTGGGGAAGGTGTCAGAATATGTTATCATACAATTTTGAGAGTGGTGAGATGAGGAGGATTCTTTTACCCAAAGAAGCATCAAAAACCAGGTGGTTAATTGATCCCAAAATGTTGCACTATCGCAGCGTACGTCTTTTCAAGAGAGACAAAGCTGTTGGAACATCAAGTGATGACATTTGTTTAGTGACTCACAAATATGATTTTGAGTTTACTTTTTGGGTTTTGACAGATTATGAATCGTCTTGTTGGTCAAAGGTTTTGACGGTGAGTATGGAAGAAATAGGATTGCGGAATGAATACTGGGTTTCTGGGTTTGCAGTAATCAATGGGAATTGTTTGGTGTTTGCTACAAGAGAAAGTGTGTTTAGGTACGATTTGACTGGTGAAGAAGGAACAAGACTTAAAAAAATCGGTCGGCACACGTTACGTTTGGGATTGAACATCTTTTCTCATTATAGTACTCTTTTGTGATGTGGAGCTAATGCCTGCGAATTAGATAATTTATCATATCTATAATATTTAGTTTGAATTTAGACTAAGAATTTGGTCTATTTTTATGTGGTGATATGAAGTTTTATTATGATCATTAAAGATTTATGAAATATAACCCATCATATTTAATTTAGGTTTCCCTATTCCTATGATTATGCGTTGTTATTTTTGAATCGCTTTATTGTATATATATTTTGATCAATGTTTGTATATTTTTATTCAAGGTGATGTACGCTAAATGTATGAGAGGACATGTAATACTGCTCCATAAAGAGAGGAAAGGGGCCTAGACTTAAGCCCAAGGTAAAATCATGGACAAAAGATGCATGACAATTAATAGAGAGCTAGTTTATATGTGTAATTGAGTCACCGACTTGTGATTGTTTAGAAACAGAGGAAATGTATAAATTAGACCCTGAAATCTTGCAGCATTGAAATTTATATCCACAAATTAAAATAAGTCATATGTTGTAATTCTTGGATTTGTAGATTGGGAGTTATAATTTTTTAAAGTGTCGTTCCAAGGGATATCCTCAGACTAATTTTGCTTAACGAAAGGTTCAAGGTTCTTCACCTTCCGGTTGCAATAACTGAGGAAGATGGGTATTGGTGAAGTTTGCAAATGTCTCTAACCAATCACGCCTTAGCTTTATTCATGTCGCTGGCCAAACGTAACCTTCAAATGGTTTGAACCTTCAAAAAGTTTCAATAAGTGATTAGCATCAACCTATTGTTATTTGATGTATTAGAACTTGTGATTGCCTACTGCTCAGTCATTATATGGAACTTTTTGTCGATTATATTTCTCTCCTAACGGCTATGCGTTTTTTGCACCAAATGGGACCTACAAGCGGTCTTTATTAGTAGATGCCAAATGCCTTGTAACTACGGGTAAAAATAGGTTATGCTCTAATTGGGGCCTAAGCCCTGTCTTACATAAAATTTAGTTTAGTCTGTTTAGTAAATAGGTCAGGTTCAAGCTTAGCCGCTTAAACTCATTGCCTAACCTATTTAGATAAATAGATAGGCATATTTTCGTACGGCCCAACTTACAAGGCTGACTTATTTAATTTTGTAACATCCCAAATTTTGGGATTTGGAGTCGGAATATTTTAAGGGAAATTAAGTTGTGAAATTTTCCCTAAAATAATTATGGAATTAATTATTTTAAAGTATATTTTCCTATAAATTAATGACAAATATTTAGGTAATAACTTATGGCCCAAGTATTTTAGAAATAATATTTTATTTGCTCAAATGAATAAATTAAGAGAAAATCCTTAATGAAATTAAGGATTAATTTTGGATTATCTAACTATTGTTTGCAATAAATGGGAAGGACTAAATTGCATTGTAGGAAATCAAGTAGGTTTTTATTTTTAAGAAAATAGACCCCACACTCCTTGCATATTAGACACCACAGTCCACAGATATACACGACACACACACACTTTACATAAACACATACACCGGACCAAGTAAATACACACACACAGCGAGAAAAAAACACCACAGTCCACAGATCACGTGATTGTATAAAGCACGCACACATCCCTCCCAAACTCTATCAGCTTCCTTATGTCTTCCCCGTCGAAACACGTAAGAGCAGAGGAAGAAAAAAAAAAAAAAAAAAAGAGAGACAGACAGAAAACCAGCAACGCCACACACTCATTGTCAGCGTCTTTTGCTTTCGGCTAGCCTCTGAGCACACGCAAGAACAGATCACGAGCCCAGCGTTGATTATTGTCCTTCCCCCCTCGGTCCAGTATATATACATACTATTTGCTTATCTTTTATCATTCACGTTACCTGTGCCAAGCCGAGAGAGAGCAAGAAGGAAAGCAGAGTGTGAGCATGAGAGACTAGAAGTAGAGAGACAGAGACACAACGTGAGAGAGAGACCAAGGGACAGCACCAAATGAGAAGACATAAACGCTGGAACTGAGGCAGAAACTAGGGAACGTGGGAGGAATGCAGTTGAGGGAATCAATGCTCACGTTACATGCAAGCTTGAGGAACAACCAAGGTGAGTTCCTTAAGCCTTTCCCTTCTTGTTTCCATGGTTTATGCATGATGGGTTTGCTGGTTAAGGGAAGAAAACGTTGAAAACCAAAAACAACCCTGTTTTCAGATTCAAAAATAGAGCCATCGTGTGTGCTTCTGTTTCATAGGCAAATGTCCGTGTTTTTCCACGAAATTTTTATGGAAGATAGTAGACATCTTAAACTTTAAAATAAGCCAAAACCAAGCTAAAACAGACATGTATATTGAGAGATATGATTTTCCAAAGTTCTGCCAAAAACTTGGAACTTTTCTGCACTTCCAGTAAACAGCAACTTTCGTGATTGATTTTGAAATTGAAAACATCTGTGTTTTTCCTTGAAACTTTTTCAGTAAATAGTTGACATCTCCAACTTCCGAACGAGCCAAAGAACACCCAAAACGAAGATCTGTAGCTCAAGATATGATTTTTCAAAGTTGAGCTAAAAACCTGCAAAATTTTCGGTAGGGCTCTAGAGTAACAAAATGGCGTTGCATTTCGGACCCAGTAAAGATTTTATTTTTTACCTAAAATTTTCCAGTTAAATAGTAGAAACATATAGGTTTAATTTGATAGGTAATTCGTCAAATTCTGATAAGAATCGAGGGAGATATGATTTTCCAAAGTTTAGCCGAAATCTGAAACGTTTTCTGCAACTTTTGGTGAACAGCGATTTTTGAGGTCGATTTTGAAATGGCAAACGTTTGAGTTTGTTCTTGAAATTTTTACAGTAAATAGTAGCATCTGAACCTTTCCAACAAGCTAAAGAACACCTAAAACAGAGGTCTACAACTTTAGTTATAATTTCTGGAAGTTAAGTTATAATTTTGGAAAGTTTTCTGGAAAACTTTGTATATGGCTTGTGTTTTCAGAAGTTTGGGAATTTACTCAAACCATAAATTGACTTTGTGACTTTAATTTATGAAAATAGACTAATCAAGGTTTAACTAGAAATTGGAATCACTCCATTTGGAGTTGTATAGGTTTAGTTATGAATTTTCTAAATTCTCAGAAAAGTTAGAAGCTGAATTTTTGATAAGTCTTGAAATAGTCACACAAGTTGTTAAATTGAGCATAAGCTTTAAAGTAAAGGATTTTTCTTTTGAAAAACCTGTCTATTAAAGGTAATAGAGACTCTAAAGTGACGAAGATAACCCTTCTAAATATTTTTAAAAGAAAATCATTAATTGATAATAAGCTATAAATAATATTATTATTTATTGAAAAGGGGATTATTATTAAGGGGATTTTTAGGGACTAATAGCTATTTTTAATCCTCTAAAAATAATTTGATAGCTAGTTACTTTGCGAAGTAAGAAGTGACTAACGACAATGATAAACGTTTATAGGCATACTTTGACACCTCTACCGATCCCAACAACGTCGGACGAGTAAGGATTCAAGCTTGAGGTGGGTAACTATTATCTTATAGACTTGTATGTATGTATCTCATTCATGACTGATCATGGTTGCTAGATAATTTGCTTGTGTGTATCCTAGCTATGGATTGGGGCTGCGTGTACTAAGTACGGAGCTACGTGTTCCATAAAGGGCTGCAGTCCTTGGCCGTTAACTGCGGTTACGGTCTGACTTGTTTACTGTGAATTATTCCATGCTTATACATGTATTATACTGTGATTTCCATTTCATATGTAATACCCCAAAATTCATATTCATCATAAATATTATATTTTGATCAATAATATCTATTCAAAATCGGTGAATATATGGTCTCAAAATTTAGTAACATATTTATGTTAATTTAGGGAATTTTCTCTAAGAATTAAGGTAATCAAAATCCAAATTCTCGAATTTTATTTTGGGATAATAAAATACCACAAAATTACCATATTAAAGCATAAAATGAACAAAAAGAAAGCAAGAAGGTAGGGGGCGATTTTTGGGTGACTTGGAGAACAAGTTAGGAAACCTAGAGAGCAAGTCGGGGAAAACTTGGAGAGCAAGTCAGGAAAACTTGGGGAGCAAGATTACTTGCCGAGCAAGATTACTGGGCGGACGAGGTTACTTGGAGGACAAGTTACTGGGCGGACGAGGTTACTTGGCGCACAAGTTATTGGGCGGACGAGGTTACTTGGCGGACAAGTTACTGGGCGGACGAGGTTACTTGGCGGACAAGTTACTGGGCGGACGAGGTTACTTGGCGGACAAGTTACTGGGCGGACAAGGTTACTGGGCGGACAAGTTACTTGGCGGATAAGTTACTGGGCGGACGAGGTTACTTGGCGGACAAGTTACTGGGCGGACGAGGTTACTTGGCGGAGAAGTTACTGGGCGGACGAGGTTACTTGGCGCACAAGTTACTGAGTGGACGAGGTTACTTGGAGGACAAGTTACTTGGAGACCGAGTTGTGAAACTTGGTGAACAAGTTGGAAGACTAAGGAAGCAACTTGTTGAGCAAGGTGCAGAAGAGAAAACCGAAAATTGAGTGTGAAAAGGGTTGTGGGTTTTTCAAAAATAATATCATGATATTTTGTAAACAAAGGGCAGATAAGAAAAGTGAGAACCAATGGAAAATAAATCATAACTTGAAATCCTTGAACTAAGTAGAAAACAACTGGACATATTATGAATTAGTGAATTTTTGTCCCGAAGTTGGTGTCACCCGAAGTAATTTCCGTAACCGACAGCGTTCGGCTTAGAATCTTCGGCAGGTTACGAAATACCCTTAATGGGATCAAAAATTTAGTTAACTTAGATATTTCCAAAGAGGAAGAATAGAACTTCAAGGCTGTGTTCCCGGATTTTTGAGATTTTGCAAAATTACGCGATCAGAACACCGAATAGGGAACTTTATCGGTAAACACTCATAAAGTGAATGAGTGACATCACCTAGATGACATCATCTTGATGACATAAGGGGACACTTGTGTGGTAGAGAGAAGGGGACACTTGTGTGGTAGAGAGAAGGCCACATCTTCATCATCTTAGCCCTTGATACAAAAGTTGATCCAAGGGTTGAGATCCATGGAAATTCCCTATAAATAGGCAACCCCTCTTCACTTCATTCTTCACAAATTCCTAGAGCCACTTAGAGAGAGGTTTTAGAGAGAAGGAGGAGTCTGGAGAAAATAGCAAGTTCCGGGTAAGTTCTTCGGTCTCTAGTCTTTAGTTTTCATAGTTGTTTCGATAGTTATAGTAGAAATGCTAGATTAATCTTTAATCTTCCAAGTAAGTTTAGAAATCATGTTTTAGGGATAAATATGATATTTATTTCAAAAATATATTGGAGATGGAGATATGTCAAAATTTTGGAAGATTAGAGTCAAAATGGTGAAGCTCTGGCGAAATTTCGTCGGTTAGTCAAACTAGGGGCAAAATGGTAATTTGTACCTAAAATGCCTGTTATGATGTTGATCACTGATAAATGTGATAATATCCTTATAGGATATCTGTAATCACGTACCGCTGTCGTACCGCTGTCAAAAGTACCATTCTCCGTCAACGAAGGTACGTTCGCGTACTGTAACACTAACTCTGATGCTTATAATATGCTTTATGTGGTAGATAACTTTACATCTGCTGTGTGCTTATGAGATACATCTGCTGTGTGCTGGGATACATCTGCTGTGTGCTGGGATACATCTGCTGTGTGCTTATGTACTGTTGGGATACATCTGCTGTGTGCTTATGTACTGTTGGGATACATCTGCTGTGTGCTTATGTATGGATTATTGCTGTGACGCCGTGAATATCTGTCATATACTGTCATATATAAGCATGAGGTTAACCGTTACCTGAGGTTCAATGGCCATTGAACCTCAGCTCCTGTTATAGCCTCAGGGTCTAGAGGAACCAGGGCCAAGGACAAGGATAAGGAGCCAGCATGAGGACGCAGACGGAGAGATTTTTATTTTGACTTTATTTTAGCAAACTATTTTCAGACTACTGTACCGCTGTGTAAGCAGCCAGATACTACCTCAGTAAATGTTTATCAGCTACTCACACTTTTAAAGTTATTCCGATGCTCTACTCTGATCAATTATTTCAAAAACGCTTTAGAAAATTGGGATGTTACATCATACCTGTATATGAGATTAACTGTTACCCCTGGAGTTCATTCATTTGAACTCCAGACCACATGAAAGAGACAGGTAGTGGTTTGGGATCGAGAGGCAAGATGAAGCTGTAAGAGATATAGCAGACGGAACCTTTTGGAAATTATGATTAGTTAGGCAGAATTTTACCGTTTATCATTTGTCTGTTTTGGGATTACTGTATTAACATCCCCCTGTGGGATGGACTCGAATCGCGAAAAATTTTCCCTCGTATTTTCAGATTTCGTTATTTTATGAAATTTTCTTTCAGCAATTAAAGTCGTCCAAAACATTTCGATGCCTGTGCACGATAACTCTGTTAAATTAGGAAGGGCGTTTCAAATTTTATGAATTATTTATATATTTACTAACTTAACATTAATTCTAACTCCTAAGTTTTACATGTCACATCTCTTCTTTTCACGATGGCAGTCGTGGGACTGGCCGGGTCCTCCATGGTGGTGGGCCGTTACATAAAAAGCTGCCGTCCCCAGGGCCTAACCCCCTGCACGTGTGGTGTCCGGCCCCCACCGGGGCAGGTACTGTCCCCTCCTTTAGGGGTTTTGTCCCTTGGGAAATTAATTCCCAAGAGCGCCTCCCCCAAGTCTCGAAGCCATGACCTGAGGCATTAGTACATGCTTCATGGAGACTTGGTAACCATGTGAGCACAGATGGACGGTTGAACAATATATAATAGAGAAGAGAATTTCACAAAAAGAGGACACACCTTGTCCTTGCTGTTATAAAGAATCTCTTTGATCCTCAAAAGCTCACCAGCTTGTCCAGAACTAAAATTACTAACTTGGTTCTTGTTCATCCCTCCGTGACCGTCTCTGCCACTATTGGCCTTGTTCTCTTTACTAGATGCTGCTTCTAATTTTGTAACTTCTCTATCAAAGCCACTCTTACAACCTCCATCTTCTCTAGAAAACAAAAGTTCCGCAATCTCGTCTCTTCGTAATCTAAATTCGTTAGGAAAATTGGAAACCGTGACTGTGATCGCGTGTTTAATTATATTGAATATATCACAATTTGTAGTTTGAAAGTAACTCCTCCAGTACTCTAGTGAATCGGACTTCATGGTTTTCCTGCAAAACTCACAAGGGTGATCAATACCCATGAGGCCAGATAAAAAACTGAAAATCCAGCAACTACAAGAAATTCAATTTCATGGGCTACAAGTGTTCAAAGAGCCAAGAGTAAAACAAATAGAATCCACAAGCACCAAAAACGGGTACTTTTATTAACATGGTAAAAGAAGAAGAAGAAACCGAGAAAAAAGTCTTCAGAAGAAGAACTTAGTGGCAGAGCCTTGGGCTCTTTAAGGGTTGAGATTAGCTACAAGTCATTGAAAAAAAAGAAAAAAGAAAAGACCTACAGCAAACTCACGTCCACAAATAGAACACTCATGAAACTTCTTATTGATAAGATTGGCTTCTATCCAACTCAAGAATTCTCTCCCGCTCAAGGAGATAAAGGCTGTGCTGGGAAGTCGTTCTTCCCCCCCCCCCCTTCTGTTCTTGTTTTCTTCTTCTATTACCCGTTTTTGGATTAAGGGAAAAATGAGTACGTGAATTGAAACAAGGAAGATGGACAGAAATACAGCGAATAGGAACACTTATCTGACCTCTGTGGTGTGCGCTGTACAAAAACTGTAGAACCCGCTTTCGGCTGCGAAGACGGAAATCTTACCACCTTTTTAAATAAAATAATATATATAGAACAATATTTATTTAAATATATTTAATTTACAGGGCCGGGCATCGGGCAGGGGGTTATTGGCCAACCCAAAGCTGCCCAAATTTTTTCGGGCCACTTTTTTAAGGCAGGGCTGGATAATTTTTTGCTGCGCTTGGGCAGGCGTATTGGGCATCTGGGCACCATGCTCACCCCTACATCTATGTATTCAAGGTTGAAGTCAAATTCACTCTTAAGAATATGAATAAAGAGAACCACCAATAGATAAACATGGTAAATAGAAAATAATTGTGGATATAATAGTGTAACCTCCATATCATTAGTGGAGCGACTAACTTTTCACTAAGTGAAGAATTAATATTGTAACAAGTACCCTCAATGATCTATTAGGTAAACAAAGTTACAATACTAGTGGAGCTGGATTTATTTAGCTTTTATTCTTTTCATTGCACATTGCTATTTTTTTTATTTAAGGGTTTATTTTTAATTAATGTATCAGTTATAATATAATAGTTGACTATTTTGAATGGAAATTACTGTTCATTAGTGATAATGAAGTTTTAAGTTATCTTACATTTTATATGTCCATTTCAGTAATTTTACTAATAAAAAAGTGTTTTCCTATTTTAACATCCAAACAACATTTTCATTTAAAAGTGCTTTTTAAATAGTGCATCCAAACATAAAATAGCTTAACTTCTAATTAAATCACCTTTTTAAAAAGCAATGGGAAAAAAGTCCTTGTTTTTAAGCCTATCCAAACGGGCAGTCTTGAAGAGGAAACCTTTAATCTAATAAAACATATAGGGATTAAAACAAAAATGATGAGAAATTAATAAATTATAAGGACCCAATATTATATTAACATTTTATAATATATGGAGTAGTTTACAATTTTTTTGCCAGCCATATTATAAATTTCATAATTTTAACTTTTTTCTATCATATTTAGTGAAATTTGTTTATTTATTTTTCGTTTAAAGGAATAAAAAAAAATTCCAACAACATTTTTAATCAATATTATAAATAATATAAATTTGAGAGATTAAATAAATTATCTGAAGTTATATTTTAAAAATTTTGAATACCTTTTTTTTCTACAAACATTTATGAGCGCATTTAATCAAGCACATAGTTACCAAAAGAATTAATTATATTTTTTATTTTATTTTTTTATTTTTTTATGTCTATATTAATTAATTAAAAATGTTGTTTTAAAAAATTCTCAATGGAGTTAACGGTTGGCCTTAATGGTATGTTTTCAAAACGGATATTTTAAATTTTTTAAAAGTTGGAATATAATTCTTAAATTTTTAATGGGAGAATATATTTTAAATTATATATTATTAATTAATTTTTCAATAGTTAACATTAGTAATTTTTCAATATTTAATAGCGTTTATGGATGGATACTTTGGTCAATTTAAAAAATTATAATGGCAATAATACATTTTATCCTCGATTACAGTATGTTTGCCTGCCCATTTATCAATCATAGCAGTGTAATCCTGGTTACGCCAAATGATTTTTAATCATGATTACAAAATATAATTCCTCTTTACATTACATAAATACAATCAAACATCATAATCAGTTTGTTAGGATTATATGCAATCTTTTCTTATGAAATTGAACCAAACAGATTATAAGTGTTTGAGATTAAGGAGTTGAATGTTACAAGTTTATATCAGAGCTAGGTTAATCAGTTTGTTAGGATTATATGTAATCTTTTCTTATGGAATTGAACCAAACAGATTATAAGTGTTTGAGATTAAGGAGTTGAATGTTACACGTTTATATCAGAGCTAGGTTTTGATCTAGGAATTGAGGGGGTATTGTGTCCCCTATGGGGGTGGGGCGGTTTTAAATTGTCCAAAAGAATATTTTTATTACAGCAATTAGAAAAATTCTTACAATCCTGATTAATGCTGCGAAGGATGAGCCAATGGAAGAAGTTGCTTCTGATGAAAACACATTTTAAAGGAAAAATAAGAGTAATGGTAAAATGTGAAGCTAGTAATAAATAATGGTCCTTTCATTGATACCACTCACAAAATAGTCGACACAATGACAAAAACAAGTTGTATAACGTTCTTAATAATCTACTTTGTTTGTTCATTTGCTTTATTTGAAGCTAGTATCTACTTGACTAAATTGTCTATTTGGCTCAACCGTAGAAATTGCTTTTACAATGTGATTTACGAAGTACGAGGTAAGTATATGAGAGAAGTTTTATTTTGACGTAAACATGCTCTTCTATAACACCAACTTAATCAGGCTATAAGTTAATGTTCAAGAAACTTTCAATTGGATCTACATGTAGTAGTTGCAAACAAAGAAAGTTTCAAATAAATGAATATGAATATTCTTTTGATTCTAGAAAATGAAAGAGATAGAAGATATTTTCTGTGTATATCTCATTTATTTAATGTTGATTTATAGTTCAATCATAATATTTCAAATATATACCACGTATATATACATATACATACACACAGACATACAAATTTAAATTCTTGACCTCTTACCATATCCCGTCCCACCCTTACCGTCAGTTAACCTCAAAAACTCGGTCGATGTTTTATAGTTTTCTTATATTGCAGTTTTATGTTCAAATTGAACCGAACAGATTTTAAAAACTTAATTGTATTTAGATGTTAACATCTCAATGAAAATATTAAGGGAAAATGACACAAAAATAACTTGAAAAATACAAAAGAACAGAAAGGTGCACCAAAATTCAGTAATACTAGAGAAGGAATCAGTTCCCGAAATGGGGTTTTAAAGATGGAGGGAAAACATAAAATAGAAAGGAAAATTGATCTATGGATGGTTATAGACTTGTAGTTGTTAGTGAAGAAGGAAGATGACAAGTTTTTGAGGTGACCATCATTTTTTTTTCTCACCTCCATGTTTTTTTGTTTTCAAAAAGCAAAGGAATTGAACGTAACTCTGTTTTTAGAAGACAAAAAGTTTTTCTTAATAGGTGGGTTGGTGGAGCTAGGGTTCGGGTTTTGGCAGAATAAATAACAAAATGTACGTGTTGTTAAGGATGCTAGACTGCTGTAGTACAGGGAATGGCGGGTATAAAGTACTGCTGATTACTTAGCCAACTTCTCACTTGCAATCGAGAACAATTTTTATATCCTTCTTCAACCTCTACCTTAACACTATTCAACAACAAGTTGCATTGTCAATAATTCAAAAGTAAGGTAACATATATTTATTTAACATATTTTATCTTCATTAAGCATGCATACTTCAAAGAAATTATAAAGCTAGCTTAAAATAAAATTTTATATAGCAAAAATCTTAAACTATATTTCTTGGCATTATAGTTCAAATGAGACCAAGCATCCACCTTAAAATTTTCTTAAGAGTAAGATTGTGAATTTGAACTCTCTGTACAAATTATAATGGGTGCCTTCCGATAAAATAAAATAAATAAAAAACAACAACAACAACAATATAATGGGTGGGTGAATTACGACAAAAAATATTAAGTTATAATTAACTTTATATTAAATTAAAAATTGTCCCATAATTTCTACATTTAGTTTTCTAATACAATGAATATGTTTTCGGCCATACTGACATCGATTCTTGAGGATTATCAATTAATTAATTTTTATTGTCAATTCAAAATACATATTTTAGAACGCTTACCTATATACGTATTTATTATTTAATGAGTCACAAAATAATTCAGAAATAGTAATCTAACAAAACAAATGATTAATAATAAAAGTTTCGAAATATTATAGCTTATAAAGGTGTAAAAATACTTTGAAATAATGATAAAATAAGTATAAAATATTAATAAACTTAATCATATATATATATATATATATCAAAATCTAAACTGACTTGATTTTAATTATATATATATATATATATATATATATATATATATATATATATATATATATATATATATATATATATATATATCAACATTGAATTTGAATTTGAATATTGTCGGACCCATTTTTTCTCCATTCAATAAAGCAATTCCGTATCCATTCTCTCGTCCCTACTGGTCATTGTAACAAAGTAAAAGTAAGTATATAATAATAATAATAAAATTTAATTTCTTCTTTTCTTTTCTTTTCTTTTTCTTTTTAGAAAGATTTTCATTATTATTATTTATTTCCTAAACTCAAAAACTTCTATTTTAAATTGAAATCCCATAAATGAAGTATCTAGATTGATTTATCTTAAAATCTCAATAAAATCTCTTTAAATTAGTAATAATGACTTCCCAAATATATAAAAATATCCCTCAAATCTACTAAAAATAGGAAGTCATCACCACATGTACACTTTAACCAAAAAAAAAAAAAAAAGAATAATAGTGAAAGGGTTATGGAGTTTGAAATTGATCTGAATAGATTGTATAATATTATGTTAAAATTTAGTAATTATTGTCTTTAATGTGATTGGTTCAGTACGCAAACTTTTTAAAAATATATTTAATGCTATCAATAACAAATATTTTCTTCATACGAATCCACACTCACATATATATATTTATATATATATACACACATAAACAAAACACGTATACATAAATAGGTGCAGTCCTATTGTTTTGGAAGGAGAAAATTTAAGTATTTGAATAGGTCAAAAAAACAAAAAAAGGGGGAAGAAACGTATAGAGTCATGGTGACGGCAAGGAAGACGGAGGCGTCCATGATGAACGGCCAAGATATGACTGACGGCGAGGAGAGGAACGCAGCGACAGACAAGGTATTGCTTATTTCTTCATAAATTTGGGGATTCTAGGTGGTTTCAAGAAACCAGGTTGACACTTGACTCATTCAGATCAATTGAGGTTGGATTATGTGGAAGTATATAGAGCCCTATTGAAAATAAATTTTTCAAATAACAAGACTTGAAATACCTATAATGAATTAAGGTGATTGTCTCCCTCACAAGTCACAATACAATATAATGAATTAAGGTTCAGATTCAAGGGCTGTTTGCTTACTACATTTGAGTACCCAACCGTCCTTTCAAACATGATTGCCTCTACTAATCTAATATAGGACACTCTTATGCCTATTAAAAAAGGTCAGAAATTAAACTACTCTCTTCAATCCTTAATATATAACCTAAGTAGGGAGTTGGTGTTGGTCTGTAAGATCTCTTTCACACTTTTATCCATTTTCCCCCCTAAAAGTAACCCTATTAGTATTTCCTCATCAATAATGGAGAGGGAGCGAGAGGATAAAGAAATATGTTTAGGGCGTTTTACAAAAATATATCATAGCAACTAACTTAACTAACATTTTTAATCTACTCAAATTAACTAATTTAGTCTTATATTAAGGACACGATGAGGGAGTACTATATATGAGTGGTAGAAGGTCAAAGAAGTAATAATACATTATTGTAGACTGCGGTCATTGTTATTAAACTCTTAACTATTAACATATTTCAAAATACAGTTTTCCTGTACGGCTGTATAAATTTAGTTAGTGAGAACGGACATGGAGACTGTTCAGATTTTAAATCCTTTTCTATCATGTTTTTTACCTGACTTTTCTGTTGCATTTCGCCACTTTGAAAATTCTTAATTAAAATAATAAGAATGATAAAGGGTGAGGTGGGAAAAATGTTCAGATTTTGTTTGGCCAATATAAGTTTAGAATTAAATAAGTGTATTATATATACAAAATTTTTGTGACGAATAGCCAAATTTCTGTCATGTTTTTACAGGTCAAGGCTATAACGATACCCAACGATGTAGTATATGAAATATTCACGTGGTTGCCAGCAAAATCCATCTTGAAGTTTAAGTCATGTTCGAAATTTATATATGAATTCACAAAGGAGAAAGATTTTTTAGTGAAGCACTCTCAAAATGTGACCCTACAAGGTGACTCTTCCTTTTTCATTATTCAAGGAGTCCATGTTATACCAGGAGATTGTAAAGAATGGAACATAATTTCATTACCTGGAAACAAGGCATCGTCTCTCGGTATTCCTAAAAACTTTCTTAGACTTCTTAGTCAAAGACTCATAAGAATCCTTTCGTCTAACCATGGGCTGCTTCTCTGTGAAGTCCTTCAGAAAGGAGAATCCCATTATCAGCATAAGCCAAAAGGCGAGTTAATTATCTGTAACCCCACAACACAATCATTCTCCTCCATTGTTGTACCTCATAGTTTTAAAGAAAATTATGGTGAGTCATACGTGACACTGGCCTTTGGAAGCGTACATGATGATGAGGTATATCAATTACTCATTTTTGAATACCATCGAGAGCGAGAATCAGAGTATATAGTATGCAAAGCTTACAAGCCAAAAGAAGGTGTGTGGAAAGAAAGAGAAAAGGGCTTATGTATCGGTTATAGGTGGGCGTTACTTTGTTCTCATTCTTCTTGGGGAAGGTGTCAGAATATGTTATCATACAATTTTGAGAGTGGTGAGATGAGGAGGATTCTTTTACCCAAAGAAGCATCAAAAACCAGGTGGTTAATTGATCCCAAAATGTTGCACTATCGCAGCGTACGTCTTTTCAAGAGAGACAAAGCTGTTGGAACATCAAGTGATGACATTTGTTTAGTGACTCACAAATATGATTTTGAGTTTACTTTTTGGGTTTTGACAGATTATGAATCGTCTTGTTGGTCAAAGGTTTTGACGGTGAGTATGGAAGAAATAGGATTGCGGAATGAATACTGGGTTTCTGGGTTTGCAGTAATCAATGGGAATTGTTTGGTGTTTGCTACAAGAGAAAGTGTGTTTAGGTACGATTTGACTGGTGAAGAAGGAACAAGACTTAAAAAAATCGGTCGGCACACGTTACGTTTGGGATTGAACATCTTTTCTCATTATAGTACTCTTTTGTGATGTGGAGCTAATGCCTGCGAATTAGATAATTTATCATATCTATAATATTTAGTTTGAATTTAGACTAAGAATTTGGTCTATTTTTATGTGGTGATATGAAGTTTTATTATGATCATTAAAGATTTATGAAATATAACCCATCATATTTAATTTAGGTTTCCCTATTCCTATGATTATGCGTTGTTATTTTTGAATCGCTTTATTGTATATATATTTTGATCAATGTTTGTATATTTTTATTCAAGGTGATGTACGCTAAATGTATGAGAGGACATGTAATACTGCTCCATAAAGAGAGGAAAGGGGCCTAGACTTAAGCCCAAGGTAAAATCATGGACAAAAGATGCATGACAATTAATAGAGAGCTAGTTTATATGTGTAATTGAGTCACCGACTTGTGATTGTTTAGAAACAGAGGAAATGTATAAATTAGACCCTGAAATCTTGCAGCATTGAAATTTATATCCACAAATTAAAATAAGTCATATGTTGTAATTCTTGGATTTGTAGATTGGGAGTTATAATTTTTTAAAGTGTCGTTCCAAGGGATATCCTCAGACTAATTTTGCTTAACGAAAGGTTCAAGGTTCTTCACCTTCCGGTTGCAATAACTGAGGAAGATGGGTATTGGTGAAGTTTGCAAATGTCTCTAACCAATCACGCCTTAGCTTTATTCATGTCGCTGGCCAAACGTAACCTTCAAATGGTTTGAACCTTCAAAAAGTTTCAATAAGTGATTAGCATCAACCTATTGTTATTTGATGTATTAGAACTTGTGATTGCCTACTGCTCAGTCATTATATGGAACTTTTTGTCGATTATATTTCTCTCCTAACGGCTATGCGTTTTTTGCACCAAATGGGACCTACAAGCGGTCTTTATTAGTAGATGCCAAATGCCTTGTAACTACGGGTAAAAATAGGTTATGCTCTAATTGGGGCCTAAGCCCTGTCTTACATAAAATTTAGTTTAGTCTGTTTAGTAAATAGGTCAGGTTCAAGCTTAGCCGCTTAAACTCATTGCCTAACCTATTTAGATAAATAGATAGGCATATTTTCGTACGGCCCAACTTACAAGGCTGACTTATTTAATTTTGTAACATCCCAAATTTTGGGATTTGGAGTCGGAATATTTTAAGGGAAATTAAGTTGTGAAATTTTCCCTAAAATAATTATGGAATTAATTATTTTAAAGTATATTTTCCTATAAATTAATGACAAATATTTAGGTAATAACTTATGGCCCAAGTATTTTAGAAATAATATTTTATTTGCTCAAATGAATAAATTAAGAGAAAATCCTTAATGAAATTAAGGATTAATTTTGGATTATCTAACTATTGTTTGCAATAAATGGGAAGGACTAAATTGCATTGTAGGAAATCAAGTAGGTTTTTATTTTTAAGAAAATAGACCCCACACTCCTTACATATTAGACACCACAGTCCACAGATATACACGACACACACACACTTTACATAAACACATACACCGGACCAAGTAAATACACACACACAGCGAGAAAAAAACACCACAGTCCACAGATCACGTGATTGTATAAAGCACGCACACATCCCTCCCAAACTCTATCAGCTTCCTTATGTCTTCCCCGTCGAAACACGTAAGAGCAGAGGAAGAAAAAAAAAAAAAAAAAAAGAGAGACAGACAGAAAACCAGCAACGCCACACACTCATTGTCAGCGTCTTTTGCTTTCGGCTAGCCTCTGAGCACACGCAAGAACAGATCACGAGCCCAGCGTTGATTATTGTCCTTCCCCCCTCGGTCCAGTATATATACATACTATTTGCTTATCTTTTATCATTCACGTTACCTGTGCCAAGCCGAGAGAGAGCAAGAAGGAAAGCAGAGTGTGAGCATGAGAGACTAGAAGTAGAGAGACAGAGACACAACGTGAGAGAGAGACCAAGGGACAGCACCAAATGAGAAGACATAAACGCTGGAACTGAGGCAGAAACTAGGGAACGTGGGAGGAATGCAGTTGAGGGAATCAATGCTCACGTTACATGCAAGCTTGAGGAACAACCAAGGTGAGTTCCTTAAGCCTTTCCCTTCTTGTTTCCATGGTTTATGCATGATGGGTTTGCTGGTTAAGGGAAGAAAACGTTGAAAACCAAAAACAACCCTGTTTTCAGATTCAAAAATAGAGCCATCGTGTGTGCTTCTGTTTCATAGGCAAATGTCCGTGTTTTTCCACGAAATTTTTATGGAAGATAGTAGACATCTTAAACTTTAAAATAAGCCAAAACCAAGCTAAAACAGATATGTATATTGAGAGATATGATTTTCCAAAGTTCTGCCAAAAACTTGGAACTTTTCTGCACTTCCAGTAAACAGCAACTTTCGTGATTGATTTTGAAATTGAAAACATCTGTGTTTTTCCTTGAAACTTTTTCAGTAAATAGTTGACATCTCCAACTTCCGAACGAGCCAAAGAACACCCAAAACGAAGATCTGTAGCTCAAGATATGATTTTTCAAAGTTGAGCTAAAAACCTGCAAAATTTTCGGTAGGGCTCTAGAGTAACAAAATGGCGTTGCATTTCGGACCCAGTAAAGATTTTATTTTTTACCTAAAATTTTCCAGTTAAATAGTAGAAACATATAGGTTTAATTTGATAGGTAATTCGTCAAATTCCGATAAGAATCGAGGGAGATATGATTTTCCAAAGTTTAGCCGAAATCTGAAACGTTTTCTGCAACTTTTGGTGAACAGCGATTTTTGAGGTCGATTTTGAAATGGCAAACGTTTGAGTTTGTTCTTGAAATTTTTACAGTAAATAGTAGCATCTGAACCTTTCCAACAAGCTAAAGAACACCTAAAACAGAGGTCTACAACTTTAGTTATAATTTCTGGAAGTTAAGTTATAATTTTGGAAAGTTTTCTGGAAAACTTTGTATATGGCTTGTGTTTTCAGAAGTTTGGGAATTTACTCAAACCATAAATTGACTTTGTGACTTTAATTTATGAAAATAGACTAATCAAGGTTTAACTAGAAATTGGAATCACTCCATTTGGAGTTGTATAGGTTTAGTTATGAATTTTCTAAATTCTCAGAAAAGTTAGAAGCTGAATTTTTGATAAGTCTTGAAATAGTCACACAAGTTGTTAAATTGAGCATAAGCTTTAAAGTAAAGGATTTTTCTTTTGAAAAACCTGTCTATTAAAGGTAATAGAGACTCTAAAGTGACGAAGATAACCCTTCTAAATATTTTTAAAAGAAAATCATTAATTGATAATAAGCTATAAATAATATTATTATTTATTGAAAAGGGGATTATTATTAAGGGGATTTTTAGGGACTAATAGCTATTTTTAATCCTCTAAAAATAATTTGATAGCTAGTTACTTTGCGAAGTAAGAAGTGACTAACGACAATGATAAACGTTTATAGGCATACTTTGACACCTCTACCGATCCCAACAACGTCGGACGAGTAAGGATTCAAGCTTGAGGTGGGTAACTATTATCTTATAGACTTGTATGTATGTATCTCATTCATGACTGATCATGGTTGCTAGATAATTTGCTTGTGTGTATCCTAGCTATGGATTGGGGCTGCGTGTACTAAGTACGGAGCTACGTGTTCCATAAAGGGCTGCAGTCCTTGGCCGTTAACTGCGGTTACGGTCTGACTTGTTTACTGTGAATTATTCCATGCTTATACATGTATTATACTGTGATTTCCATTTCATATGTAATACCCCAAAATTCATATTCATCATAAATATTATATTTTGATCAATAATATCTATTCAAAATCGGTGAATATATGGTCTCAAAATTTAGTAACATATTTATGTTAATTTAGGGAATTTTCTCTAAGAATTAAGGTAATCAAAATCCAAATTCTCGAATTTTATTTTGGGATAATAAAATACCACAAAATTACCATATTAAAGCATAAAATGAACAAAAAGAAAGCAAGAAGGTAGGGGGCGATTTTTGGGTGACTTGGAGAACAAGTTAGGAAACCTAGAGAGCAAGTCGGGGAAAACTTGGAGAGCAAGTCAGGAAAACTTGGGGAGCAAGATTACTTGCCGAGCAAGATTACTGGGCGGACGAGGTTACTTGGAGGACAAGTTACTGGGCGGACGAGGTTACTTGGCGCACAAGTTACTGGGCGGACGAGGTTACTTGGCGCACAAGTTACTGGGCGGACGAGGTTACTTGGCGGACAAGTTACTGGGCGGACGAGGTTACTTGGCGGACAAGTTACTGGGCGGACAAGGTTACTGGGCGGACAAGTTACTTGGCGGATAAGTTACTGGGCGGACGAGGTTACTTGGCGGACAAGTTACTGGGCGGACGAGGTTACTTGGCGGAGAAGTTACTGGGCGGACGAGGTTACTTGGCGCACAAGTTACTGAGTGGACGAGGTTACTTGGAGGACAAGTTACTTGGAGACCGAGTTGTGAAACTTGGTGAACAAGTTGGAAGACTAAGGAAGCAACTTGTTGAGCAAGGTGCAGAAGAGAAAACCGAAAATTGAGTGTGAAAAGGGTTGTGGGTTTTTCAAAAATAATATCATGATATTTTGTAAACAAAGGGCAGATAAGAAAAGTGAGAACCAATGGAAAATAAATCATAACTTGAAATCCTTGAACTAAGTAGAAAACAACTGGACATATTATGAATTAGTGAATTTTTGTCCCGAAGTTGGTGTCACCCGAAGTAATTTCCGTAACCGACAGCGTTCGGCTTAGAATCTTCGGCAGGTTACGAAATACCCTTAATGGGATCAAAAATTTAGTTAACTTAGATATTTCCAAAGAGGAAGAATAGAACTTCAAGGCTGTGTTCCCGGATTTTTGAGATTTTGCAAAATTACGCGATCAGAACACCGAATAGGGAACTTTATCGGTAAACACTCATAAAGTGAATGAGTGACATCACCTAGATGACATCATCTTGATGACATAAGGGGACACTTGTGTGGTAGAGAGAAGGGGACACTTGTGTGGTAGAGAGAAGGCCACATCTTCATCATCTTAGCCCTTGATACAAAAGTTGATCCAAGGGTTGAGATCCATGGAAATTCCCTATAAATAGGCAACCCCTCTTCACTTCATTCTTCACAAATTCCTAGAGCCACTTAGAGAGAGGTTTTAGAGAGAAGGAGGAGTCTGGAGAAAATAGCAAGTTCCGGGTAAGTTCTTCGGTCTCTAGTCTTTAGTTTTCATAGTTGTTTCGATAGTTATAATAGAAATGCTAGATTAATCTTTAATCTTCCAAGTAAGTTTAGAAATCATGTTTTAGGGATAAATATGATATTTATTTCAAAAATATATTGGAGATGGAGATATGTCAAAATTTTGGAAGATTAGAGTCAAAATGGTGAAGCTCTGGCGAAATTTCGTCGGTTAGTCAAACTAGGGGCAAAATGGTAATTTGTACCTAAAATGCCTGTTATGATGTTGATCACTGATAAATGTGATAATATCCTTATAGGATATCTGTAATCACGTACCGCTGTCGTACCGCTGTCAAAAGTACCATTCTCCGTCAACGAAGGTACGTTCGCGTACTGTAACACTAACTCTGATGCTTATAATATGCTTTATGTGGTAGATAACTTTACATCTGCTGTGTGCTTATGAGATACATCTGCTGTGTGCTGGGATACATCTGCTGTGTGCTGGGATACATCTGCTGTGTGCTTATGTACTGTTGGGATACATCTGCTGTGTGCTTATGTACTGTTGGGATACATCTGCTGTGTGCTTATGTATGGATTATTGCTGTGACGCCGTGAATATCTGTCATATACTGTCATATATAAGCATGAGGTTAACCGTTACCTGAGGTTCAATGGCCATTGAACCTCAGCTCCTGTTATAGCCTCAGGGTCTAGAGGAACCAGGGCCAAGGACAAGGATAAGGAGCCAGCATGAGGACGCAGACGGAGAGATTTTTATTTTGACTTTATTTTAGCAAACTATTTTCAGACTACTGTACCGCTGTGTAAGCAGCCAGATACTACCTCAGTAAATGTTTATCAGCTACTCACACTTTTAAAGTTATTCCGATGCTCTACTCTGATCAATTATTTCAAAAACGCTTTAGAAAATTGGGATGTTACATCATACCTGTATATGAGATTAACTGTTACCCCTGGAGTTCATTCATTTGAACTCCAGACCACATGAAAGAGACAGGTAGTGGTTTGGGATCGAGAGGCAAGATGAAGCTGTAAGAGATATAGCAGACGGAACCTTTTGGAAATTATGATTAGTTAGGCAGAATTTTACCGTTTATCATTTGTCTGTTTTGGGATTACTGTATTAACATCCCCCTGTGGGATGGACTCGAATCGCGAAAAATTTTCCCTCGTATTTTCAGATTTCGTTATTTTATGAAATTTTCTTTCAGCAATTAAAGTCGTCCAAAACATTTCGATGCCTGTGCACGATAACTCTGTTAAATTAGGAAGGGCGTTTCAAATTTTATGAATTATTTATATATTTACTAACTTAACATTAATTCTAACTCCTAAGTTTTACATGTCACATCTCTTCTTTTCACGATGGCAGTCGTGGGACTGGCCGGGTCCTCCATGGTGGTGGGCCGTTACATAAAAAGCTGCCGTCCCCAGGGCCTAACCCCCTGCACGTGTGGTGTCCGGCCCCCACCGGGGCAGGTACTGTCCCCTCCTTTAGGGGTTTTGTCCCTTGGGAAATTAATTCCCAAGAGCGCCTCCCCCAAGTCTCGAAGCCATGACCTGAGGCATTAGTACATGCTTCATGGAGACTTGGTAACCATGTGAGCACAGATGGACGGTTGAACAATATATAATAGAGAAGAGAATTTCACAAAAAGAGGACACACCTTGTCCTTGCTGTTATAAAGAATCTCTTTGATCCTCAAAAGCTCACCAGCTTGTCCAGAACTAAAATTACTAACTTGGTTCTTGTTCATCCCTCCGTGACCGTCTCTGCCACTATTGGCCTTGTTCTCTTTACTAGATGCTGCTTCTAATTTTGTAACTTCTCTATCAAAGCCACTCTTACAACCTCCATCTTCTCTAGAAAACAAAAGTTCCGCAATCTCGTCTCTTCGTAATCTAAATTAGTTAGGAAAATTGGAAACCGTGACTGTGATCGCGTGTTTAATTATATTGAATATATCACAATTTGTAGTTTGAAAGTAACTCCTCCAGTACTCTAGTGAATCGGACTTCATGGTTTTCCTGTAAAACTCACAAGGGTGATCAATACCCATGAGGCCAGATAAAAAACTGAAAATCCAGCAACTACAAGAAATTCAATTTCATGGGCTACAAGTGTTCAAAGAGCCAAGAGTAAAACAAATAGAATCCACAAGCACCAAAAACGGGTACTTTTATTAACATGGTAAAAGAAGAAGAAGAAACCGAGAAAAAAGTCTTCAGAAGAAGAACTTAGTGGCAGAGCCTTGGGCTCTTTAAGGGTTGAGATTAGCTAAAAGTCATTGAAAAAAAAGAAAAAAGAAAAGACCTACAGCAAACTCACGTCCACAAATAGAACACTCATGAAACTTCTTATTGATAAGATTGGCTTCTATCCAACTCAAGAATTCTCTCCCGCTCAAGGAGATAAAGGCTGTGCTGGGAAGTCGTTCTTTCCCCCCCCCCCCTTCTGTTCTTGTTTTCTTCTTCTATTACCCGTTTTTGGATTAAGGGAAAAATGAGTACGTGAATTGAAACAAGGAAGATGGACAGAAATACAGCGAATAGGAACACTTATCTGACCTCTGTGGTGTGCGCTGTACAAAAACTGTAGAACCCGCTTTCGGCTGCGAAGACGGAAATCTTACCACCTTTTTAAATAAAATAATATATATAGAACAATATTCATTTAAATATATTTAATTTACAGGGCCGGGCATCGGGCAGGGGGTTATTGGCCAACCCAAAGCTGCCCAAATTTTTTCGGGCCACTTTTTTAAGGCAGGGCTGGATAATTTTTTGCTGCGCTTGGGCAGGCGTATTGGGCATCTGGGCACCATGCTCACCCCTACATCTATGTATTCAAGGTTGAAGTCAAATTCACTCTTAAGAATATGAATAAAGAGAACCACCAATAGATAAACATGGTAAATAGAAAATAATTGTGGATATAATAGTGTAACCTCCATATCATTAGTGGAGCGACTAACTTTTCACTAAGTGAAGAATTAATATTGTAACAAGTACCCTCAATGATCTATTAGGTAAACAAAGTTACAGTACTAGTGGAGCTGGATTTATTTAGCTTTTATTCTTTTCATTGCACATTGCTATTTTTTTTATTTAAGGGTTTATTTTTAATTAATGTATCAGTTATAATATAATAGTTGACTATTTTGAATGGAAATTACTGTTCATTAGTGATAATGAAGTTTTAAGTTATCTTACATTTTATATGTCCATTTCAGTAATTTTACTAATAAAAAAGTGTTTTCCTATTTTAACATCCAAACAACATTTTCATTTAAAAGTGCTTTTTAAATAGTGCATCCAAACATAAAATAGCTTAACTTCTAATTAAATCACCTTTTTAAAAAGCAATGGGAAAAAAGTCCTTGTTTTTAAGCCTATCCAAACGGGCAGTCTTGAAGAGGAAACCTTTAATCTAATAAAACATATAGGGATTAAAACAAAAATGATGAGAAATTAATAAATTATAAGGACCCAATATTATATTAACATTTTATAATATATGGAGTAGTTTACAATTTTTTTGCCAGCCATATTATAAATTTCATAATTTTAACTTTTTTCTATCATATTTAGTGAAATTTGTTTATTTATTTTTCGTTTAAAGGAATAAAAAAAAATTCCAACAACATTTTTAATCAATATTATAAATAATATAAATTTGAGAGATTAAATAAATTATCTGAAGTTATATTTTAAAAATTTTGAATACCTTTTTTTTCTACAAACATTTATGAGCGCATTTAATCAAGCACATAGTTACCAAAAGAATTAATTATATTTTTTATTTTATTTTTTTTATTTTTTTATGTCTATATTAATTAATTAAAAATGTTGTTTTAAAAAATTCTCAATGGAGTTAACGGTTGGCCTTAATGGTATGTTTTCAAAACGGATATTTTAAATTTTTTAAAAGTTGGAATATAATTCTTAAATTTTTAATGGGAGAATATATTTTAAATTATATATTATTAATTAATTTTTCAATAGTTAACATTAGTAATTTTTCAATATTTAATAGCGTTTATGGATGGATACTTTGGTCAATTTAAAAAATTATAATGGCAATAATACATTTTATCCTCGATTACAGTATGTTTGCCTGCCCATTTATCAATCATAGCAGTGTAATCCTGGTTACGCCAAATGATTTTTAATCATGATTACAAAATATAATTCCTCTTTACATTACATAAATACAATCAAACATCATAATCAGTTTGTTAGGATTATATGCAATCTTTTCTTATGAAATTGAACCAAACAGATTATAAGTGTTTGAGATTAAGGAGTTGAATGTTACAAGTTTATATCAGAGCTAGGTTAATCAGTTTGTTAGGATTATATGTAATCTTTTCTTATGGAATTGAACCAAACAGATTATAAGTGTTTGAGATTAAGGAGTTGAATGTTACACGTTTATATCAGAGCTAGGTTTTGATCTAGGAATTGAGGGGGTATTGTGTCCCCTATGGGGGTGGGGCGGTTTTAAATTGTCCAAAAGAATATTTTTATTACAGCAATTAGAAAAATTCTTACAATCCTGATTAATGCTGCGAAGGATGAGCCAATGGAAGAAGTTGCTTCTGATGAAAACACATTTTAAAGGAAAAATAAGAGTAATGGTAAAATGTGAAGCTAGTAATAAATAATGGTCCTTTCATTGATACCACTCACAAAATAGTCGACACAATGACAAAAACAAGTTGTATAACGTTCTTAATAATCTACTTTGTTTGTTCATTTGCTTTATTTGAAGCTAGTATCTACTTGACTAAATTGTCTATTTGGCTCAACCGTAGAAATTGCTTTTACAATGTGATTTACGAAGTACGAGGTAAGTATATGAGAGAAGTTTTATTTTGACGTAAACATGCTCTTCTATAACACCAACTTAATCAGGCTATAAGTTAATGTTCAAGAAACTTTCAATTGGATCTACATGTAGTAGTTGCAAACAAAGAAAGTTTCAAATAAATGAATATGAATATTCTTTTGATTCTAGAAAATGAAAGAGATAGAAGATATTTTCTGTGTATATCTCATTTATTTAATGTTGATTTATAGTTCAATCATAATATTTCAAATATATACCACGTATATATACATATACATACACACAGACATACAAATTTAAATTCTTGACCTCTTACCATATCCCGTCCCACCCTTACCGTCAGTTAACCTCAAAAACTCGGTCGATGTTTTATAGTTTTCTTATATTGCAGTTTTATGTTCAAATTGAACCGAACAGATTTTAAAAACTTAATTGTATTTAGATGTTAACATCTCAATGAAAATATTAAGGGAAAATGACACAAAAATAACTTGAAAAATACAAAAGAACAGAAAGGTGCACCAAAATTCAGTAATACTAGAGAAGGAATCAGTTCCCGAAATGGGGTTTTAAAGATGGAGGGAAAACATAAAATAGAAAGGAAAATTGATCTATGGATGGTTATAGACTTGTAGTTGTTAGTGAAGAAGGAAGATGACAAGTTTTTGAGGTGACCATCATTTTTTTTTCTCACCTCCATGTTTTTTTGTTTTCAAAAAGCAAAGGAATTGAACGTAACTCTGTTTTTAGAAGACAAAAAGTTTTTCTTAATAGGTGGGTTGGTGGAGCTAGGGTTCGGGTTTTGGCAGAATAAATAACAAAATGTACGTGTTGTTAAGGATGCTAGACTGCTGTAGTACAGGGAATGGCGGGTATAAAGTACTGCTGATTACTTAGCCAACTTCTCACTTGCAATCGAGAACAATTTTTATATCCTTCTTCAACCTCTACCTTAACACTATTCAACAACAAGTTGCATTGTCAATAATTCAAAAGTAAGGTAACATATATTTATTTAACATATTTTATCTTCATTAAGCATGCATACTTCAAAGAAATTATAAAGCTAGCTTAAAATAAAATTTTATATAGCAAAAATCTTAAACTATATTTCTTGGCATTATAGTTCAAATGAGACCAAGCATCCACCTTAAAATTTTCTTAAGAGTAAGATTGTGAATTTGAACTCTCTGTACAAATTATAATGGGTGCCTTCCGATAAAATAAAATAAATAAAAAACAACAACAACAACAATATAATGGGTGGGTGAATTACGACAAAAAATATTAAGTTATAATTAACTTTATATTAAATTAAAAATTGTCCCATAATTTCTACATTTAGTTTTCTAATACAATGAATATGTTTTCGGCCATACTGACATCGATTCTTGAGGATTATCAATTAATTAATTTTTATTGTCAATTCAAAATACATATTTTAGAACGCTTACCTATATACGTATTTATTATTTAATGAGTCACAAAATAATTCAGAAATAGTAATCTAACAAAACAAATGATTAATAATAAAAGTTTCGAAATATTATAGCTTATAAAGGTGTAAAAATACTTTGAAATAATGATAAAATAAGTATAAAATATTAATAAACTTAATCATATATATATATATATATATCAAAATCTAAACTGACTTGATTTTAATTTTATATATATATATATATATATATATATATATATATATATATATATATCAACATTGAATTTGAATTTGAATATTGTCGGACCCATTTTTTCTCCATTCAATAAAGCAATTCCGTATCCATTCTCTCGTCCCTACTGGTCATTGTAACAAAGTAAAAGTAAGTATATAATAATAATAATAAAATTTAATTTCTTCTTTTCTTTTCTTTTCTTTTTCTTTTTAGAAAGATTTTCATTATTATTATTTATTTCCTAAACTCAAAAACTTCTATTTTAAATTGAAATCCCATAAATGAAGTATCTAGATTGATTTATCTTAAAATCTCAATAAAATCTCTTTAAATTAGTAATAATGACTTCCCAAATATATAAAAATATCCCTCAAATCTACTAAAAATAGGAAGTCATCACCACATGTACACTTTAACCAAAAAAAAAAAAAAAAGAATAATAGTGAAAGGGTTATGGAGTTTGAAATTGATCTGAATAGATTGTATAATATTATGTTAAAATTTAGTAATTATTGTCTTTAATGTGATTGGTTCAGTACGCAAACTTTTTAAAAATATATTTAATGCTATCAATAACAAATATTTTCTTCATACGAATCCACACTCACATATATATATTTATATATATATACACACATAAACAAAACACGTATACATAAATAGGTGCAGTCCTATTGTTTTGGAAGGAGAAAATTTAAGTATTTGAATAGGTCAAAAAAACAAAAAAAGGGGGAAGAAACGTATAGAGTCATGGTGACGGCAAGGAAGACGGAGGCGTCCATGATGAACGGCCAAGATATGACTGACGGCGAGGAGAGGAACGCAGCGACAGACAAGGTATTGCTTATTTCTTCATAAATTTGGGGATTCTAGGTGGTTTCAAGAAACCAGGTTGACACTTGACTCATTCAGATCAATTGAGGTTGGATTATGTGGAAGTATATAGAGCCCTATTGAAAATAAATTTTTCAAATAACAAGACTTGAAATACCTATAATGAATTAAGGTGATTGTCTCCCTCACAAGTCACAATACAATATAATGAATTAAGGTTCAGATTCAAGGGCTGTTTGCTTACTACATTTGAGTACCCAACCGTCCTTTCAAACATGATTGCCTCTACTAATCTAATATAGGACACTCTTATGCCTATTAAAAAAGGTCAGAAATTAAACTACTCTCTTCAATCCTTAATATATAACCTAAGTAGGGAGTTGGTGTTGGTCTGTAAGATCTCTTTCACACTTTTATCCATTTTCCCCCCTAAAAGTAACCCTATTAGTATTTCCTCATCAATAATGGAGAGGGAGCGAGAGGATAAAGAAATATGTTTAGGGCGTTTTACAAAAATATATCATAGCAACTAACTTAACTAACATTTTTAATCTACTCAAATTAACTAATTTAGTCTTATATTAAGGACACGATGAGGGAGTACTATATATGAGTGGTAGAAGGTCAAAGAAGTAATAATACATTATTGTAGACTGCGGTCATTGTTATTAAACTCTTAACTATTAACATATTTCAAAATACAGTTTTCCTGTACGGCTGTATAAATTTAGTTAGTGAGAACGGACATGGAGACTGTTCAGATTTTAAATCCTTTTCTATCATGTTTTTTACCTGACTTTTCTGTTGCATTTCGCCACTTTGAAAATTCTTAATTAAAATAATAAGAATGATAAAGGGTGAGGTGGGAAAAATGTTCAGATTTTGTTTGGCCAATATAAGTTTAGAATTAAATAAGTGTATTATATATACAAAATTTTTGTGACGAATAGCCAAATTTCTGTCATGTTTTTACAGGTCAAGGCTATAACGATACCCAACGATGTAGTATATGAAATATTCACGTGGTTGCCAGCAAAATCCATCTTGAAGTTTAAGTCATGTTCGAAATTTATATATGAATTCACAAAGGAGAAAGATTTTTTAGTGAAGCACTCTCAAAATGTGACCCTACAAGGTGACTCTTCCTTTTTCATTATTCAAGGAGTCCATGTTATACCAGGAGATTGTAAAGAATGGAACATAATTTCATTACCTGGAAACAAGGCATCGTCTCTCGGTATTCCTAAAAACTTTCTTAGACTTCTTAGTCAAAGACTCATAAGAATCCTTTCGTCTAACCATGGGCTGCTTCTCTGTGAAGTCCTTCAGAAAGGAGAATCCCATTATCAGCATAAGCCAAAAGGCGAGTTAATTATCTGTAACCCCACAACACAATCATTCTCCTCCATTGTTGTACCTCATAGTTTTAAAGAAAATTATGGTGAGTCATACGTGACACTGGCCTTTGGAAGCGTACATGATGATGAGGTATATCAATTACTCATTTTTGAATACCATCGAGAGCGAGAATCAGAGTATATAGTATGCAAAGCTTACAAGCCAAAAGAAGGTGTGTGGAAAGAAAGAGAAAAGGGCTTATGTATCGGTTATAGGTGGGCGTTACTTTGTTCTCATTCTTCTTGGGGAAGGTGTCAGAATATGTTATCATACAATTTTGAGAGTGGTGAGATGAGGAGGATTCTTTTACCCAAAGAAGCATCAAAAACCAGGTGGTTAATTGATCCCAAAATGTTGCACTATCGCAGCGTACGTCTTTTCAAGAGAGACAAAGCTGTTGGAACATCAAGTGATGACATTTGTTTAGTGACTCACAAATATGATTTTGAGTTTACTTTTTGGGTTTTGACAGATTATGAATCGTCTTGTTGGTCAAAGGTTTTGACGGTGAGTATGGAAGAAATAGGATTGCGGAATGAATACTGGGTTTCTGGGTTTGCAGTAATCAATGGGAATTGTTTGGTGTTTGCTACAAGAGAAAGTGTGTTTAGGTACGATTTGACTGGTGAAGAAGGAACAAGACTTAAAAAAATCGGTCGGCACACGTTACGTTTGGGATTGAACATCTTTTCTCATTATAGTACTCTTTTGTGATGTGGAGCTAATGCCTGCGAATTAGATAATTTATCATATCTATAATATTTAGTTTGAATTTAGACTAAGAATTTGGTCTATTTTTATGTGGTGATATGAAGTTTTATTATGATCATTAAAGATTTATGAAATATAACCCATCATATTTAATTTAGGTTTCCCTATTCCTATGATTATGCGTTGTTATTTTTGAATCGCTTTATTGTATATATATTTTGATCAATGTTTGTATATTTTTATTCAAGGTGATGTACGCTAAATGTATGAGAGGACATGTAATACTGCTCCATAAAGAGAGGAAAGGGGCCTAGACTTAAGCCCAAGGTAAAATCATGGACAAAAGATGCATGACAATTAATAGAGAGCTAGTTTATATGTGTAATTGAGTCACCGACTTGTGATTGTTTAGAAACAGAGGAAATGTATAAATTAGACCCTGAAATCTTGCAGCATTGAAATTTATATCCACAAATTAAAATAAGTCATATGTTGTAATTCTTGGATTTGTAGATTGGGAGTTATAATTTTTTAAAGTGTCGTTCCAAGGGATATCCTCAGACTAATTTTGCTTAACGAAAGGTTCAAGGTTCTTCACCTTCCGGTTGCAATAACTGAGGAAGATGGGTATTGGTGAAGTTTGCAAATGTCTCTAACCAATCACGCCTTAGCTTTATTCATGTCGCTGGCCAAACGTAACCTTCAAATGGTTTGAACCTTCAAAAAGTTTCAATAAGTGATTAGCATCAACCTATTGTTATTTGATGTATTAGAACTTGTGATTGCCTACTGCTCAGTCATTATATGGAACTTTTTGTCGATTATATTTCTCTCCTAACGGCTATGCGTTTTTTGCACCAAATGGGACCTACAAGCGGTCTTTATTAGTAGATGCCAAATGCCTTGTAACTACGGGTAAAAATAGGTTATGCTCTAATTGGGGCCTAAGCCCTGTCTTACATAAAATTTAGTTTAGTCTGTTTAGTAAATAGGTCAGGTTCAAGCTTAGCCGCTTAAACTCATTGCCTAACCTATTTAGATAAATAGATAGGCATATTTTCGTACGGCCCAACTTACAAGGCTGACTTATTTAATTTTGTAACATCCCAAATTTTGGGATTTGGAGTCGGAATATTTTAAGGGAAATTAAGTTGTGAAATTTTCCCTAAAATAATTATGGAATTAATTATTTTAAAGTATATTTTCCTATAAATTAATGACAAATATTTAGGTAATAACTTATGGCCCAAGTATTTTAGAAATAATATTTTATTTGCTCAAATGAATAAATTAAGAGAAAATCCTTAATGAAATTAAGGATTAATTTTGGATTATCTAACTATTGTTTGCAATAAATGGGAAGGACTAAATTGCATTATAGGAAATCAAGTAGGTTTTTATTTTTAAGAAAATAGACCCCACACTCCTTGCATATTAGACACCACAGTCCACAGATATACACGACACACACACACTTTACATAAACACATACACCGGACCAAGTAAATACACACACACAGCGAGAAAAAAACACCACAGTCCACAGATCACGTGATTGTATAAAGCACGCACACATCCCTCCCAAACTCTATCAGCTTCCTTATGTCTTCCCCGTCGAAACACGTAAGAGCAGAGGAAGAAAAAAAAAAAAAAAAAAAGAGAGACAGACAGAAAACCAGCAACGCCACACACTCATTGTCAGCGTCTTTTGCTTTCGGCTAGCCTCTGAGCACACGCAAGAACAGATCACGAGCCCAGCGTTGATTATTGTCCTTCCCCCCTCGGTCCAGTATATATACATACTATTTGCTTATCTTTTATCATTCACGTTACCTGTGCCAAGCCGAGAGAGAGCAAGAAGGAAAGCAGAGTGTGAGCATGAGAGACTAGAAGTAGAGAGACAGAGACACAACGTGAGAGAGAGACCAAGGGACAGCACCAAATGAGAAGACATAAACGCTGGAACTGAGGCAGAAACTAGGGAACGTGGGAGGAATGCAGTTGAGGGAATCAATGCTCACGTTACATGCAAGCTTGAGGAACAACCAAGGTGAGTTCCTTAAGCCTTTCCCTTCTTGTTTCCATGGTTTATGCATGATGGGTTTGCTGGTTAAGGGAAGAAAACGTTGAAAACCAAAAACAACCCTGTTTTCAGATTCAAAAATAGAGCCATCGTGTGTGCTTCTGTTTCATAGGCAAATGTCCGTGTTTTTCCACGAAATTTTTATGGAAGATAGTAGACATCTTAAACTTTAAAATAAGCCAAAACCAAGCTAAAACAGACATGTATATTGAGAGATATGATTTTCCAAAGTTCTGCCAAAAACTTGGAACTTTTCTGCACTTCCAGTAAACAGCAACTTTCGTGATTGATTTTGAAATTGAAAACATCTGTGTTTTTCCTTGAAACTTTTTCAGTAAATAGTTGACATCTCCAACTTCCGAACGAGCCAAAGAACACCCAAAACGAATATCTGTAGCTCAAGATATGATTTTTCAAAGTTGAGCTAAAAACCTGCAAAATTTTCGGTAGGGCTCTAGAGTAACAAAATGGCGTTGCATTTCGGACCCAGTAAAGATTTTATTTTTTACCTAAAATTTTCCAGTTAAATAGTAGAAACATATAGGTTTAATTTGATAGGTAATTCGTCAAATTCCGATAAGAATCGAGGGAGATATGATTTTCCAAAGTTTAGCCGAAATCTGAAACGTTTTCTGCAACTTTTGGTGAACAGCGATTTTTGAGGTCGATTTTGAAATGGCAAACGTTTGAGTTTGTTCTTGAAATTTTTACAGTAAATAGTAGCATCTGAACCTTTCCAACAAGCTAAAGAACACCTAAAACAGAGGTCTACAACTTTAGTTATAATTTCTGGAAGTTAAGTTATAATTTTGGAAAGTTTTCTGGAAAACTTTGTATATGGCTTGTGTTTTCAGAAGTTTGGGAATTTACTCAAACCATAAATTGACTTTGTGACTTTAATTTATGAAAATAGACTAATCAAGGTTTAACTAGAAATTGGAATCACTCCATTTGGAGTTGTATAGGTTTAGTTATGAATTTTCTAAATTCTCAGAAAAGTTAGAAGCTGAATTTTTGATAAGTCTTGAAATAGTCACACAAGTTGTTAAATTGAGCATAAGCTTTAAAGTAAAGGATTTTTCTTTTGAAAAACCTGTCTATTAAAGGTAATAGAGACTCTAAAGTGACGAAGATAACCCTTCTAAATATTTTTAAAAGAAAATCATTAATTGATAATAAGCTATAAATAATATTATTATTTATTGAAAAGGGGATTATTATTAAGGGGATTTTTAGGGACTAATAGCTATTTTTAATCCTCTAAAAATAATTTGATAGCTAGTTACTTTGCGAAGTAAGAAGTGACTAACGACAATGATAAACGTTTATAGGCATACTTTGACACCTCTACCGATCCCAACAACGTCGGACGAGTAAGGATTCAAGCTTGAGGTGGGTAACTATTATCTTATAGACTTGTATGTATGTATCTCATTCATGACTGATCATGGTTGCTAGATAATTTGCTTGTGTGTATCCTAGCTATGGATTGGGGCTGCGTGTACTAAGTACGGAGCTACGTGTTCCATAAAGGGCTGCAGTCCTTGGCCGTTAACTGCGGTTACGGTCTGACTTGTTTACTGTGAATTATTCCATGCTTATACATGTATTATACTGTGATTTCCATTTCATATGTAATACCCCAAAATTCATATTCATCATAAATATTATATTTTGATCAATAATATCTATTCAAAATCGGTGAATATATGGTCTCAAAATTTAGTAACATATTTATGTTAATTTAGGGAATTTTCTCTAAGAATTAAGGTAATCAAAATCCAAATTCTCGAATTTTATTTTGGGATAATAAAATACCACAAAATTACCATATTAAAGCATAAAATGAACAAAAAGAAAGCAAGAAGGTAGGGGGCGATTTTTGGGTGACTTGGAGAACAAGTTAGGAAACCTAGAGAGCAAGTCGGGGAAAACTTGGAGAGCAAGTCAGGAAAACTTGGGGAGCAAGATTACTTGCCGAGCAAGATTACTGGGCGGACGAGGTTACTTGGAGGACAAGTTACTGGGCGGACGAGGTTACTTGGCGCACAAGTTACTGGGCGGACGAGGTTACTTGGCGGACAAGTTACTGGGCGGACGAGGTTACTTGGCGGACAAGTTACTGGGCGGACGAGGTTACTTGGCGGACAAGTTACTGAGCGGACAAGGTTACTGGGCGGACAAGTTACTTGGCGGATAAGTTACTGGGCGGACGAGGTTACTTGGCGGACAAGTTACTGGGCGGACGAGGTTACTTGGCGGAGAAGTTACTGGGCGGACGAGGTTACTTGGCGCACAAGTTACTGAGTGGACGAGGTTACTTGGAGGACAAGTTACTTGGAGACCGAGTTGTGAAACTTGGTGAACAAGTTGGAAGACTAAGGAAGCAACTTGTTGAGCAAGGTGCAGAAGAGAAAACCGAAAATTGAGTGTGAAAAGGGTTGTGGGTTTTTCAAAAATAATATCATGATATTTTGTAAACAAAGGGCAGATAAGAAAAGTGAGAACCAATGGAAAATAAATCATAACTTGAAATCCTTGAACTAAGTAGAAAACAACTGGACATATTATGAATTAGTGAATTTTTGTCCCGAAGTTGGTGTCACCCGAAGTAATTTCCGTAACCGACAGCGTTCGGCTTAGAATCTTCGGCAGGTTACGAAATACCCTTAATGGGATCAAAAATTTAGTTAACTTAGATATTTCCAAAGAGGAAGAATAGAACTTCAAGGCTGTGTTCCCGGATTTTTGAGATTTTGCAAAATTACGCGATCAGAACACCGAATAGGGAACTTTATCGGTAAACACTCATAAAGTGAATGAGTGACATCACCTAGATGACATCATCTTGATGACATAAGGGGACACTTGTGTGGTAGAGAGAAGGGGACACTTGTGTGGTAGAGAGAAGGCCACATCTTCATCATCTTAGCCCTTGATACAAAAGTTGATCCAAGGGTTGAGATCCATGGAAATTCCCTATAAATAGGCAACCCCTCTTCACTTCATTCTTCACAAATTCCTAGAGCCACTTAGAGAGAGGTTTTAGAGAGAAGGAGGAGTCTGGAGAAAATAGCAAGTTCCGGGTAAGTTCTTCGGTCTCTAGTCTTTAGTTTTCATAGTTGTTTCGATAGTTATAGTAGAAATGCTAGATTAATCTTTAATCTTCCAAGTAAGTTTAGAAATCATGTTTTAGGGATAAATATGATATTTATTTCAAAAATATATTGGAGATGGAGATATGTCAAAATTTTGGAAGATTAGAGTCAAAATGGTGAAGCTCTGGCGAAATTTCGTCGGTTAGTCAAACTAGGGGCAAAATGGTAATTTGTACCTAAAATGCCTGTTATGATGTTGATCACTGATAAATGTGATAATATCCTTATAGGATATCTGTAATCACGTACCGCTGTCGTACCGCTGTCAAAAGTACCATTCTCCGTCAACGAAGGTACGTTCGCGTACTGTAACACTAACTCTGATGCTTATAATATGCTTTATGTGGTAGATAACTTTACATCTGCTGTGTGCTTATGAGATACATCTGCTGTGTGCTGGGATACATCTGCTGTGTGCTGGGATACATCTGCTGTGTGCTTATGTACTGTTGGGATACATCTGCTGTGTGCTTATGTACTGTTGGGATACATCTGCTGTGTGCTTATGTATGGATTATTGCTGTGACGCCGTGAATATCTGTCATATACTGTCATATATAAGCATGAGGTTAACCGTTACCTGAGGTTCAATGGCCATTGAACCTCAGCTCCTGTTATAGCCTCAGGGTCTAGAGGAACCAGGGCCAAGGACAAGGATAAGGAGCCAGCATGAGGACGCAGACGGAGAGATTTTTATTTTGACTTTATTTTAGCAAACTATTTTCAGACTACTGTACCGCTGTGTAAGCAGCCAGATACTACCTCAGTAAATGTTTATCAGCTACTCACACTTTTAAAGTTATTCCGATGCTCTACTCTGATCAATTATTTCAAAAACGCTTTAGAAAATTGGGATGTTACATCATACCTGTATATGAGATTAACTGTTACCCCTGGAGTTCATTCATTTGAACTCCAGACCACATGAAAGAGACAGGTAGTGGTTTGGGATCGAGAGGCAAGATGAAGCTGTAAGAGATATAGCAGACGGAACCTTTTGGAAATTATGATTAGTTAGGCAGAATTTTACCGTTTATCATTTGTCTGTTTTGGGATTACTGTATTAACATCCCCCTGTGGGATGGACTCGAATCGCGAAAAATTTTCCCTCGTATTTTCAGATTTCGTTATTTTATGAAATTTTCTTTCAGCAATTAAAGTCGTCCAAAACATTTCGATGCCTGTGCACGATAACTCTGTTAAATTAGGAAGGGCGTTTCAAATTTTATGAATTATTTATATATTTACTAACTTAACATTAATTCTAACTCCTAAGTTTTACATGTCACATCTCTTCTTTTCACGATGGCAGTCGTGGGACTGGCCGGGTCCTCCATGGTGGTGGGCCGTTACATAAAAAGCTGCCGTCCCCAGGGCCTAACCCCCTGCACGTGTGGTGTCCGGCCCCCACCGGGGCAGGTACTGTCCCCTCCTTTAGGGGTTTTGTCCCTTGGGAAATTAATTCCCAAGAGCGCCTCCCCCAAGTCTCGAAGCCATGACCTGAGGCATTAGTACATGCTTCATGGAGACTTGGTAACCATGTGAGCACAGATGGACGGTTGAACAATATATAATAGAGAAGAGAATTTCACAAAAAGAGGACACACCTTGTCCTTGCTGTTATAAAGAATCTCTTTGATCCTCAAAAGCTCACCAGCTTGTCCAGAACTAAAATTACTAACTTGGTTCTTGTTCATCCCTCCGTGACCGTCTCTGCCACTATTGGCCTTGTTCTCTTTACTAGATGCTGCTTCTAATTTTGTAACTTCTCTATCAAAGCCACTCTTACAACCTCCATCTTCTCTAGAAAACAAAAGTTCCGCAATCTCGTCTCTTCGTAATCTAAATTCGTTAGGAAAATTGGAAACCGTGACTGTGATCGCGTGTTTAATTATATTGAATATATCACAATTTGTAGTTTGAAAGTAACTCCTCCAGTACTCTAGTGAATCGGACTTCATGGTTTTCCTGCAAAACTCACAAGGGTGATCAATACCCATGAGGCCAGATAAAAAACTGAAAATCCAGCAACTACAAGAAATTCAATTTCATGGGCTACAAGTGTTCAAAGAGCCAAGAGTAAAACAAATAGAATCCACAAGCACCAAAAACGGGTACTTTTATTAACATGGTAAAAGAAGAAGAAGAAACCGAGAAAAAAGTCTTCAGAAGAAGAACTTAGTGGCAGAGCCTTGGGCTCTTTAAGGGTTGAGATTAGCTAAAAGTCATTGAAAAAAAAGAAAAAAGAAAAGACCTACACAGCAAACTCACGTCCACAAATAGAACACTCATGAAACTTCTTATTGATAAGATTGGCTTCTATCCAACTCAAGAATTCTCTCCCGCTCAAGGAGATAAAGGCTGTGCTGGGAAGTCGTTCTTTCCCCCCCCCCCCCTTCTGTTCTTGTTTTCTTCTTCTATTACCCGTTTTTGGATTAAGGGAAAAATGAGTACGTGAATTGAAACAAGGAAGATGGACAGAAATACAGCGAATAGGAACACTTATCTGACCTCTGTGGTGTGCGCTGTACAAAAACTGTAGAACCCGCTTTCGGCTGCGAAGACGGAAATCTTACCACCTTTTTAAATAAAATAATATATATAGAACAATATTCATTTAAATATATTTAATTTACAGGGCCGGGCATCGGGCAGGGGGTTATTGGCCAACCCAAAGCTGCCCAAATTTTTTCGGGCCACTTTTTTAAGGCAGGGCTGGATAATTTTTTGCTGCGCTTGGGCAGGCGTATTGGGCATCTGGGCACCATGCTCACCCCTACATCTATGTATTCAAGGTTGAAGTCAAATTCACTCTTAAGAATATGAATAAAGAGAACCACCAATAGATAAACATGGTAAATAGAAAATAATTGTGGATATAATAGTGTAACCTCCATATCATTAGTGGAGTGACTAACTTTTCACTAAGTGAAGAATTAATATTGTAACAAGTACCCTCAATGATCTATTAGGTAAACAAAGTTACAGTACTAGTGGAGCTGGATTTATTTAGCTTTTATTCTTTTCATTGCACATTGCTATTTTTTTTATTTAAGGGTTTATTTTTAATTAATGTATCAGTTATAATATAATAGTTGACTATTTTGAATGGAAATTACTGTTCATTAGTGATAATGAAGTTTTAAGTTATCTTACATTTTATATGTCCATTTCAGTAATTTTACTAATAAAAAAGTGTTTTCCTATTTTAACATCCAAACAACATTTTCATTTAAAAGTGCTTTTTAAATAGTGCATCCAAACATAAAATAGCTTAACTTCTAATTAAATCACCTTTTTAAAAAGCAATGGGAAAAAAGTCCTTGTTTTTAAGCCTATCCAAACGGGCAGTCTTGAAGAGGAAACCTTTAATCTAATAAAACATATAGGGATTAAAACAAAAATGATGAGAAATTAATAAATTATAAGGACCCAATATTATATTAACATTTTATAATATATGGAGTAGTTTACAATTTTTTTGCCAGCCATATTATAAATTTCATAATTTTAACTTTTTTCTATCATATTTAGTGAAATTTGTTTATTTATTTTTCGTTTAAAGGAATAAAAAAAAATTCCAACAACATTTTTAATCAATATTATAAATAATATAAATTTGAGAGATTAAATAAATTATCTGAAGTTATATTTTAAAAATTTTGAATACCTTTTTTTTCTACAAACATTTATGAGCGCATTTAATCAAGCACATAGTTACCAAAAGAATTAATTATATTTTTTATTTTATTTTTTTTATTTTTTTATGTCTATATTAATTAATTAAAAATGTTGTTTTAAAAAATTCTCAATGGAGTTAACGGTTGGCCTTAATGGTATGTTTTCAAAACGGATATTTTAAATTTTTTAAAAGTTGGAATATAATTCTTAAATTTTTAATGGGAGAATATATTTTAAATTATATATTATTAATTAATTTTTCAATAGTTAACATTAGTAATTTTTCAATATTTAATAGCGTTTATGGATGGATACTTTGGTCAATTTAAAAAATTATAATGGCAATAATACATTTTATCCTCGATTACAGTATGTTTGCCTGCCCATTTATCAATCATAGCAGTGTAATCCTGGTTACGCCAAATGATTTTTAATCATGATTACAAAATATAATTCCTCTTTACATTACATAAATACAATCAAACATCATAATCAGTTTGTTAGGATTATATGCAATCTTTTCTTATGAAATTGAACCAAACAGATTATAAGTGTTTGAGATTAAGGAGTTGAATGTTACAAGTTTATATCAGAGCTAGGTTAATCAGTTTGTTAGGATTATATGTAATCTTTTCTTATGGAATTGAACCAAACAGATTATAAGTGTTTGAGATTAAGGAGTTGAATGTTACACGTTTATATCAGAGCTAGGTTTTGATCTAGGAATTGAGGGGGTATTGTGTCCCCTATGGGGGTGGGGCGGTTTTAAATTGTCCAAAAGAATATTTTTATTACAGCAATTAGAAAAATTCTTACAATCCTGATTAATGCTGCGAAGGATGAGCCAATGGAAGAAGTTGCTTCTGATGAAAACACATTTTAAAGGAAAAATAAGAGTAATGGTAAAATGTGAAGCTAGTAATAAATAATGGTCCTTTCATTGATACCACTCACAAAATAGTCGACACAATGACAAAAACAAGTTGTATAACGTTCTTAATAATCTACTTTGTTTGTTCATTTGCTTTATTTGAAGCTAGTATCTACTTGACTAAATTGTCTATTTGGCTCAACCGTAGAAATTGCTTTTACAATGTGATTTACGAAGTACGAGGTAAGTATATGAGAGAAGTTTTATTTTGACGTAAACATGCTCTTCTATAACACCAACTTAATCAGGCTATAAGTTAATGTTCAAGAAACTTTCAATTGGATCTACATGTAGTAGTTGCAAACAAAGAAAGTTTCAAATAAATGAATATGAATATTCTTTTGATTCTAGAAAATGAAAGAGATAGAAGATATTTTCTGTGTATATCTCATTTATTTAATGTTGATTTATAGTTCAATCATAATATTTCAAATATATACCACGTATATATACATATACATACACACAGACATACAAATTTAAATTCTTGACCTCTTACCATATCCCGTCCCACCCTTACCGTCAGTTAACCTCAAAAACTCGGTCGATGTTTTATAGTTTTCTTATATTGCAGTTTTATGTTCAAATTGAACCGAACAGATTTTAAAAACTTAATTGTATTTAGATGTTAACATCTCAATGAAAATATTAAGGGAAAATGACACAAAAATAACTTGAAAAATATAAAAGAACAGAAAGGTGCACCAAAATTCAGTAATACTAGAGAAGGAATCAGTTCCCGAAATGGGGTTTTAAAGATGGAGGGAAAACATAAAATAGAAAGGAAAATTGATCTATGGATGGTTATAGACTTGTAGTTGTTAGTGAAGAAGGAAGATGACAAGTTTTTGAGGTGACCATCATTTTTTTTTCTCACCTCCATGTTTTTTTGTTTTCAAAAAGCAAAGGAATTGAACGTAACTCTGTTTTTAGAAGACAAAAAGTTTTTCTTAATAGGTGGGTTGGTGGAGCTAGGGTTCGGGTTTTGGCAGAATAAATAACAAAATGTACGTGTTGTTAAGGATGCTAGACTGCTGTAGTACAGGGAATGGCGGGTATAAAGTACTGCTGATTACTTAGCCAACTTCTCACTTGCAATCGAGAACAATTTTTATATCCTTCTTCAACCTCTACCTTAACACTATTCAACAACAAGTTGCATTGTCAATAATTCAAAAGTAAGGTAACATATATTTATTTAACATATTTTATCTTCATTAAGCATGCATACTTCAAAGAAATTATAAAGCTAGCTTAAAATAAAATTTTATATAGCAAAAATCTTAAACTATATTTCTTGGCATTATAGTTCAAATGAGACCAAGCATCCACCTTAAAATTTTCTTAAGAGTAAGATTGTGAATTTGAACTCTCTGTACAAATTATAATGGGTGCCTTCCGATAAAATAAAATAAATAAAAAACAACAACAACAACAATATAATGGGTGGGTGAATTACGACAAAAAATATTAAGTTATAATTAACTTTATATTAAATTAAAAATTGTCCCATAATTTCTACATTTAGTTTTCTAATACAATGAATATGTTTTCGGCCATACTGACATCGATTCTTGAGGATTATCAATTAATTAATTTTTATTGTCAATTCAAAATACATATTTTAGAACGCTTACCTATATACGTATTTATTATTTAATGAGTCACAAAATAATTCAGAAATAGTAATCTAACAAAACAAATGATTAATAATAAAAGTTTCGAAATATTATAGCTTATAAAGGTGTAAAAATACTTTGAAATAATGATAAAATAAGTATAAAATATTAATAAACTTAATCATATATATATATATATATATCAAAATCTAAACTGACTTGATTTTAATTATATATATATATATATATATATATATATATATATATATATCAACATTGAATTTGAATTTGAATATTGTCGGACCCATTTTTTCTCCATTCAATAAAGCAATTCCGTATCCATTCTCTCGTCCCTACTGGTCATTGTAACAAAGTAAAAGTAAGTATATAATAATAATAATAAAATTTAATTTCTTCTTTTCTTTTCTTTTCTTTTTCTTTTTAGAAAGATTTTCATTATTATTATTTATTTCCTAAACTCAAAAACTTCTATTTTAAATTGAAATCCCATAAATGAAGTATCTAGATTGATTTATCTTAAAATCTCAATAAAATCTCTTTAAATTAGTAATAATGACTTCCCAAATATATAAAAATATCCCTCAAATCTACTAAAAATAGGAAGTCATCACCACATGTACACTTTAACCAAAAAAAAAAAAAAAGAATAATAGTGAAAGGGTTATGGAGTTTGAAATTGATCTGAATAGATTGTATAATATTATGTTAAAATTTAGTAATTATTGTCTTTAATGTGATTGGTTCAGTACGCAAACTTTTTAAAAATATATTTAATGCTATCAATAACAAATATTTTCTTCATACGAATCCACACTCACATATATATATTTATATATATATACACACATAAACAAAACACGTATACATAAATAGGTGCAGTCCTATTGTTTTGGAAGGAGAAAATTTAAGTATTTGAATAGGTCAAAAAAACAAAAAAAGGGGGAAGAAACGTATAGAGTCATGGTGACGGCAAGGAAGACGGAGGCGTCCATGATGAACGGCCAAGATATGACTGACGGCGAGGAGAGGAACGCAGCGACAGACAAGGTATTGCTTATTTCTTCATAAATTTGGGGATTCTAGGTGGTTTCAAGAAACCAGGTTGACACTTGACTCATTCAGATCAATTGAGGTTGGATTATGTGGAAGTATATAGAGCCCTATTGAAAATAAATTTTTCAAATAACAAGACTTGAAATACCTATAATGAATTAAGGTGATTGTCTCCCTCACAAGTCACAATACAATATAATGAATTAAGGTTCAGATTCAAGGGCTGTTTGCTTACTACATTTGAGTACCCAACCGTCCTTTCAAACATGATTGCCTCTACTAATCTAATATAGGACACTCTTATGCCTATTAAAAAAGGTCAGAAATTAAACTACTCTCTTCAATCCTTAATATATAACCTAAGTAGGGAGTTGGTGTTGGTCTGTAAGATCTCTTTCACACTTTTATCCATTTTCCCCCCTAAAAGTAACCCTATTAGTATTTCCTCATCAATAATGGAGAGGGAGCGAGAGGATAAAGAAATATGTTTAGGGCGTTTTACAAAAATATATCATAGCAACTAACTTAACTAACATTTTTAATCTACTCAAATTAACTAATTTAGTCTTATATTAAGGACACGATGAGGGAGTACTATATATGAGTGGTAGAAGGTCAAAGAAGTAATAATACATTATTGTAGACTGCGGTTGTAACATCCGTTTTTTTTTAATTCATCCGTAACTCTCCTTTTTCAATTTATCTTACGTGGGATCATGTGTTTTCCTTTAGTTTCATTATAATAATCAAACAAATATCCACTCGACATTTTGATCCGTTTTGGATGGTATATTGATCTACTTCAATTTTGTGGGACCACATGTTTTCTCTCTTGTTTACCTATCATCACTTTATCTCAATCAATAAACAAACACTTACGGCCAAGGAAAGTTCACAAGCATCCATACTATTCTCTTAAATAATAAACAGATCATCAACCCACTCACTTCCAATATTTTTTTATATATATCCATATGCCCTACTTGCATTTATTTTTCTCTATCCGGATAGCATTTCAAACGCGCACAATCTATTCTCACCCACCTTCCTTTTATCTATTCATTCACATGCGCAAGACATATGTATATGTGTCACTTTTTCCCAATTATAGATACAACTACTCACACAAAGACAAAAGGCTAATCTCATCAAATTCTTGTTGCTCTATCCGGACAAATGCATATATCACGAGTGATTTTTCTATTCATTCATGGGAGCAATCACGTTAATCCATTGTTTACTCACGGACAAGGCATTCTTTTCTTCCACGCTAAATATATACAATTGAGTGCCTTCCCATATTATTTGCTATCGGTTAAGTGGAAGAGCGAGAGACCTTAGAATATTTTGGGAGTGACGGTTGAAGTCTTAAGAAGCAAAAGGAAGAAGAAGAAGTTGCTTAATGCCAAAGGAGTAAGACAAGTAAGTAAAGGTTTTAACTTGTCTTATGTCATTTTATGAAGTTGGGTTCGAGAAATTGTTTATCATTTCTTATATATTATTTTGGATTAATTAAGAAGTGGTTAAACCATAAGGATTTTGATGATTTTAAGATTACCAAGGAGTTTACCACGAAAAATGGAGTAAGAATATGATTGGAAATGATTTTTTAGAATTAAAAGGAGTAAATTATACAAATTACCAAAGCTGCCAGTTTTATTCTTTTGGAAGGCAGACAGCTTGTTCACAGATTTCGACCAAGTTAATGATGTCTAAAAATTATGAAATTTTCCATATTTGAAGTAGACATCTAGAGCTTTATTTTGATATATAATATGTAATTTTTAGAGCTCTGTACAAGGAGTTATGGATTTTACAAACTGGCCTAAAATACTGGAAGTACAAATTGGTCAGCGGAGTATTTTATTCAAACTGGGAATTATATGAATTCTTATGGTTGTTGGGCATATTTTTCGGTGAAAATAGACTCACCAAAGAACATTTAGGTTTTGGAAGCACATCATTTGGAGTTTTGTGCAATTATCTATGAATTTTCAAAGTTGGTGGAAATTCTGTCAATAATCTAGTGCTAAAGTAAGGAGGAAATGGTATTTAAAATAATACCTTATAAACTAAAAAGGAGATTAATATTTATGATGATCTTACTTTAGGATACTGAAGGAGGATCGAGTTTCTACGTTGGGAATTTTATAAGTATTTGCAAAGTTGAGGTTGGTAACTTAATCTCCGATTCCTTGTGTTTTTATATATGCTTTGTATGTTCATGTTTTTGTGGATTCGTGGCCGGGTTTGTATGTCCGAGTCATGCGTTTTATTTAACTGGCTGTGGATTATTGTTTTTATAAAATAATACTGCATGCCTGTTTACCCAGTATTCGTATGTGCTTTCACCGTGATGTTACATTTGCTTAATGCTATGTATACTGGTTGCGGTGCGTTATCCTGTTAAATGTTTTAATAATTTTCTGCAATATATGAAATACTTGTCATGTATAATTTACACTTTGAATATGAGATTAACCGTTACCCTGGGATTCATCTGATCACTGAATCTCAGAATTACCTAAAGATTCAGGAAGATGTTTTGGATCGGAAAGTAAGGCATTACAGCTACAGTAGGCGAAGAAGACCCAGAGTTGGGAATTTAACTTTGGGGGTTTTATATATATATATATATATATATATATATATATATATATATATATATATATAATGAGGTTTGGATTGTTTAATAAATGTTTGACTAGTTTTGGGATGACTGTACTATTAAACATCCTCCAAAAGGGATAAACCCCGTTTATTATCAGATTTAAGTTTGTATTTCGCGAATATTCTTCGGAAATTAAAAATTCGCAATCTGTTTGGACTTATTATATCAGTAATTCATCGTCCATACGCTAATGTACGCTTTCTGTTGAGAGTACTCTGAGGTGGTATCGTATACATGAATAGTAATGTATATGTGAATAGTATCGTATACGTGAATAGTGAATTATACTGTATACGTGAATAGTGGAAACTCTAATACGCACTCAAAAGGGGGTATTTAAGGCGGGTGTTACATATATGGTATCAGAGCATGGTTATGGACAATTTGGTCAAGAGTACTGATATAATTGTGGTTAAATGCTAACAGGAAGTTAAAGTTAAATATGGTAAGAACAAGGGCAGCTAGTCAGAGGCAAGCACCAGAGCAAGATCAGCCGGTACAGTCGCCGAATCAGCAAGAACATAATCCACCGGTACGTGGTCGAGGTCGAGGTGGAGGACGAGGAAGAGGACGAGGTAGAGGTCGAGGTCGAGGTCGAGGGAGTGGAAGAGGACTACAACGACTACAGGAGGAAAATCCACATATTCAAGAGTATCTGCAACAAATACTGGGCGAGCTGCAGGAACACAGGGTTCACATCAATGAACTCTTAACGGACAAGCTGAAAAGAGGAACAGAAAGACGACAAGTTGAAAGACAGGTAGTAGAAGGTGATCAACAAGCTGATGCTGAACGTGATGGACCTGAGCAATTTAATGATGAACAGTTGGAGAGGTTAGCACGATCTAAGGCACCTCCTCTAAATGAAAGGGCAGCAATAGTTCAATCCCAACCAGACAGACCAGAGGAATCAGCGCTGCACTGGATCATTCAATTCTGTAAACTCAAGCCACCAGCTTTTCGTGGTAAGAATGATTCAGCAGAAGATTGGCTATTGAAGTTAGATAAAATTTTTGAAGCATTGCAGTGCCCAGAAGACAAGAAGGCTCAGCTCGCAATTTACAAACTTGAAGGAGATGCTGATCGATGGTGGAGAAATGTAGCTACAGCCCTACGAGTTCGGTATGTTACTGTCACTTGGGAAGTGTTCCTACAAAAGTTCAATGAACAGTACTTTCCACCATCACTTCAAGTGATAAAGGAAACAGAATTCCTAAAAATACAGCAGGGCCAAGATGAATCATTTGATGAGTACTATGCACGATTCACCAGTCTGTCACGGTATTCCTCATATTTGAAACGTTATGATGATGAGGAGTGGAGTTCTGATAGACTGATTGAAGGGCTAAAGGATGAAATGAGGGAAAAGTTGGTAGCTCAAAAATTTTATAGGTTGTACCAAGCTGCGGACGCCTGTCGGACAATCGAACGCAATCTGAAAAGGCTACCTACTTCTCAAACTAAAAGCTACCCACCTCGTAGTAATTATAGTCGTGGAGAATCTTCGCAAAAGAGGAGTGCACCATGGTCTAAACCTCAAGAAGGAAGTAAAAGACCATCTCAGCAAGGGCAGCGGGGCAATTCAAGGTTGCCAGATTCGCGAGTTTGTCTTAAGTGTGGTAAGAATCATCCGGGAAGCAGCTGTGATGGGAAGCCAATTTGTTACTTTTGCCATAAACCAGGACATTATAGCAGAGAGTGCCCACTAAAAGCTGCAGAGAAAAGGCCACAGAGCACAGGCAGAGTATTTGCTTTGACAAAAGAAGAGGCCAAGAAATCCCCTGAAATGGTCCAAGGTACAATTTTTCTCAATAATAATATTCTTCAGGCATTGTTTGATTCTGGTGCTAGTCATTCCTTTATTGCCAGTGATTGTGCTAGAAGGCTAGGAATGCAAGTACATAGATTACCGTATGACTTGGTAGTATTTACACCGCTTGGCGTAAAGTCTATGACTTCAGACGCATGTTTTAACTGTGTGGTGATTGTCGATGGGCATGAATCGACAATTGATTTAATTCAATTGCCGTTACGTGGCATTGATGTCATTTTGGGTTTGAACTGGTTAACAGCCAACAAAGCGTTGATTGATTGCGGTAACAAAAAGTTCTTATTTTCCCATCCACAAGAAAATACTAGGGCTAGTGTGAGCCTGAATTTTCTCACTGCTATGCAAGCCGAGAAATGTTTGAAGCAAGGTTGCCAAGGGTATATGGTATTTTTCTCAGTTCAGTCAGGAACTGAATCTTTAATAGAAGACATCCCAATAGTCAACGAATTTCCTGACGTGTTTCCAGAAGATCTTAGCGGATTACCTCCGGTCAGAGAAGTTGAATTCACCATTGAATTGAAGCCTGGTACAGCACCAATATCAAAGGCACCGTATCGGATGGCTCCTAACGAGATGAAAGAGCTGAAGGAGCAAATTGAAGAACTACTGGCAAAAAAGTTTATCAGACCCAGTGTATCACCATGGGGAGCCCCAGTGTTGTTCGTGAAGAAGAAAGACGGGAGTTTACGATTATGTATCGATTACCGAGAGCTGAACAAAGTAACAATTAAAAACAAGTACCCACTCCCCAGGATTGACGATCTGCTTGATCAACTATCTAGTTCCTGTGTATTCTCAAAAATTGATCTTCGTTCAGGATATCATCAGTTGCGAGTCAGAACTGAAGATATTCCAAAGACAGCCTTCAGGACTAGATATGGGCATTATGAATTTATGGTAATGCCTTTTGGTTTGACAAATGCACCTGCAGTGTTCATGGGCTATATGAACCAAATTTTTCAACAATATCTAGATCAATTTGTGGTAGTATTTATTGATGACATCTTAGTCTACTCAAAGAGTAGGGAAGAACATGAACAACATCTGCGACTAGTATTGAAGGTGTTGAGAGAGAAGCAACTCTATGCCAAGTTGAGTAAATGCGAGTTTTGGCTTGCAGAAGTGAAATTTCTGGGTCATGTGATATCACGAGACGGAGTTGCTGTTGATCCTAGTAAAGTGGAAGCAGTATTAGACTGGAAGAGACCAGAGACAGTAACGGAAATGAGAAGTTTTCTGGGTCTAGCGGGATATTACCGTAGATTTATACAAAATTTCTCGCGCCTTGCCCAACCATTGACAAAGCTGACCCGAAAGAACCAAACATGGGTGTGGGATGATCGATGCGAGGAGAGCTTTCGAGAGCTGAAGGAGAGGCTGACAACAGCACCTGTGCTAGTTATCCCAGATCTGAGTAAGACCTTCGTAGTCTATAGTGACGCTAGTAAGCAGGGATTGGGTTGTGTCCTGATGCAGCAGGGCAGAGTAGTAGCTTACGCCTCCCGACAGCTGAAGCCTCACGAGCTGAATTATCCTACACATGATTTGGAGCTTGCAGCTGTGGTGCATGCTTTGAAGATATGGCGGCATTATTTGTATGGCGCTACAGTAGAACTATACTGCGACCACAAGAGTCTCAAGTATCTCTTTGACCAGAAAGAACTTAACATGAGACAACGTCGGTGGATGGAATTGTTGAAAGATTATGATCTAGAGATTAGATATCATCCGGGTAAGGCTAATGTTGTCGCAGATGCTTTGAGCAGAAAAGTGGTGCAAATGTCATATATGATGATACAAGAACAGAAATTACTAGAAGATTTTAGAGATCTAAATTTGTCAAACCAAATCCATAGGAGTTCTAACGCGCCTAATGAAGTTTATCTTGCAAGTCTTTTGGTTAGTCAAGGAGAAAATGATTTAAAAGCTGAAATCGAGGAAGCTCAGAAACAAGATAAACTAGCTGGTTTAATACGAGAGAAGATCTCTCGGGGCGAGACTCAGGATTATGACCTGTCACCCAGTGGTTTGGTTAGATACAAGAAGCGGATTTATGTACCTTCGGATGCGGAAGTAAAGCATAAGATACTAGATGAGGCCCATAAAAGCAAATATACTTTACATCCAGGACTGATCAAAATGTATCAGAATTTAAAGTCTGAGTTTTGGTGGCCAAGGATGAAGAAAGATATTACCGAATTTGTGGCCAAATGTTTGACTTGTCAGAAAGTTAAAATTGAACACAAACGACCACCGGGACTTCTTCAGAGTTTGGAAATTCCTGAGTGGAAATGGGAATGTGTTACCATGGATTTGGTAGTAGGATTACCCAAGGTTAGGAATCATGATGCGATCTGGGTAATTGTTGACCGATTAACAAAGACGGCACATTTTATTCCCATTAGTGTCAAATATTCACAAGAACAGTTGGCAAAGATTTATGTAAAAGAAATTGTGAGACTCCATGGTACCCCAAAGAGCATTGTCTCCGATAGGGATCCACGATTCACATCTCGATTTTGGAAAGCATTACAGAAAGCTCTGGGAACAACGCTAAGTTACAGCACAGCTTATCATCCTCAGACAGATGGTCAATCTGAAAGAACCATACAAACGCTGGAGGATATGTTGAGGGCGAGCGTATTGGATTTCAAAGAGAATTGGGATCAAAACCTTCATCTGGCAGAGTTTGCATACAACAATAGCTATCACGCGAGTATCCAAATGGCTCCATTTGAAGCTTTGTATGGAAGAAAATGTCGGTCACCCTTATGTTTGACAGAGTTGTCTGAAAGGGAATTACTTGGGCCAAAACTAATAGATGAACTCTCTGAACAAGTAAAGTTGATCAAGAAGAGGCTCCTAGCAGCACAAAGTCGACAGAAAAGCTATGCTGACAAAAGGAGAAGACCTTTAGAATTTAAAGTTGGGGATCATGTGTTTTTGAAGGTATCGCCAGCTACTGGGATCGGAAGGACGATTAAGGGAAAGAAACTAAGTCCTCGTTACATTGGTCCATTCGAAATCTTGGAAAGATTTGGACCAGTAGCATACCAAATAGCGTTACCCCCAAATTTAAGTAGGCTTCATAACGTCTTCCATGTATCACAATTAAAGAAATACCTCCCAGACCCTACCCATGTTATCGAGTACAAGGATGTTGGTGTACAAGATAACTATACATGTACAATTGAACCAGATCGAATCATTGATCGTTTAGAGAAGCGGCTCAGACATAAGAGTATTCTAATGGTGAAAGTGGTTTGGAAGGGGTTATCTCCCGACGAAGCAACTTGGGAAACAGAAGAGGACATGAAGAAGCATTATCCAGAATTTATGGCTCGTTATGAAGGGAGTACAACAAATTTCGGGGTCGAAATTTCTTTTACGGGGGGAGAAATGTAACATCCGTTTTTTTTAATTCATCCGTAACTCTCCTTTTTCAATTTATCTTACGTGGGATCATGTGTTTTCCTTTAGTTTCATTATAATAATCAAACAAATATCCACTCGACATTTTGATCCGTTTTGGATGGTATATTGATCTACTTCAATTTTGTGGGACCACATGTTTTCTCTCTTGTTTACCTATCATCACTTTATCTCAATCAATAAACAAACACTTACGGCCAAGGAAAGTTCACAAGCATCCATACTATTCTCTTAAATAATAAACAGATCATCAACCCACTCACTTCCAATATTTTTTTATATATATCCATATGCCCTACTTGCATTTATTTTTCTCTATCCGGATAGCATTTCAAACGCGCACAATCTATTCTCACCCACCTTCCTTTTATCTATTCATTCACATGCGCAAGACATATGTATATGTGTCACTTTTTCCCAATTATAGATACAACTACTCACACAAAGACAAAAGGCTAATCTCATCAAATTCTTGTTGCTCTATCCGGACAAATGCATATATCACGAGTGATTTTTCTATTCATTCATGGGAGCAATCACGTTAATCCATTGTTTACTCACGGACAAGGCATTCTTTTCTTCCACGCTAAATATATACAATTGAGTGCCTTCCCATATTATTTGCTATCGGTTAAGTGGAAGAGCGAGAGACCTTAGAATATTTTGGGAGTGACGGTTGAAGTCTTAAGAAGCAAAAGGAAGAAGAAGAAGTTGCTTAATGCCAAAGGAGTAAGACAAGTAAGTAAAGGTTTTAACTTGTCTTATGTCATTTTATGAAGTTGGGTTCGAGAAATTGTTTATCATTTCTTATATATTATTTTGGATTAATTAAGAAGTGGTTAAACCATAAGGATTTTGATGATTTTAAGATTACCAAGGAGTTTACCACGAAAAATGGAGTAAGAATATGATTGGAAATGATTTTTTAGAATTAAAAGGAGTAAATTATACAAATTACCAAAGCTGCCAGTTTTATTCTTTTGGAAGGCAGACAGCTTGTTCACAGATTTCGACCAAGTTAATGATGTCTAAAAATTATGAAATTTTCCATATTTGAAGTAGACATCTAGAGCTTTATTTTGATATATAATATGTAATTTTTAGAGCTCTGTACAAGGAGTTATGGATTTTACAAACTGGCCTAAAATACTGGAAGTACAAATTGGTCAGCGGAGTATTTTATTCAAACTGGGAATTATATGAATTCTTATGGTTGTTGGGCATATTTTTCGGTGAAAATAGACTCACCAAAGAACATTTAGGTTTTGGAAGCACATCATTTGGAGTTTTGTGCAATTATCTATGAATTTTCAAAGTTGGTGGAAATTCTGTCAATAATCTAGTGCTAAAGTAAGGAGGAAATGGTATTTAAAATAATACCTTATAAACTAAAAAGGAGATTAATATTTATGATGATCTTACTTTAGGATACTGAAGGAGGATCGAGTTTCTACGTTGGGAATTTTATAAGTATTTGCAAAGTTGAGGTTGGTAACTTAATCTCCGATTCCTTGTGTTTTTATATATGCTTTGTATGTTCATGTTTTTGTGGATTCGTGGCCGGGTTTGTATGTCCGAGTCATGCGTTTTATTTAACTGGCTGTGGATTATTGTTTTTATAAAATAATACTGCATGCCTGTTTACCCAGTATTCGTATGTGCTTTCACCGTGATGTTACATTTGCTTAATGCTATGTATACTGGTTGCGGTGCGTTATCCTGTTAAATGTTTTAATAATTTTCTGCAATATATGAAATACTTGTCATGTATAATTTACACTTTGAATATGAGATTAACCGTTACCCTGGGATTCATCTGATCACTGAATCTCAGAATTACCTAAAGATTCAGGAAGATGTTTTGGATCGGAAAGTAAGGCATTACAGCTACAGTAGGCGAAGAAGACCCAGAGTTGGGAATTTAACTTTGGGGGTTTTATATATATATATATATATATATATATATATATATATATATATATATATATATATATATATATATAATGAGGTTTGGATTGTTTAATAAATGTTTGACTAGTTTTGGGATGACTGTACTATTAAACATCCTCCAAAAGGGATAAACCCCGTTTATTATCAGATTTAAGTTTGTATTTCGCGAATATTCTTCGGAAATTAAAAATTCGCAATCTGTTTGGACTTATTATATCAGTAATTCATCGTCCATACGCTAATGTACGCTTTCTGTTGAGAGTACTCTGAGGTGGTATCGTATACATGAATAGTAATGTATATGTGAATAGTATCGTATACGTGAATAGTGAATTATACTGTATACGTGAATAGTGGAAACTCTAATACGCACTCAAAAGGGGGTATTTAAGGCGGGTGTTACAGCGGTCATTGTTATTAAACTCTTAACTATTAACATATTTCAAAATACAGTTTTCCTGTACGGCTGTATAAATTTAGTTAGTGAGAACGGACATGGAGACTGTTCAGATTTTAAATCCTTTTCTATCATGTTTTTTACCTGACTTTTCTGTTGCATTTCGCCACTTTGAAAATTCTTAATTAAAATAATAAGAATGATAAAGGGTGAGGTGGGAAAAATGTTCAGATTTTGTTTGGCCAATATAAGTTTAGAATTAAATAAGTGTATTATATATACAAAATTTTTGTGACGAATAGCCAAATTTCTGTCATGTTTTTACAGGTCAAGGCTATAACGATACCCAACGATGTAGTATATGAAATATTCACGTGGTTGCCAGCAAAATCCATCTTGAAGTTTAAGTCATGTTCGAAATTTATATATGAATTCACAAAGGAGAAAGATTTTTTAGTGAAGCACTCTCAAAATGTGACCCTACAAGGTGACTCTTCCTTTTTCATTATTCAAGGAGTCCATGTTATACCAGGAGATTGTAAAGAATGGAACATAATTTCATTACCTGGAAACAAGGCATCGTCTCTCGGTATTCCTAAAAACTTTCTTAGACTTCTTAGTCAAAGACTCATAAGAATCCTTTCGTCTAACCATGGGCTGCTTCTCTGTGAAGTCCTTCAGAAAGGAGAATCCCATTATCAGCATAAGCCAAAAGGCGAGTTAATTATCTGTAACCCCACAACACAATCATTCTCCTCCATTGTTGTACCTCATAGTTTTAAAGAAAATTATGGTGAGTCATACGTGACACTGGCCTTTGGAAGCGTACATGATGATGAGGTATATCAATTACTCATTTTTGAATACCATCGAGAGCGAGAATCAGAGTATATAGTATGCAAAGCTTACAAGCCAAAAGAAGGTGTGTGGAAAGAAAGAGAAAAGGGCTTATGTATCGGTTATAGGTGGGCGTTACTTTGTTCTCATTCTTCTTGGGGAAGGTGTCAGAATATGTTATCATACAATTTTGAGAGTGGTGAGATGAGGAGGATTCTTTTACCCAAAGAAGCATCAAAAACCAGGTGGTTAATTGATCCCAAAATGTTGCACTATCGCAGCGTACGTCTTTTCAAGAGAGACAAAGCTGTTGGAACATCAAGTGATGACATTTGTTTAGTGACTCACAAATATGATTTTGAGTTTACTTTTTGGGTTTTGTCAGATTATGAATCGTCTTGTTGGTCAAAGGTTTTGACGGTGAGTATGGAAGAAATAGGATTGCGGAATGAATACTGGGTTTCTGGGTTTGCAGTAATCAATGGGAATTGTTTGGTGTTTGCTACAAGAGAAAGTGTGTTTAGGTACGATTTGACTGGTGAAGAAGGAACAAGACTTAAAAAAATCGGTCGGCACACGTTACGTTTGGGATTGAACATCTTTTCTCATTATAGTACTCTTTTGTGATGTGGAGCTAATGCCTGCGAATTAGATAATTTATCATATCTATAATATTTAGTTTGAATTTAGACTAAGAATTTGGTCTATTTTTATGTGGTGATATGAAGTTTTATTATGATCATTAAAGATTTATGAAATATAACCCATCATATTTAATTTAGGTTTCCCTATTCCTATGATTATGCGTTGTTATTTTTGAATCGCTTTATTGTATATATATTTTGATCAATGTTTGTATATTTTTATTCAAGGTGATGTACGCTAAATGTATGAGAGGACATGTAATACTGCTCCATAAAGAGAGGAAAGGGGCCTAGACTTAAGCCCAAGGTAAAATCATGGACAAAAGATGCATGACAATTAATAGAGAGCTAGTTTATATGTGTAATTGAGTCACCGACTTGTGATTGTTTAGAAACAGAGGAAATGTATAAATTAGACCCTGAAATCTTGCAGCATTGAAATTTATATCCACAAATTAAAATAAGTCATATGTTGTAATTCTTGGATTTGTAGATTGGGAGTTATAATTTTTTAAAGTGTCGTTCCAAGGGATATCCTCAGACTAATTTTGCTTAACGAAAGGTTCAAGGTTCTTCACCTTCCGGTTGCAATAACTGAGGAAGATGGGTATTGGTGAAGTTTGCAAATGTCTCTAACCAATCACGCCTTAGCTTTATTCATGTCGCTGGCCAAACGTAACCTTCAAATGGTTTGAACCTTCAAAAAGTTTCAATAAGTGATTAGCATCAACCTATTGTTATTTGATGTATTAGAACTTGTGATTGCCTACTGCTCAGTCATTATATGGAACTTTTTGTCGATTATATTTCTCTCCTAACGGCTATGCGTTTTTTGCACCAAATGGGACCTACAAGCGGTCTTTATTAGTAGATGCCAAATGCCTTGTAACTACGGGTAAAAATAGGTTATGCTCTAATTGGGGCCTAAGCCCTGTCTTACATAAAATTTAGTTTAGTCTGTTTAGTAAATAGGTCAGGTTCAAGCTTAGCCGCTTAAACTCATTGCCTAACCTATTTAGATAAATAGATAGGCATATTTTCGTACGGCCCAACTTACAAGGCTGACTTATTTAATTTTGTAACATCCCAAATTTTGGGATTTGGAGTCGGAATATTTTAAGGGAAATTAAGTTGTGAAATTTTCCCTAAAATAATTATGGAATTAATTATTTTAAAGTATATTTTCCTATAAATTAATGACAAATATTTAGGTAATAACTTATGGCCCAAGTATTTTAGAAATAATATTTTATTTGCTCAAATGAATAAATTAAGAGAAAATCCTTAATGAAATTAAGGATTAATTTTGGATTATCTAACTATTGTTTGCAATAAATGGGAAGGACTAAATTGCATTGTAGGAAATCAAGTAGGTTTTTATTTTTAAGAAAATAGACCCCACACTCCTTGCATATTAGACACCACAGTCCACAGATATACACGACACACACACACTTTACATAAACACATACACCGGACCAAGTAAATACACACACACAGCGAGAAAAAAACACCACAGTCCACAGATCACGTGATTGTATAAAGCACGCACACATCCCTCCCAAACTCTATCAGCTTCCTTATGTCTTCCCCGTCGAAACACGTAAGAGCAGAGGAAGAAAAAAAAAAAAAAAAAGAGAGACAGACAGAAAACCAGCAACGCCACACACTCATTGTCAGCGTCTTTTGCTTTCGGCTAGCCTCTGAGCACACGCAAGAACAGATCACGAGCCCAGCGTTGATTATTGTCCTTCCCCCCTCGGTCCAGTATATATACATACTATTTGCTTATCTTTTATCATTCACGTTACCTGTGCCAAGCCGAGAGAGAGCAAGAAGGAAAGCAGAGTGTGAGCATGAGAGACTAGAAGTAGAGAGACAGAGACACAACGTGAGAGAGAGACCAAGGGACAGCACCAAATGAGAAGACATAAACGCTTGAACTGAGGCAGAAACTAGGGAACGTGGGAGGAATGCAGTTGAGGGAATCAATGCTCACGTTACATGCAAGCTTGAGGAACAACCAAGGTGAGTTCCTTAAGCCTTTCCCTTCTTGTTTCCATGGTTTATGCATGATGGGTTTGCTGGTTAAGGGAAGAAAACGTTGAAAACCAAAAACAACCCTGTTTTCAGATTCAAAAATAGAGCCATCGTGTGTGCTTCTGTTTCATAGGCAAATGTCCGTGTTTTTCCACGAAATTTTTATGGAAGATAGTAGACATCTTAAACTTTAAAATAAGCCAAAACCAAGCTAAAACAGACATGTATATTGAGAGATATGATTTTCCAAAGTTCTGCCAAAAACTTGGAACTTTTCTGCACTTCCAGTAAACAGCAACTTTCGTGATTGATTTTGAAATTGAAAACATCTGTGTTTTTCCTTGAAACTTTTTCAGTAAATAGTTGACATCTCCAACTTCCGAACGAGCCAAAGAACACCCAAAACGAAGATCTGTAGCTCAAGATATGATTTTTCAAAGTTGAGCTAAAAACCTGCAAAATTTTCGGTAGGGCTCTAGAGTAACAAAATGGCGTTGCATTTCGGACCCAGTAAAGATTTTATTTTTTACCTAAAATTTTCCAGTTAAATAGTAGAAACATATAGGTTTAATTTGATAGGTAATTCGTCAAATTCCGATAAGAATCGAGGGAGATATGATTTTCCAAAGTTTAGCCGAAATCTGAAACGTTTTCTGCAACTTTTGGTGAACAGCGATTTTTGAGGTCGATTTTGAAATGGCAAACGTTTGAGTTTGTTCTTGAAATTTTTACAGTAAATAGTAGCATCTGAACCTTTCCAACAAGCTAAAGAACACCTAAAACAGAGGTCTACAACTTTAGTTATAATTTCTGGAAGTTAAGTTATAATTTTGGAAAGTTTTCTGGAAAACTTTGTATATGGCTTGTGTTTTCAGAAGTTTGGGAATTTACTCAAACCATAAATTGACTTTGTGACTTTAATTTATGAAAATAGACTAATCAAGGTTTAACTAGAAATTGGAATCACTCCATTTGGAGTTGTATAGGTTTAGTTATGAATTTTCTAAATTCTCAGAAAAGTTAGAAGCTGAATTTTTGATAAGTCTTGAAATAGTCACACAAGTTGTTAAATTGAGCATAAGCTTTAAAGTAAAGGATTTTTCTTTTGAAAAACCTGTCTATTAAAGGTAATAGAGACTCTAAAGTGACGAAGATAACCCTTCTAAATATTTTTAAAAGAAAATCATTAATTGATAATAAGCTATAAATAATATTATTATTTATTGAAAAGGGGATTATTATTAAGGGGATTTTTAGGGACTAATAGCTATTTTTAATCCTCTAAAAATAATTTGATAGCTAGTTACTTTGCGAAGTAAGAAGTGACTAACGACAATGATAAACGTTTATAGGCATACTTTGACACCTCTACCGATCCCAACAACGTCGGACGAGTAAGGATTCAAGCTTGAGGTGGGTAACTATTATCTTATAGACTTGTATGTATGTATCTCATTCATGACTGATCATGGTTGCTAGATAATTTGCTTGTGTGTATCCTAGCTATGGATTGGGGCTGCGTGTACTAAGTACGGAGCTACGTGTTCCATAAAGGGCTGCAGTCCTTGGCCGTTAACTGCGGTTACGGTCTGACTTGTTTACTGTGAATTATTCCATGCTTATACATGTATTATACTGTGATTTCCATTTCATATGTAATACCCCAAAATTCATATTCATCATAAATATTATATTTTGATCAATAATATCTATTCAAAATCGGTGAATATATGGTCTCAAAATTTAGTAACATATTTATGTTAATTTAGGGAATTTTCTCTAAGAATTAAGGTAATCAAAATCCAAATTCTCGAATTTTATTTTGGGATAATAAAATACCACAAAATTACCATATTAAAGCATAAAATGAACAAAAAGAAAGCAAGAAGGTAGGGGGCGATTTTTGGGTGACTTGGAGAACAAGTTAGGAAACCTAGAGAGCAAGTCGGGGAAAACTTGGAGAGCAAGTCAGGAAAACTTGGGGAGCAAGATTACTTGCCGAGCAAGATTACTGGGCGGACGAGGTTACTTGGAGGACAAGTTACTGGGCGGACGAGGTTACTTGGCGCACAAGTTACTGGGCGGACGAGGTTACTTGGCGCACAAGTTACTGGGCGGACGAGGTTACTTGGCGGACAAGTTACTGGGCGGACGAGGTTACTTGGCGGACAAGTTACTGGGCGGACAAGGTTACTGGGCGGACAAGTTACTTGGCGGATAAGTTACTGGGCGGACGAGGTTACTTGGCGGACAAGTTACTGGGCGGACGAGGTTACTTGGCGGAGAAGTTACTGGGCGGACGAGGTTACTTGGCGCACAAGTTACTGAGTGGACGAGGTTACTTGGAGGACAAGTTACTTGGAGACCGAGTTGTGAAACTTGGTGAACAAGTTGGAAGACTAAGGAAGCAACTTGTTGAGCAAGGTGCAGAAGAGAAAACCGAAAATTGAGTGTGAAAAGGGTTGTGGGTTTTTCAAAAATAATATCATGATATTTTGTAAACAAAGGGCAGATAAGAAAAGTGAGAACCAATGGAAAATAAATCATAACTTGAAATCCTTGAACTAAGTAGAAAACAACTGGACATATTATGAATTAGTGAATTTTTGTCCCGAAGTTGGTGTCACCCGAAGTAATTTCCGTAACCGACAGCGTTCGGCTTAGAATCTTCGGCAGGTTACGAAATACCCTTAATGGGATCAAAAATTTAGTTAACTTAGATATTTCCAAAGAGGAAGAATAGAACTTCAAGGCTGTGTTCCCGGATTTTTGAGATTTTGCAAAATTACGCGATCAGAACACCGAATAGGGAACTTTATCGGTAAACACTCATAAAGTGAATGAGTGACATCACCTAGATGACATCATCTTGATGACATAAGGGGACACTTGTGTGGTAGAGAGAAGGGGACACTTGTGTGGTAGAGAGAAGGCCACATCTTCATCATCTTAGCCCTTGATACAAAAGTTGATCCAAGGGTTGAGATCCATGGAAATTCCCTATAAATAGGCAACCCCTCTTCACTTCATTCTTCACAAATTCCTAGAGCCACTTAGAGAGAGGTTTTAGAGAGAAGGAGGAGTCTGGAGAAAATAGCAAGTTCCGGGTAAGTTCTTCGGTCTCTAGTCTTTAGTTTTCATAGTTGTTTCGATAGTTATAGTAGAAATGCTAGATTAATCTTTAATCTTCCAAGTAAGTTTAGAAATCATGTTTTAGGGATAAATATGATATTTATTTCAAAAATATATTGGAGATGGAGATATGTCAAAATTTTGGAAGATTAGAGTCAAAATGGTGAAGCTCTGGCGAAATTTCGTCGGTTAGTCAAACTAGGGGCAAAATGGTAATTTGTACCTAAAATGCCTGTTATGATGTTGATCACTGATAAATGTGATAATATCCTTATAGGATATCTGTAATCACGTACCGCTGTCGTACCGCTGTCAAAAGTACCATTCTCCGTCAACGAAGGTACGTTCGCGTACTGTAACACTAACTCTGATGCTTATAATATGCTTTATGTGGTAGATAACTTTACATCTGCTGTGTGCTTATGAGATACATCTGCTGTGTGCTGGGATACATCTGCTGTGTGCTGGGATACATCTGCTGTGTGCTTATGTACTGTTGGGATACATCTGCTGTGTGCTTATGTACTGTTGGGATACATCTGCTGTGTGCTTATGTATGGATTATTGCTGTGACGCCGTGAATATCTGTCATATACTGTCATATATAAGCATGAGGTTAACCGTTACCTGAGGTTCAATGGCCATTGAACCTCAGCTCCTGTTATAGCCTCAGGGTCTAGAGGAACCAGGGCCAAGGACAAGGATAAGGAGCCAGCATGAGGACGCAGACGGAGAGATTTTTATTTTGACTTTATTTTAGCAAACTATTTTCAGACTACTGTACCGCTGTGTAAGCAGCCAGATACTACCTCAGTAAATGTTTATCAGCTACTCACACTTTTAAAGTTATTCCGATGCTCTACTCTGATCAATTATTTCAAAAACGCTTTAGAAAATTGGGATGTTACATCATACCTGTATATGAGATTAACTGTTACCCCTGGAGTTCATTCATTTGAACTCCAGACCACATGAAAGAGACAGGTAGTGGTTTGGGATCGAGAGGCAAGATGAAGCTGTAAGAGATATAGCAGACGGAACCTTTTGGAAATTATGATTAGTTAGGCAGAATTTTACCGTTTATCATTTGTCTGTTTTGGGATTACTGTATTAACATCCCCCTGTGGGATGGACTCGAATCGCGAAAAATTTTCCCTCGTATTTTCAGATTTCGTTATTTTATGAAATTTTCTTTCAGCAATTAAAGTCGTCCAAAACATTTCGATGCCTGTGCACGATAACTCTGTTAAATTAGGAAGGGCGTTTCAAATTTTATGAATTATTTATATATTTACTAACTTAACATTAATTCTAACTCCTAAGTTTTACATGTCACATCTCTTCTTTTCACGATGGCAGTCGTGGGACTGGCCGGGTCCTCCATGGTGGTGGGCCGTTACATAAAAAGCTGCCGTCCCCAGGGCCTAACCCCCTGCACGTGTGGTGTCCGGCCCCCACCGGGGCAGGTACTGTCCCCTCCTTTAGGGGTTTTGTCCCTTGGGAAATTAATTCCCAAGAGCGCCTCCCCCAAGTCTCGAAGCCATGACCTGAGGCATTAGTACATGCTTCATGGAGACTTGGTAACCATGTGAGCACAGATGGACGGTTGAACAATATATAATAGAGAAGAGAATTTCACAAAAAGAGGACACACCTTGTCCTTGCTGTTATAAAGAATCTCTTTGATCCTCAAAAGCTCACCAGCTTGTCCAGAACTAAAATTACTAACTTGGTTCTTGTTCATCCCTCCGTGACCGTCTCTGCCACTATTGGCCTTGTTCTCTTTACTAGATGCTGCTTCTAATTTTGTAACTTCTCTATCAAAGCCACTCTTACAACCTCCATCTTCTCTAGAAAACAAAAGTTCCGCAATCTCGTCTCTTCGTAATCTAAATTCGTTAGGAAAATTGGAAACCGTGACTGTGATCGCGTGTTTAATTATATTGAATATATCACAATTTGTAGTTTGAAAGTAACTCCTCCAGTACTCTAGTGAATCGGACTTCATGGTTTTCCTGTAAAACTCACAAGGGTGATCAATACCCATGAGGCCAGATAAAAAACTGAAAATCTAGCAACTACAAGAAATTCAATTTCATGGGCTACAAGTGTTCAAAGAGCCAAGAGTAAAACAAATAGAATCCACAAGCACCAAAAACGGGTACTTTTATTAACATGGTAAAAGAAGAAGAAGAAACCGAGAAAAAAGTCTTCAGAAGAAGAACTTAGTGGCAGAGCCTTGGGCTCTTTAAGGGTTGAGATTAGCTAAAAGTCATTGAAAAAAAAGAAAAAAGAAAAGACCTACAGCAAACTCACGTCCACAAATAGAACACTCATGAAACTTCTTATTGATAAGATTGGCTTCTATCCAACTCAAGAATTCTCTCCCGCTCAAGGAGATAAAGGCTGTGCTGGGAAGTCGTTCTTCCCCCCCCCCCCCCCTTCTGTTCTTGTTTTCTTCTTCTATTACCCGTTTTTGGATTAAGGGAAAAATGAGTACGTGAATTGAAACAAGGAAGATGGACAGAAATACAGCGAATAGGAACACTTATCTGACCTCTGTGGTGTGCGCTGTACAAAAACTGTAGAACCCGCTTTCGGCTGCGAAGACGGAAATCTTACCACCTTTTTAAATAAAATAATATATATAGAACAATATTCATTTAAATATATTTAATTTACAGGGCCGGGCATCGGGCAGGGGGTTATTGGCCAACCCAAAGCTGCCCAAATTTTTTCGGGCCACTTTTTTAAGGCAGGGCTGGATAATTTTTTGCTGCGCTTGGGCAGGCGTATTGGGCATCTGGGCACCATGCTCACCCCTACATCTATGTATTCAAGGTTGAAGTCAAATTCACTCTTAAGAATATGAATAAAGAGAACCACCAATAGATAAACATGGTAAATAGAAAATAATTGTGGATATAATAGTGTAACCTCCATATCATTAGTGGAGCGACTAACTTTTCACTAAGTGAAGAATTAATATTGTAACAAGTACCCTCAATGATCTATTAGGTAAACAAAGTTACAGTACTAGTGGAGCTGGATTTATTTAGCTTTTATTCTTTTCATTGCACATTGCTATTTTTTTTATTTAAGGGTTTATTTTTAATTAATGTATCAGTTATAATATAATAGTTGACTATTTTGAATGGAAATTACTGTTCATTAGTGATAATGAAGTTTTAAGTTATCTTACATTTTATATGTCCATTTCAGTAATTTTACTAATAAAAAAGTGTTTTCCTATTTTAACATCCAAACAACATTTTCATTTAAAAGTGCTTTTTAAATAGTGCATCCAAACATAAAATAGCTTAACTTCTAATTAAATCACCTTTTTAAAAAGCAATGGGAAAAAAGTCCTTGTTTTTAAGCCTATCCAAACGGGCAGTCTTGAAGAGGAAACCTTTAATCTAATAAAACATATAGGGATTAAAACAAAAATGATGAGAAATTAATAAATTATAAGGACCCAATATTATATTAACATTTTATAATATATGGAGTAGTTTACAATTTTTTTGCCAGCCATATTATAAATTTCATAATTTTAACTTTTTTCTATCATATTTAGTGAAATTTGTTTATTTATTTTTCGTTTAAAGGAATAAAAAAAAATTCCAACAACATTTTTAATCAATATTATAAATAATATAAATTTGAGAGATTAAATAAATTATCTGAAGTTATATTTTAAAAATTTTGAATACCTTTTTTTTCTACAAACATTTATGAGCGCATTTAATCAAGCACATAGTTACCAAAAGAATTAATTATATTTTTTATTTTATTTTTTTTATTTTTTTATGTCTATATTAATTAATTAAAAATGTTGTTTTAAAAAATTCTCAATGGAGTTAACGGTTGGCCTTAATGGTATGTTTTCAAAACGGATATTTTAAATTTTTTAAAAGTTGGAATATAATTCTTAAATTTTTAATGGGAGAATATATTTTAAATTATATATTATTAATTAATTTTTCAATAGTTAACATTAGTAATTTTTCAATATTTAATAGCGTTTATGGATGGATACTTTGGTCAATTTAAAAAATTATAATGGCAATAATACATTTTATCCTCGATTACAGTATGTTTGCCTGCCCATTTATCAATCATAGCAGTGTAATCCTGGTTACGCCAAATGATTTTTAATCATGATTACAAAATATAATTCCTCTTTACATTACATAAATACAATCAAACATCATAATCAGTTTGTTAGGATTATATGCAATCTTTTCTTATGAAATTGAACCAAACAGATTATAAGTGTTTGAGATTAAGGAGTTGAATGTTACAAGTTTATATCAGAGCTAGGTTAATCAGTTTGTTAGGATTATATGTAATCTTTTCTTATGGAATTGAACCAAACAGATTATAAGTGTTTGAGATTAAGGAGTTGAATGTTACACGTTTATATCAGAGCTAGGTTTTGATCTAGGAATTGAGGGGGTATTGTGTCCCCTATGGGGGTGGGGCGGTTTTAAATTGTCCAAAAGAATATTTTTATTACAGCAATTAGAAAAATTCTTACAATCCTGATTAATGCTGCGAAGGATGAGCCAATGGAAGAAGTTGCTTCTGATGAAAACACATTTTAAAGGAAAAATAAGAGTAATGGTAAAATGTGAAGCTAGTAATAAATAATGGTCCTTTCATTGATACCACTCACAAAATAGTCGACACAATGACAAAAACAAGTTGTATAACGTTCTTAATAATCTACTTTGTTTGTTCATTTGCTTTATTTGAAGCTAGTATCTACTTGACTAAATTGTCTATTTGGCTCAACCGTAGAAATTGCTTTTACAATGTGATTTACGAAGTACGAGGTAAGTATATGAGAGAAGTTTTATTTTGACGTAAACATGCTCTTCTATAACACCAACTTAATCAGGCTATAAGTTAATGTTCAAGAAACTTTCAATTGGATCTACATGTAGTAGTTGCAAACAAAGAAAGTTTCAAATAAATGAATATGAATATTCTTTTGATTCTAGAAAATGAAAGAGATAGAAGATATTTTCTGTGTATATCTCATTTATTTAATGTTGATTTATAGTTCAATCATAATATTTCAAATATATACCACGTATATATACATATACATACACACAGACATACAAATTTAAATTCTTGACCTCTTACCATATCCCGTCCCACCCTTACCGTCAGTTAACCTCAAAAACTCGGTCGATGTTTTATAGTTTTCTTATATTGCAGTTTTATGTTCAAATTGAACCGAACAGATTTTAAAAACTTAATTGTATTTAGATGTTAACATCTCAATGAAAATATTAAGGGAAAATGACACAAAAATAACTTGAAAAATACAAAAGAACAGAAAGGTGCACCAAAATTCAGTAATACTAGAGAAGGAATCAGTTCCCGAAATGGGGTTTTAAAGATGGAGGGAAAACATAAAATAGAAAGGAAAATTGATCTATGGATGGTTATAGACTTGTAGTTGTTAGTGAAGAAGGAAGATGACAAGTTTTTGAGGTGACCATCATTTTTTTTTCTCACCTCCATGTTTTTTTGTTTTCAAAAAGCAAAGGAATTGAACGTAACTCTGTTTTTAGAAGACAAAAAGTTTTTCTTAATAGGTGGGTTGGTGGAGCTAGGGTTCGGGTTTTGGCAGAATAAATAACAAAATGTACGTGTTGTTAAGGATGCTAGACTGCTGTAGTACAGGGAATGGCGGGTATAAAGTACTGCTGATTACTTAGCCAACTTCTCACTTGCAATCGAGAACAATTTTTATATCCTTCTTCAACCTCTACCTTAACACTATTCAACAACAAGTTGCATTGTCAATAATTCAAAAGTAAGGTAACATATATTTATTTAACATATTTTATCTTCATTAAGCATGCATACTTCAAAGAAATTATAAAGCTAGCTTAAAATAAAATTTTATATAGCAAAAATCTTAAACTATATTTCTTGGCATTATAGTTCAAATGAGACCAAGCATCCACCTTAAAATTTTCTTAAGAGTAAGATTGTGAATTTGAACTCTCTGTACAAATTATAATGGGTGCCTTCCGATAAAATAAAATAAATAAAAAACAACAACAACAACAATATAATGGGTGGGTGAATTACGACAAAAAATATTAAGTTATAATTAACTTTATATTAAATTAAAAATTGTCCCATAATTTCTACATTTAGTTTTCTAATACAATGAATATGTTTTCGGCCATACTGACATCGATTCTTGAGGATTATCAATTAATTAATTTTTATTGTCAATTCAAAATACATATTTTAGAACGCTTACCTATATACGTATTTATTATTTAATGAGTCACAAAATAATTCAGAAATAGTAATCTAACAAAACAAATGATTAATAATAAAAGTTTCGAAATATTATAGCTTATAAAGGTGTAAAAATACTTTGAAATAATGATAAAATAAGTATAAAATATTAATAAACTTAATCATATATATATATATATATATCAAAATCTAAACTGACTTGATTTTAATTATATATATATATATATATATATATATATATATATATATATATATATATATATATATATATATATATATATCAACATTGAATTTGAATTTGAATATTGTCGGACCCATTTTTTCTCCATTCAATAAAGCAATTCCGTATCCATTCTCTCGTCCCTACTGGTCATTGTAACAAAGTAAAAGTAAGTATATAATAATAATAATAAAATTTAATTTCTTCTTTTCTTTTCTTTTCTTTTTCTTTTTAGAAAGATTTTCATTATTATTATTTATTTCCTAAACTCAAAAACTTCTATTTTAAATTGAAATCCCATAAATGAAGTATCTAGATTGATTTATCTTAAAATCTCAATAAAATCTCTTTAAATTAGTAATAATGACTTCCCAAATATATAAAAATATCCCTCAAATCTACTAAAAATAGGAAGTCATCACCACATGTACACTTTAACCAAAAAAAAAAAAAAGAATAATAGTGAAAGGGTTATGGAGTTTGAAATTGATCTGAATAGATTGTATAATATTATGTTAAAATTTAGTAATTATTGTCTTTAATGTGATTGGTTCAGTACGCAAACTTTTTAAAAATATATTTAATGCTATCAATAACAAATATTTTCTTCATACGAATCCACACTCACATATATATATTTATATATATATACACACATAAACAAAACACGTATACATAAATAGGTGCAGTCCTATTGTTTTGGAAGGAGAAAATTTAAGTATTTGAATAGGTCAAAAAAACAAAAAAAGGGGGAAGAAACGTATAGAGTCATGGTGACGGCAAGGAAGACGGAGGCGTCCATGATGAACGGCCAAGATATGACTGACGGCGAGGAGAGGAACGCAGCGACAGACAAGGTATTGCTTATTTCTTCATAAATTTGGGGATTCTAGGTGGTTTCAAGAAACCAGGTTGACACTTGACTCATTCAGATCAATTGAGGTTGGATTATGTGGAAGTATATAGAGCCCTATTGAAAATAAATTTTTCAAATAACAAGACTTGAAATACCTATAATGAATTAAGGTGATTGTCTCCCTCACAAGTCACAATACAATATAATGAATTAAGGTTCAGATTCAAGGGCTGTTTGCTTACTACATTTGAGTACCCAACCGTCCTTTCAAACATGATTGCCTCTACTAATCTAATATAGGACACTCTTATGCCTATTAAAAAAGGTCAGAAATTAAACTACTCTCTTCAATCCTTAATATATAACCTAAGTAGGGAGTTGGTGTTGGTCTGTAAGATCTCTTTCACACTTTTATCCATTTTCCCCCCTAAAAGTAACCCTATTAGTATTTCCTCATCAATAATGGAGAGGGAGCGAGAGGATAAAGAAATATGTTTAGGGCGTTTTACAAAAATATATCATAGCAACTAACTTAACTAACATTTTTAATCTACTCAAATTAACTAATTTAGTCTTATATTAAGGACACGATGAGGGAGTACTATATATGAGTGGTAGAAGGTCAAAGAAGTAATAATACATTATTGTAGACTGCGGTCATTGTTATTAAACTCTTAACTATTAACATATTTCAAAATACAGTTTTCCTGTACGGCTGTATAAATTTAGTTAGTGAGAACGGACATGGAGACTGTTCAGATTTTAAATCCTTTTCTATCATGTTTTTTACCTGACTTTTCTGTTGCATTTCGCCACTTTGAAAATTCTTAATTAAAATAATAAGAATGATAAAGGGTGAGGTGGGAAAAATGTTCAGATTTTGTTTGGCCAATATAAGTTTAGAATTAAATAAGTGTATTATATATACAAAATTTTTGTGACGAATAGCCAAATTTCTGTCATGTTTTTACAGGTCAAGGCTATAACGATACCCAACGATGTAGTATATGAAATATTCACGTGGTTGCCAGCAAAATCCATCTTGAAGTTTAAGTCATGTTCGAAATTTATATATGAATTCACAAAGGAGAAAGATTTTTTAGTGAAGCACTCTCAAAATGTGACCCTACAAGGTGACTCTTCCTTTTTCATTATTCAAGGAGTCCATGTTATACCAGGAGATTGTAAAGAATGGAACATAATTTCATTACCTGGAAACAAGGCATCGTCTCTCGGTATTCCTAAAAACTTTCTTAGACTTCTTAGTCAAAGACTCATAAGAATCCTTTCGTCTAACCATGGGCTGCTTCTCTGTGAAGTCCTTCAGAAAGGAGAATCCCATTATCAGCATAAGCCAAAAGGCGAGTTAATTATCTGTAACCCCACAACACAGTCATTCTCCTCCATTGTTGTACCTCATAGTTTTAAAGAAAATTATGGTGAGTCATACGTGACACTGGCCTTTGGAAGCGTACATGATGATGAGGTATATCAATTACTCATTTTTGAATACCATCGAGAGCGAGAATCAGAGTATATAGTATGCAAAGCTTACAAGCCAAAAGAAGGTGTGTGGAAAGAAAGAGAAAAGGGCTTATGTATCGGTTATAGGTGGGCGTTACTTTGTTCTCATTCTTCTTGGGGAAGGTGTCAGAATATGTTATCATACAATTTTGAGAGTGGTGAGATGAGGAGGATTCTTTTACCCAAAGAAGCATAAAAAACCAGGTGGTTAATTGATCCCAAAATGTTGCACTATCGCAGCGTACGTCTTTTCAAGAGAGACAAAGCTGTTGGAACATCAAGTGATGACATTTGTTTAGTGACTCACAAATATGATTTTGAGTTTACTTTTTGGGTTTTGACAGATTATGAATCGTCTTGTTGGTCAAAGGTTTTGACGGTGAGTATGGAAGAAATAGGATTGCGGAATGAATACTGGGTTTCTGGGTTTGCAGTAATCAATGGGAATTGTTTGGTGTTTGCTACAAGAGAAAGTGTGTTTAGGTACGATTTGACTGGTGAAGAAGGAACAAGACTTAAAAAAATCGGTCGGCACACGTTACGTTTGGGATTGAACATCTTTTCTCATTATAGTACTCTTTTGTGATGTGGAGCTAATGCCTGCGAATTAGATAATTTATCATATCTATAATATTTAGTTTGAATTTAGACTAAGAATTTGGTCTATTTTTATGTGGTGATATGAAGTTTTATTATGATCATTAAAGATTTATGAAATATAACCCATCATATTTAATTTAGGTTTCCCTATTCCTATGATTATGCGTTGTTATTTTTGAATCGCTTTATTGTATATATATTTTGATCAATGTTTGTATATTTTTATTCAAGGTGATGTACGCTAAATGTATGAGAGGACATGTAATACTGCTCCATAAAGAGAGGAAAGGGGCCTAGACTTAAGCCCAAGGTAAAATCATGGACAAAAGATGCATGACAATTAATAGAGAGCTAGTTTATATGTGTAATTGAGTCACCGACTTGTGATTGTTTAGAAACAGAGGAAATGTATAAATTAGACCCTGAAATCTTGCAGCATTGAAATTTATATCCACAAATTAAAATAAGTCATATGTTGTAATTCTTGGATTTGTAGATTGGGAGTTATAATTTTTTAAAGTGTCGTTCCAAGGGATATCCTCAGACTAATTTTGCTTAACGAAAGGTTCAAGGTTCTTCACCTTCCGGTTGCAATAACTGAGGAAGATGGGTATTGGTGAAGTTTGCAAATGTCTCTAACCAATCACGCCTTAGCTTTATTCATGTCGCTGGCCAAACGTAACCTTCAAATGGTTTGAACCTTCAAAAAGTTTCAATAAGTGATTAGCATCAACCTATTGTTATTTGATGTATTAGAACTTGTGATTGCCTACTGCTCAGTCATTATATGGAACTTTTTGTCGATTATATTTCTCTCCTAACGGCTATGCGTTTTTTGCACCAAATGGGACCTACAAGCGGTCTTTATTAGTAGATGCCAAATGCCTTGTAACTACGGGTAAAAATAGGTTATGCTCTAATTGGGGCCTAAGCCCTGTCTTACATAAAATTTAGTTTAGTCTGTTTAGTAAATAGGTCAGGTTCAAGCTTAGCCGCTTAAACTCATTGCCTAACCTATTTAGATAAATAGATAGGCATATTTTCGTACGGCCCAACTTACAAGGCTGACTTATTTAATTTTGTAACATCCCAAATTTTGGGATTTGGAGTCGGAATATTTTAAGGGAAATTAAGTTGTGAAATTTTCCCTAAAATAATTATGGAATTAATTATTTTAAAGTATATTTTCCTATAAATTAATGACAAATATTTAGGTAATAACTTATGGCCCAAGTATTTTAGAAATAATATTTTATTTGCTCAAATGAATAAATTAAGAGAAAATCCTTAATGAAATTAAGGATTAATTTTGGATTATCTAACTATTGTTTGCAATAAATGGGAAGGACTAAATTGCATTGTAGGAAATCAAGTAGGTTTTTATTTTTAAGAAAATAGACCCCACACTCCTTGCATATTAGACACCACAGTCCACAGATATACACGACACACACACACTTTACATAAACACATACACCGGACCAAGTAAATACACACACACAGCGAGAAAAAAACACCACAGTCCACAGATCACGTGATTGTATAAAGCACGCACACATCCCTCCCAAACTCTATCAGCTTCCTTATGTCTTCCCCGTCGAAACACGTAAGAGCAGAGGAAGAAAAAAAAAAAAAAAAAAAGAGAGACAGACAGAAAACCAGCAACGCCACACACTCATTGTCAGCGTCTTTTGCTTTCGGCTAGCCTCTGAGCACACGCAAGAACAGATCACGAGCCCAGCGTTGATTATTGTCCTTCCCCCCTCGGTCCAGTATATATACATACTATTTGCTTATCTTTTATCATTCACGTTACCTGTGCCAAGCCGAGAGAGAGCAAGAAGGAAAGCAGAGTGTGAGCATGAGAGACTAGAAGTAGAGAGACAGAGACACAACGTGAGAGAGAGACCAAGGGACAGCACCAAATGAGAAGACATAAACGCTGGAACTGAGGCAGAAACTAGGGAACGTGGGAGGAATGCAGTTGAGGGAATCAATGCTCACGTTACATGCAAGCTTGAGGAACAACCAAGGTGAGTTCCTTAAGCCTTTCCCTTCTTGTTTCCATGGTTTATGCATGATGGGTTTGCTGGTTAAGGGAAGAAAACGTTGAAAACCAAAAACAACCCTGTTTTCAGATTCAAAAATAGAGCCATCGTGTGTGCTTCTGTTTCATAGGCAAATGTCCGTGTTTTTCCACGAAATTTTTATGGAAGATATTAGACATCTTAAACTTTAAAATAAGCCAAAACCAAGCTAAAACAGACATGTATATTGAGAGATATGATTTTCCAAAGTTCTGCCAAAAACTTGGAACTTTTCTGCACTTCCAGTAAACAGCAACTTTCGTGATTGATTTTGAAATTGAAAACATCTGTGTTTTTACTTGAAACTTTTTCAGTAAATAGTTGACATCTCCAACTTCCGAACGAGCCAAAGAACACCCAAAACAAAGATCTGTAGCTCAAGATATGATTTTTAAAAGTTGAGCTAAAAACCTGCAAAATTTTCGGTAGGGCTCTAGAGTAACAAAATGGCGTTGCATTTCGGACCCAGTAAAGATTTTATTTTTTACCTAAAATTTTCCAGTTAAATAGTAGACACATATAGGTTTAATTTGATAGGTAATTCGTCAAATTCCGATAAGAATCGAGGGAGATATGATTTTCCAAAGTTTAGCCGAAATCTGAAACGTTTTCTGCAACTTTTGGTGAACAGCGATTTTTGAGGTCGATTTTGAAATGGCAAACGTTTGAGTTTGTTCTTGAAATTTTTACAGTAAATAGTAGCATCTGAACCTTTCCAACAAGCTAAAGAACACCTAAAACAGAGGTCTACAACTTTAGTTATAATTTCTGGAAGTTAAGTTATAATTTTGGAAAGTTTTCTGGAAAACTTTGTATATGGCTTGTGTTTTCAGAAGTTTGGGAATTTACTCAAACCATAAATTGACTTTGTGACTTTAATTTATGAAAATAGACTAATCAAGGTTTAACTAGAAATTGGAATCACTCCATTTGGAGTTGTATAGGTTTAGTTATGAATTTTCTAAATTCTCAGAAAAGTTAGAAGCTGAATTTTTGATAAGTCTTGAAATAGTCACACAAGTTGTTAAATTGAGCATAAGCTTTAAAGTAAAGGATTTTTCTTTTGAAAAACCTGTCTATTAAAGGTAATAGAGACTCTAAAGTGACGAAGATAACCCTTCTAAATATTTTTAAAAGAAAATCATTAATTGATAATAAGCTATAAATAATATTATTATTTATTGAAAAGGGGATTATTATTAAGGGGATTTTTAGGGACTAATAGCTATTTTTAATCCTCTAAAAATAATTTGATAGCTAGTTACTTTGCGAAGTAAGAAGTGACTAACGACAATGATAAACGTTTATAGGCATACTTTGACACCTCTACCGATCCCAACAACGTCGGACGAGTAAGGATTCAAGCTTGAGGTGGGTAACTATTATCTTATAGACTTGTATGTATGTATCTCATTCATGACTGATCATGGTTGCTAGATAATTTGCTTGTGTGTATCCTAGCTATGGATTGGGGCTGCGTGTACTAAGTACGGAGCTACGTGTTCCATAAAGGGCTGCAGTCCTTGGCCGTTAACTGCGGTTACGGTCTGACTTGTTTACTGTGAATTATTCCATGCTTATACATGTATTATACTGTGATTTCCATTTCATATGTAATACCCCAAAATTCATATTCATCATAAATATTATATTTTGATCAATAATATCTATTCAAAATCGGTGAATATATGGTCTCAAAATTTAGTAACATATTTATGTTAATTTAGGGAATTTTCTCTAAGAATTAAGGTAATCAAAATCCAAATTCTCGAATTTTATTTTGGGATAATAAAATACCACAAAATTACCATATTAAAGCATAAAATGAACAAAAAGAAAGCAAGAAGGTAGGGGGCGATTTTTGGGTGACTTGGAGAACAAGTTAGGAAACCTAGAGAGCAAGTCGGGGAAAACTTGGAGAGCAAGTCAGGAAAACTTGGGGAGCAAGATTACTTGCCGAGCAAGATTACTGGGCGGACGAGGTTACTTGGAGGACAAGTTACTGGGCGGACGAGGTTACTTGGCGCACAAGTTACTGGGCGGACGAGGTTACTTGGCGGACAAGTTACTGGGCGGACGAGGTTACTTGGCGGACAAGTTACTGGGCGGACGAGGTTACTTGGCGGACAAGTTACTGAGCGGACAAGGTTACTGGGCGGACAAGTTACTTGGCGGATAAGTTACTGGGCGGACGAGGTTACTTGGCGGACAAGTTACTGGGCGGACGAGGTTACTTGGCGGAGAAGTTACTGGGCGGACGAGGTTACTTGGCGCACAAGTTACTGAGTGGACGAGGTTACTTGGAGGACAAGTTACTTGGAGACCGAGTTGTGAAACTTGGTGAACAAGTTGGAAGACTAAGGAAGCAACTTGTTGAGCAAGGTGCAGAAGAGAAAACCGAAAATTGAGTGTGAAAAGGGTTGTGGGTTTTTCAAAAATAATATCATGATATTTTGTAAACAAAGGGCAGATAAGAAAAGTGAGAACCAATGGAAAATAAATCATAACTTGAAATCCTTGAACTAAGTAGAAAACAACTGGACATATTATGAATTAGTGAATTTTTGTCCCGAAGTTGGTGTCACCCGAAGTAATTTCCGTAACCGACAGCGTTCGGCTTAGAATCTTCGGCAGGTTACGAAATACCCTTAATGGGATCAAAAATTTAGTTAACTTAGATATTTCCAAAGAGGAAGAATAGAACTTCAAGGCTGTGTTCCCGGATTTTTGAGATTTTGCAAAATTACGCGATCAGAACACCGAATAGGGAACTTTATCGGTAAACACTCATAAAGTGAATGAGTGACATCACCTAGATGACATCATCTTGATGACATAAGGGGACACTTGTGTGGTAGAGAGAAGGGGACACTTGTGTGGTAGAGAGAAGGCCACATCTTCATCATCTTAGCCCTTGATACAAAAGTTGATCCAAGGGTTGAGATCCATGGAAATTCCCTATAAATAGGCAACCCCTCTTCACTTCATTCTTCACAAATTCCTAGAGCCACTTAGAGAGAGGTTTTAGAGAGAAGGAGGAGTCTGGAGAAAATAGCAAGTTCCGGGTAAGTTCTTCGGTCTCTAGTCTTTAGTTTTCATAGTTGTTTCGATAGTTATAGTAGAAATGCTAGATTAATCTTTAATCTTCCAAGTAAGTTTAGAAATCATGTTTTAGGGATAAATATGATATTTATTTCAAAAATATATTGGAGATGGAGATATGTCAAAATTTTGGAAGATTAGAGTCAAAATGGTGAAGCTCTGGCGAAATTTCGTCGGTTAGTCAAACTAGGGGCAAAATGGTAATTTGTACCTAAAATGCCTGTTATGATGTTGATCACTGATAAATGTGATAATATCCTTATAGGATATCTGTAATCACGTACCGCTGTCGTACCGCTGTCAAAAGTACCATTCTCCGTCAACGAAGGTACGTTCGCGTACTGTAACACTAACTCTGATGCTTATAATATGCTTTATGTGGTAGATAACTTTACATCTGCTGTGTGCTTATGAGATACATCTGCTGTGTGCTGGGATACATCTGCTGTGTGCTGGGATACATCTGCTGTGTGCTTATGTACTGTTGGGATACATCTGCTGTGTGCTTATGTACTGTTGGGATACATCTGCTGTGTGCTTATGTATGGATTATTGCTGTGACGCCGTGAATATCTGTCATATACTGTCATATATAAGCATGAGGTTAACCGTTACCTGAGGTTCAATGGCCATTGAACCTCAGCTCCTGTTATAGCCTCAGGGTCTAGAGGAACCAGGGCCAAGGACAAGGATAAGGAGCCAGCATGAGGACGCAGACGGAGAGATTTTTATTTTGACTTTATTTTAGCAAACTATTTTCAGACTACTGTACCGCTGTGTAAGCAGCCAGATACTACCTCAGTAAATGTTTATCAGCTACTCACACTTTTAAAGTTATTCCGATGCTCTACTCTGATCAATTATTTCAAAAACGCTTTAGAAAATTGGGATGTTACATCATACCTGTATATGAGATTAACTGTTACCCCTGGAGTTCATTCATTTGAACTCCAGACCACATGAAAGAGACAGGTAGTGGTTTGGGATCGAGAGGCAAGATGAAGCTGTAAGAGATATAGCAGACGGAACCTTTTGGAAATTATGATTAGTTAGGCAGAATTTTACCGTTTATCATTTGTCTGTTTTGGGATTACTGTATTAACATCCCCCTGTGGGATGGACTCGAATCGCGAAAAATTTTCCCTCGTATTTTCAGATTTCGTTATTTTATGAAATTTTCTTTCAGCAATTAAAGTCGTCCAAAACATTTCGATGCCTGTGCACGATAACTCTGTTAAATTAGGAAGGGCGTTTCAAATTTTATGAATTATTTATATATTTACTAACTTAACATTAATTCTAACTCCTAAGTTTTACATGTCACATCTCTTCTTTTCACGATGGCAGTCGTGGGACTGGCCGGGTCCTCCATGGTGGTGGGCCGTTACATAAAAAGCTGCCGTCCCCAGGGCCTAACCCCCTGCACGTGTGGTGTCCGGCCCCCACCGGGGCAGGTACTGTCCCCTCCTTTAGGGGTTTTGTCCCTTGGGAAATTAATTCCCAAGAGCGCCTCCCCCAAGTCTCGAAGCCATGACCTGAGGCATTAGTACATGCTTCATGGAGACTTGGTAACCATGTGAGCACAAATGGACGGTTGAACAATATATAATAGAGAAGAGAATTTCACAAAAAGAGGACACACCTTGTCCTTGCTATTATAAAGAATCTCTTTGATCCTCAAAAGCTCACCAGCTTGTCCAGAACTAAAATTACTAACTTGGTTCTTGTTCATCCCTCCGTGACCGTCTCTGCCACTATTGGCCTTGTTCTCTTTACTAGATGCTGCTTCTAATTTTGGAACTTCTCTATCAAAGCCACTCTTACAACCTCCATCTTCTCTAGAAAACAAAAGTTCCGCAATCTCGTCTCTTCGTAATCTAAATTCGTTAGGAAAATTGGAAACCGTGACTGTGATCGCGTGTTTAATTATATTGAATATATCACAATTTGTAGTTTGAAAGTAACTCCTCCAGTACTCTAGTGAATCGGACTTCATGGTTTTCCTGCAAAACTCACAAGGGTGATCAATACCCATGAGGCCAGATAAAAAACTGAAAATCCAGCAACTACAAGAAATTCAATTTCATGGGCTACAAGTGTTCAAAGAGCCAAGAGTAAAACAAATAGAATCCACAAGCACCAAAAACGGGTACTTTTATTAACATGGTAAAAGAAGAAGAAGAAACCGAGAAAAAAGTCTTCAGAAGAAGAACTTAGTGGCAGAGCCTTGGGCTCTTTAAGGGTTGAGATTAGCTACAAGTCATTGAAAAAAAAGAAAAAAGAAAAGACCTACAGCAAACTCACGTCCACAAATAGAACACTCATGAAACTTCTTATTGATAAGATTGGCTTCTATCCAACTCAAGAATTCTCTCCCGCTCAAGGAGATAAAGGCTGTGCTGGGAAGTCGTTCTTTCCCCCCCCCCCCTTCTGTTCTTGTTTTCTTCTTCTATTACCCGTTTTTGGATTAAGGGAAAAATGAGTACGTGAATTGAAACAAGGAAGATGGACAGAAATACAGCGAATAGGAACACTTATCTGACCTCTGTGGTGTGCGCTGTACAAAAACTGTAGAACCCGCTTTCGGCTGCGAAGACGGAAATCTTACCACCTTTTTAAATAAAATAATATATATAGAACAATATTCATTTAAATATATTTAATTTACAGGGCCGGGCATCGGGCAGGGGGTTATTGGCCAACCCAAAGCTGCCCAAATTTTTTCGGGCCACTTTTTTAAGGCAGGGCTGGATAATTTTTTGCTGCGCTTGGGCAGGCGTATTGGGCATCTGGGCACCATGCTCACCCCTACATCTATGTATTCAAGGTTGAAGTCAAATTCACTCTTAAGAATATGAATAAAGAGAACCACCAATAGATAAACATGGTAAATAGAAAATAATTGTGGATATAATAGTGTAACCTCCATATCATTAGTGGAGCGACTAACTTTTCACTAAGTGAAGAATTAATATTGTAACAAGTACCCTCAATGATCTATTAGGTAAACAAAGTTACAATACTAGTGGAGCTGGATTTATTTAGCTTTTATTCTTTTCATTGCACATTGCTATTTTTTTTATTTAAGGGTTTATTTTTAATTAATGTATCAGTTATAATATAATAGTTGACTATTTTGAATGGAAATTACTGTTCATTAGTGATAATGAAGTTTTAAGTTATCTTACATTTTATATGTCCATTTCAGTAATTTTACTAATAAAAAAGTGTTTTCCTATTTTAACATCCAAACAACATTTTCATTTAAAAGTGCTTTTTAAATAGTGCATCCAAACATAAAATAGCTTAACTTCTAATTAAATCACCTTTTTAAAAAGCAATGGGAAAAAAGTCCTTGTTTTTAAGCCTATCCAAACGGGCAGTCTTGAAGAGGAAACCTTTAATCTAATAAAACATATAGGGATTAAAACAAAAATGATGAGAAATTAATAAATTATAAGGACCCAATATTATATTAACATTTTATAATATATGGAGTAATTTACAATTTTTTTGCCAGCCATATTATAAATTTCATAATTTTAACTTTTTTCTATCATATTTAGTGAAATTTGTTTATTTATTTTTCGTTTAAAGGAATAAAAAAAAATTCCAACAACATTTTTAATCAATATTATAAATAATATAAATTTGAGAGATTAAATAAATTATCTGAAGTTATATTTTAAAAATTTTGAATACCTTTTTTTTCTACAAACATTTATGAGCGCATTTAATCAAGCACATAGTTACCAAAAGAATTAATTATATTTTTTATTTTATTTTATTATTTTTTTATGTCTATATTAATTAATTAAAAATGTTGTTTTAAAAAATTCTCAATGGAGTTAACGGTTGGCCTTAATGGTATGTTTTCAAAACGGATATTTTAAATTTTTTAAAAGTTGGAATATAATTCTTAAATTTTTAATGGGAGAATATATTTTAAATTATATATTATTAATTAATTTTTCAATAGTTAACATTAGTAATTTTTCAATATTTAATAGCGTTTATGGATGGATACTTTGGTCAATTTAAAAAATTATAATGGCAATAATACATTTTATCCTCGATTACAGTATGTTTGCCTGCCCATTTATCAATCATAGCAGTGTAATCCTGGTTACGCCAAATGATTTTTAATCATGATTACAAAATATAATTCCTCTTTACATTACATAAATACAATCAAACATCATAATCAGTTTGTTAGGATTATATGCAATCTTTTCTTATGAAATTGAACCAAACAGATTATAAGTGTTTGAGATTAAGGAGTTGAATGTTACAAGTTTATATCAGAGCTAGGTTAATCAGTTTGTTAGGATTATATGTAATCTTTTCTTATGGAATTGAACCAAACAGATTATAAGTGTTTGAGATTAAGGAGTTGAATGTTACACGTTTATATCAGAGCTAGGTTTTGATCTAGGAATTGAGGGGGTATTGTGTCCCCTATGGGGGTGGGGCGGTTTTAAATTGTCCAAAAGAATATTTTTATTACAGCAATTAGAAAAATTCTTACAATCCTGATTAATGCTGCGAAGGATGAGCCAATGGAAGAAGTTGCTTCTGATGAAAACACATTTTAAAGGAAAAATAAGAGTAATGGTAAAATGTGAAGCTAGTAATAAATAATGGTCCTTTCATTGATACCACTCACAAAATAGTCGACACAATGACAAAAACAAGTTGTATAACGTTCTTAATAATCTACTTTGTTTGTTCATTTGCTTTATTTGAAGCTAGTATCTATTTGACTAAATTGTCTATTTGGCTCAACCGTAGAAATTGCTTTTACAATGTGATTTACGAAGTACGAGGTAAGTATATGAGAGAAGTTTTATTTTGACGTAAACATGCTCTTCTATAACACCAACTTAATCAGGCTATAAGTTAATGTTCAAGAAACTTTCAATTGGATCTACATGTAGTAGTTGCAAACAAAGAAAGTTTCAAATAAATGAATATGAATATTCTTTTGATTCTAGAAAATGAAAGAGATAGAAGATATTTTCTGTGTATATCTCATTTATTTAATGTTGATTTATAGTTCAATCATAATATTTCAAATATATACCACGTATATATACATATACATACACACAGACATACAAATTTAAATTCTTGACCTCTTACCATATCCCGTCCCACCCTTACCGTCAGTTAACCTCAAAAACTCGGTCGATGTTTTATAGTTTTCTTATATTGCAGTTTTATGTTCAAATTGAACCGAACAGATTTTAAAAACTTAATTGTATTTAGATGTTAACATCTCAATGAAAATATTAAGGGAAAATGACACAAAAATAACTTGAAAAATACAAAAGAACAGAAAGGTGCACCAAAATTCAGTAATACTAGAGAAGGAATCAGTTCCCGAAATGGGGTTTTAAAGATGGAGGGAAAACATAAAATAGAAAGGAAAATTGATCTATGGATGGTTATAGACTTGTAGTTGTTAGTGAAGAAGGAAGATGACAAGTTTTTGAGGTGACCATCATTTTTTTTTCTCACCTCCATGTTTTTTTGTTTTCAAAAAGCAAAGGAATTGAACGTAACTCTGTTTTTAGAAGACAAAAAGTTTTTCTTAATAGGTGGGTTGGTGGAGCTAGGGTTCGGGTTTTGGCAGAATAAATAACAAAATGTACGTGTTGTTAAGGATGCTAGACTGCTGTAGTACAGGGAATGGCGGGTATAAAGTACTGCTGATTACTTAGCCAACTTCTCACTTGCAATCGAGAACAATTTTTATATCCTTCTTCAACCTCTACCTTAACACTATTCAACAACAAGTTGCATTGTCAATAATTCAAAAGTAAGGTAACATATATTTATTTAACATATTTTATCTTCATTAAGCATGCATACTTCAAAGAAATTATAAAGCTAGCTTAAAATAAAATTTTATATAGCAAAAATCTTAAACTATATTTCTTGGCATTATAGTTCAAATGAGACCAAGCATCCACCTTAAAATTTTCTTAAGAGTAAGATTGTGAATTTGAACTCTCTGTACAAATTATAATGGGTGCCTTCCGATAAAATAAAATAAATAAAAAACAACAACAACAACAATATAATGGGTGGGTGAATTACGACAAAAAATATTAAGTTATAATTAACTTTATATTAAATTAAAAATTGTCCCATAATTTCTACATTTAGTTTTCTAATACAATGAATATGTTTTCGGCCATACTGACATCGATTCTTGAGGATTATCAATTAATTAATTTTTATTGTCAATTCAAAATACATATTTTAGAACGCTTACCTATATACGTATTTATTATTTAATGAGTCACAAAATAATTCAGAAATAGTAATCTAACAAAACAAATGATTAATAATAAAAGTTTCGAAATATTATAGCTTATAAAGGTGTAAAAATACTTTGAAATAATGATAAAATAAGTATAAAATATTAATAAACTTAATCATATATATATATATATATATCAAAATCTAAACTGACTTGATTTTAATTATATATATATATATATATATATATATATATATATATATATCAACATTGAATTTGAATTTGAATATTGTCGGACCCATTTTTTCTCCATTCAATAAAGCAATTCCGTATCCATTCTCTCGTCCCTACTGGTCATTGTAACAAAGTAAAAGTAAGTATATAATAATAATAATAAAATTTAATTTCTTCTTTTCTTTTCTTTTCTTTTTCTTTTTAGAAAGATTTTCATTATTATTATTTATTTTCTAAACTCAAAAACTTCTATTTTAAATTGAAATCCCATAAATGAAGTATCTAGATTGATTTATCTTAAAATCTCAATAAAAATCTCTTTAAATTAGTAATAATGACTTCCCAAATATATAAAAATATCCCTCAAATCTACTAAAAATAGGAAGTCATCACCACATGTACACTTTAACCAAAAAAAAAAAAAAAGAATAATAGTGAAAGGGTTATGGAGTTTGAAATTGATCTGAATAGATTGTATAATATTATGTTAAAATTTAGTAATTATTGTCTTTAATGTGATTGGTTCAGTACGCAAACTTTTTAAAAATATATTTAATGCTATCAATAACAAATATTTTCTTCATACGAATCCACACTCACATATATATATTTATATATATATACACACATAAACAAAACACGTATACATAAATAGGTGCAGTCCTATTGTTTTGGAAGGAGAAAATTTAAGTATTTGAATAGGTCAAAAAAACAAAAAAAGGGGGAAGAAACGTATAGAGTCATGGTGACGGCAAGGAAGACGGAGGCGTCCATGATGAACGGCCAAGATATGACTGACGGCGAGGAGAGGAACGCAGCGACAGACAAGGTATTGCTTATTTCTTCATAAATTTGGGGATTCTAGGTGGTTTCAAGAAACCAGGTTGACACTTGACTCATTCAGATCAATTGAGGTTGGATTATGTGGAAGTATATAGAGCCCTATTGAAAATAAATTTTTCAAATAACAAGACTTGAAATACCTATAATGAATTAAGGTGATTGTCTCCCTCACAAGTCACAATACAATATAATGAATTAAGGTTCAGATTCAAGGGCTGTTTGCTTACTACATTTGAGTACCCAACCGTCCTTTCAAACATGATTGCCTCTACTAATCTAATATAGGACACTCTTATGCCTATTAAAAAAGGTCAGAAATTAAACTACTCTCTTCAATCCTTAATATATAACCTAAGTAGGGAGTTGGTGTTGTTCTGTAAGATCTCTTTCACACTTTTATCCATTTTCCCCCCTAAAAGTAACCCTATTAGTATTTCCTCATCAATAATGGAGAGGGAGCGAGAGGATAAAGAAATATGTTTAGGGCGTTTTACAAAAATATATCATAGCAACTAACTTAACTAACATTTTTAATCTACTCAAATTAACTAATTTAGTCTTATATTAAGGACACGATGAGGGAGTACTATATATGAGTGGTAGAAGGTCAAAGAAGTAATAATACATTATTGTAGACTGCGGTCATTGTTATTAAACTCTTAACTATTAACATATTTCAAAATACAGTTTTCCTGTACGGCTGTATAAATTTAGTTAGTGAGAACGGACATGGAGACTGTTCAGATTTTAAATCCTTTTCTATCATGTTTTTTACCTGACTTTTCTGTTGCATTTCGCCACTTTGAAAATTCTTAATTAAAATAATAAGAATGATAAAGGGTGAGGTGGGAAAAATGTTCAGATTTTGTTTGGCCAATATAAGTTTAGAATTAAATAAGTGTATTATATATACAAAATTTTTGTGACGAATAGCCAAATTTCTGTCATGTTTTTACAGGTCAAGGCTATAACGATACCCAACGATGTAGTATATGAAATATTCACGTGGTTGCCAGCAAAATCCATCTTGAAGTTTAAGTCATGTTCGAAATTTATATATGAATTCACAAAGGAGAAAGATTTTTTAGTGAAGCACTCTCAAAATGTGACCCTACAAGGTGACTCTTCCTTTTTCATTATTCAAGGAGTCCATGTTATACCAGGAGATTGTAAAGAATGGAACATAATTTCATTACCTGGAAACAAGGCATCGTCTCTCGGTATTCCTAAAAACTTTCTTAGACTTCTTAGTCAAAGACTCATAAGAATCCTTTCGTCTAACCATGGGCTGCTTCTCTGTGAAGTCCTTCAGAAAGGAGAATCCCATTATCAGCATAAGCCAAAAGGCGAGTTAATTATCTGTAACCCCACAACACAATCATTCTCCTCCATTGTTGTACCTCATAGTTTTAAAGAAAATTATGGTGAGTCATACGTGACACTGGCCTTTGGAAGCGTACATGATGATGAGGTATATCAATTACTCATTTTTGAATACCATCGAGAGCGAGAATCAGAGTATATAGTATGCAAAGCTTACAAGCCAAAAGAAGGTGTGTGGAAAGAAAGAGAAAAGGGCTTATGTATCGGTTATAGGTGGGCGTTACTTTGTTCTCATTCTTCTTGGGGAAGGTGTCAGAATATGTTATCATACAATTTTGAGAGTGGTGAGATGAGGAGGATTCTTTTACCCAAAGAAGCATCAAAAACCAGGTGGTTAATTGATCCCAAAATGTTGCACTATCGCAGCGTACGTCTTTTCAAGAGAGACAAAGCTGTTGGAACATCAAGTGATGACATTTGTTTAGTGACTCACAAATATGATTTTGAGTTTACTTTTTGGGTTTTGACAGATTATGAATCGTCTTGTTGGTCAAAGGTTTTGACGGTGAGTATGGAAGAAATAGGATTGCGGAATGAATACTGGGTTTCTGGGTTTGCAGTAATCAATGGGAATTGTTTGGTGTTTGCTACAAGAGAAAGTGTGTTTAGGTACGATTTGACTGGTGAAGAAGGAACAAGACTTAAAAAAATCGGTCGGCACACGTTACGTTTGGGATTGAACATCTTTTCTCATTATAGTACTCTTTTGTGATGTGGAGCTAATGCCTGCGAATTAGATAATTTATCATATCTATAATATTTAGTTTGAATTTAGACTAAGAATTTGGTCTATTTTTATGTGGTGATATGAAGTTTTATTATGATCATTAAAGATTTATGAAATATAACCCATCATATTTAATTTAGGTTTCCCTATTCCTATGATTATGCGTTGTTATTTTTGAATCGCTTTATTGTATATATATTTTGATCAATGTTTGTATATTTTTATTCAAGGTGATGTACGCTAAATGTATGAGAGGACATGTAATACTGCTCCATAAAGAGAGGAAAGGGGCCTAGACTTAAGCCCAAGGTAAAATCATGGACAAAAGATGCATGACAATTAATAGAGAGCTAGTTTATATGTGTAATTGAGTCACCGACTTGTGATTGTTTAGAAACAGAGGAAATGTATAAATTAGACCCTGAAATCTTGCAGCATTGAAATTTATATCCACAAATTAAAATAAGTCATATGTTGTAATTCTTGGATTTGTAGATTGGGAGTTATAATTTTTTAAAGTGTCGTTCCAAGGGATATCCTCAGACTAATTTTGCTTAACGAAAGGTTCAAGGTTCTTCACCTTCCGGTTGCAATAACTGAGGAAGATGGGTATTGGTGAAGTTTGCAAATGTCTCTAACCAATCACGCCTTAGCTTTATTCATGTCGCTGGCCAAACGTAACCTTCAAATGGTTTGAACCTTCAAAAAGTTTCAATAAGTGATTAGCATCAACCTATTGTTATTTGATGTATTAGAACTTGTGATTGCCTACTGCTCAGTCATTATATGGAACTTTTTGTCGATTATATTTCTCTCCTAACGGCTATGCGTTTTTTGCACCAAATGGGACCTACAAGCGGTCTTTATTAGTAGATGCCAAATGCCTTGTAACTACGGGTAAAAATAGGTTATGCTCTAATTGGGGCCTAAGCCCTGTCTTACATAAAATTTAGTTTAGTCTGTTTAGTAAATAGGTCAGGTTCAAGCTTAGCCGCTTAAACTCATTGCCTAACCTATTTAGATAAATAGATAGGCATATTTTCGTACGGCCCAACTTACAAGGCTGACTTATTTAATTTTGTAACATCCCAAATTTTGGGATTTGGAGTCGGAATATTTTAAGGGAAATTAAGTTGTGAAATTTTCCCTAAAATAATTATGGAATTAATTATTTTAAAGTATATTTTCCTATAAATTAATGACAAATATTTAGGTAATAACTTATGGCCCAAGTATTTTAGAAATAATATTTTATTTGCTCAAATGAATAAATTAAGAGAAAATCCTTAATGAAATTAAGGATTAATTTTGGATTATCTAACTATTGTTTGCAATAAATGGGAAGGACTAAATTGCATTGTAGGAAATCAAGTAGGTTTTTATTTTTAAGAAAATAGACCCCACACTCCTTGCATATTAGACACCACAGTCCACAGATATACACGACACACACACACTTTACATAAACACATACACCGGACCAAGTAAATACACACACACAGCGAGAAAAAAACACCACAGTCCACAGATCACGTGATTGTATAAAGCACGCACACATCCCTCCCAAACTCTATCAGCTTCCTTATGTCTTCCCCGTCGAAACACGTAAGAGCAGAGGAAGAAAAAAAAAAAAAAAAAAAGAGAGACAGACAGAAAACCAGCAACGCCACACACTCATTGTCAGCGTCTTTTGCTTCCGGCTAGCCTCTGAGCACACGCAAGAACAGATCACGAGCCCAGCGTTGATTATTGTCCTTCCCCCCTCGGTCCAGTATATATACATACTATTTGCTTATCTTTTATCATTCACGTTACCTGTGCCAAGCCGAGAGAGAGCAAGAAGGAAAGCAGAGTGTGAGCATGAGAGACTAGAAGTAGAGAGACAGAGACACAACGTGAGAGAGAGACCAAGGGACAGCACCAAATGAGAAGACATAAACGCTGGAACTGAGGCAGAAACTAGGGAACGTGGGAGGAATGCAGTTGAGGGAATCAATGCTCACGTTACATGCAAGCTTGAGGAACAACCAAGGTGAGTTCCTTAAGCCTTTCCCTTCTTGTTTCCATGGTTTATGCATGATGGGTTTGCTGGTTAAGGGAAGAAAACGTTGAAAACCAAAAACAACCCTGTTTTCAGATTCAAAAATAGAGCCATCGTGTGTGCTTCTGTTTCATAGGCAAATGTCCGTGTTTTTCCACGAAATTTTTATGGAAGATATTAGACATCTTAAACTTTAAAATAAGCCAAAACCAAGCTAAAACAGACATGTATATTGAGAGATATGATTTTCCAAAGTTCTGCCAAAAACTTGGAACTTTTCTGCACTTCCAGTAAACAGCAACTTTCGTGATTGATTTTGAAATTGAAAACATCTGTGTTTTTACTTGAAACTTTTTCAGTAAATAGTTGACATCTCCAACTTCCGAACGAGCCAAAGAACACCCAAAACAAAGATCTGTAGCTCAAGATATGATTTTTAAAAGTTGAGCTAAAAACCTGCAAAATTTTCGGTAGGGCTCTAGAGTAACAAAATGGCGTTGCATTTCGGACCCAGTAAAGATTTTATTTTTTACCTAAAATTTTCCAGTTAAATAGTAGACACATATAGGTTTAATTTGATAGGTAATTCGTCAAATTCCGATAAGAATCGAGGGAGATATGATTTTCCAAAGTTTAGCCGAAATCTGAAACGTTTTCTGCAACTTTTGGTGAACAGCGATTTTTGAGGTCGATTTTGAAATGGTAAACGTTTGAGTTTGTTCTTGAAATTTTTACAGTAAATAGTAGCATCTGAACCTTTCCAACAAGCTAAAGAACACCTAAAACAGAGGTCTACAACTTTAGTTATAATTTCTGGAAGTTAAGTTATAATTTTGGAAAGTTTTCTGGAAAACTTTGTATATGGCTTGTGTTTTCAGAAGTTTGGGAATTTACTCAAACCATAAATTGACTTTGTGACTTTAATTTATGAAAATAGACTAATCAAGGTTTAAGTAGAAATTGGAATCACTCTATTTGGAGTTGTATAGGTTCAGTTATGAATTTTCTAAATTCTCAGAAAAGTTAGAAGCTGAATTTTTGATAAGTCTTGAAATAGTCACACAAGTTGTTAAATTGAGCATAAGCTTTAAAGTAAATGATTTTTCTTTTGAAAAACCTGTCTATTAAAGGTAATAGAGACTCTAAAGTGATGAAGATAACCCTTCTAAATATTTTTAAAAGAAAATCATTAATTGATAATAAGCTATAAATAATATTATTATTTATTGAAAAGGGGATTATTATTAAGGGGATTTTTAGGGACTAATAGCTATTTTTCATCCTCTAAAAATAATTTGATAGCTAGTTACTTTGTGAAGTAAGAAGTGACTAACGACAATGATAAACGTTTATAGGCATATTTTGACACCTCCACTGATCCCAACAACGTCGGACGAGTAAGGATTCAAGCTTGAGATGGGTAACTATTATCTTATAGACTTGTATGTATGTATCTCATTCATGACTGATCATGGTTGCTAGATAATTTGCTTGTGTGTATCCTAGATATGGATTGGGGCTGCGTGTCCTAAGTACGGAGTTACGTGTTCCATAAAGGGCTGCAGTCCTTGGCCGTTAACTGCGGTTACGGTTTGACTTGTTTACTGTGAATTAATCTATACTTATGCATGTATTATACTGTGATTTCCATTTCATACCTGTATATGAGATTAACTGTTACCCCTGGAGTTCATTCATTTGAACTCCAGACCACACGAAAGAGACGGGTAGTGGTTTGGGATCGAGAGGCAAGATGAAGCTGTAAGAGATACAGCAGACGGAACCTTTTGGAAATTATGAGTAGTTAGGCAGAATTTTAACGTTTATCATTTGTCTGTTTTGGGATTACTGTATTAACATCCCCCTGTGGGATGGACTCGATTCGCGAAAAATTTACCCTCGTATTTTCAGACTTAGTTATTTTATGAAATTTTCTTTCAGCAATTAAAGTCGTCCAAAACATTTCGATGCCTGTGCACGATAACTGTGTTAAATTAGAAAGGGTGTTCCAAATTTTATGAATTATTTATATATTTACTAACTTAACATTAATTCTAACTCCTAAGTTTTACATGTCACATCTCTTCTTTTCGATCGCTCAAGATGACAAAACTAACTCATTCTTTTCCCCTTGATTGCTTTGTCCACTCAAGCATAATAATTGTATGAGTTTATTTTAGTGCCAAATGAAATACTATAATTTTAGTATAGGAGGAGTTTGTCCCAATTTATCTGAAAAAGGTAAAAGAAATAAAATCCAGTTTTACAATTTATGTGGTCGATTTTACAAAGTATATCTTATTAGTCAACAGACGATAATTTTTTCTTATTCCTACTTGTTCAAACAACTATTGTCACTAGACATTCTTTTCTTTTCCTTAATAAGCCCTTATATTACGATGTGAATAAATGTGAGGCTTTTCAGACATAATGTTAGATTGTGAATAAGAATGAATGGTTATATATGAATTTGGAGTATAGGCTATAAAGGTTATTCAAAAGCCTATATTTTAAGGGTTAAATGCCTAATTTGCCATGGAAGTTTTGCTAAGGGGGCGCTCAGCACCCGAAAGTTTTTTTGGTACCAAATTTGCCCCAGAAATATGAAAATGTAGCAAATTTGCCCATCCGTTAATTTTAACCGTTAAGTTTAACTGAGTGTACACATGGCATGCCACCTCATCAACCCAATAAAAGTTAAGTATCATTTTTGCCTCGAAAGTTTTCACAGAGAGCAATTTTTTCCCGGAAGTTTTCACTCAGGTGCAATTTTACCTCGGAAGTTTACAAAACATATCAATTTTGCCCTTCTTTCCCACATATTAAATCTGACTTTTAAATCAGTCAAAGACCACACATGTCATGCCTTGAAAAGGTCAAACTTGGAGTCAGAGAAGGAGATCCTTGAGATGTTGAGCTCAAGGCGGCCAGAATTTGTGAAGCCAAACTGTTTACAGGAAGCATCACTTATGATCTAAGCAAATGATTAGTTTATATAAACGTAAATATTATTGCTATTGATTTGTTTTACTGAACCAATTTTTAGAACAATTCATTTCTCGTTTTGCGTTTCATTTGGTTAGATCATAAGTGATTCTTCTTCTAAGTTTTGTGACAGACCTTTCAGTCCCTGTGAGCAGTTCGGCTTTACAAATTCTGGCCGCTTTGAGCTCAACATCTCAAGGATCTCTTTCTCTGACTCCAGGCCTTTAATTCTTTAACGCAAAACCCTTTAATTCTTTAAAAAAAAAAACAACGTATCTGAGTAGATTAAGGAGTTTGTTAATTATAATAATTATGGCATGTTTTTTCCTAGAACAACCTTGTTTAGGATGACTCTATGGCTGACTGATGTTTGGCTTCAATCTTGAACTGTCTAGAAAGAAGAACCCACAACCTTGTTGAGATAAAAGAAATGGGGCTTCAATTCATTTTATCCATCTTTATGTTTATTAAAAAAATTGAAAAAAGCCTGATTTCCTCATTAATACCCTTGTTTATCTTTGTTTATGCTTTTTTTTCTTTTTGTAATTTTCATGTTTTTGAATGAAAATAGTTTGCATAAAAAATGCTTAAAATTATTTATTAAAAATAAAAAACAGTACAAGATAGATGGGTGCACTATTAAATTATTGTTGAGAGAAAATTGAGAGGGAGTAATGTGGGGAATGATAAATATAAGAATCAAGTTATACATTTAGAATTAAAATCAACTTCTCAATTAAATTATATATTTTTGGACCAGATGAGTATAGACTTCTACGCCAAATATATCTATTACGTTTTTGGTGGAAGAAAAAGTTTAGGTGAGTTAGGTTTTGGGAGTTCACAAAAATTAGAACGTGTCTCAGATGTCTCTCTCATCGTCCTGTTAGCTGTTACTGTTAATCCCTTATTTGATCCATCCATCTGATCCTTCGCTGCATCAAGTCCCATTTTATCTATTTTCACCCTTCGTACTTATTCTTGGGAAAATTCTATGCAAACCCTATGGAAGAGACTTGATTTCAATTAATCTAAAAGATTTGATAATTGACTACACCCACAGGGCCATAGATCAAAATAAAATTAAGTTTTATAATTGAAAAGACAATGATATCCTTGTCCTATTTTTTAAATCCTTTAATTGTCTTGTAAATGTCACTATTTATCTTGTGAATCTTTAATTCCTAGATTTTTTTGAATCCCTTTATTAGTCTTGCAAATGTCTTTATATTATTTGTCATATAAATGTCCTTTATTTATCTTATGAATTCCCTTATTTATTTTGTGAATGTCCAAAATATAACATTTTTATTAACTCCCTAGTTTCTTTTGAATTTCCTTATTTGTCTTATAAATCCAGTCATGTATTTGTCTTGTAAATGCTAGTACAAAAAAAATAATAAAGTAAGATATCATTGCTTTTTACCAACAAAACTTAATTTTATTCGGACCAAAAGGTGGAGTAGGTTTCTGAATCTTTTAGGTTTAGGTTAGCAGGAATTAAATCTCTTTCGTAGGCTGGATGAAATTTTCCCTTATTTCTTTCTTCTTTGGTAGGTATATACCTAAATTAATATCCGCAGATCCCGTTTGACTTTTATGGTCCCTATACCCTTCTTTCAGCTCCGGAAATCTAGGTTGTCACTGGTATTCTTTGCCTGGGTTTTCATCCGACCTGGTGAGGAATAAATACTGATGATATCGGAATAACATACAGCTAGAGACAATGGATCATTAGCCACATAAAGATATGATATGTGAAATATTCTCATGGTTGCCGGCAGAATTCATCCTCAGGTTCAAGTCATGCTCTAAAGGTATATATGAATTCACAAAGTAAACGAATTTTGTAGTGAAGCAAACTCAAAATTTGACCTTACAAAATGATTCTTCATTTTTCATTCAAGCAGTGTTTGGAAGGAGTAGTTTCAAAACTGAAATACACTCATTATTGGTTGGAAACGAAGTATCATCATCATCTTTGTTGTCGTTCTCGTCTTCTTCTTCTGGTATTCCTTCAAACTTTCTTCCTTTCCTTAGTAAAAGGAACGTAAGAATCCACCTCTGTTTCATGGGACTGCTTCTATGTGAAATTAGAAAACCGAGAAATTCAGAAGAAGTAGAATTATTTATTTGTAACCCAGCAACCCAAACATACTCCCCAATTGTTGCACCACTAAGAGTCCATTTGTTATAAGGAATTCTCATCAGTTCCAGGGAACATAACTAAGTTCCCACTCTCAAAACCCGTTTGGCGGCGAAGGTTTCAGTAAGTTAGACTTCCCACCTTGCCCAATCTTTCTACAAACGTAGGAAATTGCTATCCCTTCAAAACTGGCGGGATTTGATTTGAAATTGTTCATGGGAGAGTGAATTTTTGGAACAAAAAAACCCTTTGAAAATTATAAACCACATCATCGGTGAGCTTGAAGAAAGGGGTTGTATCACCTGAATTTTAGACCCTGAGGATTGAGAATAAGCCTAAGTTAGGCAGACTACTAAGCCCGGTTCAGGAAGTATGACATTTCCTATACAAGTAAACATCCTTTGTGTTTTTAAGGAAAATAGGAAGAGAGGGAGACACTGGAATGATCACAATGGAACATGTGTCACTTCAGGGGTAAAAGAGGAAAAGCAAGGGCAAAACAGTCAGTTCCTTATCCCTAACATATTGAAAATTCATCCACCATGAGAGAGAAGAGAAAACCAGGTGATTTAAGTTATACTCCGGCTAAAACATGTTATGTAGGTTCCACTGGTGATTAATCGGAAAAAACGGGACCGATAAGGACCCATTAGGGGCTCCTTTGGACCAAGTAGGTCAAGTGTCGGGTCACTTCATGAAGTTTGGAGAATGGCACATAGGAGTGTCTATTCAAAAGGAAAAAGTATGAAAAAGATAAAGAAAAGTGCAAAAGAGAACCATCCTGATGGCCGGCGGGACTCACACGGACCGATAGGTCGGGAACTGGACTGAAAAGTGAGGAAAAAGGGAATTAAATATCTGAGACCCTATGTGTGGAGCCCCTTAGGCGTCACAAACTCTCTTTAATCAATGAAAATATTTACTTGGAAGAAAAGAAAGAAAAATCAGTGTAAAAGTCAAACCGCAGGACCCGCATTAAGAGAACAGGGGTAAAATGGGAATAAATAGGCAAAAATTGATTTGGACAGGTATGAGGGCCCAAAATGGCGTCACATGTGTACAAAAATGGAAGCCAAAAAGTTGGTAATTATTAAAGAGTTCTGGGTCAAAATCACAATTTTCAAAAGTTTCGGGCCAAAACGCGTAATTTACCCCAAAAGCATAGAAAAATCCAGATATTTTGAGCATGGTGCGCCACATGGCAGAGCCCTAGGACCCTCTGGACTTTTCTGGATTTTCTTGGAGGATAAGTCAAAAATTATAGATTCAAATTACTCCCTATCAGTCAATTACACCGGTTAATTCCAGAGTCAACTGGATCAATTCACCTTCATTAAAAAGGTGTTTTAACTTCATTTTTTCACCTTGGGCCACGAAATTTCCAGAGAACTCCAAGAGAACAGCCAGCCATCATAGCTAGGGTTTCCAAGCTCAAGATTCCCAGCTTCTCATCAATTCTCCGATTCCAGATAACACCGACAACTTCTTCTCTTGAGTTTTTATGAAGGAAAATTCGTGCAAATAGTGGAAGCATGGTTTTGGGGTTGTATTTTTGCATTTTTATGGTCTTCAAAGGCTCTAGAATGAAGTTTTGTATAGGGTATATATAGCTATGGTTAAAGTTTCCGAAGTCGAAAACACCGAAAACCCCATGAGAGGGCTTGCTGCCAGCTTCATCAAATCTGGGCAGTGATTCTTCTAATGTGTTTTTAAGAGGGTAATCGAACTTTTTAAAGCTGTAATTTTTTATGGAGAAACTAGACATCTGGGGCATGAGTTTACATATATAATATGATGGATTTGGATAATATTTACTAGGTGAAATAAATAGTTGAAAAATAAGTTAGGACAGTGAAGCGAATCTGGACCAGAGAAGATAAAACAAGCAACACGCCAAAATATTTGCACTTTCATGGTCTGGGTATATTTTTCATGTAGAATAGACTTATTAACGGTTCAAATGGCACTGGTTTCATATCAATATGATTTTTTTGGAATTTATGAAAAATCCCAGAAGTTGGGACAGAAACAGGGACCTTCTAGAAAACTCATGAAGGGCACGGATTTAACAAAAAATAACGTAAGGGCATTTCTGGAAATACTGAAAATAGTGTATTTTAATGTTTTAGGTCAAGGGTACTTCTAGAAGGGCCACAGAGCAAAAAGGTGGTAAAAAGGTATCCACCATACCAGGTAGTAACCTCTTTACTCCGGCACTTTTATGTGTTTGTTATATGTACTTGTTTGCCATATGTGTGTTTTTGTATTGTTAGCCAAATTTGCTGATGAGTATATATTTTATGATTAAATAGGTGTATTTTTTATGAGATTTAACTGGAATTATTGATGTTATATACCTATTTAATTATCTTTTATGAACGTTTCCATAACTGAATGAAACTTGGGATCAAAGAATAAATCAATATAAATCTACTCATATCCTATTTTTATTGTGCAGGAAATATTAGCTGATTTGGAATGAAGTAGAAAAGGAAATAAAAGGATATGCAATCAGTCAAACTTGATGGTCCCTGCAAGAAAATAGAAACAAAATCAATTGTGTGATCTGATGGAATAAATTACAAGATATGAGATATCTTTGTAATAAGAAAAGGAGAATCAGTGACCCAAGACCTAAATTATAAATAAGGAGGTAGAGAAAAGAAAAGAGCATAGAGAAGATCTGAGAGACACAGAACAAGAAGGAACAAGGAAGCAGAGGAGTAGCAGCTGAGCGTTTCGGTTCTCTTCATCATCTCCACGGAAGGACGAAAGGACTGTGGAGGCAACGGAGAATCTTTCTTTCATCTCTTTCCTTTATTCTTTCAATCTGAGTTCAATTTTTTTTTTTTTATGGATTTGAATAAAGCCATGTGTGGCTAGTTGATTTTGCAACCTAGAGAATCTATGAACTTGTTTGGGTTTTAGAGATTATTCCCACTTGTTAGTTTTGCTTAATTTTATTTCAGTTTATTTAATCCTGTGTTCATTGTTATTGCTTAGTGATTGGCCACTGTTAAGCATATTTTGGGGATTTAGGATTGAACTTGACGAAGGGAATCTTAAATTGACCTAGGGATTAAATAATGTGGAATTAGGTTTAAATCTAATGTGAGATTAGGTTTTAATCTAATTTGCGTCTAGGATAGACATATACCTAGAAGCTCCGCATAATCAAATTAGAGTGAGCCCGATTTAAAAAGCATCTTATTTAGTTGTGCGAGACATCACATAATTAATTAAGGTAGGTATATAAGTGGATCGAAAGGCATTTATAGACATTAATACTCTAGATTAGCTGATTAGGTTAAGTCAAAGTTAATTTAGTGGGGATAAAATATAGGAAACAAATAAGGGATTAGTGACTCTACGTTGCTCGTTTGATTATTGTGGTAGTTTTCTTATTTTTTTATTTTAGTTTTAATTTCTTTTATCTTAATTAAATTTAATTTGGTTTTCTCAACCTAAATGAAACTGTGAAATCAATGCTCAACTGAAGTTTGTGATATCAAGCCCTCATGAGAACGATACTTTCTTATCACTTTATTACTTGATACGGCCCATGCACTTGCGGAGTTTTTCTATAGGCTATAAAGTTTTGCCCTATCATTTGCATACAGAACATGTTTGTGATTGTGTCCCTAGCGCTGAGGGTGCCTGCTGGGGTCTGCCTACGTGGCGACTCTGTGGAGACAGGCTTGTGATTCCGGTAATTCTGGGGTCTGCCTTGGTAAGGCGACTCAACGGTCTGAGGACGTGATGTTGTTGTGGTAATTGTATCTGTTTGCATATTGTGGCATGTTTGGCACGTATATCCATGTTTACATACTCACATGGTTTCATACATACACATCACACATTTAGTGCATGAGTATTTAATGGATACCAAGTGGCCCTTAAGCTTTGGACTTATGCCTCAGGTTCAAGGTTCTAGCCACTGGAGAGGCGCTCTTGGGAATTTATTTCCCAAGGGACAAAACCCTAAGAGGAGGGGACAGTACTTGTCCCAGTGGGGGCCAGACACAATGCGTGCAGGGGGTTAGGCCTTGGGGACGGCAGTCGTGGGATTGGTCGGGTCCTCCACGGTGGTGGGCCGTTACATAAAAACCTGCCGTCCCCAGGGCCTAACCCCCTGCACGCATGGTGTCCGGCCCCACTGGGGCAGGTACTGTCCCCTACTCTAGGGGTTTTGTCCCTTGGGAAATTAATTCACAAGGGCGCCTCCCCCAAGTCTCGAAGCCATGACCTGAGGCATTAGTACATGCTTCATGGAGACTTGGTAACCCAAAGCTGCCCAAATTTTTTTGGGCCGCTTTTTTAAGGCAGGGCTGGACAATTTTTTGCTGGACTTAGGCAGGCGTATTGGCCATCTTGGCACCATGCTCACCCCTACATCTATGTATTCAAGGTTGAAGTCATATTCACTCTTAAGAATATAAATAAAGAGAACCACCAATAAATAAACATAGTAAATAAAAAATAATTGTGGATATAATAGTGTAACCTCCATATCATTAGTGGAGCGACTAACTTTTCACTAAGTGAAGAATTAATATTGTAACAAGTACCCTCAATGATCTATTAGGTAAACAAAGTTACAATACTAGTGGAGCTGGATTTATTTAGCTTTTATTCTTTTCATTGCACATTGCTATTTTTTTATTTAAGGGTTTATTTTTAATTAATGTATCAGTTATAATATAATAGTTGACTATTTTGAATGGAAATTACTATTCATTAGTGATAATGAAGTTTTAAGTTATCTTACATTTTATATGTCCATTTCAGTAATTTTACTAATAAAAAAGTGTTTTCCTATTTTAACATCCAAACAACATTTTTATTTAAAAGTGCTTTTTAAATGGTGCATCCAAGCATAAAATAGCTTAACTTCTAATTAAATCACTTTTTTAAAAAGCAATGGGAAAAAAGTCCTTGTTTTTAAGCCTATCCAAACGGGCAGTCTTGAAGAGGAAACCTTTAATCTAATAAAACATATTGGGATTAAAACAAAAATGACGAGAAATTAATAAATTGTAAAGACCAAATATTATATTAACATTTTTTAATATATGTAGTAGTTTACAATTTTTTTGCCAGCCATATTATAAATTTCATAATTTTAACTTTTTTCTATCATATTTAGTGAAATTTGTTTATTTATTTTTCGTTTAAAGAAATAAAAAAACATTCCAACAACATTGATAATCAATATTATAAATAATATAAATTTGAGAGATTAAATAAATTATCTGAAGTTATATTTTAAAAATTTTGAATGCCTTTTTTTCTACAAACATTTATGAGCGCATTTAATCAAGCACATAATTATTAAAAGAATTAATTATATTTTTTATTATATTTTTTATTTTTTATGTCTATATTAATTAATTAAAAATGTTGTTTTAAAAAAATTCTCAATGGAGTTAACGGTTGGCCTTAATGGTATGTTTTCAAAACGGATATTTTAAATTTTTTTAAAGTTGGAATATAATTCTTAAATTTTTAATGGGAGAATATTTTTTAAATTATATATTATTATTTAATTTTTCAATAGTTAACATTAGTAATTTTTCAATATTTAATAGCGTTTATGGATGGATACTTTAGTCAATTTAAAAAATTATAATGGCAATAATACATTTTATCCTTGATTACAGTATGTTTGCCTGCCCATTTATCAATCATAGCAGTGTAATCCTGGTTACGCCAAATGATTTTTAGTCATGATTACAAAATATAATCCTCTTTACATTACATAAATACAATCAAACATCATAATCAGTTTGTTAGGATTATATGCAATCTTTTCTTATGAAATTGAACCAAACAGATTATAAGTGTTTGAGATTAAGGAGTTGAATGTTACAAGTTTATATCAGAGCTAGGGGTTTTTTTACCAACATAATACAGAAACATAAAAAAAAATACCAAAATACTCCGTGCAGAAACATATTACCAAACTAATGTGGTCAATGGCGTGGGTTGACCTACGCCATTGATGTCGCAAATCAACGCCCGCCACCTAGACGTAGCGGGTGATTTCACACGCCACCTGTAAAGGTGGCGTGTGGACTTACACGCCACCCATAGGGTGGCATGTTGTCTTTTTATTTTTTTTAAATTAAAATTATATAATTATATATAAAAATATAAATAATAATTTTAATTAATAATTATGAAAATTAAAATATTTAAAATTTATTATAAATCTTAGGATACAAGACTAATAATTATTAAATTAATTAATTAGTGAATTTGTTATAAATAATGAGATGGATGACTAATTATTTAATATTTTTAGTTAGGATAAACTTAGTTAGAGAATAATTAATTAGTTAGTTAGAGAAAAAATTTCTAACTAATAATTAGTTAGAGAATTTTTTTCTAAAAAATATTTATTCTAATTAATTAACATAATAATTAATTAGAAAGGCACAAAATATTTTCCTCCAATATGAATGTACGCCCATAGATGACTAATTAGTTTAGACTTAATTATTTAATTAATATAAATGCACGCCCATAGATGACTAATTATTTAATATATTTAGTTAGGATAAACTTAGTTTAGAGTAAAATAATAATTCAAAAATCAGAAAATAAAGTTGAAAAACGAAACAGGTTGCTTCAATCGGCAAACTCTGAAACAGAAGCCGAACTCCAAATCTTTTTGTTTTTTCAGAAGAACAAGAACATCAAAAGCTTTATGTGAATTGAAGAGAGAAATGATAGTGAAAAAGCAAGAGCACTGAGAATGCAGAAACTGGCTCGTGTGGAGAATGGAGTAATCAGCCCCAGTTGATTCATACATTATTTGTTTATTTATTGTTCACTTTGTTTTCTTAAATTCGTTAATTGATTTTGTGTGTAACCACCCATGACAGACTGTGCCTTTATTAATTATTCTATTTTGTGCCTTTATCCTAACTAAAAATATTTTTCTAATTAATTATTATGTTAATTAATTAGAATAAATATTTTTTAGAAAAAATTCTCTAACTAATTATTAGTTAGAGATTTTTTCTCTAACTAACTAATTAATTATTCTCTAACTAAGTTTATACTAACTAAAAATATTAAATAATTAGTCATCTATCTCATTATTTATAACAAATTCACTAATTAATTAATTTAATAATTATTAGTCTTGTATCCTAAGATTTATAATAAATTTTAAATATTTTAATTTTCATAATTATTAATTAAAATTATTACATATAATTATTATCTATATTTTTAAATATAATTATATAATTTTAATTAAAAAAATAAAAAAGCACGCCACAAATGTACAACACGCCACCCTATGTGTGGCGTGTAAGTCCACACGCCACCTTTACAGATGGCGTGTGAAATCACCCGCCACGTCCAGGTGGCGGGTGTTGATTTGCAACATCAATGGCGTGTGACCACATTAGTTTGGTAATATGTTTCTGACACGGAGTATTTTGGTATTTTTTTTATATTTGCGTGCGTATGTGTTACAAAATGTTTTGTTAAAAAGAGAACATTCTTGTGCAAGAAAAATAATACTACCTCCGGTCCTAATTATAAGAGCTAGTTGACTTTCTTTTGAGAGATTAAGGAAGCTAAATAAGTTTCTTAATCATCTTATATGTTAAATATTCTTAGATTATATATTAGTTTATTAGTCAAACTAATAAGTTTGAAGGAAAAAATAAAAATAAAAATACTTTAAAGTAATTTAATTAGCTTCCTTAATCTCTCCAAAAAAGTCAACTAGTTCTTAGAATTAGGAGCGGAGGGAGTATCTTACTACAAGAGCACACAATCCAACATCGACAAATTTCTCAATATTTTGAATTCCGAAAATATTTTGAATTTTTATTTTAAAAACAAAAGTTGTAGAAAAATGTCATCTGACTTTTCTTCATCAGAAAAGTCTACGAGTGATCCATCAAGTATAGCCCCACAATGAACTCTATAAAATCTACTATCCATATTTTTTTTGCCTCACATCATGAGCTGAGAAAAAATGAACAAAAAGAAACCACAGTTATCAAAGAATTGTGTATTGTAATTCTCTCTAGTTGTTTCACTTTTGAGCTTGTATCGGAGATATCTCACCTCTGTGATGGGATTTTTGTTGAAATTTTTCTATGCATTATTGGCAACACTGCTGTTTTTGTTGCAAACAAGACTCGGTTTGGCCGCTAACGTTGAAGCAATAAAGAGGTGCATAGAGAGGGAGAGGGAAGCTCTTCTATCGTTCAAACAAGGCATCCATGTTGATGAATTTGATGCGCTGTCCACATGGAGGGACGGAGATAATGAAGACTGTTGCAACTGGAAAGGAGTTTCTTGCACCAATAAAACAGGTCATGTTCAAATCCTTGATCTTCATTCTTCGGAAGGTGGAATCAATATCTTTCATCTTCATTCTTCGGAAGGTGGAATCAATATTGTTTATCTTCATTCTTTGGAAGGTAGAATCAATATTACTTTGTTGAGTGAGTTACATGATCTGAAACATTTGGATCTCAATGGCAATTATTTCTATTCGAGTGAGATCCCTGAGTCAATAGAATTATTCACCAACTTAAGGTATCTCAACCTCTCTTATGCTAGTTTTGCTGGGAGTATTCCCAGTCAATTAGGAAAGCTTTCAAATTTGCTATATCTTGATCTGAGCTTCAATCGCTTTGATGGAGCTATCCCTTAGCAAATAGGAAATCTTTCCAAGTTGCAGTATCTTAATCTGCAACGAAATTACCTTGTTGGAGTGATTCCTTACCAACTTGGGAATCTCTCCATGTTGCACACACTGCAGCTTGGTAGCAATATGAATCTCATAGTAGCCAATCAGAATAATGATGATGTGGAGTGGATATCAAAACTCTCTTTATTAACAAATCTTGGCTTGAGTGGTGTGATTGGTATCAGCCATTCTCAGATCTGGCTGCAAATGGTGACTGGTAACCTTTTCACAAAACTAAGAGAATTGAGATTAAGTGGATGTGGCATTTCTTATGCCGACAACTTTCCTTTGTATGCTTCTCCTCTAAACTACTCTTCTTCATTAGTCATCCTTGATCTCTCTGATAATAACTTTAATAGATCATCATTATTTCAATGGCTCTTCAATTTCAGCTCTAGTCTTCAGGAGCTTTATCTCATGGATTGCAATCTTTTGACTGATAATCTTTACCTTCTATTTTCTAATTCTCATTTTCCTTCCCTCACTGTTCTTGGTCTCTCTTATAATAACTTGACGTCAGTAATGACCTTGAACTTTGGCTCCAATCTTCAACAGCTTTATTTAATCGATTGTAGCCTTTCATCAAATAATCTTATCTTTCCTTCCCTCACTATTCTTGATCTCTCTTATAATAACTTGACGTCAGTAACCTTGAACTTTGGCTCCAATCTTCAACAGCTTTATTTATTCAATTGTAGCCTTTCATCAAATAATCTTATCCTTACATCTTTCAATCCTAACCTTACTTCCCTTGTCCATCTTGATCTCTCTTCTAATCTGTTGACATCATCATCCATATACTATTGGATTTCCAACTTCACCTTCAATCTTCATGAAGTGTACCTCAGTGGTAACTTGCTTAACGGTTCCATTCCAGGTAGTTTTGGAAAGATAATGAACTCTCTTCAAGTTCTTGATATCGCCTCTAATAATCTCCAAGGTGAAGTCCCAAAATCACTAGGGAATATATGCACATTGAAGAGCTTACGCCTTTCGTACAATAACTTGAGTGGGGACCTTCCGAGTTTCATTTCTAATGCATCATGGTGCAGTAGACATTCCTTACAAAGCTTATATTTAGGAGCAAATCGATTGACAGGCATGTTACCTAACCTTTTGATTTTTCCCTTTTTGCAAGATTTGGATCTCTCTTGGAACCAACTCAAAGGAAAAATACCTAAAAACATTGGATTGATGTCGCAGTTGAAACATTTGTATTTGGATGGGAATAATTTGGTAGGCGTAATCACCGAATCTCATTTCAAAAATCCTTCTAGTTTGATGGATTTATCATTGTCTAGCAATTCATTGACCTTGAAAATTAACCCCAGTTGGATTCCTCCCTTTCAATTACAATACTTGGATATGGCTTCTTGCATGATAGGCCCTAATTTTCCAAATTGGCTTCGCTATCAACATCAATTATCATATTTAGATATTTATGATGGCAAGCTTTCAGGTTCTGTACCAAACTGGTTTTGGTCACTATTGGAAAGTATGTTACACTTGAACATCTCATACAATAATTTTGTTGGTAAAATTCCAAATTTACCACTCAAGTTTAATGAAAGGCCAAGAATAATTTTTGCTTTAAACAATTTTGAAGGTGCAGTTCCACCATTTTTTGGGCAAGCATCAAAAATTGACGTTTCCAAAATTAAATTCTCAAATTTGATTCCACTTATATGTACCCAAAGTGAAGATGGAGACATTGTCTTTTTAGACCTATCAAATAATCAATTGAGGGGGCACCTACCTAATTGTTGGAGTCAATTAAACTCATTAGAGTTTGTTGATTTGAGCAACAATAATTTGCCAGGAGAGATCCCATCCTCTATAGGACACCTAGTGAAGATGCAAGCTTTGGTCTTGAAAAACAATAGCTTGACTGGAGAACTTCCTTCAACTCTAGTGAATTGCTCCAAGTTATTATTATTGGATGTGTCAGAGAATAAGTTGTCAGGGTCAACACCCTCATGGATTGGAAAGAGCCTTAGGCAATTAGAAGTTCTAAGCTTACGGATGAACTATTTCAATGGTTGTTTACCTATGTATCTTTGTCACTTAACACAGATTCGGCTCTTGGATCTCTCTCATAATAAGTTATCCAATGAAATTCCAGAGTCTTCAAAATTTTACTGCCATGGCGCAAAAGCACGTAAACTTAACTGATAGTTACCACTCATATAGGATTAATATGTCAGGCTATTCCTATACCTTTGAAAATTTGGAATTCTTCACAACATTGACATGGAAAGGTGAGGATCAAATGTTTAAGAGGCCTGAATTGTTTCTTAAAAGCATTGATCTCTCCAACAATGCATTAACAGGAGAAATACCAAAAGAACTTGTCTCTTTGTCGGGATTAGTTTCCCTAAATTTATCAAGAAATCAACTAAGTGGAGAGATACCTATGAAAATTGGGAATCTAGAATCACTAGAATTTCTCGATTTGACCAAAAACAAATTATCAGGCCCAATTCCTTCCAATCTTGCTCACATTGATCGTCTTAGTGTATTGGACTTGTCAAACAACAGTCTCTCCGAAAAAATTCCGACAGGAACGCAGTTGCAAAGCTTTAATGCCTCATTTTATGACGGAAACTTTGATTTCTGTGGATTGCCTCTGAACAAAAAGTGCCCAGGAGATAAAAAGATGCCTCCACCTCAAGAAGCTAATCATGATGAAGAAGAAGATGTCTCATTATTCTCTCAAGAAGTTTACTTGAGCATGAGATTGGGATTCTTTGTTGGATTCTGGGCCTTTGTAGGGTCGTTTCTCTGCAACCAAACCTAGAGACAAGGTTACTATAGGTTCTTGAACAGAGTGACAGACAAAGTCCATGTCATGGTTGCAATTTAAGTGGTCAAATACCTCACCATCAGAGACTAGCAGGCTCAAGGTAATGATTTATTGTCTCTTTGTTGTTTTTCCTTCCATTAAACTCTTATCTCTAATAACAATGTGATAGTAAATTACCAGAGTCTATGTTAATATAAACAAACATTTTAACTTAACATGTTCAAATAAAAATAAGATTGTATAAATATTTTCAAGCTATAACATTTTCGGCTTTTGACTAACTTATGGGTAAACTAAGAAAACAACAATCAAGTAAACGTATCTACGGAATTAACTGGGAATGCTTAACACGATACTCTATTTCTTACAGGATCTGTTGTTTTTTCGGTTTGGCATCGGATGATATTTATGGTCCAAGTAATGAAGGGTTGAGACGAACTTATGTTATGCTTTGAAAATATACTGCACTTACAACAATGTTTATGGTCCAAGTAATGATTGTTATGTTTTTCTTATTGCTTTTTAAATATTTTCTGTTGTCTACTAATTGGGGGTGACTTGAAGCTTGTATGATTGCCCTCTTCACTTGTATCTGTTCTCCCAAAAATCTGAGAACACTGTTGGCTTCCATATTAACTTCGTTTACTAAGTTGATGACTACATAGAACTCTAGTATAACAGTATAAGTTTTGAAATGATTTTTTTTTTAATACTTAAGAGATGAACATTAAATAAAATGAATGTTACAATGGGGAAACTAATACGAGCAAGTCATGCGCATACAGATCCATTACAAAATCAGGACATTCATTAAACAAACGAGATGATGAGATTCCATTCTTAGCCAACGCGTCAGCCACCTGGTTTCTCTCCCTATTCACATGAAGCAACTGAATGCACCAGTTCCATTGCATCAGCTCACTGATTCTCCACAACAATAAACTGCTCCCTCTGCCATCCACCTCCGTTAGCAAATCAATGACTTCCTTAGCATCCGATTCAAGCACCAGCTGCCTAAATCCCAAATCCCAGGCTATAGACAACCCCTTCACTATTGCCCATTCCTCAGCTTCTACGACAGAGGATATGCCTAAAGAATGGGAAAAACTTGCTATCCATCTTCCTTCATTATTCCTAATAACTCCCCCACATCCTGCTCTGCTACCAAACTGGGACACGGTACCGTTGACATTAACTTTTACCCAGTCCGATTGGGGAGGATTCCACATCAGATCCGCCAGAGAACCCGACTCCACAACATCCCCCTCCCCCTGTTTTTGGACAAACGACTCCCAACAATTAAGCACACACTCCATCGGATTACTTGGCTTAACCTTATCTTCATTAAATACAGAATCCTCTCGCCACAGCCACAACTTCCACATGGTGACACCCCAAAGTAGCTCCCAATTCCCATCTCTCGAAACACCGAGGTCCCTTTTAAAGTTTAATCTCCCTCAATCTTTCAGACTGGGACGAAAGAAAACAGCAATATCATCCAGGTGTACCAACCTTGTCCACACCTTCCTAGCGTAACCACAATCCCGAAGTACATGCAAAACATTTTCAATTCCATTTCCACAATCTGGGCACACAGGAGAAACCGTAGACCAGACACTCCTCCAACTATTAGTAGGGAGCCTATTATTAAATGTCACCCACAAAAAAACTCTAATCCTCTCAGCGCCCTTCCAATGCCAAATACTCTTAAATAAAAAATGATAATTAGCATGAGACTAATACTCTAGAAGGTTATCAGCACTTTTAATAGAAAACTCAACATTATTAGTATCCTTCCAAATCAAAACGTCATCACCAGCTGGTAGGAGGGGAGGCATAGTGGCAATCAATCTCTGAATCAGATAGCTAAGGAGAATGTCAACGAGCCTAGTAAAGTCCCAGCAACCTCCACCACCCATTCTGCCACTGGACTATTAAGTTCCATCGGTGAGAGGGTATGTCGGCTAAATTCCCTAAGAGGTTTATCATCCGTCAGCCAAATATCCAAGAAAAAACTGACCGACAACCCATTGCATACCCTCCATTTAGAACCCCGATCCACTAGCTCCCGTTGACGGACAATAAATTTCCATAATAGGGAATCATTCCTATGCCAAACCAACAAATTCTCCTCATCCCGATACATATATTTTCTTTGAATCACCTCGGCCACAAACCTTTAGCCCCCTTAATCAATTTCCAAGCAATCTTAGCCCCACAAGCATCATTAAGTGAGGATAACTTGCGGAAACCAAGTCCTCTTTTTATTATTTGTTTAACACTATTACCAATTGGGATGATTATGTGGACCTATTGGGCCTGTTTGGGATGGTTGCAGGGGGAGAAAAAAGTCCTGTGGTAGTGAAAAAAGGTAGTTGGTATTTTTTATTCCTATTTATTTCTTTTTATTAATAATATTTTATCTCAAACTATCACATAATATACAATAATATGTGTGTGTAATATTGATTGAACCATATTTTTACATTATTTTTGGATCATTAGATTAGGTTTTATAATGCATTTCACATTAGTTATTGAGCTTAAAATTAAGTTCTTATGATAAATTGAGATTAAGGGTGAATACATTAATTTAGGGTTAAAAAGGGAAAAATTGTCAAAAAATGTAATTACTCTTAATCATTGATTTTTCTGAGAATATTTAATGTTGGATTAATTATTTTGGATTGTAAATGCCTAAAAGATTAGAACAAAGTTGAAAATAAAAGGTTTAATTCAAGTTGCAAAAGTTTCAATTGAGTTCTAAAAACTTTTAAACTTTGTACTTAAGTCCCTTCTTCAGAAGTTTTAATCTTTGCAGCTAGGTCCCTCTGCACTAAACTCAGCGTTTTTGGCCATTTGCAATTAGGTCAGGTGAAAGCAAATTGGGCAGACCCGTGAACCTTGGAAAGACCCGACACATTTCATGGAGATTAAAGATGGAGACATAGGCGATTTTTCACGGGGGGATTCACACGCATACCTGGACCGAGAGCATCATCGTTCTTCTTGGAGATCACAGCTCCATCGCCGACGACTTCATCTCTTCCACCATTGTCGCCGGCGACTCCCTCTCACACCATTGTCCCTTCACCGTTATCCAGAACCAACGCCACCACCATCTTCTTTGTTCAGTCGACCACACTCAGACTTGAACGCCTTTTTCTCTGGACCTTCACGGTGGTTTTGAAAAATCTAGACCTTCGACCTCCATTAACCTCCCCTTCACCAACCCACCATCTTCTCCACCACAGCCACCTTCACCGAGAGCAGAGAACCAGCGACCCTCACTATCACCGTTAGCCATCATCAACGCCTGCACAGTCGACCATTCACTCTCAGATCTTCACGACTCCACCTCCCTCCACCCATTCTCACGCACACAACCCTCACCACACCTTCATCATCATTCACCATCGTCATTTCACCTCATCTGCCATAGCTGTAGAATTTGAGCTCGTTGGAAAAGAATTCGAAACCATGTGTGGCTGATTCCTTTTGTCTCTTGGAGATGGATCAAGTGGCTTGAGTTCCAGAGCTCATAGGGGAGTTTTTCCTATCATTCCATACTCTAGAATTATATATTTAATTGCTTAGATTTAGGGATTATTGTGTATGATTCTGGAACTGAGATTAATGATTATTGTCTCTATTGGTTTGGTATTTGTGATTGGGATTGGATATGTAGTGTGATTATTATATGTATTTAAATTGCCTTGTGATTGCAATGAGACTATGTTGATTAGCATGATATTGTTTAATTAGTGTGGTTGATTTGTGCATTTGAGGGACTGATTGGTACTCAATTTCAAGAAGACTCATATCTACTTTATTCCAATCTTAATTACACATTAAGTGGTTTTAAACAATTTCTTAAGAGGTAGTAGTTAGCTACGATCGTAAGAGCTGCTATTAATTGAGAACATTGGACTTAAGTGATATCTTAAGGTTTTTCTAATTAAGACTTTATGATTTTCAACTCCCATACTTTTTGAGCAAGGATAGTCACTTCTTCATTACCAAGAGCATCCATTATCTATATTTCCATCCCATTTTATAAAAATACCAAAAAAATAATAGTTAGCATTTAATTAAATTACATTTTCATTTTAGTTTATTAATTTAAAAATAAAAAACCCAATCCCCCCTTGTTTTCATTTCATTTGCATGACATCTAGATTATTTAGGATTCAATAAAAGGCTCCTCGAGAAGAGAGAACAATCCTAGATTTGCCTATACGCAATTCTTGGTTAATTGTTGATTGTGGACCCCAAGGCTAATGACAAAAGGTCTTCATCAAGTATTCAATAAAATTTACACCTTTTTCAATCATTTTTTTTATCTTAGTTGACTTTTATCAAATGCTATGCCAAACAAGAGCTCATCTAGAGGAGAAAAAAAAGTCACTTCTGTCACCGCTATCCCAAACACAAATCACTTCAGCAATCTGACTCTTAGAAAAAAGTCCAGCAAGAAAAAAAAAAACCCCCCACTTCTACTACCGCTATCCCAAATGAGCTCATTGATTGAGATAATTAGCATTGAAGACATATATTTGCGATTGATGAAAAGGTGGGAGCATGCCGAGGAAGGTGTTGTCCAGCAGCCTTTGAAATTGAAGATCTTCTATTGAGGAACGAACCAAGAAGAGAGAATACCAACAATGAACTGACGGCTATATATTTAGGATTGCTTTGTATGATTTGGTAATTAACGACTACTCTAATATAAATCTCTTGCTTCATGCTTGAGGACTAGATGAAGGACATTTTGGTTCGAACAAAGGTAAATGATTGTGTGATCTTTCTCTCTTTTCTCACTCCTTTTATTTATGATTTGTTAAATTATATTTAAAAATTAATGGATAGAATCTCACATGTGTGTCACAATAGTCATAAAAAAATGATGTTTTTGTAAAATAATTAATTTCTTTCTTAGATTACTTCTAAATTAGCAAGTCTCAAGAGATTATGTTGTAACGCTATATAGTTCGTTAAGGGATATTTTCCAGAAATAAATAACCATCTCCATAAATTTACAAATTCAGGGAGCAATTATAAATCTTAAAAATTAGTTTGATCTATCTAATCTAACATATTTCACAAAGTTTATAACTTTTTATAACTCAAAAAGTAGCCAAATATTTTTTAAATAACTGAAAAGAAGTAGTAATTTGACGGTGATGCTACAATCAAAGACATTCAGTTGAATTATTCAGATCAACATAGATCACAACAAGTAACAATTTTCCCAAACTTGAAAGATAAAGTTTTTTTTTTTTAAATGTAAGACAGATAAAGGCTTTGGAACTCGCAACGTGTCAAGAGTGATAATGGTTTCAAACTACTTTTTTTTTTTGGTGAAATCAAACTACTTACTTTATCTCGATGTTGTTGAATTTATTTTTCTTTTTTGTTGAGTTTGAAAGGAGGCCGAACTGGCCCTGAATCCACCATCACCATTGTACGAAAGGATCCTTTTGCCAATAGGGCAATGCACCAGGCCCATCTTTTTTTTTTTTTTTTGATACAACCATGTGCATGTTGTTGATTTTTCTAATATATAAGACTTCAACTTTCCTAAAAATTTATACTTATTTTTTATTTCAATTTTTATTAATGGGCTTGCATAGTTCTAATAGGATTTGAGCTCTTGCCTTTGCAATTATTTTCCCCCTAAAGAAGGAGAAGTTTCTTCATCCACTGCAATTATTTTTACTAAGCTCAAAGCAAAGAGAAATACAATTGGATCTAGCGGGACATTAAATTTTTTAGTAGATGCAGTTTACTGTATTTTGTTATTATTCGATAACTTTTTCAAAGGCTTTTTTTTTCGGCAAAAAATAGTATTTTATTAAAACTAATCATACAAGTCCAAAATAAAATGATTGCAAAAAGAAAGCTCAAATACATAACAAATTGTTAAAAAAGGCTTAAAGAAAAGTCAGATGTTAAGGGCCTTTTCTAGTATTATTTTAGAAAATCTTGTACTTACATAATTGTTAACGTGTACTGATATAATTGTTAATGTGTACTGATTTAATTGTTAGGATAATGTTGTTAATGTCTATTGATTTAGTTGTTAATCTTAAACTGATATAATTGTTAACGTTTATAAAATAATATCAGAAAAGGTATTAGAGCTTCTTTTGACTTGTGACTTTTTCTTAGGCCTTTTTTTATCAATTTTTTGGTTACTTGGGTCTCGAGGGGTATTTTCCCTATTTATGATTATTGGTTATAGTATTATTGGATGGTCAATTGACATTATATGTCAATATATTAAAGAAATTGTAAAGAATGTTGGATAAGTATATGATTATTTTATTAGTGATTCAAAGTATTGAATCGTTTTTGGATAGAATGAATGTATGATACTATGACAATAATTTAAATTATTTTTAATTTTTTCCCACATCAATCTGGTTCCGAGTTGACTTCAAGCTAGCTCATTGACCCTTGACTCATTGCCTCAATCAGTCCAAAGGCAGGTCCAGATTTGACAAGCTTGATTCATGGTAATGCTCTACAAACGATATTCAAGATAAAACCGCTTCTCAACATTTCATATTTTCTTTTATCTAAAGTCCCACAGAAGATAATTTTCTCAAATCAAAAATATAACGTGCTAATAAAAAGTACATATATAATTCAATTAATTAATATTATTAAAATCTGTCAAAAGCAAGACATTAACATCTATTATAAGCGAAAAGTTGTTACATCTCGCCCAGCAAAGAGAATTTACCAATAGATTAATAGCCCTATACTCAAGCCACCAGTGCAGTCAATCTCTAAAATCAAAACATCACAACACATTAAATTGTAAACTAATTGAAAGGTTAATAAAAATAATTTAGAGACTTAAAGTCTCTCTAGAAGTCTCAACTCTTATCTTTGACCATTATCAATCAAGCCAACACCAAAATTAGCGTCACAATCACATTATTAATATTAACTCAATATGTAACTTACAAATCAAGCTCTATTTCAAATCTTCATATAACCTCCTAATTGTTCACTTTAAAACAAATCTCTGAAATTCTCAATTTACTACCATAATTCAGTTTCTCTATTTCAATCATATTTTTATCATCCAATAATCATGTTTCACTAAAGTTATTGACAATTATAATTTCCTCCATTCATCCTTAAATCCCAAAAATTTACTGACTTTAAATCTTTAAGAAAAAAATCACATGAATAACTATTTCTCAAAATCATCATTCCAATTCATTTCTTTCTTCCATTAATTTTTTCTTACCTATTAGAACCATTCAACTATAACTATCTCTTCAATTTCTTCAAAAGCACCCAATTTCCAACACTTAAAGTTTCATCCACAATTTTATTAAAACATCATATGAATATCAAATCAAATGAAGGAATGAGGACCCAATTTCATCTCCTCCCCACAAATCAAACACGCTTTTAGGGTCTATTTGGTTGGAGGGGATGGTGGGATTTTAGCCTCCTCCCCTTTTTTACAACATTAAAATTTTAGGTCCCCTCCAAACCCTTCTGCCCAATTTGGTGGGATTTAGAAGGGAAGGGTAATATTTTACCTAGCCTTGACCATTATGTCCATAATTCTTTTTAGTATTTTCAAACTACCCAGCATCTTTTCTTCTTCCCAACTAACACTGACGTTGCTTTCTTCACTCCCACCACCATGCACTATTTCGTCTTCTTCCTTAACTTAATTATCTATAGCCTTTAATTCTAACCAAAAAAAAAAAAAAAAAGTTATACTCCGTCCACTACAAAACCACAAAACTTTGAGGTACACTTTTTTTTGGGGGGGGGGGGGGGGGGGACTATTTCGTCTTCCTCCTTAACTTAATTATCTATAGTCTTTAATTCTAACCAAAAAAAGAAAAAAAGAAAAAAAACAAAAGTTATACTCCGTCTACTACAAACCACAAAACTTTGAGGTATACTTGTGCGAGTACACAGTGATTGTGTGCCTGCATCAAAATGTTAGCTCATTGCAATTTTTCTTATTGTGTATCTTTATATTATAATTATATCATTTCCAGTTTTTTATCAAAATAATATTTATAATAAGGGTAAAGGATTTCTTCAGTCATTGGAGATAAAATTATCTCCAGTGACCCCAAAACTACGTCGTTTTGGATTAATGAAGGGTGTTTCCGTAATATTGTTTATTTTTTTATCATATGAATTTTACTAAAACATCCTTCATTAATTCACCTAAAATTACAAACACACCCTTCATTAATCCAAAACAACGTAGTTTTTGGGTCACTGGAGATAACTATATCTCCAATGACTGGAGAAATACTTTTCTCTTATAATAATTATTTTATATATTTGCGTGTACATTAAGTATAACTATAATTATTGGATATATTATAGGAAAAATTGCAAAAATATATCACTTAAGCTTCAAAATCATATTAAGAACAATAGTAATGAGATTAACAATAACGGTAAAGCAATTAATAACTTGTCTTTGTTAGAAAATCACCTATTTGGGATTTTGAAGTTCAAGTATTATTATCTTGATATTTTTGCTATATTTTATTGGATATATTAGCTATTATAATTGTATTTACACAATTTTAATAATTGTAAAATTATGTTTTGGTATATTATATTTTATTTCAAATTTTATTTAAATTTTTAAATTTCAACAAAAGTATGAAAATAAAATACATGGGCAAAGTTTTCTATATAAAAATATTTTTCATCCCTTCCTTTCTGAACCAAACAAAGTAACATTAAACCTGTAATCTTTCTTCTTTATCAATCCAAACAAAGTAATATTAACTGAGATAGGAGGAATGAGTCCTGCATCATAAATGCCATGGGATAATGAATAAGAAATTACAATTTAAATAAATAAATATAAATATTCAAAATAAATATAAAATCATTGTAGATGTAGATATTTGATAGATCGATCGCCAACAGTTATGGGATAATGGATGATGTCCAGAGTTAGAGAAATATTATGAATACATATTTATTTAATTTCTTTTAGATAGTTTCTATTTTATTTAGGATATTTTTATGATTTGTTGGGTAGTCCTAAAGTTTAGAAGCTTTCAAATTTTAATCACTTATTTTTAGGTAGTTAGTTATTCATCGTTAAAGCTCAAATGTTTCTGAACTTTGTTTACTACTTTGAGCTTAACTTTAAAAATATATAGATTTTTTGACTGGGTCTTATTTCGTTGGAAATTAGAATCAAAGAGCTTCTGTATCTTCCTTTCCTTTCCTCCTAATTTTTGGCTGTACCAAACGAGCGGTAACAACTCGGGATATGCATTCTTGCTAGAAGATGTGGGAAGTTAGGAATTACTGCCTTTTTGCCGCCAATACATGTTCATGTTATATATAATTGATAATACTTTAAAGAATTTCTATGAATTTATATTGATTTTGAATAAATTTAACTTTTATTTTTTAAGAAATATTGTAATGTTATGCCTTTTTGGATGATATTCTTTTATATTATATAACTCTTTTTGAATGAAATTCAACTTTTATTTAAGAAAATATATTGTAATGCCTTTTTCACTATTCTGGACGATCGAGTTTTTGTGATATGATAAGGTGAACTTTGAACACATGCTGTTTTTTCTGATAAAGGAGTGACCACATGTTATGACCATAATAGTACGTTTTCTTTTTCAAAATGTTCGGATCCAATTCCAAATAAATGAACACGGGCCTCTTTGAGCTGTATGTTAAAAACAAATTCAAATCACATCGAGAAAATATTTAAAATTTGATATTCTTATAAATAAAATCTATTTTGATCTATATTTTATATTTGTCTTTTTTTGGCCAATTATTTTATATGTATATATAAACATACTATTTTTTTAAACAAATCATTAAAATTTTAAAAATATTTAATACAACTCTCCGTCTTCAAAATTATTAATTACTCTTTTGTTGCTATTCTCTCAGCTTGATGCAGACAAGAAAATGATACCCACCCTGTCACCTTTTTAAGTGTATAGACTTTGTCTCATGCATATTGGGAATTGTGTAGTCATCGTTTAGCCCAAATGAAACTCTATTACTAAATAAAGTCTACTTTGTCTTTATGACGTGTAAAATTGATCGCAACACCACCAAATCATTAAGTCTATATAGTCAAAGTCAAGAAACTAATTAGCATGTTAGTCTATATAGTACAACACATTTAGAGCTTTCCAACAAGTCCTTAATCATGTCTATTGAATGAGTATGAGTATAACATGCATTATGAATTTTTAAAGTTAAGGTAAATAATCTGTTCAAAAACAAAAACGAGTTTAGAAAATGAATTAACTGTATGAATTTGGACATGATCTAGCTCAAATTATATTTTTCTCACGTTAATAACTTTAAGAGATTTCATATGAATATTGGAGCACCCTCATATAAATTTTTTATAATTAGTTATGATTTTTTTAAAATTGATCCACAAAACTGGAAATCCCAACTCAATAGTAATAACCAATGACTAAAGTGTAGATTCTAATTTGTGAGCTTCAATTAACGATTCACCTAAACCATATCTCTTCCAAATACTTAGTAAATGTGTTAATGATTCACTAAAAGGTTCAGGGTTTGTTTAGATTTAATGATGATAAGCATGGTCACGCAAAGTCAAGATAGAACTCCTCTTTTACATATACCTCATTAATTATAAAATTATTAATGAAAAGCCAGATTGGGGCTACAAAACACCAACCAAGCACTTGGCATATTGTTAGATTCAAGGCTTCGAAAAGATTAAGTTGGGTGAGCGATTTAATGTCTGAGCAGTATATTCTCAAACATTCCATTTCAGACCCGAAACCGAATTATATTATTGTTGGAATCTAATCAGAAACGCGGAAGCGTATCGAACCACGTGATGTAGGAAAAGATTAAACCGTTCATCGTTTTGATTACCTGGATATTGAAGAGTGATCTGAAAGATTCTCCGCGAACAATTCTTGTCTACGAACAGTCCTCGCTCTGTGATTGATCTTCCAGACTATCTCTCGAGGGGGATGAGGTGGTTGTGTGGGCAACCGTTCAGATGATGAACGTCTGCCTCTAGGTTTTTGTTTCTGATGAGAGCCTCCTGACTATTTTTGCGGCCGTCTATTTTCAAGTAGGTTAAAGTGGGTTTATATAATGCTCCACCCAAGACCTAACCCTAATCCACATGGGCCTTAGAGTTCTTGGGCTTAAGTGACTAAAGAGCACATTAACCCAACAATCTCCCACTTGCTCTTTAAGACACAAACTTGAGTTCGCAAACCCAAGACCATGTAGCTCATAAGCCATCGTCATCTGATAATATACCTCATCCCTTGTCTCAAGCTAGCCTGGGGACCTACCATTTGTCATTCATCAAGGCTCATGATAATCTACAGAAGATTATCTAGTTCGGTGCTACTCCACTAAAAGCCCGAACGTGATCTCCAAGAATAGTGACACTTATAACAGAAATATGCATTACCCCTTTATAGAATGTCTATAATTGATTGACTAGTTTTCTGTAACCCAATCAATTATTTATTCCCTTGACTTTGACAGTTTCTATAATGGATTGCATGCACTGGCCAGTGTCTTCAATATCCAGGTACCGAAACATATCAAGGGGACATTTCCTATAAATTCCATGTTGTTTATCTCATAAACACCGATAGCTAAATAGTCTCAATCCCAAAATACCGAGTTGTTGGTCGTCATATAGATGAGACCTCACCCGTTGGTAAATCAAAGAATGAAAAAACTAATTGACTACCTGTTTAAAATAAACTTAGGATTAAGAGCAACTACATAACTATAGTTATCTGGAGATTTGATTCCTGATGACAGAAAGAACAACCTTAATCAAATCTCTCCTTGATCCATTCAATGTAAGCATTAACTCACACCAATGTTTTATAATGATTCGGACAAAACCATTTCATAAAACATTGCAGCCTAAATAAAGTGCCCAACTTAATTTAATAGCTGTGAACCAATTCATCAATTGTGAGAACCTATGCCCATGTCCTCTATGAACGTATTCATATGATCATATACTCCACAATTGATCCGGACCTTCTAGTTTTAAATAGTGTGCGAAATAAATGAAAAAACACTCCATTTATTAATATTCAGAAAAGAAATGCAATGTCATAATGTCTTGCTTAAAAGCACAAAATAACAAAGTGAAATAACAACTGCCTAAATCTGTAGCAAATCTGGAATCCTCCTAAGACCCATAGATGAAACATGCCTCTCGAACACACGCTCAGGCAAACTCTTAGTAAAAGGGTCAGCGAGATTCTCGTCCGATGCTATCTTTGCTACCACTGTATCTCCTCTTTTAATTATTTCTCGGATCAAGTGGTACTTCCTCTCTATGTGTTTTTGTCTCTTGTGACACCTTGGTTCCTTGCACTGTGCTACTGCCCCACTGTTGTCACAGTAAAGTGTGATAGGACAATCAACACCTGGCATCACCTGAAGGTCTGTCAGGAACTTCTTTAACCATGCAGCTTCCTTTGCAGCCTCAGAAGCAGCTACATACTCAGCCTCATTGGCAGAGTCAGCGACACATGATTGTTTTACACTTCTCCAACAAATGGCACCGCCATTAAGGGTGTACACATATCCCGAGGTAGACTTTCTTGAGTCAATATCTCCTTGGAAATCTGAGTCCGTATAACCAATGGTTTCAAGACTCCCACTTGAGTAGACCAACATATAATCTCTCGTTCTCCGTAGGTACTTGAGTATATGTTTAACCGCTACCCAGTGTTGCTCTCCAGGGTTCGATTGGTACCGGCTTACTACTCCCACTGCATAGCAGATATCTGGTCTAGTACACAGCATAGCATACATGAGACTACCTACTGCTGAAGCATAAGGTATCCTACTCATGCGTTCTCTCTGCTCAGGAGTTTGAGGAGATTGCTCCTCAGAGAGATGAATCCCATGCCTGAAGGGTATAATTCCCCTCTTTGAATTCTCCATGCTAAACCTGGCAAGTATTTTGTCAGCCAGGTTTTTATGCCCAACAATACCTCTGTATCATTTCCGATAAGGAGTATATCGTCCACATAAAGTACCAGAAAAGATACCGCATTACCTTGGATTCTTTTATACACACATGGTTCATCAGGAGTTTTCTCAAAACCATAAGACTCAATGGCTTGATCAAATCTGATGTTCCACGACCTGGACGCTTGCTTAAGTCCATAAATGGACCTTTGCAACTTGCATACCATTTCTTCTTGCCCTTTGGCTATAAACCCTTTTGGTTGCTGCATATAGATTTCCTCTTCCAAATTTCCATTTAGAAAAGCAGTTTTGACATCCATCTGCCAAATCTCATAATCAAGATTGGCTGCAACAGCTAAGAGAATCCGGATGGACTTGAGCATGGCAACCGGCGAAAAGGTTTCATCATAATCCACTCCTTCTCTTTGGGAGTACCCTTTCGCCACCAATCTAGCTTTGAAGGTTTCAACCTTCCCATCCGATCCTCTCTTTCTCTTGTAAATCCACTTACACCCAATGGGTCTTACCCCTTTAGGTGCATCTACAAGACACCAAACTGAGTTGGAATACATAGATTCCATTTCACGATTCATAGCCTTGTGCCATTCCTGAGCATCAACATCTCCTAGTGCTTCGTCATAACTCGTGGGATCACCATCTTCTGCGATGATGTCATCCTGATTTGACTCACCCAGCAAGAGATATCTTGCAGGTTTACGAATCAATCTCCCACTACGACTTTGTCGCATTTGATGTCGTGCATCTACAGGGGGGTCCACATTTTGTGGGTTAACAATTTCTAGATGAGGACCCTCATTAGGTATATTAACCAATTCATGATTTTGTTCTTCATTTAGTTCAACATCATGCTGAACTTCTGGTTCTGTCTCATGTTGAACTTCTGGTTCTGTCTCTGGTTCCTGTGTATGTTCAGATACATTTTCCCCTCTTTGAACAACCACAGGAACAAAAGCTGGAACCCCTTGAGGTTGTGGTGAAACTTGATCTGAGACTAGTTCATCAAGAATAACTTTACTTCTTGGCTTATAGTTTGTCATATAGTCCTCCTCCAAGAAAGTCGCGTGAGTGCTCACTATGACCTTCTTTTCTTTTGGACTATAAAACAACCAACCTCTGGTTCCTTTAGGATAGCCCACAAACATGCATACTTCAGTACGCGAGTCCATCTTGTCTGGTTTCTGTTTCAAGACATGTGCCGGAGCACCCCAAATCCGAATGTGATTCATAGTGGGCTTAGACCCTTTCCACAATTCTATTGGTGTCGTTGAAACTGACTTCGATGGAGCTATGTTCAATAGATACATAGCTGTTTCTAAGGCATATCCCCAGAATGAATCAGAAAGTGATGAATAACTGAGCATAGATCTTGTCATTTCTAAAAGGGTTCTATTTCTCCTTTCAGCAACTCCATTCTGCTGGGGTGTCCCTGGAGAAGATAATTGTGAAACTATCCCCTCTTTGGTCAAGTAAGACCTGAACTCTCCAGATAGGTATTCACCCCCTCGATCAGATCGAAGAGTCTTAATTTGAACACCTAGATGCTTTTCTGCCTCAGCCTTGAACTCTTGGAATTTTCCAAAAGCTTCAGACTTGTGACGCATCAAGTATACATGTCCAAATCTAGAGTAATCATCAGTAAATGTGATGAAATATTGATACCCGCCTCTGGCTTGGACATTTATTGGTCCACATACATCAGTATGTACCAATTCCAGCTGAAGTGTGGCACGTTTTCCCTTGGCCTTGAAAGATCTCTTGGTCATTTTACCCTCTAAACAGGATTCACACACTGGTATTGGTTCAAAGTTCAGGGATTTTAAAATCCCACTTTTGACCAAACCTTGGATCCTGTTAGAGTTAATATGACCCAATCTCAAATGCCAAAGATAAGTTTCATTGGAAACTTTTCTTTTCTTTGACAAATTGATATGCTCAACATTATTTAATTCAACATGATTAACTTCACAGGGAACAGGACTAAGGAAATAAAGACCATTAAACTTTACACCAGAACAAATAAAAGAAGATGAACTTCTTATTGAAACTGAGGAATCAAACTGAACTGTCAAACCACGTTTATCTAAACAACTAACAGAAATTAAATTCCTCTTAAAGTCTGGAATATATAAACAGTCTTCTAAAACCAAAGTTCTGTAATTATTAAAAGATAAAACAACTTGTCCCACTGCTAGTGCAGACACAAGCTGCCCTGTTCCAAGCTTCAAATCTCGTTGTCCTCTGCTCACAGGCAAGCTATGTTTGAACCACTGCAAAGAGTAACAAACATGGTTAGTGGCTCCTGAATCAACGATCCATTTATCATCGTGATTCTCCACTAAACAAGCCTCAATCACATTTAAATTACCCATACCTGGTTTATTCATTTTTGGGCAATCTTTCTTCCAATGCCCCTTTTGTCCGCACTTGAAGCACTTGCCTTTTGGCTGCTTCATTGCAACTGATTTGGCAACTGGAGTACCTGATTTCTTCTTTTTCTTGTTCTTGTTCTTTCCCTTGGGTTTCCCCTTAGGTTTCACAGAACTTTCACTAAATAATGCATTTCCTTGCTTGACTAGAGTCTGTTCAGCACTCTCAAGCTCGTGCATTAGTTGAGTGAGGTCAAGATTCATCTTGTTCATATTGTAATTCATCTTGAATTGGTTGAAGTATTCAGGTAGTGATTGTAAGAGAAGGTCAACTTTTACTTCTTGTTCAAACTTGATACCATGGTCATCAGCCTTCTTGAAGTTTGCTATCATTGTTAGACAATGATCCCGCACACTTCCTCCAGACATTACTGTCTTGGTGACTGCACTCAGCGCATTTTGCCTAGCAGAACTGCTAGGTGTAGCAAACATGGCATCCAGAGTCTGGAGCATGGTTGCTCCACTCTGAATTATGTTCATTTGCTCCTGAAGGTGACTGGCGAGACTGGCCAAAATGTAGCAGCGAACTGACACATTTGCCTTCTCCCATCTATCCTTTTCCTGCTGAAAACGAGTCCGAATTGCATCAGACGCATCCGCAGCAGGCAGCGCTGGCATAGGGGTAGTAAGAACAAAGTTGAGCTTTTCATATTGAAGAACAATATCTAAATTGGTTCTCCATTGTTTGTAATTTGTACCATCCATAGGTTTTTGGCTCAAGATTGTAGCTAAAGGATTGAAGGAAGACATTTTTCTGAAAAAAGCACACACTAATTTCAAACTTTAAAAATTAACAACAAACAGAAAAATTGCTAGTAGATTCTAATAACTACTAATCGTTCATTGTCTAACAATCCATCAGTTATCTTTACAAGACTTACGATGGGCAAGATTCTTGTAAAACTAATATTGTTGATTTGGGCCTTTAGTTCCATTGCCAGAGCCTCGATGGGAGGGTTAACAATTTTACCAAAGTTGAATGTATTTAACCATTGTTTACTTTCAAAAAATTATCTTTAGTATCTAGGTGTTGCCGACGATGGGCCGTACAAAACTTTACTAAAATTTTGAAAATATTGAGGTTTAATCTAGCGAAATCCGATCATCCTTATCCGATGGGGCTTCAGCGACAACCATTTCACTAATAAACCCACAATGGAGCTCGTAGGTTTTAAAAATTAATTTAAAACCTTCACCCATTCAATATTTTAAATTTAGAATTTTCAATTTCCAAGAATTTGTTCAATTTAGAGTGAATTATTAGGTATCTAAAATCTAGTTATGACCATTCTAAATAACCCTCAAACTACTCTAAAAGGTACAATTCTCTTAGGAAATTACCTGGATTATTCGTCTAGATCTTAATTCTACAATTATTATTCTAGATTTTAATTTAAAATCATAATAATTGATAATTAATGTCTAGATTTTAATTCCACACTTAATTAATCCAATTATTATTCTAGATTCCAAAAATCATAATAAATGATAATTAATGTAGATATTTTAATTTCACAATTAATTAATTCAATTATTATTCTAGATTTCAAAATCATAATAAATGATAATTAATGTAGTGGACAATCCAAAAATTCTCGCATAATAACTATCATACTAGTCGAAAAAACATAATAGTTATCATGCATTTATGACATGTGATTATGCAACAGTATGGCATCTTCCTATTCTATATGGCATGTTATTTCAAAATCACGCTAATTGCACATATAATTCATACAATTAAAGGCATTAAATTAATTTAAACAAATAACTTTAATCCATGGCTTCCTAAAAAATTTTAACATTTTTACAACTTTGGAATTTCTCTTTTGTCCATCCCATAGGATTTATCTGAAGCCCCTTTAGGGTATCTTTGAGCCCAAAAGCCCAAAAACCCAATCCTTGGCTAGAAACCCTAGGACACAAAAGAGGAACCCTAGCCTTCGCCTCTGCCACGCAAGCATCCGAAGTCATCTCAGCACGAAACTCCAGGGGAAGGACCGCCATGGGGAGACGATCAAACGGCCGCCAGAACGGCCCCAATCCGAAGCCCCACGCGCCCCCACGCGCCGCCAGAAGTGGCTGCGCGTGGCCTTCACGCGCCTGCAAATAACAGGTGCGTGTGGGCGCGTGGCTGAGTATCTGGGGAAGTTCCGACCGCCATGTTGTTCGTCTTTCCGTCCTCTTTCCATCCATATATGGTTTGTCAAAATCCGAGGTCCAGAGGTCCACGAAAAGTGTCGTACAGTGTTGATCGCTCATATTCTTTACGTTTCTTGATCTCCAACTTTTACAAGAATTCGAAAAATACATAGAAAATCGAAAAGAAATAATAAAAGAGCAAGGAGGAAACCTAATCATATGGGATTAGCCTCCTTGTTACAACTCAAGAAATACACGATATAAACTATCCATGGATTAAAGTGCTTGTATGATTTATAAACAATTAACCACCAAGAAATCGATAACAAATATAGAAAAAGATGCCATCTTTTCCAAAATTAATTTTCGAAAAACAATCACATGAAATTTCAAAACTCGGTTCTTTTCCTCATCGCTACGGGCTCTGATGCCAATTGTTGGAATCTAATCAGAAACGCGGAAGCGTATCGAACCACGTGATGTAGGAAAAGATTAAACCGTTCATCGTTTTGATTACCTGGATATTGAAGAGTGATCTGAAAGATTCTCCGCGAACAATTCTTGTCTACGAACAGTCCTCGCTCTGTGATTGATCTTCCAGACTATCTCTCGAGGGGGATGAGGTGGTTGTGTGGGCAACCGTTCAGATGATGAACGTCTGCCTCTAGGTTTTTGTTTCTGATGAGAGCCTCCTGACTATTTTTGCGGCCGTCTATTTTCAAGTAGGTTAAAGTGGGTTTATATAATGCTCCACCCAAGACCTAACCCTAATCCACATGGGCCTTAGAGTTCTTGGGCTTAAGTGACTAAAGAGCACATTAACCCAACAATTATAGCGCTCAATAAATGAGCCAGAGAACTCATGATTCGGGGAGGATCTCTTTGAAAGTTCAAAAAGTGGAGTGATTCAATTATTGTCAACCACAACTTAGGTTGTGTTTTTTCCTCTCATAAGACGCATAAAAGAGATAATAACTTGAAAATTGCTTAAAATTATACTGATTTTTCTAATCTTCAAATCTTATGATGTTTATTACGTAGTCTAATCAGATTTGTAGAGAAAGAATGAAAGAATTAAAAAAAATTACAGAGTATGTGAAGAGTTGTGATATTAGTGAAAGCTATATATATATATATATATATATATATATATATGGGAATATGATCTATACTATCACTGCATATAACATTAGGTGCAATGAGGCCTTTACTGCGTCGTTTCAATTGAAAAATGCGCATGAGTTATACTTGGTCAAAGATTGAATTATTTAATGCTTCAATTGAATTATTTAATGAGCATCTGATTCTGTAGCAATCAAGATTCACGCCCAAATAGAAAGGTTTGACGTTAGTAAAATTCACTGTTCTTCTTGTGATCTATATTTTTTTTGTGCATTAAAAAAAAACTCTTGTTTCCAACATTTATTTTATTTTTATCTTCTGGTTTCCCATGCGTCCAATATTTTGAAATAAATGGGAATACGGGAAATAGTTTAAAAAAAATTTGGTCAAAATATTGGACGCATGGGAAACAAGAAGAGAAAGATAAAATAAATGTTGGAAACAATAATTTTTTTTTATGCATCGTAAAAATAAAATTATAGATCACAAGGAGAACAATGAATTTTACTAATCTCAAACCTTCCTATTTGAGTGTGAATTGTGATTGTTACAGAATCAGATCCTCATTAAATAATTCAATCTTTGACCAAGTATACAAAAATAATTCAGTCAGCCGGGATTGTCGCTAATACAAACTCATGTGCATTTTCCATTTGAAACGGCGCAGTAAAGGCCTCACTGCACCTAATGTTATATGTAATGACAGTATAAATTATATCCCCTATATATATATATATATCTTATGATTCATTTTCATATACATATATTGATTCTTTACACGTACACAATTTATTGTTAAATTTGAACAAGATCAATAAATAATGAATTCAAAAACTAAGCCTATAATCTGTTGGTCCCAATTGCCACGGAAACTACACTTCTTCTCCAATATACAAACTTCGTATTTTTACTCTATATATCTATGTAGTAGTAGTCTTTAATTGGTCTGCACAAAAGTTTATAACAAATTAACGTAAGTTCAACGCATCTTCTACGTTGTAGACAAAAAAAAAAAAAAAAATGATAGCAACACATCTTCTCTTATGCATATGGGAATTGAGTAGTCGTTGATGAGCCCAAATGAAACTCAATCACTAATATAAAGTCGTCTACTTTGTCTTTATTACGTGGAAAAAATTAATGCTTAATTAGTCCAAATGAAACTGGACCATTAAAATGTTCAATATCGTAATATGAAGGTAAAATTGATAGTAACACTGCCAAAACTTTAAATCTATATAGTCAAGTCAATAAACTAATTAGTTTGTTAGTTGGACAAAAATGATAGCAACTCTTCAACTTTTCTAAGTCTATGGACTTTGTCATGAAAACTCCCACACGTTATTCCTACCAAGTCTAAATATATGCCCTACATACAAGGTAAGATCATGGACACACCCTGTGATCTTTATGGTTTTTTTTTTTTTTTTTTGATCATGCTGTGATCTTTATGGTTTAATACTATAATTTAGTACATGGCGCCAAAACAGATGACGGACTTTAGTGATTTTTATAGTTTTTTTTTTTCCTGGGTTCGACGCAGTTTAAATCTAAAACAGGTGAAGGGGCTATGAATTTACTCTTTAAGTTCTTGATTTTTTTATTTTTTTTTCCTAACAGATCACAGGGCCATGAAGTAAATTATGGTCTTGAGAAAATCAAGATCCAACTTTAAAGTTTAATTGTATGCACTCTCATTCATATTATAATGAAGTGAGAAAACCAGATATACAGTTAAATATTGATATTTTTAAATAGAAATAACATAAAATTATATATGTTTTATTTTTAAAATTATTTTTTTAAAAGTCTTTGTAAAAAGTTGATATCCGTTGGGCAACGCTGGTCTTCTGAACGCCTAGAATAAAAATATATATATAAAAATTTTATTCTTTTCTCCCGTTAAAGACTTTATTTACATATACCTTTTTATTAATTATAAAAAATACATGAGGCTTATATAAAATGAAAATAGATTTTGGATAACTCAAGTTAAAATCTTAAATAAATACTGCGGGCAAAAAAAAAAAATCTTAAATAAGTACTCATGTTCTATTCAAGGTAGAAAGAGCAAAAAAAATTTTGGGTCATATATATTTATAAGGCATTTTGTTAAATTTTTCATATAAATGTATAATTATGTCCTTCATTTATTATTATATTGACTTTGTTCATATAAAGTATAATATAGTAGTATAAAATAAGTATAGAACTGATAATTGTTTGAATTTCATGGAAAAGTTAATGAAATTTAAGATCTTTCTTGATCTGTGTGAAGCAAACTGAAAGTGCCTTATTAATAAAGTTGAGAATTTGGTTCTCAACTCTTATATACTTCCTCCAACCCCTTTTTATAAGAATCCAAAATTTTAATTGTCTTGTCTTTTTCATAAGAGCCTAACAAAAGTTGTCTCAACGAGTTTTTTTTTTTTCATTTTACATATTGCATTAATTAAAGGATTATTGATGCTTATTTTATTCTATTTCTCTCTCTTACTTACTCCTTATAAATAAGAGCATACTTAGAAAAAAGTTTATTTCAAGACAAACTTATTATTTTTAACTAATTTTAGCTTTCTTAAACTGCGTAATTTAGTTATCAGGTTCTTATAAATAGGACTGATGGGAGTATGAAACAATTCTTGCAAAAGTTCTACGATTTACCCACAATATTAATCTTTCATATGGCAGAAAATTAATACCTCTTATCCGTAAAAAAATCAATTATATTGTGCCAAACATATTAAAATTTATAAAATAGTTTTTAAATCAATTTTCAAACAGTAATTTCATAGTTTTTTTAAATGAAAACTAAGAACATATTTTTAAAATAAAAATTTAACCGTCGTATGTATAAGCATAGAGTTAAAACGAAATAAAAATTTAAAATAAAAAATATGAAATCATCTAACTAGCTAAGGGTATTAAGAGCGCGTCCAATATTTTTGGCAACAAGAACAAGTCAAATTTAAGTAAAGATAACCACGGTAGTGGCCATTGAGACTTGCGATTTGATAGAACAATTGTAAGTTGTAACGCGACTACATTCGGGGAGACAGTATATAAAATAATGAAAATGACAAAATGAAAATATTTAACATTGCATCTGCACCGTTCTAAAAAAAAGAAAACATTCTTGAGCACACAATCCAACATCGACAAATTTCTCAATATTATGAATTCCGAAAATATTTTGAATTTTTATTTTAAAAACAAAAGTTGTGGAAAAATGTAAGTTGGTCAGTTTTAGGTTGAAAACAAAACAAAAAAACGCGCGGAATGCAAACAAATTGCAGAGGAAAAAGTGTGCTCTGAATTTTTTATATTGCAATGATAATAATTCTGATTATAATTATATAAATAAATAAGCGACTGAATTGATGGAAACAAATCAGAAATTGAAGGAGCAACAAATAAGGAGGTGAATTAATGAGAATAAAATGCAGCAACAAATAATCCGAAAATAGAGGGACTGAATTAATGGAAATAAAATGCAGAATTTAATAATTAATTATTATTCCATGACTCCTTCCGGCCACGAGTTTTGAATTTGTTTTTTTTTTTTCCCCAACGAGAATTGCAACTACCATGCAAAGAGCTTCGACAACAAATTCTGGCGAGTACTGAAGAATATTACGCACTCGGCAATGTTCAGGGTCTCCTTGGCCAATAATCAGCAACGATGTGAAGATCATTTCAGATATTTGTGGAAGTTGCCAAGATAGGCTCCACCACCATTTGAATCTCGCCTCCAACATGGTTCATCTCCTGCACTTCAATTTAAAAATTTAGGGGTAAATTTGTCTTTTCTATTTTCCCGCCTGCCATGGAAGATGAGGTAGTGGGATACCGCCAATTCTAGGGCCCGTTTGGTACATAGAGTCTGCGGGAAGAGAAACATACATTAGCAAGTTCCTCTATTTGGTACACATTTTAGACAAATCTTCTCAAGAATCCAAGTTTTTGGGTCCACCAATCTTCACTCATATGTGAGAAGATTAGATCCCAACAAAAATGGTGGGATCTCAACTTCCAACGTCACTATTCACATTTTTTTGACAAATTTACTCTTCAAATTTGAACTTGACAAAAACATTTAAACTTAGTGAAAAAGTTCGAACTTGACAAAAAAGTTTGAATTTGGCAACCAAAAAAAAAAATTACTTGAGTTTAAACTTGACAAGAGCATATTTTTTAAAAATATATTTTAGCAAAAAAATTATTTCCTTTTTTATTTTGAATTAATTACTTTTGAGAGTAAAATGGACATTTCTTGATTCTTTACTAACTACTATCCCTTCATTTTCTTTCTGCCAAACAACTCATCTTCCCTCGAGTCATCTTCTCTCATTTTTCAAAATCATCCCTTCCTTTATTTTCCTTACTTTAAGTTCATTTCTCTCTCCACATTCTCCCCATACCAAACGGGGTTTAAGGGAATCTGATTTTCCCATATTTAAGCGAACTTTGGAGCAAACAAGAAGTTGAGATGTGTGAAGATTTGGTCGCTAAACATGTTTTGAGTCGAGGAACTTCCATATCTTCTTTTCCTTTCCTTTCTAATTTTTCGTTGTACCAAACGGGCTGTAACAATTCACCAGTATCCAATCTGGAGACTTCCTTTAAAAATTGGGATATGTATTCTTGCTAGAAGATGTGGGAAGTTAGGAATTACTGCCTTTTTGCCGCCAATACATGTTCATGTTATTTATAATTGATTATACTTTAAAGAATTTCTATGAATTTATATTGATTTTGTATAAATTTAACTTTTATTTTTTAAAAAATATTGTAATGTAATGCCTTTTTGGATGATATTCTTTTATATTTATGTAACTCTTTTTGAATGAAATTCAACTTTTATTTCAACAAATATATTGTAATGCCTTTTTTTTTTTTTGGTCAAAATTGTAATGCCTTTTTCACCAGTCTAGACGATCGACTTTTTGCGGTATGATAAGGTAAACACTGACCAGATGCTGTGTTTTCAGATAAAGGAGTAACCACATGTTAAATCGTTTGTCCATTTTCTTTTGAACCGTTTTTTTTTTTTTAATATTAGAAAGTTTAGATGGGATAGATACCGGTATCCTATCAGGATATGTCTCTAGGTTCAGAGAGTGCTTAGAGAGGTACTTATAGATCGCCCACCAACGAGGCCCTCCTATCGACCAACAGGTATTGAACCTCCTCCTTTTTGGGGTGAAGGCCGACGCCTTAGCCAACTATGCCACTCCTAATTGGCCAATCTCGAACCAATTAATAGTGTGTTGAATAAGTCAAAATGTTCTGTTCCAAATAAATGAACACGGGCCTTTTTGAGCTGTATGTAAATAATTTTTAAAAAAAACACACACACACACACAAATTAAAATCACATCGAGAAAATATTTAATTCTTGATATTCTTATAAATAAAATATATTTTGATTTATATTTTATATGTAGCTTTTTGGGCCAATTATTTTATATGTATATATAAACATACTATTTTTAAAAAAAATTTATTAAAATTTTTAAAATATTTAATAGAACTCTCCGTCCTCAAAATTATTAATTCCTTTTCTTTTTTTGCTATTCTCTTAGCTTGATGTAGAAAAGAAAATGATAGCAACCCTGTCACCATTGTAAGTGTATAGACTTTGTCTCATGTATATGGGAATTGAGTAGTCATCGTTTAGCCCAAATGAAATTCCATCACTAAATAAAGTCTACTTTGTCTTTATGAGGTGTAAAAAATTAATGCTTAATTAGTCCAAAGAAATTGGACCATTAAAATGTTAAATATCGTACCATGAAGGTAAAATTGATAGCAATACCAATACCGCCAAAACATCAAGTCTATATAATCAAAGTCAATAAACTAATTAGTAAGTTAGGGTCCATTTGGATGAGCTTTTTTGAGAAGAAAAATACTTTTTTAATGCAAAAAAAATACTTTTTCAATTAATTTATGTGTTTAGAAGATATTTTTTAAAAAAGTAAAAGTTACCAAAAAAAGCCAAAGTGCTCATTTTTTCAAAAGCTCCAATTTGAAGCTTAAAAAATAAACACTTAAAAAAAAACATTTTTTTTAAAAGCTCATCTAAATGGGCCCTTAGTCTATATAGTACACACATTTAGAGCTTTCCAACAAGTCCTTAATCATGTCTATTGAATAGGTATAGCATGCATTATGAATTTTTAAAGTTAAGGTAAATAATCTGTTCAAAAACAAAAGCTGAGTTTAGAAAATGAATTAATTGTATGAATCTGGACATGATCTAATTCAAATTATATTTTTCTTATGTAAATAACTTTAGGAGATTTCATATGAATATTGGAGCCCCTCATATAAAGTTTCTATAATTAGTTATGATTTTTTAAAATTGGTCCACAAAAATAGAAATCCCAACTTAATAGTAATAACCAATGACTAAAATGTAAATTCTAATTTGTGAGCTTCGATTAACGATTCACCTAAACCATAGCTCTTCCAACTACTTAGTACTAAATGTGTTAATGATTCACTAAAAGGTTTAGGGTTTGTTTAGATTTAATGATGATAAGCATGGTCACGTAAAGTCGAGATAAAACTCCTCTTATACATATACCTCATTAATTATAGGGCAAAGGAGCGATTTTACACACGAAGTTTGGCCCCAGGAGCGCCCAGCATCACGAAGTATTTTTTGGAGCAAAAGTACACACGAAGTTACGTTTTAGGAGCAAAAATACCACCGGCCGTCAGTTGACCGTGAGTTGACCGTTAAGTTGGATGGAATGCTGACGTGTCGCTGACGTGTCGCTGACTGGGACTGACATGTTGACGTGGACAATGACGTGGATGCTGACGTGGAATTAAAAAATTAAAAAAAAAGGAAAAATTAGAGAGAAAAATAAATAATTAGAAAAAAAATTCCAAAAATTAAATTAATTCGAAAAAAAATTAAAAAAAATGAGGAAAAATTTAAATAATTAGGAAAAAATTCTAAAAAGATAGGAAAAAATTGAAATAATTAGAAAAAAAAATTAAAGTAGTTCGAAAAAAATTTAAAAAATTCGAAAAAATTAAATAATTAGGAAAAAAATTATAAAAATTATAAAAAAATTCACAAAAATTAGGAAAAAAATTAAAATATATAGAAAAAAAATTAGAAAAATTAGAAAAAAATTCAAAAAATTAGGAAAAATTCATAAAATTAGGAAAAAATTCAAAAAATTAGAAAAAAATTAAAATACCCCTGCTAGTGGGCCCCACCACTGATCACCCTACCGCCAGCCACCGGCGGTGATCGGTTGCCCTTTATTATATACTCAGCGGCGGTCGAATTAGTTGATTTTACTTATTTTTCTAAAATGCCTTAATATAAATTCTGTACCTCAACTACCTTATTGATTTCACATAATCTCTCACTTATATCAATAGGCATCTTTTAGGAAGAAATTGACAAAATTTAGAATGTTGTAATATAATTAGGACTAAAACAAACTCTCAAATGTTGTCTTATAATTAAGACCGGAGGGAGTATATAATAAAGGGAAACCGATCGCTGTCGCCGGCCGGCGGTAGGGTGGTCAGTGGTGGGGCCTACTGGAGGGGGTATTTTAATTTTGTCTAATTATTTTAATTATTTGAATTTTTTCCTAATTTTATGATTTTTTTTCTAATTTTTTGAATTTTTTAATAATTTTTTGAATTTTTTTCTAATTATTTTAATTTTTTCCTAATTTTTGTGAATTTTTTTATAATTATTTTAATTTTTTTCCTAATTATTTAATTTTTTCGAATTTTTTAAATTTTTTTCGAACTACTTTAATTTTTTTCTAATTTTTTCCTATCTTTTTAGAATTTTTTTTAATTTTTTTCCTAATTATTTAAATTTTTCCTCATTTTTTTCTATTTTTTTTAATTTTTTTCGAATTAATTTAATTTTTGGAATTTTTTTCTAATTATTTATTTATTTTTTCTAATTTTTTTGAAATTTTTCCTATTTTTTTGAATTTTTTAATTCCACGTCAGCATCCACGTCATCGTCCACGTCAGCATGTCAGTCCCAGTCAACGCCACGTCAGCATTCCATCCAACTTAACGGTCAACTGACGGCCGGTGGTATTTTTGCTCCTAAAACGTAACTTCGTGTGTACTTTTGCTCCAAAAAATACTTCGTGGTGCTGGGCGCTCCTGGGGCCAAACTTCGTGTGTAAAATCGCTCCTTTGCCCTTAATTATAAAGTTATTAATGAAAAGCCATATTGGGGCTACAAAACACCAACCAAGCACTTGGCAGATTGTTAGATTCAAGGCTTCAAAAAGATTAAGTTGGGTGAGTGATTTAATGTCAAAGCAGCATATTCTCAAACATTCCATTTTAGACCTGAAACTGAATTATATTATAGCGCTCAATAAATGAGCTAGAGAACTCATGATTCGGTGAGGATCTCTTTGAAAGTGCAAAAAGTGGAGTGATTCATTTATTTTCAACCACAACTTAGGTTGTGTGTTTTCCTCTCATAAGACACATAAAAGAGATGATAACTTGAAAATTGCTTAAAATTATACTGATTTTTCTAATCTTCAAATCTTATGATGTTTATTATGTAGTCTAATCAGATTTGTAGTGAAAGAATGAAAGAATTAAAAAAATTACAGAGTACTCCTTCTAGTTCTTATTATAAGGCACAAACTAGTAAGTTTATTTAGTCTTTTTTATAAGGTACTTGCTTATTCCCAATGAACATAGGAAGAGTGGATCAGGCACGGACGTAGGAAGAGTGGATGTTTTGTTCGTTGTTCTTATGTCGAAGTCGAACTTATGGAAGATTGTAGAAGGAAAAGAATTAGGGTGGTGGCCACAAGGAGAAGAGAAAAATTAAAGGGGAAGGAGGCTCATGAGGGAATTTGCAAAGACTAATGAGAGAAGGGAAAAATTTGGAGAATGACAAGGGAAGGAGACTGACTGAGAAAAGCAAAAAATACAATTCGCTTTTGATTTTTGAATTAACAATTTATAGGACTGAATATAAATTAGGTCTTAAAAAATTTGAGACCGGATATTATTAAAATTAGGTCTTAAGAATATAATATCTTAAAAGTCAAACTTTTAAGACTGGATTTTTTAAATATTAGGTCTTAAAATTAAGATTTTTAAGATCGGGTATTTTAAAAGTCCGGTTTAAAAAATTCTTTATATTTACAAAACTGTCACCGCTCATACTTTTAAGACCTAATGTTTAAAAGTCCGGTCTTAAAAAGTTTTTCATATTTACGAAATTGCCATCGGTCATACTTTTAAGACCTAACATTTAAAAGTCCGGTCTTCAAAAGTTTTTTATGTTTACGAAATTACCACGGCTCATATTTTTTAGACCTAACACTTTAAATGTTTGGTCTAAGAAATTCTTTATATTTACGAAATTGTTACAGGTCATACTTTTAAAACATGATCCTCTATAATCCGATCTAAATGAGGAGGTCTTAAAATCCATTTTTGTACTAGTGATTGTTAAATTTGAACAAGATAAATAAATAATGAAGGGTTAAGAAGCGATTTTACTAACAAACGCGATTTTACTAACAAACTATTGGTCCAGGAGCGTCCAGCACAATTAACTATTAAGTGGACCAAAAATACCAACAAACTTTTAAAAAAGGAGCGTCCAGCATAACGCCGTTAGCAAAAAGTTAACCTCCGTTATCTAAGGTGCAGATTGGCCAATGAACTTTTACTCTAGGAGCGTCCAGCACAAAATTCTAAATTTTACTAAATTAAATAATTTTTCTCAATTATTATTATTCAAAACTACTTGTATAGATATTTATGGACAAAAATTACTCATTCTTCAATTTTGCAAAAATTATAATTTGCTAAAATAAACAAAATTTTTAATTAAAAATATGATTATATGATTTAAATAAAACTCAAAGTGTTTTATAATTTATTATATATGTTAAAAAAATATGATTTATTTTTTTTACTTTAGAAGAAATTTATGTGAGTTAAAAAATTCATTTAATATTAATAAAATTTAAAAATTCTATTACATCCTGAAAGAAATGAAATGAGTTTCATTTTTACTTTTATAAAAAGAGCTTAATAGATATTAATGTTGATACTCAATAATATAAGTTCGGCAACTTAATGATATATTTTTTAATTGAATGACCTATCGCTTATATAGATATGAGACTTTCGTTGGCCAAATTGCTCCTTGACCTACTATTAAGTTGTCGTTCCTCAAGGCTCTTAAGTTATCTTTTTTTTTTTTAGCAAGTCTCATATTCATATCAAGTTACCAGATTTATATTATTAAGTATCAACGTTGATATCCATTAAACTATTTTTATAAAAATAAAAATTAAACTCATTTTATTTCTTTCAAAATGTAATAGATTTTTAAATTTTATTAACATTAAATGAATTTTTTAACTCACATAAATTTCTTCTAAAATGAAAATAAATCATATAATTTTTTTTGGTTTAACATATATAATAAACTATAAAACACCTTGATGTTTATTTAAATCATATAATTATATTTAAAAAATTTGTTTATTTTAGCAAATTATAATTTTAACAAAATTAAAGAATGAGTAATTTTTGTCCATAGATATCTATACAAGTAGTTTTAAATAATGACATTGAGGAAAAGTTATTTAATTTAGAAAAATTTAGAATTTTGTGCTAGGCGCTCCTAAAATAAAAGTTCGTTGGCCAATTTGCACCTTAGATAACGGAGGTTAACTTTTTGTTAACGGAGTTGTGCTAGGCGCTCCTTTTTAAAAGTTTGTTGGTATTTTTTGTCCACTTAATAGTTAATTGTTTTGGATGCTCCTGAGCCAATAGTTTGTTGGTAAAACCGCTCCTTAACCCAATAATGAATTCAAAAGCTAAGCCTATAATCTGGTGGTCCCAATTGCAAACTACACACGTCTTCTCCAATATACAAACTTAATATTTTTACTCTATATATCTATGTAGTAGTCTTTAATTGGTCTACACAAAAGTTTATAACAAATTAACGTAGTTCAACACATCTTCAACGTTGTAGACCAAAAAAAAATGATAGCAACACATCTTCTCTTATGCATATGGGAATTGAGTAGTGGTTGATTAGCCCAAATGAAACTCAATCACTAATATAAAGTCGTCTACTTTGTCTCTATTACTTGGAAAAAATTAATGCTTAATTAGTCCAAATGAAGCTGGACCATTAAAATGTTGAATATCGTAAAATGCAGGTAAAATTGATAGTAACACCGCCAAAACTTTAAATCTATATAGTCAAGTCAATAAACTAATTAGTTTGTTAATTGGGCAAAATTGATAGCAACTCTTCAGCTTTTTAAGTCTATGGACTTTGTTATTATTGATGTTACCTCATGAAAATGAGTATTTTCGTCCCACACGTTATTCCTACTAAGTCTAAATATATGCCCTACATACAAATTAAGATCATGGACACCCTGTGATCTTTATGGTTTAATACTATAATTTATTACATGCTGCCAAAACACACGGACTTTAGTGATTTTTATAGTTTTTTCTTCTGGGTTCGACTCAGTTTAAATCTAAAATAGGTGAAGGGGCTATGAATTTACTCTTTAAATTCTTGATTTTTTTCCCCATAACAGATCACAGTGCTATGAAGTAAATTATGGTCTTGAGAAAATCAAGATCCAACTTTAAAGTTTAATTGTATGCACTTTCATTCATATTATAATGAAGTGAGAAAACCAGATATACAGTTAAAGATTGATATTTTTAAATAGAATAACACAAAATTATATATGTTTTATTTTTAAGATTATTTTTTAAAAGTTTTTGTGAAAAGTTGATATCCGTTGGGCAACGCTGGTCTTCTGAACGCCTAGAATATATATATATATATATATATATATATATATATATATATATATATATATAAACAATTATTCTCTCTCCCGTTAAAGACTTTACTTACATATACCTTTTTATTAATTATAAAAAATACATGACGCTTATATAAAATGAAAATAGATTTTGGATAACTCAAGTTAAAATCTTAAACAAAAACTGCCGGCATAAACAAAAAATTCTTAAATAAGTACTCATGTTCTATTTAAGGTAGAAAGAGCAGATTTTTTTTTTTTTTTTGGTCATATTTATAAGGCATCTTGTTAAATTTTCCATATAAATGTACAATTATGTCCTTCATTTATTGTTATATTGACTTTGTTTATATAAGGTACTCCCTCTGGTCCTTATTATAAGGCATCAATTAGCAAGTTTATTTGGTCCTTTTTATAAAGCACTTGCTGATTCCTAGTGAGCATTAATTATTTTTTTTTCATGTCTATCCATAATTAATAAGGGTAGTTTGTGAGAGTAATAATTAATATGATATTAGAGTGTAGGGTAATTAGTAGGGGCAATATTGGAAGTTACTTAGATCCTATGACAACTTTATTGACTTTAAATATTTTTATTGATTTGTGAGAAAAGTTAGTTAGTGTCTTATAATAATAAAGATAGAGGGAGTATAATATAGTAGTATAGAATAAGTATAAAACTGATAATTGTTTGAATTTCATGGAAAAGTTAATGAAATTTAAGATCTTTCTTAGTTTGTGTGAAACAAACTGAAAGTGCCTTATTAATGAAGTTGAGAATTTGGTTCTCAACTCTTATATACTCTCTTCAGTTCTTTTTATGAGAACTCAAAATTTTAATTGTCTTGTCTTTTTCATAAAAGCCCAACAAAAGTTGCCTCAACATTTAATGAGTTTTTTTTTTTTTTTTACATATTGTATTAATTAAAGGGTTGTTGATGCTTACTATATTCTATTTTGTCTCTCTTACTTACTCCTTATAAAGTTTATTTTAAGACAAACTTTTCTTAAAAAAACTAATTTTAGCTTTCTTAAACTGCGTAATTTGGTTATCATATTTTTATAAATAGGATTGAAGGGAGTATGAAACAATTCTTACGAAAGTTCTACGATTTACTCTCAATATTAATCTTTTATATGGCAAAACATTAATACCTCTTATCCATAAAACAATCAATTATTTTGTGCCAAACATATTAACATCTATAAAATAGTTTTAAACCAATTTTCAAATAGTAATTTCATAGTTTTTTAAAATAAAACTAGGAACATATTTTAAAAATAAAAATTTAATCGTTGTATAAGCATACAGTTAAAATGAAATAAAAATTTAAAATAAAAATATGAAATCATCTAACTAGCTAAGGGTATTAAGAACACGTCCAATTTTTTTTTGGCAACAAGAACACATCAAATTTAAATTTAAGTAAACTAATATTGGAGATAACCACGCTAGTAGCCATTAGGACTTGCAATTTGATAGAACAATTGCAAGTTGTAACGCGACTAAATTCAGGGAGACTGTATATGAAATAATGAAAATGACAAAATGAAAAGGGAAAATTTTAAATAAATACCACTTGAATTTGCAAAACCCCCAGAAGTCCTTTAAATTTGTAAAAGGACTGAGAAGTACAAAGAACTTATGAGAAATATACAAATTTGAGTCAAATTACTTTTTTGCCCTTAGTTTTAAATAAATTTTTTAAAAAACAACCACCCTCACCGCCGGCCACCATTACTGCCGGCCTGCCACCCACCATCGGTTGTGGTGGCCGGCTGGCTGTGGTGGCCGCTAGTGGTGGTGGCCGGCCGACAGTGTTGAACGGCGGTGGGTGGCCGGTCAGCGGTGGTGGTTGGCCGGCGGTGGGGGTGGGTTTTTCTTTTTTATTTATTTATTCAAAACTAAGGGCAAGAATGTAAGTTGACCTGAATTTGCATATCTCTCATAGGTCCTTTGTACTTCTTAGTCATTTTACAAATTCAACAGACTTCTGGGGGTTTTGCAAAGTCAAGTAGTATTTATCTAGAATTTTCCCAAATAAAAATATTTAACATTACATTTACACCGTTCTAAAATGCCATCAAAAAAATTAAGGGATGGATTTGTTTAGCTTCTGAATTAAATGATGAATTCCAACTTTTATAATTGGAAATAAAGATTAGAATGATTAAGAAAATCCTCATACACACACATATGTATATTTACGCGTGTATGTGTGACAAAATGTTTTGTTAAAAAAGAGAACATTCTTGTCCAAGAAAAATAATACTCCCTTCGGTTCTAATTATAGGAGCTAGTTACTAGAATTTGAAGAGACTAAGGAGAGAAATTAAATTCGTTAATTATAATTATTTTCCAAAAATACCCCTCTAAAAATTGAAAATTACATAAAACAAAATTAGTTGAATCGTAGCCCACACACAGTACTACTCTCGCGATTTCTCTGAGCACTCCGTCGAGAGTTGAATCATGGCCTACACTGTACAAAACATATATTGCTATTTGCTAATAAATTAGGTTGCTGTGAATGTGTGATTATATTTGGTATCACAAACTTTAGTTAAGCATTGATTTCACAATTTCATTTAAGTTGAAAAAATCAAATTAAATTTAATGAAGGGAAAAGAAATTAAAACTAAAATAAAAATAAGAAAACTACCACAATAATCAAACGAGCAACCTAGAGTCACTAATCCCTTATTTGTTTCCTAGATTTTATCCCCGCTAAATTAACTTTGACTAAATTTAATCAGCTAATCTAGAGTATTAATGTTTATAAGTGCCTGTCGGTCCACTTATACACCTACCTCAAATAATTATGCAATGTCTCACACAATTAATTAAGATGCAATTCAAATCGGGCTCACTCTAATTTGACTATGCGGAGCTTCTAGGTATATGTCTATCCTAGACGCAAATTAGATTAAAACCTAATTTCTTTATTAGATTTAAACCTAATTCCACATTATTTAATCCCAAGGTCAATTTAGGATTCCCTCTTTCAAGTCCAACCCTAAATCCCCAAAACATGCTCAATGGTGATCAGTCAATAAGCAATAACAATGAACACAGGATTAAATAAACTGAAATAAAATTAAGCAAAACTAAAAAGTGGGAATAATCTCTAAAACCCAAACAAGTTCATAGATTCTCTAGGTTGCAAAACAAACTAGCCACATATGGCTTTATTCAAATCCATAAAAAAAAGATGAAAATTCAGGTTCAAAGAAGAAGAAGAAGAGAGGAAAGAAAATTTCTTCGTCGCCTCCACAGTCCTTCCGTCCTTCCGTGGAAATGATGAAGAGAACCGAAACGCTCAGCCTCTACTTCTTTGCTTCTTTGTCCCTTCCTTCTCGTTCTGCGTCTCTCGATCTGCTCCATCCTCTTTTGCTTGTCTCTGCTTCCTTATTTATAATAATTTAGATCTTGGGCCATTGATTCTCTTTTACTTATTAACAAGATATCTCATATCTTGTAATTTACTCCATCAGATCACACAATTGATTTTGTTTCTATTTTTCTTGCATGAGACCACTGAATTTGACTGATTGCATATCCTCTTATTGCCTTTTTTACTTCATTCCAAATCAGCTAATATTTCCTACACAATAAAAATAGGATATGAGTAGATTTTATGTTGATTTATTCTTTGATCCTAAGTTTCACTCAATTATGGAAACGTTCATAAAAGATAATTAAATAGGTATATAATATCAATAATTACAATCAAATCTCATAAAATATACACCTATTTAATCATAAAATATATACTCATCAATATTATATCGAGTCAATGAAATTTATTTTATTATAAAAAAAAAGTATAATTGAGGTGTATATGACATTAATGAGTTACAAATATTATTTACTTTATTAAATATATAGGTGTATTATAAAATTATTATTGTCTTTAATTATTATTGAGAAAGTATAAATAGGGGTATTACAGGAAAAAAATTTATAAAAGTTAAAACTTGCTCTTATAATTAGGACTAAAACCAACTCCAAAAAGTGTTCTTATAATTAGGACCGGAGGGAGTATCTTACTACAAGAGCACACAATCCAACATCGACAAATTTCTCAATATTATGAATTCCGAAAATATTTTGAGTTTTTATTTTAAAAACAAAAGTTGTAGAAAACTGCGATCTGACTTTTCTTCATCAAAAAAGTCTACGAGTGATCCATCAAGTATAGCCCCACAATGAACTCTATAAAATCTAGTATCCATATTTTTTGTGCCTCACATCATGAGCTAAAAAGAAAAAAAAAACAAAAAGAAACCACAGTTATCAAAGAATTGTGTATTGTAATTCTCTCTAGTTGTTTCACTCTTGATCTTGTATCGGAGATATCTCACCTCTGTGATGGGATTTTTGTTGAAATTTTTCTATGCATTATTGGCGACACTGCTATTTTTGTTGCAAGCAAGACTCAGTTTGGCCGCTAACGTTGAAGCAATAAAGAGGTGCGTAGAGAGGGAGAGGAAAGCTCTTCTATCGTTCAAACAAGGCATCCCTGTTGATTACTTCGATGCGCTGTCCACATGGAGGGACGGAGATAATGAAGACTGTTGCAACTGGAAAGGAGTTTCTTGCAGCAATAAAACAGGTCATGTTCAAATCCTTGATCTTCATTCTTTGGAATTGGAAGGTAGAATCAATATTACTTTGTTGAGTGAGTTGCATGATCTGAAACATTTGGATCTCAGTCACAATGATTTCTATCCAAGTGAGATCCCTGAGTCAATAGAATTATTCACCAACTTAAGGTATCTCAACCTCTCTTTTGGTATTTTTGCTGGGAGTATTCCCAATCAATTAGGAAATCTTTCCAAGTTGCAGTATCTTGATCTTGGAGATAATGTTCTTGTTGGAGTGATTCCTTATCAACTTGGGAATCTCTCCATGTTGCACACACTGCAGCTTGGTGACAATATAAATCTCAAAGTAGCCAATCAGAATAATGATGGTGTGGAGTGGATATCAAAACTCTCTTTATTAACTGATCTTGACTTGAGTGGTATGAGTGGTGTTGGCCATTCTCAGATATGGCTGCAGATGGTGACTGGTAAACTTGTGCCAAAACTAAGAAAATTGAGACTAGGTGGATGTGGCATTTCTTACGCCCATAACCTTCCTCTCTCTGCTTCTCCTTCCAACTACTCTTCTTCACTTATTACCCTTGATCTCTCAAGTAATAACTTGAATAACCCATCATTATTTCAATGGCTCTTCAATTTCAGTTCGACCAGCCTTCAAGAGCTTTATCTGGAAAATTGCAATCTTTCGCCTGATAACCTTTACCTTCTATTTTCTCATTTTCATTTTTCTTCCCTAACTGTTCTGTCTCTATCTGGTAATGACTTTACCTCAGTAAAGACCTTCAACTTTGGCCCCAATCTGCAAGAGTTATATTTAATAAACTGTAGCATTTCATCAAACAATCGTATCTTTACTTCTTCCAATCCCAACCTTACTTCTCTTATCCATATTGATCTGTCTAAAAATTATTTGACGTCATCAGTCTTCGCTTCTTCCAATCCCAACCTTACTTCTCTTGTCCATCTTGATCTGTCTGGCAATGATTTGACGTCATCAGCCATATTCCATTGGATTTCCAACTTTACTTTCAATCTTCATGTGGCAAACCTCGGCAATAACTTGCTTAGCGGTTCCATTCCAGATGGTTTTGGAAACACAATGAACTCTCTGCAAGTTCTTGATGTTAGCTCTAATAATCTCCAAGGTGAAGTCCCAACGTCACTGGGGAATATATGCACATTGAAGAGCTTAGATCTTGGACGCAATAACTTGAGCGGGGAGCTTCCTACTTTCATTCCTAATGCATGTGATATACATCCATTACAAACTTTGTCTTTACAAGAAAATCGATTGACAGGCATATCACCTAATCTTTCGGTTTTTCCCTTTTTGCGAGATTTGGATCTCTTAGATAACCAACTCAAAGGAAAAATACCTGAAAGCATTTGGTTGATGTCTCAGTTGGAAATTTTGGATCTCTCTTATAACCAACTCAAAGGAAAAATACCTGAAAGCATTGGGTTGATGTCTCAGTTGGAAAAGTTGAGGTTGGATTGGAATAATTTGGGAGGTGTAATCACCGAATCTCATTTCAAAAATCTTTCTAATTTGGTGGTTTTAACATTGTCTGGCAATTCATTGACCTTGAAAATTAACCCTAGTTGGATTCCTCCTTTTCAGTTATATGTCTTGAAAATGGCTTCTTGCATGATAGGCCCTAATTTTTCAAATTGGCTTCGCTATCAACATCAATTATTATCTTTAGATATTTCTGATGGCAAGCTTTCAGGTTCTGTACCAAACTGGTTTTGGTCACTATTGGAAAGTATGTTTTACTTGGACATCTCATACAATAATTTTGTTGGTAAAATTCCAAATTTACCACTCAATCTTTATCTAAACCCAACATTATATTTGACTTCAAACAATTTTGAAGGTGCAGTTCCATCATATTTCTTGCAAGCATCAAAACTTCATCTTTCTAATAATAAATTCTCAAATTTGATTCCACTTGTATGTGGCCAAAGTGAAGATAGAGACATTGCCTTTTTAGACCTATCAAATAATCAATTAAGGGGGCACCTACCTAATTGTTGGAGTCAATTAAACTCATTAGGCTTTGTTGATTTGAGCAGCAATAATTTGTCAGGCAAAATCCCATCCTCTATAGGACACCTAGTGAACATACAAGCTTTGATCTTGAAAAACAATAGCTTGACTGGAGAACTTCCTTCCTCTCTAGCAAATTGCTCCGAGATATTATTATTGGATGTATCAAAGAATAAATTGTCGGGCCCAATACCTTCATGGATTGGGGTAAGCCTTGGACAATTGCAAATTTTAAGCTTACGGATGAATCATTTATATGGAAGTCTACCCGTGCATCTTTGCCAGTTAACACAAATTCGGCTCTTGGATCTCTCTTGCAATAACTTTTCCAATGAAATTCCATCATGCCTTCAAAAATTTACTGTTATGGCACAAAAGCACATCAACTTAAGTACAAGCTATCGTTATCATACGCTCATGTTTAATCGTGATCCCTTTGATAGTCTCGAATTCTACATAACACTAATGTGGAAAGGTGAGGATCGCATGTTTTTGAGCCCAGATTTTTTTCTTAGAAGCATTGATCTCTCTAGCAATGCTTTGTCAGGAGAAATACCAAGGGAACTTGTATCTTTGTTGGGATTGGTTTCATTGAATTTATCAAGAAACCAACTAAGTGGAGAGATACCAAGGAAGATTGGGAATCTAGAATCACTAGAATTTCTCGATTTGTCCAAAAACAAATTGTCAGGCTCAATTCCTCTAAGTCTTGCTCACATTGATCGTCTTAGTGTACTAGACTTGTCAAACAATAGTCTCTCCGGAAAAATCCCGATAGGAACGCAGTTGCAAGGCTTTAATGCCTCCTCTTATGAAGGAAACCTTGATCTCTGTGGATTGCCTCTGAACAAAAAGTGCCCAGGAGATAATAAGATGCCTCCACCTCAAGAAGCTAATCATGATGTAAAAGAAGATGCCTCATTCTTGTCTCAAGAAGTTTACTTGAGCATGGGATTGGGATTCTTTGTTGGATTCTGGGCCTTTGTCGGGCCTTTCCTCTTCAACCGAACTTGGAGACAAGCCTTTTGTAGGTTTGTGAACATGGTAGCAAACAAAGTTCATGTCATGGTTGCAATTCATGTGGTCAAATACCTCACCATCAGAGACTAGCCGCCACAAGGTAATGATTAATTATTTTCTCCTGCTGTTTTACCTCCCATTCAACTTTTATTTATAATAACATGAGATAGTAAACTTACTAAAGTCTATGTTAATATATACAAACATTTTAACTTAGTAATGATTTGGAAATGCTTAACGTGCTACTCTGTTTCTTACAGGATCTGCTAATCCTTCAGTTTCGTATCGGATGAATTTATGATCCAAGTATAATTAGGTTTGTTGGACGATTTTATATTATGCTTTGAACTATATTGTACTCACAATAATTTTCATTACAAGAATTTAATTGAACTGGTTATGTTCTGCTTATTTCCTTTTAAATCATATCAGTTGTACACTATTGGCCTCCAAGGGAAGGTGTTGTTTAGCATTCTTAAGTTGAAATTAGGGCCATATATGTATAAACAAATAAATAAAAAAACATATATATATATATATATATATATATATATATATATATATATATATATATATATATATTGAAGATCTATTGAAGAGGAGAGAACCAAGGAGAAGGAATACAACAATGAACTTCAATGCTTCAATGACATCAATATATTGTGTTTTAATGTGTAGATTGTTCTGCGTGTGTTCACTTTTGTACTTGAGATACCTCTTCCTCTGCTTAAACCCTATATATTCGTCCTCAATGGGTCTTATAAGGTGGTGGCGGTTTTCTTAGAGAGAAAAGTTGTAAAACTTGAATATTGAACTTGTTAGATATCCTTGCATTTTTAGTTTTAGAAAGCTTAGAAAAGCAAATTAAAAATAAAATTAGTGAGACGTAAACTGATGATGTCTGTATATTTAGTGTTGCTTTAATTTGTACTTTTTGATAATTAATACCCATTATAACAAAAACCCCTTGTTGTATATTTGGTGACTCGTTGTAGGACATTTTGGTCTGAACTAAGATAAATAATTGTATACTTTCTCTAGTTTCTCACTCCTTTTATTTAGTATTTGTTAAATTATATTTGAGAATAAAGAGATAGATAAGAATCTCACTGTACATCTAAACTTTTATCGTGTAATAAATTAATGTTTAATTCGTTCAAATGAGGCTGTATTAAAATGTACATCATAAAGCTGTTAATGTTATACTACAACAGAGGAGAAAATTGTAATATTCTAGAAATTTTGTTAATAATAAACCAACTAATTATTTGACTTATTTAGTTAATAAATATATGCATTGTTGAAATTGTAGGAATCACTAAATTATAGGAGATAGACATAGAAAAAGATAGAAAATAAATGTGAATAGAATATTTTTAAATTTCAAATCTGTTTCTGATTATATATTTCATCCTTATATTCAAAGTTATAATTTGACTGTAAATAGAAATCAGGTATAATCGCCCAAATATTAAGAAATTAAAAAAAAAATACGATAACTATTTTGTTAATGTGAAAATATGAGTTCCTAAGGGGTAAATATGTTTCTCTTCTTATATTTAAAATTTTTTTTAAAAAAATGTCCGATTGTTTTTCTCTTTCCAAACCTTTTAGGCCCTCTTCTCTATCGATGAATACGGGCACGGGCAGAAGAGGAGGAGTGAACTTCTGTGACGCCCTTCCTAATTTATCAGAGTTATCGCACACAGGCATCGAAATGTTTTGGACGACTTTAATTGTGAAAAGAAAATTTCATAAAATATCTAAGTTTGATAATACGAGGGTAAATTTTTCGCGATTCGAATTCATCCCACAGGGGGATGTTAATACAGTAATCCAAAATAGACAAATGATAAACGTTAAAGTTCGGCCTAACTACTCACATTTTCCAAAAGTTTTCATCTGCTATATCCCTTACAGCTTCATCTTGCCTCTCGATCCCGAATCACCACCTGTCTCTTTCATGCGGTCTGGAGTTCAAATGAATGAACCTCAGGGATAACAGTTAATCTCATATACAGATATGAAATGTAATCACAGTATAACACATGTATAATCATAGAATAATTTACAGTAAGCAAATCAAACCGTAACCGCAGTTAACGACCAAGGACCGCAGCCCTTTATGGAACACGCAGCTCCGTACTTAGGACACGCAGTCATACATGAGATACATACATACAAGTCTATAAGATAACAGTTACCCACCTCAAGCTTGAATCCTTACTCGTCCGAAGTTGTTGGGATCAGGAAAGGTGTCAAAGTATGCCTATAAACGTTTATCGTTGTCATTAGTCACTTCTTGCATAGTAAAGTAACTAACTACGCAAATTGTTTTTAAAGGATTAAAAGTGGTTCTTACTTTTGGACTTAACTATAATTTCTCAGAATTTCCATTAAACTTTGAAAATTCATAATTAATTCTCTAGATTTCTAATTGAGGTGATTCAAATTTCTATTCAAAGTTCTATAAATCTAGTTTAAGATAAAAATAGCCATCAAATCGATTTATGACTGTATAATTCCCAAGAATTCAAAAAGTAGATGCTACTTAAATCTGAAACATGATTTTTCCCTGATTCCCTGAACAAAATTTGAAAACTCATAATTAATTCCACAAAAATCAAAATGAGGTTCTGCAAAATTCTACATAACCCTTGATATGTCTATCCTCAAAGAAAAATAACGGCACAAATTCAAAATCTCTGGACCATTCCCAGTTTTAAGTTTTCTCAACACTGTTTAGTTTGTAACTCCAGAAACAAGGATTAAATTCAAAAATTCATATCTCCCTGAATATAGATCCAAATGAGGCGTATTGCCTATCAAGTTAAATCTCTATGTGTCTAATACACATCTGGAAATTTTCATAATTTTTAAAAATTGTTAACTTTTTCCGAAATGCAACGTCATAAAACTGTCTCCAGCATCATCCCAAAACGTTACCAGATTCATGACTCAACTTCCAAAAATCATAAATGGAGTTGTAGATCTCCGTTTAGGGTGAACCAAAGCTCATTTTAAACCTTAAGGAGTATATTTTCTGCTGTAAAAATTTCAGATCAAAACTCAAATTTTTACTGGGTCCGAACTGCTTCATCATTTTGATGTTTCAGAACCCTACCGAAACTTTTGCAGGTTTTTAACCCAACTTTGAAAAATCATATCTTGAGTTACAGACCTCTGTTTAAGGTGATTCAAAGGTTATTTAAAACCTAAATAAGTGTACTTTCTCCTGTAAAAATTTCAGAGATAAACTCAAAAGTTTAACATTCCAAAATGGAACCCAAAAATTGCTATTCATTTCTGAAAACAGGAATTTTCCAGTGTTCATGGTTCAACTTTGAAAAATCATAACTCCCATTCTACTCGTCCGTTTTAGATGTTCTTTGACTTTTTGGAAAGCTTAAGACGTCTTCTATGCACTGTAAAAATTTCACTTAAAAAGTCAAATGTTTACCATTTCAAAATCAAATACGAAAATCACTGTTCACCAGAGTTGCAAAAAATGTTCCAGGTTCTTGACTGAACTTTGGGAAATTATTTCTCTCAATCCACACGTCCGTTTTCTGTGTTATTTGGCTCATTTTAAAGCTTAAGATGTCCTCTATCTTCCATAAAATTTTCATGCAAAAACTCAAACGTTTTTCACAGAAACAGATGCATGCAAGGTTCTCTATTTTCGGTATGGAAAACAGAGGTGTTTCATGTGCAGCAGCGAAAACCAACGTGTAGAAGCCTCAAACTCAGAACTAATGTGTGAAAACTAGAAGGAAGATGTTCAGAAACTCACCTTGGTTAGCTTCTGGCTTTCACTCAAGTTCGGACGTGATGTTTTCCCCGCCACCTTCACCTCTGATCTGTGGACTTAGAACAGAGCAAACACCACGGGGACCTACTCTTTTAGCTTTCAAAACTCTCTCTCGGTCCCTTACACTCACATACAGATTTCACCTCGTCACTCTCTCTTCCTCTCGTAGCACTCTCGGTTCTCTCTTGGCTGGTGAAGATGAGTGAAAGAAGACATGAGGCTACGGTTTATAATGGGAGAAAGTGGAGAAGTGCGCTGGCAGGGTGTTGGTGTTGCTGCCATGCTAAGCTAAAGGGGAGCAGAGGGTTGTGGTGCAACTGGTCGTGGGGCTGGAGAAGGATGAGAAGGTATGGAAACTCTGTTGTTTTGTTGCGTGATGGATGTTAGCTGCGATGGGATTCGTCGACAAGGAAACGTGGGTTGCTGGTTTTTTTTTCTTCCTTTCCGTCCTTCTCGGACTCAGCTTCCCTGCTCGTCCTCTGGACGAGCAGGGAGAGCTCGTCCAGATCCAGCCGTCCAGAGCTGGATCTCGACGGCTGAGATCTGTTTTTTTTTTTCGTTTTTTATTTTTTTTTATATGAAAAAATTATTTTTTGAAAAAATGTTAGTTGAGAGATTATCTTTATTTTAGATCCTCTACCCATTAAAATTATTTTGGATAAAAAATATAAAAGTAAAAAAAATCAGATCTGGACCGTCCAGATCAAATCTGGACGGTCCAGAGCTCGTCCGTACGGACAAGCAGGGAGAGCTCGTCCTACGGACGAGCTCTGAAACTGGTTCCGTGGTTCTCTTGCTGTCATTTGCCATTAATGGGAATACATGGGCTGATGGTTATTGTTGGATAAAGGAGGGAGTATTTGGGCTGCCCATGAATATAAATATGTCGCTGCTCTCTTTGTGTGGTAGCTAATAGAATTAGGATGAATAAATGGGCTAAATGGTTCTGCATGCATGGGCCGTGTGGGTTAGATGGATTGGAGTAGAAAAATTGCAATTAGGAAGAATATATGAAAGCCCAATATGAATGTTTAGAGAATGAAGAAATAAACTATGCACATCTGTGGTATATTCCGTGGAGTCTGAGAGGAAAAAGGTAATGTATTGTGTTGTGGACCAATATTAACCTCATAAATCTTTTAAAACAAAATTACATAACTAATTTTTCTCATATTATTTCTTATTTCTAAATCCCAAAAACTTGGGATGTTACAATTTCTGCAATCCTTCTCTATTTTATTGTCGTCGTTCTTCCTTTTTCTGTGGTTCGTGTGCGCGGGTGGGGAATGAGTCTCCGTCGTTCTTCTCCTCTATACGGTATTTCTGTCGCTTCTGCCTCTGTTCCACCCTAGTTGGTGTGGGCGAGCATCTCATCTTTTCTCTTCATCTTCGGTCGGCGTTGTTGCTTTCATCGGTCTTTGCGGTGTGGGTGATTTGAAGCTCTAATTCTTTTCTTCATCTTTCTCCATATCATGGCGTTGCTGTATGGGTGGGAACAGAGCACTGCCTTTTCTTCGTCTCTTGCTTCAGTTGTGTGGGTATGTATATTATCTTCTTCCTATTTTTCTGATTTCCTGAATGTTTCCAAGTCTGATTTTTGTATAAATTGCGGCCTTTTCTTTTTGTTGTGTTGTGTGTGCATTGGAAGAGGTCGGTGGCTAATTTAGTTATTAGTAGTGGCGGACCCAGGATGTAATGTTTGTGGGTGCACAATTAATAGTGGGATTCGGGGAATTTTTTTTTTAAGGAGGATAAAAGGCAACCCACACCTTCATAAAATTTAGGATCAGAAATTGGGTTCAATTGAAAAATATTTTCGAGGAAATCAATTTAAATAGAACAATATACTCTAATCCCATGGCATACAGATACTCAGATGTTACACAATCAAATTCTAAAGCAACATGCAAGCAAAAATTATTATGATTTTTCATATGTGATAAGATATTAAAAATAGGTAAGAAAGTTGTTCATGCATGAGTTTGAATACAGGATCTGCTATGAGACTAGTGAAATTACTACCACACCACCTAGACAACTTATTGCAAAGTCCCTCTAAAAAAAAAAAATCTCCTTTAAATTTATGGGTGCATTTGCACCCACAAAACCCTATGTAGGTCCGCCAATGGTTATTAGGTTGAGTTATATTAATTAGTTAATATTATATTTGTAGTTTTAATATATGAAATTTGGATTGTGATTTTAAAAAAGACTATTCTGGAAGCTTGTAATATATAGAGTGCACATAGGGTGTTTGATAAAATGGTTGAGAGGAGAATTTAAAGTTATAATTGTTAAAGATATCATAGACTAAATCATGAAATTAAAGAAACTTTGCAACTGATTTTGCTGTTGGGATAGGCATGGCCTGATGGCTTTTTTTTTTTTTTTTTGACGTGAACTTTGATTATTGTGAGGTACTTGATCAAGTGTTTGGTGTTGAAACTTGAGTTGTGGCAAATTAGTGTGACAAAAATGTTTGTTTTATGAGTTAATCTTAAGTGGCTACTAGGTGTTTGTCAAAAGACGTAATGTGTTTTTTGGGAAAAAATGGTGTATGAGGTTGCATGAGTAACTTCAATTCAGACGGTAAACTGTTGACTAAGGTGTGAAATATAAATAGATTAGTAATGATAAGTTAGTTGGCACTAAACTAATCCTATGAGGCCTTAGGACTTGGGACTAGTTTATCATAATATGAAGTAGTGAGGGTTAGTATCGGCATAACACTAATTCTATAAGGCCGTTGGTAGTTAGTGAATATGTTAGCTGTGTAATTGTGTTTCATTGCAAACAGTTATTGGGCCTTGAGAGTCAAGTCTCTAACTATATATATATATATATATATATAGGAGGCTAGACTAATAGAAGGCATGTGTGAGAATCAGATTGTGTATGAATGAATAGACAAGGACAGCAAGTCTCTATCTTCTTCTTCCCTAAACTTCTTGTACAACTTTCCTATCATAAACCCAAAATCCTATATTATGAGATTGATAATGACATGTGGGCTTTAGTTGCTGGGTTCCTTTTAAGTCTTTGTTGAGTATTATCTAACGCATTATATGTGCCATTTTATGCTTCTTTGCAAGCATATTCCTCTAAAGTCTAGTATTTCTAAGAGCTGTCTTAACTGAAAATGGAAAGGGAAAAGTAAGATCTTCTCCTTGTCTAACTAGAGAATTGAATTGAAGTCTTATGATATTCTCTGTTTAGTATTATATCTGAAGTTGTGCCTTTTAGAGAATCAACCAACTTGTGTATAATTTTTAAAGTGGATTTTCATGATATTCCCTTCTCTATTTTGGGACAAACCTGACCTTATCAATGTTGCTGCATTTTGACTGCATTGTCTATGACATGTTTTACTTTCCCTCATTTTATCATTAAAAGATATTTGGTCTTGTTGGGGGAAGAATATTTGGAGGGAGATTTTATGATGACTATAGTCATCATACCATGAAATTGTGTTATGGGAAATGTTTAGAAAGGAGTTTTGGTGATCATGACTAACGCAATACTCTGAAAAAAAAGAGATTAATTACAATTCTGAACAATATTGTAGGATAGTATATCAGTTTTTTGTGTTTGTTGTTTCGCAGTTATGTTGTTTTCCACTTCATAAATTTCTAGATTCTATTACGTTGATGGTTTTTACAAATGTTTAAAAATATTTATTCAAGTGATGGGACCAGATTTAGACCTTTTAAAAAATTGTGAAATGAAGAGAGAATTGTTATCTTTGTTTTTTCTTTTGAAAAAAAAATCTCATTCAATAAATGTATTCTTTGTGTTTCCAGAGTCTTGTTTTTATAGAAAAGTATGTCGAATCACTGATGGACTAAATAGAATCACATAAAACAAAATCAATCAAGCACATGTTCAAAGTTTCAAACTAAGAGAACCTTGTACCAAAAAAAAAAAAAAACACCCAAAGCAATAGTTAATTTAATTATCTAAATGTCTAGTGGTACGAAGAAGCTATATTAATCTTAAACATTCTTTTTGTAATATAAATTCAAACATTTATGTATATATAGTTATTAGTTATATGACTTTGATGTTCATATTCTTTACTAGACTTCAGAATATTTGACTGAGTAATGGAGTTGTTTTCCTCCCTGCATTGTTGTTGCCCTAATAGTAACTCTTGAATTTATAATGAATAAAACAAATTCTTTTTGTGAATGCATGGATTTTACTCCAAACTCAAGGAGATGAATAATTTGTTTTAGTTTATTTTTTTTTAATGTGACTTTTACTGTATCGAAACCTTAAGTCCTATTATAATCATGAAATTTGTTTAATTGACCTTGTTTGAACATGAAACAAGTTGTGGTTGTGTTAATTGACTCGGCTATGTTAAGCTTTCATTGTCCATTCTTTACATCTAAAGCTTGGGACTTATATATCAATTTGGCTTCAAGTTTCTAAATGGACCATATAACCAAAAAGACTTTGATGGATGCCTTATGGCACCTAGTTGTAATAAGTTTTACTTAAAAAGGTGATTATAGATGAGACTTATGGTTGGGTTTGGCGTAAAGGTAATTAATTGGTTATGAACTTCATGAAGATTTGTAGTAAAATGATGTAGTCATTATTTCAATCAGGAATAAAAAGTTCCGACGTCGTTGTAACTTTGTGTGAAACTTGTAGATATGTGAGTTTTGTTCTTTTTTTTTTCGTTTTGACTTGAGAATATGACAGCTTGGCCTTAGTTTTGTAGAAATGATCCTATGATGTGTGAATGTGATTTGAGGCTAAATGGGTTAGTATTTGGCTTAATTTTTAAATTAAAAGAGTATCTTGTTGTCATAAGTTCATGTACCATAATTGAGAGTGGGTGGCCTTGCTTCCATGTGATGTTCCAGACTTATATATATATATATATATATATATTAAAAATGTCAGTGAGGGTATGAAAATTATCTTTATCAGAAAATATGCATATGTTAGTTTGTTCCACATTTACAAAATATTTTGGTTAAAAGGAATGATTTATTTAAGATTCCGTACAAAGAACCATGCATTTAAAAATGTATATTAAACATTCACTTGCCTTGAGTTTAATTTCTGTTTAAAAGTTAAATCTAAATTTTAACTCAAATTCTATTTTAAATGCGCATGTGATTTTTTTTTTTCTTTGGTTGCCCATCCGGTATCCAGTGACTAATTCGGATCTGACTCATGTCGTGCACCTGACAATGATGAGAGAGTCTTCCAACGAAGCTTTTCTGCATTCATAAGGCTCGAACTTGAAACCTTACTTCAGTGATGCAAATCGCTCACCACTTGTGTTAACTCCCGTTGATATGTGATTTTGTTAGGTGTGATGCATATTGCTTTTTTTTTTAAAAAATATATATATATATATATATATATATATATATATATATATATAGGCAATTGGATTGTGTTAATGAAAGTTCAAGTTAGTAGGTGCAGTTGGGATGTGGGCCATATGACATAACAAGGGATTGTTATAATTTAACTTTTACTACTCTCTTATTGCTATAATATTTACAAGTTGGTAAATGTTAGTGTAGATGCCGTATCATGTATACAATTAAATTCAGAGGATCAATTTCTGAGGGGTAGAATGTAATATGCTAGAAATTTTGTTAATAATAAAAATAATAATAAACTAATTAATTAATTGACTTATTGAATTAATAAACAAATGCATTGTCGAAATGGTAGAAATCCTTAAATTCTATACACCATTTGAAAGGCATCAAAAAAATTCAAGACGCAAGAACCAGACAGTTCCGTTGGCCAAAAACAAAACCAGAGAGCTCCTTTTGATCCCATCCGATCCCATCCTCTAACCAAAGTCACTGACGCGTCACAGTATCGTTAATATAATGATCAGAACCTAATAACGATGTTTCACCCTATAAACGTAGCTCTCATAAACTGTTCAAACTATATATTATTTCATGTCTTTAATATAAGACCTAATTAAGTTTTATTAGAAGGTTAAAGAAACTTAATAAGTTATTTAATCATAGTATATGTTGTGTAACACTAAGCTCTGCCATTCAAGTTTGAATCTGATTGTCAGAGCCGTACAGAGCAGAATACATCTGTATGCACAGCGATCTTGCATTTTATGGAGGGCTTTGGCCAACGGTAGCTGATAGAAAAGCCGCTGCTGCCGAATGCCATACAGTACTAGAGGTATATATATTTTCTGCATGTGATGTGGCTCTTCGACCAGCTTCTACTGCTAAATCCCAACTATTGGAAATTGATCATATGATATCGTTGCATGACATGGAGAGTGAGAATGGAGAATTTATTTTGTTTATATTTCACTCTGATTTTCAACAGTCTTGGCTCTAATATGATTTTGACCGTCTGACTTTTAATTTCTTGCACTTTCATCTGTGAAGAGAAAACATCACTAATCCTCACGTGAAGCAAAATTTTCCAGTTTGGATCAGCGGTAGAGAATTGACTTTGTGATTTACGAATCAAATACGTTAAAGAAAATTTGTCCCATAAAACATGAGCTTTAAAAGTTAAATATGAAGAGAATTACAATAATGAATATATTTTATCTAAGCTATTTATATTTATGAACTAAAACTTTTTCTCCGATGAAAATGAGCTAATAAACTAACCCAAAGCAAACTAAGAAATTGCTAGCAGACATGACAAGAGTTGCTAAAAAATGGTCATTTTGCTTGAACTTTCTTCTTTGAAGTGTTCAAAGTCTCCCTTATTGAATTAATTATATTGGTCAAAAGCATGCCCAGAAATTGCTTTGATTTGTAATGACCAAAACATTTGTGATTTTCTTTTATTCTTTTTTCCTACTTGTTTGAAAGTCTCCTTTGTTAAGATTTTGTGTTCCCGTTGGTTCTCATTTTGTTTTATTCTCAACCAAATTGCTTTTGAAATTAATTAAAATGAAATGATGTTTGATGGTAAAACTTGGGGTATCAGAGACAAAATATGAATACTACTCTCTTTAATCATTAATTTAAGATATATTTACCTAATTTTATTAGGTTAAGGAAATTAGTTAATATCACATTTTTTCTTAAACACCTTAATTATCTTCCTTAATTTCTTTCATCTCTCTCTTATTTAATTGTTGTTGAGAAAGCATCAATAGGTATAAATTAAGGAAAAATTGACAAAAATGGAAGATATGTTTCACATTTAAGATCAAGATTAACTTACTAATTAAGTTCTACATTAAAGATAACAAGAGTATATTCTCTGTTGTGTTTCAAATTGTTTTGAAATTCCTTGGCTCTAGCCAAAGACAAAATAGAGAGTTGTTCGCCGCAACAATGAAAGTCTTGGCAGCAACAAACAGTGATTATTGTGGATTTTGATGACAACGATTGAACTAAGGCTTTATATTCTCCCACCTTCGACCTTGGCCGTTGTCATTCTGGACTTCTTTGGAGCAATTTGGGGCTTGGGGCTGCTAGAGTTTTAATTCTTGAGATGCATCGCTTGAGCCAGAAATTGAAGATTTGGAAAGATCTAAGCTTATCATCTTGGTTTTTCCTCTCCATCCTCCATTCCCTTCTTATGTTCTATTATTTTACTGGTTTTTATCATGGATTTTATTTTGGCCAAAAAAAAAGTTCATGGATTTTATGAACATGTTTATTTAGAGCTTTTTTTTTTAAAAAAAAAAACACTATTTATAGCTTTGATTCTAGGATTATTTTGAACCTTGTATAGATTAAGTTCTCATTTCCCATTTATATTTGTGATTAATGATATGAATATGCTGATTTTACTCTTTCCTTAATACTTTTTGTTGATTGGCCACTAATCAGATTGTCGGGTTTACCTAATTAATGTTTGGAGGGCTAGTTTAAGTGTAAAACTTGAGTTTAATCGTGTGTGAACTTAAATGGGAATGAAATGGATGGTTTTGTTAATGAGGTAGAGATACACTCATTAACCTATATATGATTTGCAATGAAAATTGAGGTTTAATTAATTAATTAAGAGATTAAGGAATTAATTGAACTAAACACCTATTTTTGATACTTGAAAGAGCATTTATAGATAATTTAGTATCCTTAGCTAGGGTAATTTAGTATCCTTAGCTAGCATTATCTCTTATAAAGAAGAAATTATAGTGGGGATTTGATGGAGTAATTTTAAAATACAAGGGATATATAAAAAAAATTAAAATATAGTATTTTAATAAATAATAAATATTAATTTATTAAAATACTAACATATCGTTTAAAATTGTTGAGTTAATATTTTCTGTTAAGTCAGACTAATGGTGTTAACATTAAAGGACCAAATGTATACTTTATAAACTAAATGGACTAAAATGATACTAGAGGCAAATATGAAGGACTAAACATATACTTTAGCCAAGCTCAAATGCTTCTGAACTTGGTTTACTAATTTAAGCTTAGCTTTAAAAATATTTTTTTTAATGGGTCTGATTTTGTTGGAAATTAGAATCAAACGGCTTTCCAATAATAGTTTATTTGCAAATTCGAACTTGTTGCATCAAACCCACAAATTCGAATTTGAGGGTGAACAATTTATTTGGCTAATCAAACTCCCCTGCTTTTTTGCGTTAAAACGAGGGAAAGAGTAGATCGCTTGATCTCGAAAATATCTAATTATGATTGATTCAAAGAGCATTTAAATATGTTTCCTCTTTATTGTTGAAGAGATTTAAGACACTCATTAGCTATTGCATCGTAAGTTGGTCAGTTTTAGGTTGAAAACAAAACAAAAAAACGCGCGGAATGCAAACAAATTGCAGAGGAAAAATTGTGCTCTGAATTTTGTTTATTGCAATGATAATAATTCTGATTATAATTCTATAAATAAATAAGGGACTGAATTGATGGAAACAAATCAGAAATTGAAGGAGCAACAAATAAGGGAGTGAATTTAATGAAAAATAAAATGCAGCTACAAATAATCCGAAAATAGAGGGACTGAATTAATGGAAATAAAATGCAGAATTTAATAATTAATTTTTATTCCATGATTTCTTCCGGCCACGATTTTTTATTTCTTTTTTTTCCAATAAGAATTGCAACTATATTTATATCATGCAAAGAGCTTCGACAACAAATTCTGGTGAGTACTGAAGGATATTACGCACTCAGCAATGTTCAGGGTCGTCTCCTTGGCCAATAATCAGCAACGAGGTGGAGATCATTTCAGAGATTTGTGGAAGTTGCCAAGATAGGCTCCACCACCATTTGAATCTCGTCTCCAACATGGTTCGTCTCCTGCATTTAATTAAAAAATTTAGGGGTAAATTTGTCTTTTACATTTTCCCGCCTGCCATGGAAGATAGGGTAGTGTGATACCTCCAATTCTAGGGCCCCGTTTGGTACACAGAATCAGTGGGAAGGAAAAGGAACATTAGCAAGTTTCTCCATTTGATACATATTTTGGACAAATCTTCCCAAAAATCTAGGTTTTCAGGCCCACCAATCTTCACTCATATGTGAAAAGATCATATCCCAACAAAAATGGTGGGATCTCAACTTCCAACGTCACTGTTAACATGTTTTGACAAATTTACCTCTCAAATTTGAACTTGGCGGAAAAGTTTGAATTTGGCAGAAAATTTTTTTTGCACAAGTTCGAACTTGACAAGAGCATAGTTTTTAAAAATATATTTTAGCAAAAAAATTATTTTTCTTTTTTATTTTGAATTAATTACTTTTGAGGGTAAATTAGATATTTCTTGATTCTTTATTAACTACTACCCCCTTCATTTTCTTTCTGCCAAACAACTCACCTTCCATCATTTTTCAAAATCTTCACTTCCCTTACTTTCCTTCCTCTAAGTTCATTTCTCTCCCCACATTTTCCCCATACCAAACGAGGTCTAAGGAACCTGAGTTTCCATATTATTTAAGGGAACTTTGGAGCAAACAAAAAGTTGAGATGTGTGAAGATTTGGTCGCTAAACATGTTTTGATCGAGGAACTTCCATATCTTCTTTTCCTTTCCTTTCTAATTTTTCGTTGTACCAAACGGACTGTAACAATTCACCAGTATCCTTGCTAGAAGGGGATTTTAACCAAAATAATAACAAAAAAAAAAATATTTACCAGATTAATGCACAGTCAAAACTATTTACCAAAATAAGGCTCACGCCACTGGTGGCGTAGGGGGGTCCCACGCCACATCAGTGGCGTGCCCGGTGGACCAATCACAGTCTGATGATTCAATATTTATAAAAAAAAAAAAATGACACGGTGGCGTCAGAAAGTACGACGCCACTAGTCGTGGCAGAAGGTGGCGTCGTACTTTCTGACGCCATTGTCACATCAGCCTTATTTTGGTAAATAGTTTGAACAGTGCTTCAGATTGGTAAATATTTTTTTTTTGTTATTATTTTGGTTAAAAATCCTTGCTAGAAGATGTGGGAAGTTAGGAATTACTGCCTTTTTGCCGCCAATACATGTTCATGTTATATATAATTGATTATACTTTAAAGAATTTCTATGAATTTATATTGATTTTGTATAAATTTAACTTATTTTTTTAAAAAAAATATTGTAATGTAATGCCTTTTTGGATGATATTCTTTTATATTTATATAACTCTTTTTGAATGAAATTCAGCTTTTATTTCGACAAATATATTGTAATGCCTTTTTCACCATTCTGAACACTGACCAGATGCTTCAAGCAAAAAAAAAAAAAAAAAACCACGGACCAGATGCTGTGTTTTCTGATAAAAGAGTGACCACATGTTAAATCGTTTGTCCATTTTCTTTTCCAATCTCGAACCAATTAATAGTGCATTGAATTAGTCAAAACGTTCGGTTCCAAATAAATGAACACGGGCTTTTGTGAGCTATATGTAAAAAAACAAATTAAAATCACATAGGGAAAATATTTAAAATTTGATATTCTTATAAATAAAATCTATTTTGATATATATTTTATATGTATCTTTTTTGGCCAATTATTTTATATGTATATATAAACATACCATTTTTTTAAAAAAAATATATTAAAATTTTAAAAATATTTAATACAATTCTCCGTCTTCAAAATTATTAATTACCTTTCTTTTTTGGCTATTCTCGCAGCTTGATGTAGACAAGAAAATGATAGCAACGCTGTCACCTTTATAAGTGTATAGAGTATAGACTTTGTCTCATACATATGGGAATTGAGTAGTCATCGTTTAGCCCAAATGAAACTCTATTACTAAATAAGTCTATTTTGTCTTTATGACGTGTAAAAAGTTAATGTTTAATTAGTCCAAAGAAACTGGACCATTAAAATGTTCAATATCGTACCATGAAGGTAAAATTGATAGCAATACCAATAAACTAATTAGCATGGTAGTCTACATTTAGAGCTTTCCATCAAGTCCTTAATCATGTCTATTGAATAAGTATAGCATGCATTATGAATTTTTAAAGTTAAGGTAAATAATCTATTCAAAATCAAAAGCGAGTTTAGAAATTGAATTAACTGTATGAATCTGGACATGATCTAGCTCAAATTATATTTTTCTCATGTAAATAACTTTAAGAGATTTCATATGAATATTGAGCACCCTCATATAAAGTTTCTATAATTAGTTATGATTTTTTAAAATTGGTCCACAAAAATGGAAATCCCAACTTAATAGTAATAACCAATGACTAAAATGTAAATTGTAATTTGTGAGCTTCAATTAACGATTCACCTAAACCATAACTCTTCTAACTACTTAGTACTAAATGTGTTAATGATTCACTAAAAGGTTCAGGGTTTGTTTAGATTTAATGATGATAAGCATGGTCACGTAAAGTCGAGATAAAACTCCTCTTATACATATACCTCATTAATTATAAAATTATTAATGAAAAGCCAGATTGGGGCTACAAAACACCAACCAAGCACTTGGCAGATTTTAGATTCAATGCTTCAAAAAGATTAAGTTGGGTGAGTGATTTAATGTTAGAGCAGCATATTCTCAAACATTACATTTCAGACCCGAAACCGAATTATATTATAGCGCTCAATAAATGACCTAGATAACTCATGATTCGGTGAGGATCTCTTTGAAAGTGCAAAAAGTGGAGTGATTCATTTATTCTCAACCACAACTTAGGTTGTGTTTTTTCCTCTCATAAAATGCATAAAAGAGATAATAACTTGAAAATTGCCTAAAATTATACTGATTTTTCTAATCTTCAAATCTTATGATGTTTATTACGTAGTCTAATCAGATTTGTAGAGAAAGAAAGAAAGAATTAAAAAAAATTACAGAGCATGTGAAGAGTTGTGATATTAATGAAAGCTATATATATATATATATATATATCTTATGATTCATATTCATATACATATATTGATTCTTTACACGTACAGAATTTATTGTTAAATTTGAACAAGATCAATAAATAATGAATTCAAAAACTAAGCCTATAATCTGGTGGTCCCAATTGCCATGGAAACTACACGTCTTCTCCAATATACAAACTTCGTATTTTTACTCTATATATCTATGTAGTAGTAGTCTTTAATTGGTCTACACAAAAGTTTATAACAAATTAACATAAGTTCAACACATCTTCTACGTTGTAGACCCAAAAAAAAAAAAAAAAAGATGGCAACACATCTTCTCTTATGCATATGGGAATTGAGTAGTCGTTGATTAGCCCAAATGAAACTCAATCACTAATATAAAGTCGTCTACTTAGCCTTTATTACCTGGAAAAAATCAATGCTTAATTAGTCCAAATGAAGCTGGACCATTAAAATGTTCAATATCGTAAAATGAAGGTAAAATTGATAGTAACACCGCCAAAACTTTAAATCTATATAGTCAAGTCAATAAACTAATTAGTTTGTTAATTGGGCAAAATTGATAGCAACTCTTCAGCTTTTCTAAGTCTATGGACTTTGTCATTATCGATGTTACCTCATGAAAACGAGTATTTTCGTCCCACACGTTATTCCTACTAAGTCTAAATATATGCCCTACATACAAGGTAAGATCATGGACACACCCTGTGATCTTTATGGTTTTTTTTTTTTTTTTTTTTTTGATCATGCTGTGATCTTTATGGTTTAATACTATAATTTAGTACATGGCGCCAAAACACACGGACTTTAGTGATTTTTATAATTTTTTCTTCTTGGTTCGACGTAGTTTAAATCTAAAACAGGTTAAGGGGCTATGAATTTACTCTTTAAGTTCTTGATTTTTGTCCTGGAAGTTTTCATTGAGGAGCAATTTTGCCCTGAAAGTTTTCATTGAGGAGCAATTTTGCCCTGAAAGTTTTCATTGAGGAGCAATTTTGCCCTAGAAGTTTACAAAAATAGCAATTTTGCCCTTCTTTCTCCCAATATTAAATTGACTATTATATCAATCAAAAACCATACATGTCATGTCTTGAAAAGGTCGAACTTGAAGTCAGAGAAGGAGATCCTTGAGATGTTGAGCCCAAGACGGCCAGAATTTGTGAAGCTAAACTAGTCATAGGAAGCATCACTTATGATCTAAACAAATGATTAGTTTATACAAACGTAAATATTATCGCTATTGATTTGTTTTACTGAACCAATTTTTGGAACAATTCATTTCTTTTTTTGCGTTTCATTTGCTTAGATCATAAGTGATTCTTCCTCTGGGTTTTGCGGCAGACCTTTCAGTCTCTTTGACCAATTCGGCTTCACAAATTCTGGCCGTCTTGAGCTCAACATCTCAATGATCTCCTTCTCTGACTCCAAGTTTGACCTTTTCAAAACATGACATGTGTGTCTTTGACTGATTTAATAGTCAAATTTAATATTGGGAGAAAGAATATCAAAATTGCTACTTTTGTAAACTTTCAGAGCAAAATTGCTCCTCAATGAAAACTTCCGAGGAAAAATTGCTCTTCAATGAAAACTTCCAGGACAAAAATGATACTTTCGATTGATGAGGTGGCATGTCACCTCACATTTTAACGATCTACGTGGACTTCCGTCACTTTTGGGTAAATTTGATACATTTTTAATACTTCTGGGGCAAATTTGGTACTAAAAAAACTTCCGGGTGCTGAGCGCTCCCTTAACAAAACTTCCGAGGCAAATTAGGTATTTAAATTATATATGTTTTATTTTTAAAATTATTTTTTTAAAAGTCTTTGTAAAAAGTTGATATCCGTTGGGCAACGTTGGTCTTCTGAACGCCTAGAATACAAATATATATATAAAAAAAAAAAACAATTATTCTTTTCTCCCGTTAAAGACTTTATTTACATATACCTTTTTATTAATTATAAATAATACATGAGGCTTATATATAATGAAAATAGATTTTGGATAATTAGACTTAAAATCTTAAATAAATACTGCGGGCAAGAAAAAAAAAATCTTAAATAAGTACCCTTGTTCTATTTGAGGTAGAAAGAGCATAAACTTTTTTGGGTCATATTTATAAGGCATTTTGTTAAATTTTTCATATGAATGTATAATTATATCCTTCATTTATCGTCATATTGACTTTGTTCATATAAGGTATAATATAGTAGTATAAAATAAGTATAAAACTTATAATTGTTTGAATTTCATGGAAAAGTTAGTGAAATTTAAGATTTTTCTTGGTTTGTGTGAAACAAACTGAAAGTGTCTTATCAATAAAGTTGAGAATTTGGTTCTCAACTCTTATATACTCCCTCCAGCCCTTTTTTATAAGAATCCAAAATTTTAATTGTCTTGTCCTTTTCATAAGAATTCAACAAAGATTATCTCAACATTTAACGAGTTATTTTTTTTTTCATTTTACATATTACATTAATTAAGGGGTTATTGATGCTTACTTTATTCTATTTCTCTCTCTTACTTCCTCCTTATAAATAAGGGCATACTGAGAAAAAAGTTTATTTCAAGACAAACTTATTATTTTTAACTAATTTTAGCTTTCTTAAACCGCGTAATTTGGTTATCAGGTTCTTACAAATAGGACCAAAGGGAGTATGAAACAATTCTTGTGAAAGTTCTACAATTTACTCTCAATATTAATATTTTATATGGCAGAACATTAATACCTGATCTTATCCATAAAAAATCAATTATTTTGTGCCAAACATATTAAAATTTATAAAAATAGTTTTTAAACCAATTTTCAAATAGTAATTTCATAGTTTTTTTAAATAAAACTAAGAACATATTTTTAAAATAAAAATTTAATCGTTGTATAAGCATACAATTAAGATGAAATAAAAATTTTAAAAAAATATATATGAAATCATCTAACTAGCTAAGTGTAACATCCTAATTTTTATTTTTTGGAATTAATTATAATTATAAAATAATTATATGTGATTATTATAATTAAATTGTAATTCTGAGAGAGAAAATATTTTAAAAAAAAAGGTTTGGGCTCTTGTGGTAATTTTTGCATATTCAAAAAAAAAAAAAGTAGAGGGAAGCTACATGGGGAGGAAGAAAAGAAAAAAAAATAAAAAAAATAATAATATATGGAGTGGGCAGCACGTTCCATTTAATAGGGGAAGGGTAATTATTACACCTATCCCCCTCATCCATATAACTAGGCCCGTTTGTTACAAGGAAAGTTTGAGAAAGGAAAGGAAAGAAATGGAAAGGAAAAGAAAGAAAGATTTAAAAGATGAGGGAAGATGATTTGGGTTGTTTGGTAGGAAGAAAATGAAGAGGTGGTAGTTGGTAAAGAATTAAGAAATGTCTATTTTACTCTCAAAAGAAATTAATTCAAAATAAAAAAGAAAAATATTTTCGAAAGATATATTCTTGTTAAGTTCAAACTTGTGAAAAAAAAAAAAAAAATCGCCAAGTTCAAACTTTCCCACCCAATTTGAATTTCAGGTGTAAATCTGTCCAAAAAAACACTTTCCTGGGAAGATTGAGTCTTCCTTCCATTTTCAAATGGAAAGCATCTTCCCTCAAATATGGGAAGTTTGGACCTCACTAAAAGTGCTGACTGGACTTTCTTTATACCAAACACCACAAATCCATGTGAAGATTAGGATCTTCATTCCCTTTCCTTCCCCACCAATTCTTGTAACAAACGAATCCTTAGGTGAATGTTGGTGTGGTGTGTGTGTGTGGTAATTGTGAGGCGGCGAGATCTTGAGGGAAAATAGAGAGTGAGCGCAGTAGGAGACGAGGAAGAAGAAGAGTTAGAATATTTTAGAGTCTTATAAGAGCTTACCTATGACCAATGATTATTTACATTTTACTCCCTAAAATAAGGTTTAGTTTGGAGTTGAGGTAACCGGAGTTAATTTATTTCATATGTTTGTTTTGAACTGTAAGGTGTTTACTAAACCTTATTTTTATATATATTACTGACATGTGTTTTAAAAATTATGTGTATATTTTAATATGTAGTTATTTCAATGAAGCAATGTATTTTCTATTCTACATGTATATATGAGTGAATCTTGATATTAAAATTGTTGTTGTGGTGACTGTTGTGATAATTGTTGTGAGTTGTTAAATATGGAGTAATATATTGTACTCTCTCTAGTCTTAATTATAAAACAACATTTGGTAGTTGATCTTGGTCCTAATTATAAGACAACTTTCTAATTTTTGTCAATTTCTTCCTAAATTATTCCTGTTGATACTTTTTCAATCATAATTAAACACAATGATAATTTAACAATGCACCTATATATTCTATAAAGTAAGTAATGCTTGCAACTCATTAATGCCACATACACATCAATTTTACTGTTTTTCATCAATTTCTTCCTAAAATATCCCTATTGATACTTTCTCAATAATTATTAAACACAATAATAATTTAATTATGCAAATTACTTTCAGAAACTATACTAAAAAAAGAAGGAATTACGAGCAGAATTTTTGCGTTTGTAATTTACAACAGATTACCAATGATGGAAATTTCGTTGCTAATTCTTTCACAATATTTTTTCATAATTATCAACAAATTTCGGGATAAAATTCCATCGGAAAATTGTATTTACAGACGGAATCAGCTCCAGGATGTACCAATAGAAAATTCTGTCAATAATATTTTCTGTAATTTTTTATTATTATATTATTCTAATTTATATAATATTATAATATAATCATTTATTAAAATAAGAAATAATGAAAATAATCTTATATAAAGTGAATGGGAGAGATTGTTGAATTACTGCATGAAGTCAACAAATGTGGCCCCCACAAAGCTGTTGCAAACACACATGGTATGGCATCGTCCATCTCTGATAAATCTTGATTGATCAAGGGCGTTTTAGGAAAATATATATAATTAACTAATTTAACTTCTTTCCTTAATCTTTCCAAATTCTGGTAATTACGACTTATAATTAGGACCGGAGAGAATACTGTTTTTGAAAATTATAGTATCATACTATTTATCTATTTTGAAATATGTTGGGTTGTGTGGGAGAGATTGAAGGTGAAATTGTACCCATCGGCTCTCTCATTCCTGGCCTGGAATTTGAGTTGAGTGTTTTGGGCGAACATCTCCCTGTTACGGTATATTGGTGGTGACGTGGGAGGAGACAATATTCTTGAAGTGACTAGCTAACCTTGGCCGGGTATACTAGCACTAATAGGCTGTACCATGTCCAGACGATATAAGGAGGAGCAGAATAGATGAGTGGGGATGATTTTACTTATTATTGTTAATTATGGATTAATTAATTACTTCTTGTTGATTTTTATAAATATGTTAGTAAACCTGCTGCTCTGACTTGCACTCCTTACCTACATATTTGATAAATTAATTTTAGTTACTGGAACATTGTGTCTCACCCCGTCATTATCAATGTTTTTTAGGCGAGGCCTCTAATTCCACTAGTAGCAAAGGGAAGCAACCAGAGGGGTGATAATTGTAAACTTTGTAGGCCTCTTTTGGTATTGGTGTTATAACGATTTCTATATTGTCATTCTAAGACCCACATGTTTTGAGAATATTATTTTAAACGTTTTGGGATTACTATTTATTTACTATTGAACCAAAGGTTTAATTTTATACGTTATAATATTTTAGTGTTCGTTATAATATTTTAGTGGATTCACAACTAAAACTTGCACGGGAATGTTCTGATACACACCCCTTTGATATGAATTTGGTGTTGTAAAACTCGTGAGCTGTGTATTCTTTCGCTCAACAATCGTGCCCAAAGTTTTGGATTTTGTTATGATGAGTTTGTGGGCGAAATTTATGCCCTGAACTCCGTTGTGCTTACTTTTATAAGACTCTAATCTCTTGTTAATCTTGTTTAATGGTTATATTATGGTTAATTATTGTTTAGTAAGGAAAGGTCTAAGGGTATTAAAGAACACGTCCAGTTTTTTTGGCAACAAGAACACATCAAATTTAAGTAAACTAATATTGGAGATAACCACGCTAGTAGTCATTAGGACTTGCGATTTGATAGAACAATAGTAAGTTGTAACGCGACTAAATTCGGGGAGACTGTATATGAAATAATGAAAATGACAAAATGAAAATATTTAACATTACATTTACACCGTTCTAAAATGCCATCAAAACAATTAAGGGCTGGATTTGTTTAGCTTCTGAATTAAATGATGAATTCCAACTTTTATAATTGGAAATAAAGATAAGAATGATTAAAAAAATCCTCATACACACACATATATGTATATTTGCGTGTGTATGTGTTACAAAATGTTTTGTTAAAAAGAGAACATTCTTGTGCAAGAAAAATAATACTATCTCCGATCCTAATTATAAGAGCTAGTTGACTTTCTTTGGAGAGATTAAGGAAGCTTGATGAGTATATATTTTATGATTAAATAGGTGTATATTTTATGAGAATTAATTGGAATTATTAATATTATATGCCTATTTAATTATCTTTTATGAATGTTTCCATAATTAAATGAAACTTGGGATCAAAGAATAAATCGACATAAAATCTACTCATATCCTATTTTTATTGTGCAGGAAATATTAGCTGATTTGGAAAGAAGTAGAAAAGGCAATAAGAGGATATGCAATCAGCCAAACTTGATGGTCCCTCGCAAGAAAAATAGAAACAAAATCAATTGTGTGATCTGATGGAGTAAATTACAAGATATGAGATATCTTTGTAATAAGAAAAAGAGAGTCAGTGACCCAAGACCTAAATTATAAATAAGGAGGCAGAGATAAGCAAAGAGAAGGGGGGACGAAAAGAAGAAGCAGAGCGTGATATTAATTCAAGAAGCAGAGTTGTTCTGGGATTTCTTCTTCTTCTTCTTCTTCTTCTCTTTATTTTGGAATTTGAATTTCTTATTTTTGTAATGGGTTTTCTTATAGCCATGTGTGGCTAATTTTCTTTTGCAACCTAGAGAATCTATGAATTTGTTTGGGTTTTAGAGATTATTCCCACTTGTTAGTTTTGCTTAATTTTATTTCAGTTTATTTAATCCTGTGTTCATTGTTATTGCTTATTGACTGATCACTATTGAGCATGTTTTGGAGATTTAGGGTTGGACTTGAAAGAGGGAATCTTAAATTGACCTTGGGATTAAATAATGTGGAATTAGATTTAAATTTAATTAACGTGAAGTTAGGTTTTAATCTAATTTGCGTTTAGGATAGACATATACCTAGAAGCTCCGCATAGTCAAATTAGAGTGAACCCGATTCGAATTGCACCTTAATTAGTTATGTGAGACATTACATAATTATTTGAGGTAGGTGTATAAGTGGACCGACAGGCACTTATAAACATTAATACTCTAGATTAGCTGATTAAATTTAGTCAAAGTTAATTTAGTGGGGATAAAATCTAGGAAACAAATAAGGGATTGGTGACTCTAGATTGCTCGTTTGATTATTGTGGTATTTTTCTTATTTTTATTTTAGTTTTAATTTCTTTTTCTTAATTAAATTCAATTTGGTTTTCTCAACTTAAATGAAATTGTGAAATCAATAATTAACTGAAGTTTGTGATACTAAGTCCTCGTGGGAACGATACTTTTCTTATCATTTTATTACTTGATACGGCCCATGCACTTGCGGAGTTTTTTTAGGCTTAAAGTTTTGCCCTATCAAAGCTAAATAAGTTACTTAATCATCTTATATGTTAAATATTATTAGATTATATATTAGTTTATTAGTCAAAATAATAAGTTTGAAGAAAAAAATAACAATACTTTAAAGTATTTTAATTAGCTTCCTTTATCTCTCCAAAAAAGTCAACTAGCTCTTATAATTAGAACCGGAGGGAGTCAACTAGCTCTTATAATTAGAACCGGAGGGAGTATCTTACTACAAGACCACACAATCCAACATCGACAAATTTCTCAATATTTTGAATTCCGAAAATATTTTGAATTTTTATTTTAAAAACAAAAGTTGTAGAAAAATGTCATCTGACTTTTCTTCATCAGAAAAGTCTACGAATGATCCATCAAGTATAGCCCCACAATGAACTCTATAAAATCTACTATCCATATTTTTTGTGCCTCACATCATGAGCTGAAAAAAAATGAACAAAAAGAAACCACGGTTATCAAAGAATTGTGTATTGTAATTCTCTCTAGTTGTTTCACTTTTGAGCTTGTATCGGAGATATCTCACCTGAGTCACCTCTGTGATGGGATTTTTGTTGAAATTTTTCTATGCATTATTGGCGACACTGCTGTTTTTGTTGCAAACAAGACTCGGTTTGGCCGCTAACGTTGAAGCAATATAGAGGTGCATAGAGAGGGAGAGGAAAGCTCTTTTATCGTTCAAACAAGGCATCCATGTTGATGAATTTGATGCGCTGTCCACATGGAGGGACGGAGATAATGAAGATTGTTGCAACTGGAAAGGAGTTTCTTGCAGCAATAAAACAGGTCATGTTCAAATCCTTGATCTTCATTCTTCGGAAGGTGGAATCAATATCTTTGATCTTCATTCTTCAGAAGGTGGAATCAATATCGTTTATCTTCATTCTTTGGAAGGTAGAATCAATATTACTTTGTTGAGTGAGTTACATGATCTGAAACATTTGGATCTCAGTGGCAATTATTTCTATCCAAGTGAGATCCCTGAGTCAATAGAATTATTCACCAACTTAAGGTATCTCAACCTCTCTTCTGCTTTTTTTGCTGGGAGTATTCCCAGTCAATTAGGAAAGCTTTCAAATTTGCTATATCTTGATCTGAGCTTCAATCGCTTTGATGGAGCTATCCCTTGGCAAATAGGAAATCTTTCCAAGTTGCAGTACCTTAATCTGCAACTAAATGAGCTTGTTGGAGTGATTCCTTATCAACTTGGGAATCTCTCCATGTTGCACACACTGCAGCTTGGTCGCAATATGAATCTCACAATAGCCAATCAGAATAATGATTGTGTGGAGTGGATATCTAAACTCTCTTTATTAACAGATCTTGACTTGAGTGGTGTGAGTGGTGTTGGCCAATCTCAGATATGGTTGCAGATGGTGACTGGTAAACTTGTGTCAAAACTAAGAGAATTGGGACTAAGCGGATGTGGCATTTCTTATGCCGACAACTTTCCTTTGTATGCTTCTCCTCTAAACTACTCTTCTTCATTAATCATCCTTGATCTCTCTTATAATAACTTGAATAGATCATCATTATTTCAATGGCTTTTCAATTTCAGTTCCACCAGCCTTCAAGAGCTTTATCTGGCAAATTGCAATCTTTCGCCTGATAACCTTTACCTTCTATTTTCTCATTTTCATTTTTCTTCCCTAACTGTTCTGTCTCTCTCTCATAATAACTTTACTTCAGTAAAGACCTTCAACTTTGGCTCCAATCTTCAAGAGTTATATTTAATAGACTGTAGCCTTTCATCAAATAATCATATCTTTACTTCTTCCAATCCCAACTGTACTTCCCTTGTCCATCTTGATCTCTCTTATAATCTGTTGACATCATCATCCATATACTATTGGATTTCCAACTTCACCTTCAATCTTCATGAAGTGCACCTCAGGGGAAACCTGCTTAACGGTTCCATTCCAGATAGTTTTGGAAGGATAATGAACTCTCTTCAAGTTCTTGAGATTGATTCTAATAATCTCCAAGGTGAAGTCCCAACATCACTAGGGAATATATGCACATTGAAGAGCTTAAGCCTTAGCTACAATAACTTGAGTGGGGACCTTCCGAGTTTCATTTCTAATGCATCATGGTGCAGTAGACATCCATTACAAAGCTTGGATTTAGGAGCGAATCGATTGACGGGCATGTTACCTAATCTTTTGGTTTTTCCCTTTTTGCAAGATTTGGATCTCTCTTGGAATCAACTCAAAGGAAAAATACCTGAAAGCATTGGATTGATGTCTCAGTTGAAATATTTGCATTTGAATAGGAATAATTTGGGAGGCGTAATCACCGAATCTCATTTCAAAAATCTTTCTAATTTGGTGGGTTTATCATTGTCTGGCAATTCATTGACCTTGAAAATTAACCGTAGTTGGATTCCTCCTTTTCAGTTACAATCCTTGGATATGGCTTCTTGCATGATAGGCCCTAATTTTCCAAATTGGCTTCGCTATCAACATCAATTATTAGCATATTTAGATATTTCTGATGGCAAGCTTTCAGGTTCTGTACCAAACTGGTTTTGGTCACTATTGGAAAGTATGGCATACTTGAATATCTCATATAACAATTTTGTTGGTAAAATTCCAAATTTACCACTCAATCTTAATCAAAAGCCAATTTTATATTTGACTTCAAACAATTTTGAAGGTGCAGTTCCACCGTTTTTTGGGCAAGCATTAAAAGTTGATGTTTCCAAAAATAAATTCTCAAATTTGACTCCACTTATATGTACCCAAAGTGAAGATGGGGACATTGCCTTTTTAGACCTATCAAATAATCAATTGAGGGGGCACCTACCTAATTGTTGGAGTCAATTAAACTCATTAGAGTTTGTCGATTTGAGCAACAATAATTTGTCAGGAGAGATCCCATCCTATAGGACACCTAGTGAATATGCAAGCTTTGGTCTTGAAAAACAATAGCTTGACTGGAGAACTTCCTTCATCTCTAGTGAATTGCTTCAAGTTATTATTATTGGATGTGTCAAAGAATAAGTTGTCAGGGTCAATACCCTCATGGATTGGAAAGAGCCTTAGGCAATTAGAAGTTCTAAGCTTACGGATGAACCATTTCAATGGTTGTTTACCTATGCATCTTTGTCACTTAACACAGATTCGGCTCTTGGATCTCTCTCATAATAAGTTATCCAATGAAATTCCATCTTGTCTTCAAAATTTTACTGTCATGGCGCAAAAGCACATAAACTTAACTGATAGTTACCACTCATATGAGATTAATATGTCAGGCTATTCCTATGCCTTTGATAGTTTGGAATTCTTCATAACATTGACATGGAAAGGTGAGGATCAAAAGTTTAAGAGGCCTGAATTGTTTCTTAAAAGCATTGATCTCTCCAACAATGCATTAACAAGAGAAATACCAAAAGAACTTGTCTCTTTGTCGGGATTAGTTTCCCTAAATTTATCAAGAAATCAACTAAGTGGAGAGATACCTATGAAAATTGGGAATCTAGAATCACTAGAATTTCTCGATTTGTCCAAAAACAAATTATCAGGCCCAATTCCTCCCAGTCTTGCTCACATTGATCGTCTTAGTGTATTGGACTTGTCAAACAATAGTCTCTCAGGAAAAATTCCGACAGGAACGCAGTTGCAAAGCTTTAATGCCTCATCTTATGACGGAAACTTTGATCTCTGTGGATTGCCTCTGAACAAAAAGTGCCCAGGAGATAATAAGATGCCTCCACCTCAAGAAGCTAATCATGATGAAGAAGAAGATGCCTCATTATTCTCTCAAGAAGTTTACTTGAGCATGGGATTGGGATTCTTTGTTGGATTCTGGGCCTTTGTAGGGCCGTTTCTCTTCAACCAAACCTGGAGACAAGGTTACTATAGGTTATTGAATAGAGTGACAGACAAAATACATGTCATGGTTGCAATTTATGTGGTCAAATACCTCACCATCAGAGACTAGCAGCCACAAGGTAATGATTTATTGTCTCTTGCTGTTTTTCCTCCCATTCAACTCTTATCTCTAAGAACCATGTGATAGTAAATTACCAGAGTCTATGTTAATATAAACAAACATTTTAACTTAACATGTTCAAATAAAAATCTCATTGTATAAATATTTTCAAGCTATAACACTTTCGGCTTTTGACTAACTTATGGGAAAACTAAGAAAACAACAATCAAGTAATCGTATCTACGGAATTAATTGGGAATGCTTAACACGATACTCTGTTTTTTATAGGAGCTGTTGCTTCTTCGGTTTAGCATCGGATAATATTTATGGTCCAAGTAATGAAGGTTTGAGACGAACTTATATTATGCTTTGAAAGTATATTGCACTTAAAACAATATTTATGGTCCAAGTAATGATTGTTATGTTTTTCTTATTGCTTTTTAAATATTTTCTGTTGTCTACTAATTGGGGGTGACTTGAAGCTTGTATGATTGCCCTCTTCACTTGTATCTGTTCTCCCAAAAATCTGAGCGCACTGTTGGCTTCCATATTAACTTCGTTTACTAAGTTGATGACTACATAGAACTCTAGTATAACGGTATAAGTTTTGAAATGATTTTTTTAAAATTATTTTTTTTTATACTTAAAAGATGAACATTAAATAAAATGAATGTTACAATGGGGAAACTAATCCTAGCAAGGCATGCACATACAGATCCCTTACAAAATCAAGACATTCATTAAACAAACGAGATGATGAGATTCCATTCTTAACCAATGCGTCAGCCACCTGGTTTCTCTCCCTGTTCACATGAAGCAGCTGAATGCACCAGTTCCATTGCATCAGGTCACTGATTCTCCACGACAGCAAACTGCTCCCTCTGCCATCCACCTCCGTTAGCAAATCAATGACTTCCTTAGCATCCGATTCAAGTACCACCTGCCTAAATCCCAAATCTTAGGCTAGAGACAGCCCCTTCAGTATTGCCCATTCCTCAGCTTTTAAGACAGAGCATATACCTAAAGAATGGGAAAACCTGCTATCCATCTTCCTTCATTATTCCTAATAACTCCCCCACATCCTGCTCTACTACCGAATTGGGACACGGCACCGTCGACATTAACTTTTACCTGGTCCGGTTCGGGAGGATTCCACATCAGACCCCCCCCCCCCCCCAGAGAACCCGACTCCACAACATCCCCCTCCCCCTCTTTTTGGACAAACGACTCCCAACAATTAAGCACACACTCCGTCGGATTACTTGGCTTAACCTTATCTTCATTAAATACAGAATCATTTCGCCACAGCCACAACTTCCACATGGTGACACCCCAAAGTACCTGCCAATTCCCATCTCTCGAAACACCGAGGTCCCTTTTAAAGTTTAATCTCCCCCAATCTTTCAGACTGGGACGAAAGAAAACAGCAATGTCATCCGGCTGTACCAACCTTGTCCACACCTTCCTAGCGTAACCACAATCCCGAAGTACATGCAAAACATTTTCAATTCCATTTCCACAATCTGGGCACACGGGAGAAACCGTAGACCAGACACTCCTCCAACTATTAGTAGGGAGCCTATTATTAAATGCCACCCACAAAACAACTCTAATCCTCTCAGCGCCTTTCCAACGCCAAATACTCTTAAATAAAAAATCATAAGTAGCATGAGACTGATTCTCTAGAAGGTTATAAGCACTTTTAGTAGAAAACTCACCATTATTAATATCCTTCCAAATCAAAACGTCGTCACCAGCAAGTAGGAGGGGAGGTATAGTGGCAATCAATCTCTGAATCAGATAGCTAGGGAGAATGTCAGCGAGCTTAGTAAAGTCCCAGCAACCGTCCACCACCCATTCCGCCACTGGACTATTAAGTTCCACCGGTGAGAGGGTATGTCGGCTAAACTCCCTGAGAGGTTTATCATCCGTCAGCCAAAGATCTGAGAAAAAACTGACCGACAACCCATTGCGTACCCTCCATTTAGAACCCCAATCCACTAGCTCCCGTTGACGGACAATAAATTTCTGTAATAGGGAATCATTCCTATGCCAAACCAGCAAATTCTCTTCATCCCGATACATGTACTTTCTTTAAAGCACCTCGGCCCACAAACCTTTACCCCCCTTAATCAATTTCCAAGCAATCTTAGCCCCACAAGCATCATTAAGGAAGGATAACTTGCGGAAACCAAGTCCTCTTTTTATTATTTGTTTAAAACTATTACCAATAGGCATGATTATGTGGAGCTATTGAGCCTGTTTGGGATGTCTGAAAAAAAAAAAGGATTTGAGCTTTCCTAAAAATTTATATTTATTTTTTATTTCAATTTTTATTATTGGGCTTGCACAATTCTAGTAGGATTTGAGCTTTTGCCTTTACAATTTTTTTTTTTTTTAAAGAAGAAGTTTCTTCATCCACTTCAAGTTCAAACAGTATTAAGCCCATCTCTGTTTCCATTACCTCCCGCCCGTTCATGCGTGTCATTATTACTAAACTCAAAGCAAAGGGAAATACAATTAGGATCTAGCGGGAAATTAATTTTTTTATTAAATGCGGTTTACTGTATTTTGTTATTATTCGATAACCTTTTTCTAGAGCTTTTTTTTGCCAAAAGAATTGTATTTTATTAAAAGTAGCCCAACGAGAGATGCAAGTCCAAGATAAAAAGATTGCAAAAAGAAAGCTTGAATATATAACAATGCAAAGAAACCCTAAAAATAACCTAAGTCGATCTAAAATAGGTTAGAGAAAACCTTCGACACAGCTAAGAATCCTGTTGTCTTCATAATCCCTCAAAATAACCTTTTTAAAAACACAATGAGCAAAGAAGAAAAAATGTGCATGCCCAAAAAAAGAAAGAAGAACGGAAAAAAGCGTGTGTACAATAATTTTTTTTTTTTTAATTAGTAGCTTCAGTTACTTTAATCCATTTCTACTTTATTTTTATTTAATGTAATTTACCTTTGTGGTTTGAACATTATTATAACGGGAAAATAGCTCCCACCCCCCCCCCCCCCCTTTTTTTTTAAGAGAACTGAACGTAGACAAAGAAAGCAGCACCAAAATAAAGCCCCTTTTTTGTGATTTTTCCTCTCCTCTCTTACTTTTACCTAGTGAGCGACGTAATCTGCGGTTCTGCTTGAAACACGTTTCTATTTCGATCAGTTACGCCTTCAGTTTGGCGTCAGATGAATTTATGATCCAAGTAATGATGGTTTGTTAGAAGAATGTATATCATACTTTGAAATATATTGTACTTACAATAATCTTCTACTGGCATTTAATTGAACTGGTTATGTTTTGCTTATTGCCTTTTAAATTAATCTTTTCTGTTGTATACTAATTTGGGGATAGCTGCATGCTTGTATGAATTATCTGTATGGAAATATTATTAGCTTTGTATTGATATGATTGTGTGGAGCTATTGATCAAATAATTCTGCTCAAGAACAAAATCTGAAGAACTAATTAGTATTGATTTGATTGAGTTACTTGATCGAAGACAGATATTTTTTTATAGATGAACAAGTCGGTGCATTCAAAGGAAGGTCTAGTTCAACAGTCATGGGTTGGAATTGAAGCTATAAACATATTGAGGAACAAAGATATAGAATAATGGAGAAGTTAGATATTTCGAACCCATTCATTATATGTTTTGTGTTTGAAGTATACATAAATATGCTTAAACAGCTTATATAATGGGAAAATTAGAATAAAAGACCTGGAGGAAAAAATATTTATTAAGAAGGACCATAAAAATTGTAATTACTTAGAAGGACCAAACATTATAATATAAATTTAAAATTACTAAATTATCTGTAGTCAAACCTCCTACATTATCTATTGTATTCATAAATAAAAAATGGGTAAAAGATTTCTCCTGTCACTAGAGATAGAGTTCTCTTCAGTGACCCTAAAACTACGTCACTTTGAATTAATGAAGGGTATGTTTATAATTTTAGATGAATTAATGAAGGGTGCAAAATTACGGAAACACTAAATTCACCTGAAATTACAAACATACCCTTCATTAATTCAAAACAACATAGTTTTAGAGTCACTTGAGATAACTCTATCTCCAATGACAGGAGAAATACTTTTCCCATAAAAAATTGACTAAAATGAACATTAAAACTATCAATCTTCCACATGTAATATTATAATATCTCTTTTTTTAATTTTTATTTTTCATCATGTTCCATACTCATGTATATTAGCTATTCAGTTCAAACTCATATGTTTTTAAATTTTAATTTTTAGCAAGTTCTATATTCATATAAACAATATATAATTTAATTAAGAAACATATCATCAAGTTGCTATATTTATATTAGCAAGTATATCAATGTCAATATTAGTTCAGCACATTTTATTAAAATAAAAACTAAACTCATTTTATGTTTTTTCAAGATATAACAGATTTCTTTTTTATTTTATTAACATTAAATCCATTTTTAGCCCACATAAATTTCTTCTAAAACAAAAATAAATCATATAAACTCTTTCAGTTTAAGATATATAGTAAATTATAAAAGACCTTATTTTTTACTAAAATTATATAAATATATTTTTAATTAAATTTTTGTTGATTTTAAGAAATTTTAATTTTGAAAAATTGAAGAGTGCGTAATTTTTTTCACATCTATACAAGTTGTGAAACAAGAAAATTTTAGAAAGCTTTTATTTAATTTAGTAAAATTTAGAATCTTGTATTAGTTTTAAATAGAATATGCGAGAGAATGTAGGAGGGAATGAATAAGATTTCCTTAGGGGTATTTTAGTATTTTTAATTTTATAGTTTTGTATTTGGTCCTTCTAAATAATTACAATTTTTATAGTCCTTCTTAATAAATATTTTTTTCTTCAGGTCCTTTGTTATAATTTTCCCTTATATAATTGGCTAGCTAGTAGATTATATTTTGTAATAAACAGAGTCTACATATGTTTGGGTTGCTTTTTGTATGTTTTGATAATTGCCCGGCCACTATAATAAAAGTTTTGTATTTGGGGATTGTACGTAGGATGTATTCATCTGAACCAAAATAAATTATTGTGTGTTTTCTCTTTTTTTCACTTGTTTTATTTTTTATTTTACAAATTATATTTGAGAAGAAACTTCTCATCTTATGTAGGAATATCGTAATACATTACGATGGTCATGCAAGTAGAAAAATACTTTTGTAACATGATTAAATTCTTTCTTAAATTTCTAGGTTAACATGTCCCAGGGGATGACGCTCTAATGCGGCTTCTTCGTAGAATATATATATAGGTCCCATTTAGATGAGTTTTTAAAAAAGTTTTTTTTTAATACTTATTTTTTAAGCTCTAAATTGGAGCTTTTAAAAAAAGCAGCACTTTAGCTTTTTTTTGTGACTTTTGCTTTTTCAAGAAAATATCATCTAAACATATAAATTAATTGAAAAATATTTTTTTTTGCATTAATAAAATTCTTTTTTTAGGAAAAAAAAATCCATCCAAATGAGCCCATAGTATCTAAAAATACATAACCTTCATTCTAAGTATAAATTACTCTATTACGCATTTATTATAATTACATATAAATATGCACTTCTGCTTTTATTTAGGAGAAAGAGAAAAGATCATGGGGCTCACAAATTAAACATCGAAAGGATTGTGATTGTCTGATTCTCCATACAATTTTGGCTTCTTCTCGGCAAAGCAAGCCTTTCAAGTTTTAGAATATTGGAACACCCACCATTTATATATATATATATATATATATATATAGGGAAAAACACTTCTCATGTTGTAGGTGAAGTGTTTTCTTATATCACACATACATAAAATGGTGAGACCCACATATATATTATATATATATGTGGATCCTATTATTCTATGTGTGTGTAGGAATCTTTTTCTTCTCATGTAAATGAAAAGTTTAAACCCTATATATACATATAGTATTGTATACTTCTAAACTTTTCTTTTTCTCTTGTATGATGTCACTCACTTTTTGGCCACCCACTCGCCCAATATCGTACCAAATCCTCCAAGTCGGCTTTCAACCTTATAATTTTCTTATTATTATCATTTTCCTCATTATCATTTACTCATAAAATAGCTCAAACGAGAAACCAGAAAAAAAAAAGTTTATAATATATTTAGATATAAATCTATGGCTTTTTTGTTGCCATACTTTTTTTATTTTGTTTGGATTTCTTCACATATCAAAGGTTAAGTTAGAACCACATAGCCAATCAATCCAATTAAAAGCTTAATAATAGTGGTACCATACTTTTAATTTTGAAAAAGAAAGTTTTCAACATATTTCAATTTATGATTAGGAATAGTAAATAAGAAACCATACTTACATTAGTCTTTAAATTTTTTTATTTTTGAAAAAATCATTTTTCTACTTTCATATTTACAATATTCGTTTTCCTATTAGTAAATTCTTTTCTCATTTTAATAATAATGATATCATTGAAAATAAAGCATAGCTAACTATTTTGGATCGACAAGATATGAATGGCTGGATGAGCTTGAAAGGGCCTTGAGATTTTATTTAATTTAGCAAATTTAGAGTGAAGAAAAAGCTATTGGCTGAGAGAAAGCATTATTGTTTGATGTCTATATCAAAGTCATAAATATTATTCTTATCATTATTCAATTTGAGATTGGATGATGATAAATAGAAAACAATAAATCAAAATCTATAATATTCTATATTCAATATATATATATATATATATATATATATATATATATATATATATATATATATATATATATGTCGGCATTTTATTATTGATTGATGATGATAACTAGTCCCACATCTTAATTATAGTCACAATAAATTTAATTAATACAATTTACGATTATAAATTAAAATTATTTGTTATGAATATTGTTTTGTTGTAAAAGTACTTTTGAAGACAAAGTAGATTGTCATAATTCATCTCATGGAAAAAATATTATCATAATTCAAAAAATGAAAAAAAATTTATTAACTAATAATTTTCAATCTAATAAATAATGTTATAGTGACTCGATAACTTTGAACAGAATTGAGAATTCAAATCTTGTTGACCAAAAAAAAAAAACACTAATAACTTGAGATATCTTAACTTGAGTCCAAATATACTTAAATATAATAATCTATATATAATATCCGATGTTAGATGATTAAATTAAAAATTAGTATAAAAATAAAATTTAAACCGTTCAAATATATAATCAAAATAATTTAGGTTGATCTTTGGTAATTGAATCCAGAATGAAAGCAACAGCTTCGAATAAAATGAAAATTACACGTCAGATAATACATAGTTTAATATAATAGATTGGGATTTCCTTCAATTCGAACTATGATCAACTATTACATTATTATCGATCTAATGGTATTGAGGGAAAAAAAAAAAGGGGAAAATTATAATAAAAGACGTAAGAGAAATAATATTTATTAAGAAAGACCATAAAAATGGTAATTATTTTGAATGACCAGAAATTAAAACATTTAAATAGAAAGACTAAATTGCCCTTTGTCTGATTTTTTATATTCTCTCTAATTAAATCAGAATCTATAATCTATAGTGATTGATGGATAATCATGCATGGAGACCAAATCAGAATCTGCTAAATTAGCATTTCTACTGTACCGAAATCGTCTCTCAATTACAATCGAGGTCTTTTGTTTTTGATTTGGAGCAGCCAAATCTTATGAATTTTGAAACAGAGGAAGTGAAGAGAAATTGTTTGTTGGTTGTCTTCTACCATAGAATTTGACTCTTGTTGCTTTAGACACGACAAACAATGAATTTAATATTCTATTAAAAACAAAAGACCTTGATTGATTGTGATTTCAGTACAGTAAAGAGACTAATTTAGCATATTCTGATTATATCTCTGTGTGTGATATTGTGATTATCCATCAGTCACTCCAAATTTTGATTTAATAAGAGAGAATATAGAAAATCAGACAAAGGGCAATTTAGTCTTTTTATTAAATGTCTTAATTTCTGGTCCTTCAAAATAATTATAATTTTTATGGTCCTTCTTAATAAATATCATTTTTCTTAGGTCCTTTATTATAATTCTCAAAAAAAAAAACAAAAAAAGAAGAAGCTACTTTTATTTTTTGAAAGCAATAAAATTCATAACTTCCCCTAATAGATATCCATCAATTATTGAAAGGGACTAAATTGAGGAGTCCATAATTAATAGTTGGTATTGTTTATTACTATTTATTTCTTTTCTTAATAATTTTTTATCCGAAACTATCACATAATATACAATATATGTGTGTAGTATTCAATAAAATTTATATCTTTTTCAGTCATTTTTTATCTTAACTAACTTTTCAAACACTATGTCAAACAAAAGCTCATTTAGGGGGGGGAATCACTTTTGTTATCGCTATTCTAAACATAAATCACTTCAACAATCTGACTTTTAGGAAAAAAAAAAAAGTCCGGCAGGGGAAAAAAGCCACTTCTACCACCGCTATCCCAAATGGGCCCATTGATCGTTAGTTTTTCTTATGCATTGATTTGATTGAGTTAATTAGCATTGAAGACATATATTTGCGATTGATGAAAATGTGGGAGCATGCAAAGGAAGGTGTTGTCCGGCAGCCTTTGAAATTGAAGATCTTCTATTGAGGAACGAACCAAGAAGAGAGAATACCAACAATGAACTGACTGCTATATATTTAGGATTGCTTTGTGTGATTTGATAATTAATGACTTCTCTAATATAAATCTCTTGCTTCATGCTTGAGAACTAGATTAAGGACATTTTGGTTCGAACCAAGGTAAATGATTGTGAGCTCTTTCTCTCTTTTCTCACTCCTTTTATTTATTGTTTGTTAAATTATATTTTAAAATTAATGGATAGAATCTCACATGTGTGTCAAAATAGTCATAAAAAATGATGTTTTTGTAAAATAATTAATTTCTTTCTTATATTACTTCTAAATTAGCAAGTCTCAAGAGATTATGTTGTAACGCTATATAGTTCGTTAAGGGATATTTTCCAGAAATAAATAACCATCTCCATAAATTTACAAAATTAACGAAGCAATTATAAATTTTAAAAATTCGTTTGATCTATCTAATCTAACATATTTCACAAAGTTTATAACTTTTTATAACTCAAAAAAAATAGCTAAATATTTTTTAAATAACTGAAAAGAAGTAGTAATTTGACGGTGATGCTACAATCAAAGACATTCAGTTGAATTATTCAGATCAACATAGATCACAACAAGTAACAATTTTCCCAAACTTGAAAGATAAAGGTTTTTTTTTTTTAAAAAAAATGTAAGACAGATAAAGGCTTTGGAACTCGCAACGTGTCAAGAGTGATACTGATAATGGTGTCAAACTACTTTTTTTTTTTTTTTGGTGAAATCAAACTACTTACTTTATGTTGAATTTATTTTTCTTTTTTGTTGAGTTTGGAAGGAGGCCACCAAACTGGCCTTGAATCCACCATCACCCTTGTACGAAGGGATCCTTTTGCCAATAGGGCAATGCACCATGCGCATCTTTTTTTTTTTTTTTCATGTTGTTGATTTTTCTAATATATATGACTTCAACTTTCCTAAAAATTTTTATATCAAAAAAACTTTCCTAAAAATTTATACTTATTTTTTATTTCAATTTTTATTTATGGGCTTGCATAGTTCTAATAGGATTTGAGCTCTTGCGCTTGCAATTTTTTTCCCCCTAAAGAAGAAACTATTAGAACTATGCAAGCCCATAAATAATAATTTTTTGGGGAATTTTTTTTTACTAAGCCCATCTCTGTTTCCATTGTCCCCCGCCCGCTCATGCGGGTCATTTTTACTAAGCTCAAAGCAAAGGGAAATACAATAGGATCTAGCGGGAAATTAAATTTTTTATTAGATGCAGTTTACTGTATTTTGTTATTATTCGATAACTTTTTCAAGGGCTTTCTTTTTCGGCAAAAAATAATATTTTATTAAAACTAACCATACAAGTCCAAAATAAAATGATTCCAAAAAGAAAACTCAAATACATAACGATGCAAATAAACTCTAAAAAAAAAAAAACTTAAGCACAAAATAGGTGCGAGGAAGCCGTCGTCACCATTGGTGGACTTTAAGATAAATATTTGGGAGGTCAAATGTATACTCATTAACTACTTTTTTTTTTAAAAAAATAATAATAATAATCAAGGGGGCAAATGTATAAATTTTTGGGCCAAATATATATATATATATATAATCCAATTTATATTAGATATTTGGGATAAATTTTTCTTTTTTGGGGGGCCATGTCCCAATAAAGATCTGCCCTGATCGCCACAGTCAAAAACCCTACCGCCTTCATAATCCTTGCATAATCCCTCAAAATTGCTTTTTAAAGAGCTTTTACTACACCGGAAAGGGATGGAATAATTTAAAAATGCAATGAGCAAAGAAGAAAAAATGTGCATGTCCAAAAAACGAAAGAAAAAAAGGAAAAAAAGGGTGTGTACAATTTTTTTTTTTTTTTTACCAGTAGCTTCAGTTACTTTAACCCATTTCTACTTATTTTTATTTAATGTAGTTACCTTTGTAGTTTGAACGTTATCATAACGGGAGAATAGCTTGTTTTTTTCCTTAAGAGAACTGAATGTAGACAAAGAAAGCTGCCCTAAAATAAATCTTCTTCTTCTTCCTTTTTTTTTTTTGTGATTTTTCCTCTTCTCTTTAACTTTTACCTATTTTTAAGTTTACTTTGCAACTAGCTGATTACAATAGTGAGCGACGTACTCTGCGGTTCTGCTTGAAACGCGTTTTCAGTTCAGGTGAATTTATAATCCAAGTAATGATGGTTTGTTAGAAGAATGTATATCATGCTTTGAAATATATTGTACTTACAATAATCTTCTACTGTCATTTAATTGAACTGGTTATGTTTTGCTTATTGCCTTTTAAATTAATTTTTTCTGTTGTAGACTAATTTGGGGATAGCTTGATGCTTGTATGAATTATCTGTATTGAAATATTATTAGCTTTGTATTGATATGATTGTGTGGAGCTATTGATCAAATAATTCTGCTCAAGAACAAAATCTGAAGAACTAATCAGTACGTATTGATTTGATGATTGAGTTACTTGCAAAGCATTGAAGACACATATTTTTTGATGGATGAATAAATCAGTGCATCCAAAGGAAGGTCTAGTCCAACAGTCATGGGTTGGAATTGAAGCTATAAATTTAAACATATTGAGGAACGAAGATATATAGAGCAGTCGAGAAGTTAAAAGTTTCAAACCCATTTTTGCTCAGAAAAGTTTCAAACCCATTCATTATATGTTTTGTGTTTGAGATACCTATTCCTCTGCTTAAAAAAAGCATATGTTTAGTAAACATAAATATGCTTAAACATCTTATATAATTATCACAAGTGCCCCTTAAAATCTGATGTGAGTAATTAATTAGTGTCTAGTCCTTGATGAGAGCAATTAATTAGTGCTCAACCTTAATAATAAGGCAATTAAATCATATATGTACTCGAACTTATTGAATGTCTGGTCTTTGATAATAAGGCAATTATTGTGGAATTCTAAAAAATAAGGCATAGAAGGATGACATTGTAATTATTTTTATTATAATATACTTTTGTTATTAAAATATATGTACTTGAACTTATTGAATACCCACCCTTCATTGTAATTTATTTAGCTGCATTTCTAACAGCACTTAGCCTTACTTTTCTAAATGACAGGTTTGTGAAATAATTGCAACTCTTATTACATCATCAGTATTCACTTGATTTCATGATTTTTTTTATATTCTTTTATTTTCTTGTTTATATTTTTTTAAATGTATTTAAAACCGCCGAATCCCCAACCACTAGTACCCACCATTCATTAATTTTCTAGATCCGTCCTTGATTGTATTTAGTAATAATCAGAGTCTACATAGGAAGAGGATAATCTCAGTATCCTTCGCTCCTCTTCCCTCAGAATCTTAATCTAGGCCGTCCAAAAATAAATCTAACGGCCAAAGAGAGTTTTAAATTTTTTATATTTACCGCATGCGGTTTTTGAAATCAGTGATTTTGGACCCTCAGAGTAATTTTTGGACGGCTCAGATGCAAAGATACTGAGGGATCCTAAGGGAAGGGCTTCTGAGACAATCCAAACTCAATCTACATAGGCTGGGGTTGCTTTTTGTATGTTTTGATAATTGCCCAGCCACTATAATAAAAATTCCGTGCTTGGGAACTGAACGTAGGATTTATTGGTCTGAACTAGAATAAATTATTACGTGTTTTCCCTTATTTTTTTTCACTTGTTTTATTTGTTATTTTACAAATTATATCTGAGAATAAACTTCTCATCTTATGTAGGAATATCGTAATATATTACGATGGTCATGCAAGTAGAAAAATACTTTTGTAACATGATTAAATTCTTTCTTAAATTTCTAGGTTAACATGTCCCAAGGGATGAAGCTCTAATGCAGCTTCTTTGTCCTGAAATACATAAGCTTCATTCTAAGTATAAATAACTCTATTAAGCAATTATTATAATTACATATAAATATGCACTGCTTTTATTTTGAAAAAAGAGAAAAGATCATGGGGCTCACAAACATCGAAAGGATTGTGATTGCGTGATTCTCCATACAATTTTGGCTTCTTCTCCGCAAAGCAAGCCTTTGGAGTTTTAGAATATTAGAACACCCACCACTTATATATATATATATATATATATATATATATATATATATATATATATATATATATATATATATATATATATAAATAAAACAATGTTTTTTTTTTCCCCTACCTGGTTTACCGGGACTTTGCCTCAACTAATTCGTACTTGACCCGCGTCGTGCACCTGGTTTTGGTGGGAGAGTCTCCCAACGGAGGTTTTTTGTATTCATAAGGCTCAAACCCGAGACCTTACTTAAGCGATACAAGCCACTTACTACTTGTGTCAACCCCATTGATAAAATAATGTTGTATTGTATCCTTCTAAACTTTTCTTTTTCTCTTGTATCGAGGATGTCACTCACTTTTTGGCCACCCACTCGCCAATTATCGTACCAAATCCTACAAGTCGGCTTTCAACCTTATAATTTCTCTATTATTTTCATTTCCCTCGTTATCATTTACTCATAAAATAGCTCAAACAAGAAGCAAATGGAAAAAAAGTTGTATAATATATTTAAATATAAATTTATGGTTTTTTTGTTGCCAGACTTCTTTATTTTGTTTGGATTTCTTCACATATCACAGGTTAAGTTAGAACAACCCAACCAATCAATATAAATACTTAATAGTATATATAATAGTGGTACCATACTTTTAATTTTGAAAAAGAAAGTTTTCAACATATTTCAATTTATGATTAGGAATAATAGATAAGAAACCATACTTACATTAGTCTATAATTTTTTTTTTTTTTTTACATTTTGGGGGAAAAAAACATTTTTCTACTTTCATGTGTACAATATTCATTTTTCCTATTAGTAAATTCCTTTCTCATTTTAATAATAATGATATCATTGAAAATAAAGCATAGCTAACTATTTTGGACCGACAAGATATGAATGGCTGGATGAGCCTGAAAGGGCCTTGAGGTTTTATTTAATTTAGCAAATTTAGAGTGAAGAAAAAGCTATTGGGTGAGAGAAAGCGTTATAGTTTGACGTCTATATCAAACCCATAAATATTATTCTTATAATTGTTCCCTTTTTGATGAGATGATATGATAAATAGAAAACAATAAATCAAAATCTATAATATTCTATATTCAATATATATGTCGGAATTTTATTATTGATGGATGATGATAACCAGCCCATATCTTATAGTCACAATAAATTAATACAATTTATGATATAAATTAAAATTATTTGTTATGAATATTGTTTTGTTGTAAAATTACTTTTGGAGACAAAGTAGATTATCATAATTCATCTCATGGAAAAAAGATTATCATAATTCAAAAAATGAAAAATAATTTATTAAATAATAATTTTCAACCTTATAGTCAATTTTTTTTTGCTCGAAGAACCTTATAGTCAATCACAAGCCTCTTTTTCCTCTTTTTTTTTTTTTTTTTTCTATTGCACCCGGTTCACCAAAGCTTCGCCCTGCTTAGTCCGGATTGAGGTTCTGTCAGGCGCATACACGGGGACCTCTCCCAGAGGAGTTTTCTGTATCCACAAGGACTCGAACTCGAGACCCCTGCTTAAGCGGCCTAAGTCTCTTCTACTTGAATCAACTCTCGCTGGTCTCTTTTTCCTCTTTTTGATTTTAGAACGTTTTTCAATATAGAATGCCTAGTAAGCCCATTCAGATTTTGTAAGTTCAATGAGACTTTATTTCAATAAAGCAACACATTCTTCTCTAACTAGCTTCAAATCATCTAGATTCATACAATATGTTATTCCTTTAATTTTATGAGGAATTAGAAAACTTTTCTTATTCGGAATTTGAAGTTGAATATGAATCAGAAGAAGAAGATTATTCTCCTTAGTGATTCAATAACTTTGAACAGAATTGAGAATTCAAATCTTGTTGATCGAAAAAAACAAATACACTAATAGCTTGAGATATCTTAACTTGATTCCAACAATACTTAAATAGAGTCTATATACAATATCCGATGTTAGATGATTAAATTAAAAAATAAGTATAAAAATAAACTTAAACCGTTCAAATATATAATCAAAATAATTTAGGCGTGATCCTAATTAAGCTTTTGCTAAGAAAAAGAATTGAAGCCGTTACAGAATAGACGATTGTTAGGTTGATCTTTGGTATTTGAATCCAGAATGAAAGCAACAGCTTCGAATAAAATGAAAAATTGCACGTAAGATAATACATACTTTAATATAATAGATTGGGATTTCCTTCAATTAGGAATATGATCAACTATTAGATTATTATCGATCTACTGGTTTTTTTTTTTAATAAGAAAAAGCTACTTTTATTTTTTTAAAGCAATAAAATTTATAACTTCCCCTGATACATCAGATATCCATAAATTATTGAAAGTGACTAAATTGAGGAGATCCATAAAATTAACGTCCAACTGTATTATTAGAAACAATGGATGCAGCAATGAAGTGTTGAAGGAGGAAATCAAATGTCCAAGTAAACTGTAAATGAAATGGGGGTTTTAAAAAAAATTAATTAAATATTGAAATTATTACTGTCTAAGAAAATCAAAGGGAAAATCCCTTTAAGATCTTAATGGACAAAGAAAATGTCAAAAAAATCGCACAAAAAATTTTGATATAAAAAAGGTCCCAGGGAATTGTTAAAACTCATAATAGAGTTGTTAATCACTTACTGAAGGAGTTGTCGATGAGATTTTTTAATATCAAAATTTTTTATCATACTTTTTTGACCTTTTTTTTTTTTTTTTTTTTTTGTCTTTAGCACCTTAAAGGGATTTTCCCAAAATCAAACTCACTATTAAGGCATAAATTGGGCGATGGAATGGGCTAAGACTTAGCTGGGAACAAACAACGGGTTGTGTAATAAATAAAGGCTATGATTGTACGTACTCCCCCCAAAAAATAAAGGCCGCGAATATTAATTAGAAAGTGATGGTATTAATTTTTAAAGCTTCAGCCAAAGCAACTAATACCCCATATATTCTCCTTACCAATATCTTTTTTTTTTTTTTTTATACATAGGCGATAGGGGATGGGGGGATCGAACCCAGTACAAGGGAGTGGGGAGACTATTCCCAATACTACTGCACTACTAGTAGTGCCGGTTCCTTACCAATATCTTATTTGGTCACAAACTCACAATCACTCCTTCAAATTAACCTTGAGGATCATATATAATGTACTTCCTCCCTCATTAATATAACACAAATTGAGGAGCCGCCAAAATCTATGAAGTGAGAATGAACAAGATTATGAAATCCTTTGGTTCTATTTAGGAATTGAGTTTTTTAATTTGAAAAATAGCCTAATTGCTCTTGATTTTAAATATGAAAAAGAAAAGGAATGAAAACAACGTTTTAATAAAGGGTTAAAGGGTGATTTTGTCCTAGAAGTCTCTTGGAAGGTAATTTTGCCCAAAAGTATAAAAAAAGAGCAATTTTTGTTTTGACTACTAATCCTTAGTTGACTAAATATGCTAAGTTAGTCATCCATATATTATCAACGTCATTTTTGTTATGTTGCAAATTTATCTCATAAGTCCATATGTCATCTACTCTATTTTTTTAAAAAAGTTATATGTAAAATTTTTGGGGTAAGTTACACCTTAACAAAACTGACGTGAATACCATATGGATTGTCAACTTAACATATTTGATCAACTAACAGTTAGAATTAATTGAGATAACGGTCCAAACACAATTGCTCCCTAAGAAACTTTTGAGGCAAAATTACTCATCGGTTCCGAGGCAAAATTGACCCCTTAACCCTTTTTTCATTGTCTCCCTTAACCTTTTAATAAATAAATAAAAACTAATTTAAGAAGAATCACTAAATGCTCCTCCGGACCGGAGCCGGAGGTAGTATTCTATTGGATTCTATAGGAATTAAGTCATTCGAGGGACGTCCATTTTAAATTCTACCATCCTTAGATATATTACTTCTCTAGAAAAACATAACGATTATTATATAAAGTTAGCTCAACTAGTGAAGTCGACGTGAATAAAGTGAGGTGAGATTAGTTGTTCAAATGCTCTCAATATTTATAAAAAAGTATATATAAACTATTTTTATTACTGTTTAATTATACTATATAAAAAAAAAAAAAACTCACTATGTTAATCAAACTAGCTTTTTCTCAAACAGTACCAAAATTGATTATCTGTGCGTATATATTCAATAATATTCCCTCCACTTTATAATTTAAATTTTTCATTAAAATGAGTTTTTTTTTTTAATTAAAGACAGAAGGTAATAGTAACATATGTAACACTTCCCTCAAATTACTAAAACCGCCATTTCTTTGTTGTCACTTTTCACCTTCTTGACTACGTGCCTCCATTTATTTATTTATTATTGTTAAATTTCTGCATCAATTTTTTGAATTTATAGTTTACAAAATCCAATTGAATCACCCTTAAATTTATAGTAATTGTAAATTCAATCCAACTCACAGGTTTAGATACTAAATTTACAAATTGGTACTAATTCACTTTAAACTCATGCCAACTTTTCTGATTTGATCATGCACGGTGACTTTATATATGAATGTTATAGAAATTTTTATATTAAGTATAATAAATTATGAATGTTAATATATTTAATTTTAATTATTTAAATTCAAAATATATTTAAATAAAATTGTTATTATTTTTATTTTAGTTATTTAATTATACATTCTTAATGTTCATTTATTGATAAAAATAAATTTTTACGGATTTACATTTGAATTCACAACATAAGTTTATATCATTATTTACGATTTTGTTTAAACTCGTGAAATTAACAATCTTATTTCTACCATTTCTAAATTTCTAAAGATCAATATTTAAAAAATGAGTAGAAGTGTGAGGATTAAAATAGGAAATATCACGTATTCGAGTAAAAAAAAGAAGAAGAAGGAAATATCACTAAAATTTCAATAAAAAAATAATATCACAAAAATTTCAGCAACTTTCATTCGTCACAGACAATTTATCAAACTTTTTTATAATATTTTCTTTTTGGCTGGGACGTGTGATTTTCCCTTAAAATTAGATTTCCATCTCAACAGTCAATTCCAATTCATGATTTCGTCTCTCAGACTCAGGTTAGTTTCTGCTTTCCCCTATTTATTTATTGTTTTTTTTTAAATATTTTCCTCTTTCCTCATCTTTGACTAGTTGTACTTTTACACTCTCATTCTCTCTCTGCTGTCTCCTCTTCTCCCTTCGCTGATGCCGGAACCTGCATTGCTCGCCGGTAATCTCTCCCGCAACCTCCATTCAGCTGTTGGCCACCGGAACGTGTCCTAGAAGCTTCTTCTTGACGGTCGAAGTACCGGGTTTTCTTTTCTGGTCCCCACTAGTCGGTGAGTTGAAGAAGTGCCTGCTCTGACTTGAAATTGTCGATGGAGTTTCTGGTCATGTGGTTTCTGTGAGGAAGAATAGATCTACGGAGCTTCGTGCATTCTTGAGAGTGAAGAAGAAGCTGGTTTTGTTTGAGAGAAAGGGTGAAATTTGGATGTGGATAATAGCGTAGGGAGGAGGTTGGAATTGTTGCATATGACGACCGGACCTCCTTCCAGCGATCGGAGAGGGTGGTGGCGTTTCACTGAATCTTTCACATGGAATGGCAGATCTTGCTAGCTACGGGAATGCCGACTGTGACATAGAGCAGGTCTCTCTCTCTCTGGGTCACAAACTTTGTGTGAACTGTTATAATTTTTGCTTTAGTTCTTGTAAACATTGCAGCTTGCTTAGAGGTTTTTTTGTTTGGTTTGTTTCAACACAATATAGTAATTGGGTTTCTTGTTGAAGGCGCATTCCCTGCCCAAAAATATTTTGATCAGTGTGTGTTCCATATTTGGATACTGAGGGAAGTTGGAATTGTTGCTGACTCTAGTCGGAAGACCGGAAGAGCAACGGCCGAAATGAAAATATGGAGGAGCTCATATTGTTTTTTTTTTTTTTTTTTGGTGAATGGATGATTAGTAAACTTCCAAGCTGTTCTTTTTATAATGAAAGTTTGGGCCATTTTGAATAAGAAGGTTTGACTGAATGATCTCACTCTTTATCACTGCTTTTGAACATGGGGAGTCTCAAAAGATATGATGGGGACTATTTGTGTTCCAATGGGATGCTTCAGTATGTATTGTGCGTAACTTTGGTTCTCAATTGTTATATTCTTTAAAAGAATAGATGTCTTAGGATGCCATTTTCTAATGATAAAATTTCTCTATTTACCTTTATCCAAAAAAAGGCTGTATATTGATTTCAATGTCAATTGAATAGTTCTTTTTGTTGATTACTTGTTGCTCCTTTGATGAACATAAAACAATTGCATCTTTCAATATCTTGTCGATTATTTTCCTGTCATTCTGATCTTTCTTTGTGGTTTTCCATGTTACTGCTGCATTTTGCAGGCATTAATTCCTTTGAAAAAGGGTGCCCAACTGCTTAAATATGGTCAGAAGGGGAAGCCCAAGTTTTATCCATTCAGGCTTTCCAATGTAAGCTGGCTCATAACTGAAAGCTCATGTTGGGATGGTGTTATTTAATACTCAAATGTTCTACTTTATTAAGTGCCTTTTTGGACTATAATCAAGATAGCTACTCTTATGTGCTTATTGACATTGATGCACGATGTGGCATGAGGTGACTTTGTGTATGTATTATATCGTGGCCTCTCATTGGATTCCTTTGATTTTGGGGTGGGGGATATGTTTATGAATGTCCAAGTTCTATTGTGGGTGATATTTAATGGATATCTTTATTGACAAGTTTCAATGTAGTCACTTTGATGTAAATAGTATTGGATATTATGTCCCTATTTTACCATCAAGCAATTGGTTCAACTGACAGGGGGCTATACTATCTTAACCAAAGGTCTCAACTTCAAGTACTAAGAATGATGCAGTGTTAATTATTTGGTGGCAGAATTTTGCTGTCCTTTATGATACCGTTCGGCTTGATCCAGATTAATCCTAACCCCTGATAAATCCTCCGATTAAACTGATTTTTTTTCCAACATTTCTTGGTGATTTCAAAGAGAAGTTAGATGTGAATGTGTTGAGATGAGAAAAACCATCTCTTTATTCTTGTGGAGGTTTGAAATTCGACAAAATGCTTATACTCACTGTTTCATATTCCTACTAGCATTGTGTGGTGTGACAATGCAAGTTCTAAATTGAGACTTTCTTGACTAGCATTTGACTAACATTCATATGTTGACTTTATAGCTTTCTCCTAATATGTTCATTCCTATCTTCTTTCTGTTCTTACTGCATAGGAAATAGCTCAATCAATTTTAATTTAACTAGTATGCCACATATGCAAATCTCACAATTAATAATAGGTAAAAGTTTTCCATAGCTGGCATATCCACTTCTCGTGTATGATGAGTCCTTTATATTTTTGTTGGTGATTTGCAGTTTAATTTGAGGTCATCATGTACGTGCTTTTGGGATCAGTATTGAAACTTAGTATATATTTCTTCACCATATAATCATTGGAGTTCTTTTTGTTTTCCAGGAACGGAATCATGTCAGTCTTATGTATTTTTATATATGATTATATTGGTGTACTCTTGAATTCTTGTTACATTGCAACCTTTCTGTGTTACCTTGCATCATCATGCTTGTCTAAGTTCTTTATTTTTGGACTTGCTATATTATCTGAAAACCACAGGATGAATCATCTTTAATCTGGATTTCAAACAGTGGAGAAAGAAGACTGAATCTTTCTTCTGTCTTGAGAATTATTCCTGGACAAAGAATAGTGAGATCTCTGGAACTTTATCTTATATTATTCAAATGCCTCATCATGTGTTTCTTTTATTACGTGATATCCATAGGCTCTTTCTTCATAATGTTCGCTTTTCCTCAATCTTCTGGCAGGCTGTTTGTCAAAAGTATCTGAGTCCTGAGAAGGACTATCTGTCCTTTTCCCTTATTTATAACAATGGAAAGCAGTCTCTTGATTTGGTTGGTTATGAATTTTGAAATTCTTTGTATGATTTCATCATTATATAGTTTCTATTTCCTCCAGTTTCTATCATTACTAGATGTTTTTGGTTCTTTACAGATTTGCAAGGATAAAGTTGAGGCAGAACTCTGGATTACTGGCCTCAAAGCTCTGATATCTTCTGGCCAAGGTGGGCGGTCAAAAATTGACGGGTGGAGTGATGGGGGTCTTTATCTTGATGTAAATCCACCTGTGTAGTTCAATATCATTTTACTTGTGTCATGTTTCTTTTACCAAGATCTGTAAGCTAGGAGAAAAATAGATCTTTTTCTTGAAAATAATGGAGCGTCCCACCATTTTCCCTAGGACTAAAGTTTCAGATGGTCCAAGACAGAGAACTTACTGCTTTTGTGATGATTGGAAGAATTTATTCTTTCCTATATGGAAAGATATTGTCTTTATTTTCTGAATTAATTGCTGTTCTCTGAAAGGATGTATAGGACGGTTTGTCTGAAATCAAGTGTTGCTCACTTTCTAATGCAATTCTTTTGTCATGATTTGAGTAATTGATTGTTCTGATCAGTCTCTTTTAACTTTTCTACAGTCATTGAATTTTTTTGATCATAGATTGACTAATTATTTAAAAGCCTACCAAATTACATGTATTTCTTCTGGTGGCATAAGTCTGCCTATAGCTTCCATGTTGATAGATAGTAACGTGGATATAATTCTTTCTGGCTGAATTACTTTCAGGATAACAGGGACTTGACATCAAGGAGTCCAAGAGAAAGTTCAGTTATTACACTAGATATTAAATCTCCTGATACTTCTGTGAATTTTAATCCTAATATTGCTTCAAAGTCCTTTCAACCGGTGAAGTCTGTGAATTATTCACCATTTGACCCTTCAAATATGCAAGCAAAAGGACCTGGTTCTGAAGCTTTTCGAGTTAGTGTTTCAAGTGCCCCCAGCACATCGAGTCATGGATCTGTGCCAGATGACTGTGATGCTCTGGGTGATGTGTACATATGGGGGGAGGTTATCACTGAGAATGTTATGGGAGTTGGTGTAGATAAAATTTTCAATCACTTCAGTCCAAGGGCAGATGTGCTTTTGCCCAGACCACTGGAGTCCAATGTAGTTTTGGATGTACATCATATAGCATGTGGTGTTAGGCATGCTGCACTAGTCACGAGGCAAGGTGTGGTATTTACTTGGGGAGAAGAATCTGGAGGACGTCTAGGCCATGGTGTTGAGAAGAATGTGGTTCAACCTCGTCTAGTTGAAGCTTTGGCTTCTACTACTGTTGATTTTGTTGCTTGTGGGGAGTTTCATACCTGTGCTGTTACCATGTCTGGCGAACTATATACTTGGGGTGATGGAACTCATAATGCCGGACTTCTTGGTCATGGCACTCATGTAAGTCATTGGGTACCCAAACGAATTTCAGGTCTACTAGACGGGCTTCAAGTTGCTTTTGTCACTTGTGGTCCATGGCACACAGCCTTGATATCTTCAACTGGGCAACTCTTCACATTTGGTGATGGAACATTTGGGGTCCTGGGTCATGGAGATAGGGAGAATGTTTCATATCCTAGAGAAGTAAAATCATTGTCAGGGTTAAGAACAATAACTGTTGCATGTGGAGTGTGGCATACTGCAGCCGTGGTTGAGGTTATTGTGACACAATCCAGTGCAAGTGTATCATCTGGTAAATTGTTTGCTTGGGGTGATGGAGACAAAAATCGCCTTGGACATGGAGACAAGGAGGCCCGACTTGAACCAACTTGTGTGTCTATGCTCATTGATTACAATTTTTATAAGATTGCTTGTGGTCACAGTTTGACAGTTGGCCTCACAACATCAGGACGTGTTTTTACAATGGGAAGCACTGTTTATGGTCAGCTTGGCAATCCACAGTCTGACGGAAAGCTGCCCTGCCTGGTCGAAGACAAGCTTTCTGAAGAATCTGTTGAAGAAATTGCATGCGGTGCATATCATGTTGCAGTTTTAACATCCAAAAATGAAGTTTATACGTGGGGAAAGGGTGCTAATGGAAGGCTGGGTCATGGGGACATTGAAGATCGAAAAGCCCCAACTCTGGTTGAAGCTTTAAAAGATAGACATGTTAAAAATATTGCGTGTGGTTCAAACTACTCTGCTGCCATATGCCTTCATAAATGGGTATCAGGTGCCGAGCAGCCTCAGTGCTCTACTTGTAGACAGCCATTTGGTTTTACTAGAAAGAGGCACAACTGTTATAATTGTGGGCTTGTGCATTGCCACTCATGCAGTTCAAGGAAGGCATTTAGAGCGGCTCTGGCTCCTGATCCTGGAAAGCCATATCGTGTTTGTGATTCTTGTTTTGTAAAATTGAACAAGGTGGCAGAAGCTGGCATTAATAATAGAAGGAATGCCATGCCTCGTTTGTCTGGTGAAAACAAGGACAGGTTAGACAAGTCTGAGATAAGGCTGGCCAAGTCACCTGTTCCTTCTAATATGGATTTGATAAAGCAGCTAGATAGCAAGGCAGCTAGACAAGGCAAGAAGACTGATACATTCTCTCTGGTTCCTAGCTCACAAACCCCTTTGCTGCAGCTGAAAGATGTTGTCTTCTCTACTGCTGTTGATCTGAGATCTACAGCTCCAAGACCAGTTCTGACATCATCTGCAGTAAGCTCCAGGTCTGTGTCCCCTTTTTCTAGAAGACCAAGTCCACCTCGTTCAGCTACGCCTGTTCCAACAACGTCAGGACTTTCTTTCTCAAAAAGTACAAATGATAGTCTGAAGAAAACCAACGAACTTCTAAATCACGAAATGCTGAAGTTACGCTCTCAGGTAGATGATGCCCCCCTCCTCCCAACACGCGTGTGAATTAAATATCTGCTCCGATTCGAAAAGTTTTTTCCCCCCTAATAATTCGATCCTGTTAAATACTGAACCAAAGAAGCACTGTTTTCTCCAGTGACCAGAAAAGTTGATTTCCACTGTTCAAGAATATATTCCATCTCTGCTTCTATATCTATAGTATCAAAATGAAGCTAACATGAATCTGGTTAGGTTGAGAGCCTGAGGAAAAGGTGTGATCTGCAAGAATTAGAGCTTCAAAGGGCAGAAAAGAGAACTCAGGATGCTATGGCAATGGCTGCTGAGGAATCTGCTAAATCTAAGTCTGCAAAAGAAGTTATAAAGTCACTTACAGCACAGGTTAGGTTCTGCTTAATATATTTGTGCTGGAATTGAGCCAGCCATCTATCTTGGAAGGGGTTGAATTTTTTGTTTGCTGCTTTTCTTTTGTTGCTTAATGCATGCCTTATTATGAATTTGTTGTGGTTTTCTTCTCAGAAAACCAATATGCAGATTAAACTTCTATGAAATTGAGCTCCATGATATACAAATTGCTCATGATCACAAGATTTGGAGTTTTTGTTTTGATCGATGTCACAAAGTTTTCTCCATATTATTGCATGGGATTTTATTATTCTTTTTTTATTTTCAGTTTCCTTTTTTCTTATTTAGCACGTTATAAGCAAAAATGCACTAAATTTTCTTGAATTTTGAATCAACAACAACAGCAAGAAACCTTATCCCACTAGGTAGGGTTGGCTACATGTATCGCTTGTCATCATTTTCTTGAATTTTGAATAATGTACAAGTAACCTTTGACCTTTTAAAACTTGACAATGTATCCTTGTAAAAGTTCTGCAAGTAATTGATCTTGTTAGTAAATTTGTCATTTGCGAATTTGCTAATAGAAGGATGACAAGTCAAATTAAATGAATCCACCTAAAATATGGGTCGATGACTCTTTTGAACTTTGAATTATTTACATAAGCACCCTAAACTTTGGCTGACATGCAGTAAATTTCTAATGTCCATGCTTAGCTTATATTACTGAAATAAGGGATTGACAAGGTGTTATTTGGCTATATTTCAAATTTGGAAGGATCCATTGTCAAGTATCAAGAGCCAAGATTATCTGCAGATAATTCAAAGTTCAAAAAGATTATTCACATTTTAGTCCAAATACCATATGTCTATATTATTGTTTTTTGTATGATAGCAGGAGATTTTAACACAAATAAAGATATTTTTCATACCTGACCCTTTACTGTAATGAAATTATTGGTGTTTTTCTGATTTCTCTTTCAAATTATTTCAGCTGAAAGATCTAGCTGAGAGACTACCTGCAGGAGCTTATGTCGCTGACAGCATCCGGCCAGCTTACCCACCAAAAGGTTTGGAGCCAAATGGCATCCACTATCCTGACTCAAATGGGGAGGGACATGCCAGAGCAGAGTCAACCAGTGGATCTAGCTTGGCTTCCTCTGCTCCTGAATCTTCCCTATTCAACAGAACTGAGGTCACGGGAACTTATGCAACTAATCTTTACCAGCAAAACCGGGTGCTTGGGCCTTCCAATGGGACAAATGAGTACCCAAATGTTATACTTGCCAATGGCGGTGTGTTTCAGGCAGCTAGCAGTAGTAGCGTATTAGATACCACTGATGGCAGGAATTCTGGGACTCTCCAAGATGACGAGAGTGTTTCAAGATCTAGGAATGCTGTACTGGCTGCCAATAGTAATCAAATTGAGGCAGAATGGATTGAACAGTATGAACCTGGGGTGTATATAACACTAATGGCTTTAAGTGATGGAACGAGAGATCTAAAACGAGTGCGCTTCAGGTAATATATCTAGTGTCACCTCCAGGTTTTGTATCTGTTATATGGCTGCCAACTAGGGAAAACCACTGATAATTGACCTGTGATAAATTTCAGTAGGGCCATAGAGATTGGAATTAGTAGTGGGATTAGACATGTAATAATAAACTGCATGTAACACCTTTTGTAAATGAACATTTCATTGACTGAAAACGCAATCTTTCTTCACATTTCATCGTTCTATTGGCAAGTACCTGAAAAGCCCAAGTCATGCTTAGATATTGGCAAGTACCTGAAAAACCCAAGTCATGCTTACATATATTCATGCGAACATATCTATGGATGTTTTCTCAAAGCTTCATGAACCTCATGTCATATATGATGCATTGACTTAAAACTGAAAGGTTTGAAAGTTTCTCGATATATTTCTAACCTGTTGCTGTTGTGGTAATTAATGTGCAGTCGACGAAGATTTGGAGAGCACCAGGCAGAGACTTGGTGGTCTGAGAATCGTGAGAAGGTATATGAAAGGTATAACGTCCGTAGCAGCACTGAGAAATCTTCGAGCCAAGCAGCTCGTGGGGCAGAAGGTGTGGTTTCACCTGTTTCATAATCCTAGGATAAGTTGTAGGCACAGGGTTGTTCTCCATCAACACATTTTGTTAAAAGTGAGCACAATTGTAGTCAAGCAAGAATCAGTACGAGGGAAGTATGCATCCCTTTTCAGGTTTTTTTTGGTCTACCTTTTTTCCACCTTCCTTAGTGTTTTTTGCCTTTGGTTCTTTGCTCTTAAATTAGTTATCTTCCATTTCATTTGGGTATATTCCCTTTACATATCTGTTGTAATGTAGTGTATATATAAAAAATATACATCAATAGAGATAATCTTTGGCAAAGAATCTTCCGTCCCCATGTTTTTCAGAGGACTTTTCTACATGCCTTTTTTTATTAAAAAAAACTTTAACACCATGCTCCCCTACCAATTGTATACTAATGCATTAAATTGTACTCCCTCCGGTCCTATTTGTACTACAAACTTTGTCTTATAATTAGTACCGGAGGTAGTACTACCTTTAGTGAGATGAAATTTAAATTTCTTTGCAAACTCCTCTATGACATGTGATCTTGGGAGACTCATTGATTGATGTTTTTTCAGTTTATTTTATTTGCCGGTTAGCTATATCTTATGCATGAATAAGCATCTCATATGAAAAGTGTCGCCAATAAACTGATATAGCTCGCATGGAACCAGTTTTGTGCTTAATTTTAGGGTCTCAGACAGTCAGACTCTCTATTCATGTCCTTTTTCGGCATTCTATACTCTTTGCTTCTCAGATTTTGAGGTTTAATAAAAGAACTTAAGAGAGTGTGGGGCCATCTATGAAAAAAGAGAGAGGGATTGAGAAACGGTCTAGATTGGTGTAAAAAGCTACCAAACACGCTACTTTCTCAAAGAGAAGACATGAAGCAGCACAACAAAATGGCTTCGCAGTTCAATTTTTAAAAATATTTAATACAATATTTAGTCCCTCAAGTTTACTCTCATTTAGTTTTGGCCCCTCAGTTTTTTAATCATAGTTTTGATCTTTCAAGAATAAAATAATCTAGGTTTTTATAAAATTATAGAGACCGATGTTTTAAACGGACTGAGAGACCGAAACTTATAGTTTAAAGTTTGAGGGACCAGCTCCTTGTTCTTAGGTTCAACTAGCAAAGGGGTTGAACACTCTCACCAAAAGGGAGGGCGTTCAATCTTGGAGTTGGTCAAGATGTTGGGGGAAGCATCCTAGGAGTCTACGAAACAATGGTAACTCAAGTTAAGGTGGAGGTATGTGTATTTTTAGTCCTGAATTTCTTGTGGAGTGGACTCTAAGCACCTTGTCCTTGGACTGTGAGTGAGTCTAACCCCCTCCTAATTTTTTTTTTATTAAAAAAAAAAAGTTTCAGGAATTAAAACCAAAATGAGAAAAAATTTAAAGAACCAAAAGATTGTACTGGCCTTTTTTTAAATATAAACTGTCTCTTTCTCATATCTCAGCTAAACATGGGAATATGTAAAACTAATAAATGTAACAGACTGGAAAAGTCCTCCATAAGTCCTTGTTCACATATAAGTTTTTTGACTCGCATGAATGGACGGCAAAAAAAGAGAGTGGAGATGAAAGATAGGTAGCAAATTATCATTAACTACGGCAAATTGTTTGGTGATCTAAAATTTCCATTTAGAAATATATTATACGGTAAGTTTAACTAAGAGAACAATAACGCCAAGAGTATGATTATATTTGACGTTTACCTTATTTATTTTGACCAATTTTTCTCCTTAAATATGTCATTGTAAACTGTTTAGCTTATCTGCAAGTATATGTGTTGTCACAAGTAATATAATAATATCGTCCACACAATGACTAAGGAAACGAGCCACTTATTGTAATTACGCTTTCAATTAGGTTGAGCGACAACCAAAGTTTAATTAAAAGGAAAGTTTTATTTTGAAGAGAACAAAGATGAAATTTTGACTATAACATACTCCCTCCGGTCCTAATTATAGGAGTACTTTTATAGTGTAATTTGCACTACAAAAGTGCTCCTATAATTAGGACCGGAGGTAGTACTTTGGAGCTTTGGATTTTATCTCCCCTTTGTATTTCATAAACCCAATTAATTCACCCTCAATTAGCGTTCAAACAAAGACGTGAATCTATCAAAGATTCAAAACTATTCGATTATATATGCTCTTTCAGGTCAAGGCCAACATCTATTTTCAAATATTTCATTCATTCTCTTATAACAAGCTAATAAAAATAGTCTTTAAAACCAAATCTTAGAATTACGATACTAGGTTAACAAAAAAATTTCTTTTACTAACAAATCATTCGTCCAATGCATGAACTTCAAGCTTAATACTATGATTTTATCTAGGTTCTTATACAAAATAATCTTTTTCAAGCATTATCTCATTTAGCAAGACAACAAAGTTGTTAGAGCTAGGAAAAAAGCTAACCTAACCTTCTTATGCCAAAGGTAAGATAAACAGTTGTTTTTCATAGTTTGGCCCTTAGCATAAGGGCCAAGGTCGAAAGCCCTTTTTATAAACTTTAACTATTTTTCTACTGTATTTTATAAAAGAAATATAAATAATTACAACAATTATAGCAAAGAAGAAGAAGAAGAAGTCATCGGTCTCATTCGAATCTCACAGAGGCAAATCAACAAATTCAAGACACAAGCCAATGCGAGTTGGCATAGATGGTAAGGGATTTAGGACTAGGCCCTTGGGTCGTGGGTTCGATCCCCTCTGCTGTCGCTGGGACTCCTTTGGTAGACAATCTCATAAGTCTCCAATAAGTGCTCATAGAGCCCGAGGCCGTACCCTGACCTTGGCGGGGGACTGATACCGAACCTCTCCAAAACTTTTTTGTATAAAACAAAAAACAAAACAAAACAAATTCAAGACACAAACGATGAACGAGACGACGAGGGTTGCAATTGCAACAATGCGAGATAGTGAATCAATAAGGAATGAGACGACGAGGGTTGCAACAATGCAAGGCGAACCAAGTAACGCAGCACTACTACTAAGTAGCCTAAGCATCGGCAGATCTTCTTAACTTGACTGGCACATTCATCGATTCCTTCTTTCCTTGCTTAGAATATCTATGCTTACCTATCAAAATAAACACTTATGAGTGGAAAAACTTGCTTACTTCAATTTCTAACAATGTTTACATCAAATTCCTAACAATATTAACATTATATTATTTGATGCTTTTGGTCAATGAATTCACGAAAACACTTAAAACATACTTTAAATCTATTAAAAATGGGGAATCATTAATCATTCGTTGATTTACTCTAAATGCAGAGAAATTAAACCTCTCCATGTAATCTTGTTTCGGCCTGATTCAGGCTACTAGTGTATAATTGGTCGTGTTTTTTATTTTATTTTTTGTCTTTGGACAATTATATTATAATGAAATTATAAGATCAAATTTCTTTGAATGGAACCTGATGAGGGCCTTTTTGTCTTTAGCCTTGAGGTCCACAATCAAAAATAAACCAAGGATTGCGTATAGGCAAACCAAGGATCGTTCTCTCTTCTCGAGGAGCCTTTTATTGAGTCCTAATTAATCTAAATGACATGCAATTACAATTAAAACAAGGGGAAAAAATAGGTTTTGGATTTTTCAATTAATTAACTAAAATAAGATTGCAATTAAATTAAATGCTAAACTAATATTTTTGGTATTTTTATAAAATTGGTGAATGAGTGAATTAAATGATATGAAATTAGAAATATGGATGATGGCGCTCTTGGCGATGAAGAAATGACTATCCTTGTTCAAAAAGATTATGGAAGTTAAAATTCATCAAGTCTTTAAGAAAAACCCCAAGATAACACTTGAGTCTAATATTCTCAATTAATAGTAGTTCCTACAAACATAGCTAACCACTATCTCTTGAGAAATTGTTAAAAACCAACTAAATTGAGTACATAACAGTCCCTCAAAGGGATACAAATCAACTAAATTAACTAGACAATAACACGCTAATTAATTAAATCTCATTACAACCACAAGAAATTAAAACAAATATAATCTTCATATTGCAAAATCCAAAATCAATCACAATTATCAATCTAACAGAGACAATAAACATTAATCTCAGTTCCATAATTTATACACAATAATTCCTAAAACTAGGCAATCTAAATGTATAAATCTAGACTAATAGAATGAATAAATTAACTTCCCTTTGAAACTTTGGAACTCAAGCACAAATCCTCATCTCCAAGAAGCTAAGGAAAATCAACTACACACGGCCATTAAAATTCCCAATTGGATCTGCAAAACTGGAAAGAAAATGAAGAATAAAGGTGGAATTTGTGTCTGCCAAGGTTGGGGTCAGAGAAAGATGGAAGTGAAGGGTTAAGGCTGGCGGTGTAGTGTGAGTAGGAAGGAAGAAATGAATTGTGGGGACATGGTGGTGAGTGTGAATGAATTGTGGAGGTCTGAGAGGGTTGAATCGAAGAGGATGATGAAGGCGTTAGGTCTGGATGACGGTGGAGGACGGTGGCTCGCCGGCGGCAAGGGTGGAAAAGGGAACCGCCGGCAAGAGGTTGAAGGGTGTTAGAATATAAAATTTGTATATTTAGGAGATGTAATATAAATAGGACCAGTTTGTCATTATTTTGTGAGTGATGTAAGCATTCTATTTTTAATCAATGGAAAGTGCTTCTTTCTCTCTCTGGTTGTGAACCCTATGTAAAGATCATCAAGGTAAATTGTCTAACATGGCATCAGAGCCATCTCATTGATTCCCTTTTCTTCCATACCAGCGGCCCAAAGAAGACGCATGCTGGAGCTCCACGAAAAGAGATTTGGACCAACTCACGTCTAGTTGGCGTAGAGTCAAGAAATGCTGCATGTCCAATAAAAGAAGCCAAGAACAAAGCCCACGTTCTGCCGCTGATCCAAGACTGGCCCGTTATACTATGTAATTGTTTTAGCACGTGAAGAGGATTTCTGCAGAGTCCAAGCACGCCAGCTCAACGCACAGGGACCAATCACATCACGGTCAGAAACTCCACGTGAAGGCACGGCTTTAACACAGCTTTCTTTCTTTCTTTCCTTTTCAAATTCGAGATTCTTGATCTGCACTCACAAAAGAAGCTCTCAATAGTTTCTCGCTATCAATCTTGGTGTCGGCGTGTAGGGATTTCGGCACCACCATCGCCATTAACGTACAAGATTCCGGCACCAACAGATTCCCCAGAATTTTCCACCGTCAGTTTCGTGTTTCTCACTTTCGTTTCCGCCGAAGATCAACATGACTGAGAGAGACGCTTCAGCCAAGGTTAACCACGGATCAATTCCTTTCTCGCACCCACTTTATCTTCATCCGTCAGATACCCAAGGTTTAACCATCATTGCACATACGCTCACTGGTTTTGAAAACTACACCGTATGGAGTCGAGCCATGCGCATTGCTTTGCTTAGGAAACACAAGCTTGGTCTTGTTGATGGTAGCTGCCGTAAAGAAGATCAAGATCCAACGTTACAGCCTCAATGGGAAAGGTGCAACGCCGTGGTTCTTTCTTGGCTCCTGAATTCGATCTCCAAGGAATTGGCAAATGGGGTTATCTTCTTCCAAAACACACATCTTGTCTGGATGGACCTTCAGGAGCGTTTTGACAAAAAGAATGGAGCTCGAATTTTTGGTTTGCATCGTGAAATAGGTATGCACCACCAGGGCTCTTCATCTGTATCTACTTACTTCTCTAAACTAAAAGAGCTATGGGAGGAACAATCTGCTCTAATCACCTTGCCGTCGTGTACCTGTAATACCTCCAAAGCGTACTCTGAATTGATACAGGAGCATAAGCTTCTACAATTTTTGATGGGCCTTAATGAATCCTATAATCAGGCTCGAGGACAGATTCTCCTTATGACTCCACTTCCCTCTGTGAATGAGGCTTACTCCACGATTATCCAAGATGAAACTCAAATATCGATTTCTGACCGTAGGCACCCAACAGAGGGAATTGCCATGATCACTAAAGGCAGGGGTCAAGGAAGAGGCAGAGGCCGTGGAGATCCTTCCATTGAGTGCACCTATTGCCACAAAAAAGGCCATCTGCGTGAACAATGCTTCCAATTGGTGGGTTATCCATTTGGCTTCAGGGGGAATAAGTCAAAACAAAAGAATTCTGGTCAACTAGGAATCGATTCCACTGGTGATCCAGACCTGCATATCACCACCACAAGCATGGTGGCTCCTTCCTTGTCTAAAGAACAATATGAACGCCTTCTGGTTCTGTTGCAAAAGGATGAGGAGTCAGCTGTGCATGCTCTGACTGGTACAGGTTTGGCTATATCTCCCTCTATGAATTCTATTCATTCTCATTGGATTTTAGACTCGGGAGCAACCACACACTTAGTTAGTGATATTTCCTTATTGGATAAATGTGCTGTATACAATGGGCCTGTTAAGTCAATTAAGATCCCAGATGGGCAGCGAATACCTGTTACACATATAGGTTCAATTAATATAGCTCCTAACATTACATTGCATGACGTACTATATTCTTCGAAATTGAAATTCAATCTCATATCAGTTTCCAAAATCACGAAAGCGTTAGAATGTGTGGCTTGTTTTTATCTTGACCACTGTGTTTTGCAGGACCTTCTACATGGAAGGACGAAGATGACTGGTAGAATGATAGATGGACTATACATTTTTAGAGTTCCCAACACTTCTCATGTAATGAATGTTGCACAGAATCACTTTACACGGAAACACAATAACAATATGAAATCCATTGATGTATGTTTGTGGCATAGGAGATTAGGCCATGCCCCTCTTTCTGTAATGAAACGTTTGAGTTTTGCAATTGATGACACTGAATTGATGAATCATAGATGTGACATATGTGTTCAATCAAAGCAAACCAAGTTTCCCTTCTCCCCTTCTTGTATTAAAACTACTCGATGTTTTGAACTGATACATATAGATATATGGGGTCCATATAGGACACCCACTCATCAAGGTTTTACATATTTTCTCACAATAGTGGATGATTATTCTAGAGCTACATGGCTCTTCTTGATGAGACATAAGTCTGATTCAATTACTTACATTCGTCATTTTATTGTTTATGTTATGACTCAGTTCAATGTGAAGGTTAAGAAAATTAGAAGTGATAATGGGAGTGAGTTTCTAAGTAATTCTTTTAAAATGCTTACTCAAGAAAAGGGTATTGTGCACGAGACTACATGTCCTTATACTCCTCAGCAAAATGGAATTGTAGAGCGTAAGCATAGGACTATTATGCAAGTAACAAGGAGTCTAATGTTGCAGTCAAACCTTCCAGTTCAGTACTGGGGTGAGTGTGTAAAGGCTGCAGCATATATGATTAATAGGTTGCCCTCTAAGGTGCTTGATTTTCAAACTCCATTTGAAAGGGTCTATGGGCAGAAACCAGACCTCAAACACATGAAGGTGTTTGGTTCTCTTGCCTATGCTACAGACCTTAAAATTCATGATAAGCTTCAACCTCGTGCTATTCCTTGTGTATTTCTAGGTTATCCAGAAAATCAGAAAGGTTATTTGTTGTTAAATCTGAAATCTAACTTGCTAATTGTAAGTCGCCATGTTAGTTTTGTAGAACAAGTGTTTCCTTTCAGGAATACATACTCACAGCAACAACAGGAAATGCATCCAACCTTGAAAGAGATGTTCTGGTTTGAATCCGAAACTCCCTTTGTACAATCTGATCTAGTACAGGATGGGTATAATCTTTCACAACGTGAGGATACACAACAATCTGGTCAGGAAGTTTCCGATCAGATTGCAGAGTCTCCTAACAATCTCGATCAGCCACGTCCTACAAGGGATAGGCGACCACCTATTTGGTCTAATGATTATGTCTGTACTCTTTTGCTTTCTGAAAAGGATTTAGGACGTGTACCAAAATGTTCCTATCCCATAAATCAATTTGTTTCTTATGATGCTATTTCTGCTGATCATTTGGCCTTTTTGTCTTGTTTTGACACGGTTCCTGAGCCTTCTAGCTATAAGTAGGCAGTCACCAACCCTGAATGGGTTAAGGCTATGAAGGCTGAAATGCAGGCCTTGGAAGAAAATCAAACTTGGGAACTAGTAGAGTTGCCCAAAAACAAGAAGCCAATTGGTTGTAAGTGGGTATATAAAATCAAATATAATTCTGATGGTAACATAGATAAATATAAGGCTAGGTTAGTTGCAAAAGGATATAGTCAAAGAGAAGGCATTGACTACCACGAAACCTTTTCACCTGTTGTAAAAATGTTTACAGTTAGGTTAGTGTTGAAATTGGCAGCCATGCATTCATGGAATCTTTATCAAATGGATGTGTATAATGCTTTCTTGCAGGGTGATCTCCAAGAGGAGGTATATATGAAATTACCTCAAGGGTTCGAAGGTAAGGGGGAGCATGTGGTTTGTAAGCTAAAGAAGTCTCTCTATGGACTTAAATAGGCTTCTCGTCAATGGAATCAAAAACTCTCTCAAGCCCTTATTAAGGGTAGTTTTGTACAAAGTAAAAGTGATTACTCTCTATTTACCATGGATTGGAATGATCATGTGGTGTTTGTCTTAGTATATGTAGATGATTTATTGATTACTGGTAGCTCTGAAGAAGGCATTAGTTATACCAAAGGTCTGCTGCATGATAATTTTAAGATTAAAGATTTAGGACATATGAAATATTTTCTTGGTACAGAAATAGCTAAATCTGAATCAAGTGTGGTTTTGTCTCAACGAAAGTTTGTATTATATTTATTATCTGACACAGGCATGAGTGGATGCAAACCATTGAGCATTCCGATGGCACAAAATTTGAAATTAATGCCTTTTCAGGAGGGTAAAGATAATGTTAAGGATCTGTGTAAGAATGTAGAACAATATCGTCGCTTGGTTGGTAAATTGATTTACCTAACTATGACAAGACCTGACATTTGTTTTTGTGTGCAGACGCTAAGCCAGTTTATGCAAAAACCGACTAAGGCACACATGGCAGCAGCTAGAAATGTTCTTAGATATTTAAAGGGTACCGTTGGGCTTGGTATAAAATTGAGCTCTGATGGAGATTCTAACCTAGAATGTTTTTGTGATTCAGATTGGGCTTCTTGTAGGATTACAAGGCGTTCGGTTTCTGGATACTTACTGAAGTTTGGAGGATCTCTAATGATGTGGAAGACGAAAAAGTAGACCACGGTGTCCAAGTCATCTGCAGAAGCTGAATATAGAGCTCTCTGTATGGCTACTTCCGAGATTGTTTGGGCACTAGGCTTGCTTCGTGATTTGTGGATTCCACAAACAAGACCGGTGCCGATTTACTGTGATAGTATTGCAGCAATACACATAGCTGCGAATCCAGTCTTCCATGAAAGAACCAAGCACATCGAAGTTGACTGCCATTTCATTCGTGCTAAATGGAAAGAGAGAATGGTAGACCTTATTCATGTTCGATCTCATGAGCAAGAGGCTGATTTGTTAACTAAGTCAGTCTCAGGAGATGTACAATGCAAGCTATTAAGCAAGTTAGGGTCTCTTAACATTTTTGCGCCCCCAACTTGAGGGGGAGTGTTAGAATATAAAATTTGTATATTTAGGAGATGTAATATATATAGGACCAGTTTGTCATTATTTTGTAAGTGATGTAAGCATTCTATTTTTAATCAATGGAAAGTGCTTCTTTCTCTCTCTCTGGTTGTGAACCCTACGTAAAGATCATCAGGGTAAATTGTCTAACAAAGGGAGAAGGTGAGATGAGGGAAGGTTCAGCCCCCAGTCCGCGTTCAAGGCGTGAATTCCATCCAAGATCAAGGATTGAATAATTCTAGGATGAATGCAAAAAAATCAGCTCGCGGCGCTTTGTCTCTGAATATATCCCATTAAAGCTGTCGGGTCTGTCAAATTCGGAAATGGATCCTCTCCCCATCACTTTTTCTCCCCATCCCTCATCATCGCGATCCTGACCGTCCATTCTAAAATCCAACGGTCCAGATTTTTTAAAATAAAAAAAAAATTGGTTTTTTGTCTTTTTCGAAAAAGACAAAAAATAATTATTTTTTTTTAAAAAAATCTGGACCGTTGGATTTTAAATTGAACGACCAAGATCCGCTGATGAGGGATGGGGAGGGGGTTGATGAGGAGAGGAACAGTACCCGTCAAATTCATTGTGTCCGGTTTCTTTTCAGTTCACGGGTCTGCAATTGAAAAAAAGAATCAAACCTAATACTCAAAACGCATAGTTTAATGGAGGGACCTGAGTGAAAATTTTAGAAAGTTTTGCTTGAGGGACTAAATTGCAACTTTAAAACTTGAATTAAAACTTTTCATTTGAATTTTGATTTAATCTCTTCAGCCATCCACAAATAAAATAATTAGTCTAACATCAAATATTCTCATGAAAATCAATAATTAAGAGTAATTACATTTTTTTTAACAATTTTGCCCTTTTTAGCCCTAAATTAATGTATTCACTCTTAATCTCAATTTATCATAAAAACATCATTTTAAGCTCAATAATTAATGTGAAATGCATTATAAATCCCAATTTAATGTCCAAAAAATAATGTCAAAATATGGTTCAATCAGAACCCAAAGCTAGATATCTGATTGCGACAATCGTGATAATTTCTTAGAATTTATGGAAGTGCCATTAATAATTTCTAAGAATTTCTTAGAAAAACAAGGAAAGGGAAAAATAAAAACATATCAAACATCTTAAAATTTTCTTTCATTAATTTTACTTGTGTTATCTTTTTTTTAACCATGATACTTGCGTTATGCCGTTATCTATCACTATCCTATCACTTTATGTAGATTATACCTGGAACATCATTACTATAAATACGACCTCTTATACAAATACCTTTGCCTTTTATAGATCACTCAACATTATTATTATTATTATTATTATTATTATATAACGTTTAACACGGAACCATAAAATTCTTATATAGTCACCCATGTGTTCACCAAGTTGAAAAGCCAAATTAAATTAGCCTCAAATTTCAAAGGAAATTTCTAATGCCTGTGGAAACTATAGGAGAAGACCTTGTTTGTTTAACCAAACCCACTTGAATTTCCCTCCTTTTAATTAAATCCAAAACTTCAACTTTACCCACCTTTTGACTTGAAGAATAGCCTTGAAAATGACATTTCCAAATGGGTCTCACATGGCTTCAAATTAAGCTTAGATCACCAGAAAATTCAATGCATGACACAAGAAACAGTTTAGCTACCCCAAAAAATATGTCATTTTGACATGATAATTAGTTTTAATAATCATCATTTTGTTGTGTCAACAGCTTTAGAACTTAAAAATAATTTAATATCAGATATGTCCTCAGTTATTGAAAGTAAGATGTGAATGTATGAAGTTGGTTCAACCCTTTGAGATGCCACTTGATTAATTCCATTCAAACCAATATAAAAACAACAGGAAAGTTGCATAATTTAATGATTTTGAACCGATGAAGACAAGGAAAAGGACAAATTGGAACTTAGGAAAGAAGTTGAAGCAATATAGCTGTACAAATAAGAGCAGTATAGGGTACGTATTAGGTTTAGTTTATATATAAATACATAATAAAACAAGGGTCATACGCATTTATTTAATACATAATAAATCAAATCAAATCAAATCAAATTACAACTTTGAGACGATTCCCACGTCACTCCCCAGAATTTCATGACAAAGTATGGTCATTCATATCAACAGTTATCATCCCTTTATTTACGCTTTTAGTACGCATTCAAGTTCAAAAAGAGTACTTTGAAAAACAATATTCACCAAGTCCAGTAATAAGAAACGATACATGTAACTCGCCTTCATAGATCAGGGTAAATTGACTCATAATTAAAGCAAGCTAGGTTTCATGATCGATCAGTTATGTCAAAAGTTAGTATACTGTTTGCATCTACCAACCGAAATCGAAACCGAAAACTTGCTAGAAGTAAACCAAAGCTTAAACAGGAGTATACGTATGTGTATATAAATATATTGCTGGACATTTTTTGCGGGGTTCTCTATATATATCACCTTAATAATTAATCATGATCTCTTTGCTTTCAAGTACACAAGCTTTAATCTCTAAGTAAACCCAAAAAATTACACGTTGATTTTGAAATTTCTTCAGAACCCTGAACAAGGCTTCTTTCAGAAGTATACGAAGGGATCGAGCTGAGCTAGCTATAGCTAAAACCAATAATATTATCCTCCATGGAGAGAGAGAATAATCTGCATAATCCTTGTAAGACTTGAACAGCTTCTTCTTCTTCTAAAACTGCCTAACTAGCAAGGACCTTAAAAAAGTCCCAAAAAGGATAAAACTAAAGAGATAAAAAAGATGGGAAAAATAAATAAAGTAACATATACATTACCCATATCTGCAACTATCTGCTTGGTAAGCTAAGATATATAAATATATCTTTGAGGACTATGGCTTTGTCTCTGGGCTTTGTAATCCAATGCTGTTGTGTTCCCTTGAAGGAGCTGAAGGAGGTACTGGAACTCCTTTAGGCAAGAAGCCATAAAAGTTGTGAGAATCATGAGTCTTATGTTGTACTTTGAAAACCTGAGTGTGTCTTGACTCACAACTATGCCCAGCCAAACATAGCAGAAAAAATGAAAGCATGAGAAAGACACAGAGATGCTTTCTTCTTCCCATTTGATTTTGCCAAACTAAGAAAGTTTCTTTTATTTATGGAAAGAGAGAAGAATCCTAGAAGAATGAAATGGAGAGAGCTATAGAGAGAGGGAGGGGGGAAAATGAGAGAGAGAGGTTTTGTTAAAGGAGAAAAGTTGATGGAGAGAGACTGGTATGTAGGTTATGATTTATACACACACACACTCACATACATATGAATATGGCGGAAACTAGAAGGAGATTTATAATTTCTGATATGCTTAATAAATGAAACAAAGGAATTTGTAGTGTTGGTAGAGTTATGCTCTAAGAATGGCTTGTAAATGAAGGATCCATGAAAGAATGAACATAGTAGAGCATTGATGAATGGAACGTGCGAAGGAGAAAAGAATTTTAAGATATAAAGACTGGTTGGGTCCATTAGAAATAAATATATTTACGTATGCATTTATTATTTGATTGACAATATATGACTTTTTAAATTTTTTAATTGACTCTATAGAAAATTATCAAATGGACTTAGTCTATCAAATCATGTGGGTCATATCATCAATTAAATATAAATAAGGATACAGCGTTTCGCTTTCTTAGTTTAATTTCTTTTAGCATATTTATGTCTGTTGACTAATTTTAGGCATATTAAATTAAATTAAGTGTACGAATTACTTAAAGTAAATGCAATATGTGCTTATCCCGTATGTTATTTTGAAAGCGTACGTATTTACTTAAAAGTTAATACAACATATAGTTGATAATATAATTTATATCCTAAATTAAACATATATAGGTTACTTTACTTATTAATAATAGGAGTCTCTCAAATAATTAAGCTTTTGTCAAATAAGAAAATTTTCTACCTAACATGATGACAACGATTTATTTATAGTTAGTATATGCATATGACCTTTTTTCGGCCAATTGGTATGCATATGACATTGAAGATTGCCAAGTTTAATAAATTCAAGCTATACTCTCACACGGGATTGTAACTTTATCTCTGAAAGAACGTATTTATATAATGCATAAATTGAAGAATATTTAAATAAGTATAAGAAAAAATGAGTGAATTTTTTTTTTTTTTGGGGGGGGGGGGGGGGGAATTCCAGGGGAAAAAAACCTTAAAAAATGCTAAAGGACAAAATGGTGTTCCAAATTTGCATAATACTAAAGAGGTGTGAGGTCTTGATTTTTCTTTTTCAAATTAAATATAAATGACAGAAATGCCCCTCTATTATAAAAAGAAAAGAATCAAGTAAGAAATAGAAATCTGGCGCAACGGAGGGCGAAGTAGAGCTAGAACAGTCGGAAGGAAGTGAGCTAGATATGTGATTTTTTTAATTTCACAATGTTCTTGTCTTCATCAATTGATCCTAAGCATTGGTGGGTCTTCATTTTGATGGTGTGAGTTTTGGGCAGCTGGGTTTTTAGTTTGGAGGCAGGGAAATGTAGATGAGTGAATTCTAATCTGAAGTGAGAATCAAAGCTCTCTCTTTTTTAGCACGTGATGAATTTTGATTCTGAATTTGAATAATTCTTATATAAACTTGTTAATACTTTATATAAAATTACCAAACCCTCGTTTGAAGTATGAATCAAAATCTTGCATTTGTTCGTATAGCAAGTAGTGTACGTATAGCAAGTAGTGAATTCTAATTTTGAATTTGTGAAATTTTTATATGAACTTATTAAAACCTCATTTGAAATTGATAAACCCTTGTTTGAAGTAGGAATCAAAACCTTGCCTTTTGTAGCAAGTATTAAATTATAATTTTGAATTTATGAATTCTTAAGTAAATTTGTTAAAATAATCTTATATCAAATAGGAAAACCCTTGTCTGAAGTGGGAATCAAAATCTTGTCTTTATAGCAAGTGGTGAATTATGCTTTTGAATATGTGAATTTTTTATTTGAACTTGTTAAAACCTTATATGAAATTGGCAAACTCATTTCTAAAGTGGAAATCAAAACTTTGCATTTGTAACAAGTGATGAATTTTGATTTTGAATTTGTAAAATTCTTACCTGAACTTGTTAAAACCTTATCTAAAATTAGCAAACCTTTTTTTGAAGTGGTAATTCAAAACTTCATCTTTGTAGCAAGTAGTGAATTCTGATTTTGAATTTGTAAATTTCTTATTTAAATTTTGTTAAAATTTTATCTCAAATTGGAAAACCCTTATCTGAAGTGGAAATAAAAACCTTACATTTGTAGTAAGTGATGAATTTTGATTTTGAATTTATCAATTTATTATCTGAACTTGTTGAAATCTTATCTCAAATTGGAAAACCATTTAAAGTGGGAATCAAAACATTACCTTTTTAGTCAGTGGTGAATTCTGATTTTGAGTTTGTGAGTTTTTTATCTAAACTTGTTAAAACCTTATTTAAAATTAACAAACCCTTATCCAAAGTGGAAATCAAAACCTTGCCTTTGTAATAAGTGGTGAATTTTAATTTTGAATTTGTGAATTTTTTATCTGAACTTGTTAAAACCTTATTTGAAATTGGCAAACCCTTATTTAAAGTAGGAATCAAAACCTTGCCTTTTATAACAAGTGGTGATGTCTAATTTTGAATTTATGAATTTCTTGTTTAAACTTATTAAAACCTTATCTAAAATTAGCAAACCCTTATTTAAAGTGGGAATTCTGCCTTTACAACCACATCAAACCCACTAGCGTCGAAGAGCAACTGCAAGTTCAATGGATCTAAACTCCAATGCGACTCGCCTCCCACAATAGGGCAAACTCTCCAACCAATGTGCGCTCACCCAAAGCTTCCTTCATCCTCCGTCCCATGATACCAACTTTTGACCTAGTCTTCTCTCCCACTGCAAGTAACCACAACGAATCTTGTCAACCACAATAACCAGCAACTCAGATGAAATGGGAGCACAATTTTGGGTAATTTCGAGGGGCATTTTTGTCATTTCCATTTAATTTTGAAAAAGAAAAATCAGGCTCCCGCACCTCTATGATATTATGCAAATTCAGAACACATTTTTGTCCTTTAGCATTTTTAAAATTCATTTTCTGAAATTTTCCCTTTTCACCAGACCATGAAATTTTTCCAAACCGTGAATATATCTTTATAAGATCTATGATAAATATACAATTTACAAACTATAAGCGTGATGATTTTTTCCAATGGCATAAAAAGGTGCCAAGAAAATTAAAAAACTAACTAAAAAATTCTAATGTTCTCCCTCTTTGGATTGGTTAAAATTCAATATAGTTTGTTGTGTGTGTGTGTGTGTTGTTATGTGAGAGCAAAAGTCTCTTTCGCTAACAACAAAGACTCGTCACTTTCAAAAGTAGATAGAGTGAAAGACAGATTCATACTTAATTATATGTATTCTATTAGACTAATCTTTATTGAAGTATAGAAGTTATGAGGTCGATCACTCTAATTAAGTTTGTTTCATGCATAAATCTGATGTAGCTTTGTTGATATGACTAGCTTTCTGACTTAGTGGCATATAAGTTCCTGGGTATATACAAAGTTGCAGGTTTGATATTGTTTGTAACCTAAGATTGCTACCACTTTAAAAAAAATTAACAAATTCGGTTGATATGAAAAGGAAAAAGGGTAACCTCATCTCGAAATATGTATGTGAAATGGATATTTGAAGCAGTATATAAAGGTACGAATGTAGGGAAAATGGATGAAAGATCATGTGGCTAAAGATATGGATGTTGGAAGAGGAAGGGAGAGAGTAATAAATGAGACAACGTGAAGCAATATTTATTTTGTCCATTTCATTATTCGTTAGTTAGACATAGTCCCTCTTCACAGGAAACTCTATAACAACTCAACGGGTCCTCAGGAGACTTGTTCTCTCCTTTCTGCCCAAAAGGGTATGGCCAATTTTAATTTAAAATTTGAAAAAATATAATATGGATGTTAAATTTTATAATCATTTTAAAGAATTTTTAAGACCGACTTCCTTAAAGTAAGTTGAATATCTTAAACTATAATTTTTGTCGTGTAGTTTTAGTTTTTTTATATTATCATCCGATATCTAGTTTGGGGTTTGTAGCTGTCCCTTTCAACATAAGTAACTCCTCTAGAACTCGAATTCGAAATCCATAGAAATTGAGCGGGGTTTTATACTGCTAAACCAACTCTATATTGGTAGTTTTATAAAAACTATAATGTTTTTAGTTTTTAAATATAAAATATCCTCTCTTGCCAAACACTTTAGATTAATTTAAAATTTTCAATTAAAGTACCCACCTTATATCACTAAATAGTTTTTTTAAAATATAATAATAATTACAGAGCATTTTGATTTTGAAAAAATTGAGCTATATTGTACAATAACATTCTGTTTCGGTGGAGACTAATATATCTTTTACTTTGAAAGAGTAGTTCGTATATATATGTATGTATATACATAGATATATATGTATATGTATATGGCACACATATATGCTTATGTATCTAATAAAATTCTAGTGAAATCTATAATATTTACTCTCCTTTTCATATAATACAATCTTGAACAAATGGGATTGGGTTTTAGTTGCAACTAATATGATTTCATAGGTTACACAGAATTTAAAAAATAAATCATATTATATTTAGAAAAGAGTTTTTGTAATAGTTTGCCTTTGTAATAATTGCGTGTTAGATTTAAAATGGACATGCTATGTATGAAACTTAAGAATGGAATGACTGGCTTATGTAGAAACCCATATATTGTTTGCAAATTTTTCTCTCTGTGACTTATATCAAGCTCTGTACACACAAATACACCATATATAACCACATTTAATTTGTCATAAATAAATAAATACACACACACACACATTATTTATGTATGTGTGTGTGTGTGTAAAATATGTGGGGGAACAGATGAAAGTGGGGAGCGTTGTGGGGTTAGGTGAGGTTGTGGGGCCATGCAGAAATTAATGGCCGACTTAATAAGAACTCCAACTCTCAAACTCACAGATGTGCGAAGTCTCATGGTAACATGGAAGTGTCCCTCATTTGATTTTGCTTCTTACTTAATTTCATTTCATATATATATATATATATATGCCTTTCAATCGCTTCATGAGTAATGACATAGAAATACAAAATACAAATGCCTCTCGTTTCTCACCTCTATCTAACATGAATTCTCCCAAAAGTTGTTTATCATTATGTATAAATTCTGGCAAAAAAAGTTAGCCAACTTCTTGAATTCATTGTTTTATAAATGCCTATCTACCAGCGCGTCAAGTCATATCCATATATTTATGCTGTGTGTGTCTATATATAGTACTTTAGGATTATAACAGCCTAATTTTTTATCCCCACTCGGCATCTTAAAGTAATTTTAGATGTATTCATTATAATAAAATACTTTTTTTAATAACACTTAATATCTTAAAGTAATTTTTGGTGGAATTTTTTCTTAAATTATTTTTTTCAATAGCAATAAGCACTTTAAACTTAATATACTGAATGATATATTCAGAAAAAAATACTTTGAAATGCTGGATATGCACCAAAAATTCGTCTAGGGTACTAGGAGCTATTAGAAAATATTTTAAGGTGTTGCATATGCACCCAAAAATTAGTTTGCGATATTAAGTAATACTGGAAAAATATTTTAAGATACAGAATGCTGCTTAACCCAACACTTTATAAAGTATTAAACCAGTTCCAAGAACTTACATCTACCATTGTGTAGTGATATGTATTCTCTCCGTTTCTTTTTATAACGAACACTTAACTGCTTGCGGTTCAAAATGTCAGTTAAGAACAATGGATGTGTCAAAATTTTACTCCTTCCAGTTCTTTTTATAAGAATTCAAAATTTGAATTGTTTTGATCTTTTTTATAAGAACTCGATAAAAGTTGTCTGAATATTTAATGAGTTTTCTTTTGTCATATTGACCCCTCATTAATTATATATATATTGTATTAATTAAAATGTTGATGATACTCATATTTGCTTTATTTCTCTCTCCTATAGCTTTCCTTCATAAATAAAGGCATATTTGGAAGACAGTTACTTATTATTTTTCACCAACTTTAACCAGTTTCTTAAATCTCATAATTTTGTTATTGAGCTATTATGAATAGGACCGGAGCGAGTAACACTCTTTGACTAAAATACCATTATTTATAAAGAGATAGGAATAAAAGAGAGAATAAGGAGATTATTATAATAAATAAGATTATAAAAAGAGAGAATAAGAAAATAAACATGGTAGAAATAATAGACCTTCGGGGTCTATGAAAATTTATTATATTGACATTAAATATGTTAATTACATAAAAGCAAAATGAGAAAGTAACAACTAAAAAATAAGACTTTTTCTGAATATTTCTTATAAAAAGAAACATGCATGTGTGACGGTTGTTTTCTATAAAAGGAAACAGAGAGAGTTACTTATAAAGTATAATTTGCAATTAGAGAGTTCTCAAGTTGGCACTTACTCTCTATGATCTTTATAAGATCCACTTTATAATTCAAATTGAACTATAAAGAGGGTGTTATATTTAGATGGAGAGGAGTATTATCATTATGATCTTTATGATCCCTTTTGATAAGAATATAAGAGAACACACACATTTTTCGTGTAGATAACTAATAACTGTCATGTGACGGAGCAAGACGGTTGACCGTTGATAAGCATGTGGGTGTGGAGGGGGAAACGAAAGGATTGGGGGTGGCCGGTGGGGTAGGGAAGGGCAGGGGAACAATGGCCCTATTGCATTTAAGAGGAGACAGAAAAGAGAGACAGAGAGACATAGATTGGAACAGATTGAAGAAGAAGGAGAGGATTGGATTTGTGTTGCATTTAATGCCTTTCTATAGGTTTTGTTGGTGATAGCAATCGCCTCTTCCCCTTTTAGGCCACTGCAACACATAATTCACAATCAAACTATGTTTAGTAAAACATTTCTTCACAATGTAACTATGTTTAGTCTAATTAGCAAACATGCCAAGGATATATCTCTCGCAAAGACATGCCATGTGAATTTGTAGGTACTTCAGTAAATTCAGCATGTTAAAAAGATTAAGAGAAGGAAAAAAGTCTGTGGTTTTGTCCTTGTAATTTTGATCCAATTTATGATATATAAGTCCCTAAACTTTAATTCAATATAATTTAATCCCATTTCCCGAGTTTGTTCGGTGTGAGCGATTTGAAAGGAAGAGGAGGAAATTTTTATGACTTGAATTTACAAAAATTAAAGAAATTGGGTTATAAAATTTTAATAAAGGAATTAGAAGATGTATGATAAAAGAGTAAAAAAAATTAATTAAAAAATTTTAACCCCACTTTTTTTATTTTTTTAAATCAAACTCAAAATATTTTTTCCTCCACTCGCTCCTTCCCTCTCCCCCCATACCAAACCGCCCTAGTTGTAGCTAGTCCTTAAGCTAAATACATTTCATGAAGTTTATGAATCGAGTTTTAACTAAGGCAGGACAATAAGGATTGAGTTGCAGTGAGTCAAAGTTTATATACTGAATTGCATAAAGATTAGTTGCATCAAGTTAAGGTTGAAGAATTCAGTTACAACCATATTAAAACAATAAAGACTAAAAATATAATTTTTCCTAGAAGAATCACATTCCTATAATCAAGCTTCCAGAAAATAAGATAATATAGAGGAGAAATGATAACATTTCTTGCCAAACACTATTTATCAGTGCAATTATACTTGACCCAATTACCAAAAATGGTATTAATATATCGAAAAACTATACATGCATCTTTATAAATGACTTGTAAAATTTACCCCAACTTTCGTGACCACAGGCCCCAGCAATGTTTTTTCAGCTAACATAATATAAATGGGCCCAGAGCCCAATATACAACTGGATCAACAGTCAACCCCCACTTTTTCCCCTTTTCTTTTGTCAAACAATTTCGAGCCTTTTACCCAAAAAAAAAAAATCGAGCCTAAAGAGATTACTATCTTTCAATGAGGGTTAGGCCTTAAAAAAGGAGATTAGTCTCTCATAACATAATAAATCAAGATGTGAATCGTCATTGGGAATGCTTACAATTAGTGTTTGACAGTGCATCAAACATGATTGTCTCCAATAACCTGCATCGGTGATTAAGAAGACACATATTTAACATTTGCCCCCTTTTAAGCAAATACATCAAATTAAATTAAAATTTGAGTATGAAGATTACAAATATATTATTAATAGTTTTTTAATTATTTTAATTTTTGTTTAGAGAATCATCTAGAACAAACAAGATGGATTCTTTTTACATCATTGGCTTAGAATCCTAATATGAAACAAAGAACCTCAACAGATTCTTAAATTGAGTTATATAGATATATTACAACTAATCTAAGAGATCAATCTCATCTCTTTTGTAATTGGGTTTGACAAATCATGATGCAAAGCTAATTTTAAAAAATATAAAATTCTCTCCCACATATAACAAGATGTATTGATTTTTCTGATTTGTACTGGGCTTATTAATTTTGTTTTTAGCATAGGACGTGGTTGATGATTATAGAAACTCTCTGTCTGCTAAATTAAAATAACGTAAGCACTAAGTTGTAGCTAAAATTGGCTACAACCTGGGTAATTTATCTCGTAATTTAATGACAAACTTCTTGTGCATCAAGAATTCATCTACACACACATACATATTACTCCCTCTGGTCCTAATTATAAGAGTTAGTTGACTTTATTAGAGAAATTAAGGAAGCTAACTAAATTATTTTAGAGTGTTTTTATTTTTTATTTTTTTCTTCAAACTAATTAATTTGATTAATAAACCAATATATAATCCAAGGATACACAACAAATGAAATGATTAAGTAACTTATTTAGCTTCTTTAATCTCTCCAAAGAAAATCAACTAGCTCTTATAATTAGGACCGGAGGTAATACTTCGTAATCTGTATTTTGTAATGTAATTGTTCTTCTATTTTTTTTCCTCAGATGCTACACTTGGAGGGGACAATGTATGTAATGGCCAATGACGATTGAAAGGTCATTTTACAAGTATCAGTTGACAAATAGCTAACTTGCCGCCTTTAAAATTTAGGAAAAAATTCAGATAAATGTTAGTATCTTTGATTCTAATTATAAGATCTTGTTGACTTTTTTGGAGAGATTAAGGAAGTTAAATGTATTATTTAGTTATTTCATATGTTGAGTACCTTTAGATTATATATTAGTTTATTAGTCAAATTAATTAGTTTAAAGAAAAAAAAATAAAAACAAACATATTCTAAAATAATTTAATTAGCTTTCTTAATCTTTCCAAAAAAGTCAACTAGATCTTATAATTAGTACGGGAGGGAGTATTAAAGTAGAAAAGAGACAAATAAGGGGCTAATATCTAAATTAGTTAAGTGTAATACTGTATAATTTTTTCAATTTTATAGTTGAATAAAACTAAAATTTACTAACTCATACATATATACAAAACAGATATTGTATTATTATTTATTAAAAATAATTTGTTAAATTTTGTTATATATACATATACATATATATATATATATATATATATATATATATATATATATATATATATATGAGTTTATCGTTTGTCATGTCACTTAACATAATGTTATGTTAAGTCACTCCAAAACTACGTCATTTTGGGAGTTACTAGAAACAGAAAGTGTATGAACACTTTAGTGAAGAGACCATACGACGTATAGGTGAGAATCAGGTAATTATTCCTTTTATTAATAGAGAAAGCAAACAAAAATTACTTGATCAAGATTTTTCCATTATGCACATAGGTCTTGTCTTGATTAAAGTTATAGGACTAACCAGATCTCAAGCTGGTGGACAGGTTTTACTTAATCTTGTAGATATTAGATATAGCAATAACAGCCAGAAGGCTATCATTGGGACAATGGATGTCAATATGGCCAAAAACAGCGGTGTTATCTACATGGTACCAAAGATGTAAATGTCAGTAGCAGATTTTGCCAAAACACTTCCAACTGATTATTAAGACCCGAGGATATGAAGATTTCACGGAAGGATAGAACCTTGCCATAACAAAAATCCTCACAAGTAGATTAAGTAACAAGACTAACAACATTTTCAAGCTAAAGATAGACAGGGTTATTATTATTATTTTTTCCCTCCAAATTAGTTAAGTGTAATATAATTTTTCAATTTTATAGTTGAATAAAACTAAAATCTACTAATATATATATACACACACACAACAAAAAGATATTGTATTATTATTTATTAAAAATAATTTGTTAAATTTTGTTATATATATATATATGGGTTTATCGTTTGTCATGTCACTTGATATAAGGTTATGTCAAATCATCCTAAAATTACGTTGTTTTGGGAGTTACTGGAATTAATAAAAGGCGTTTTTGTATTTATCATATGGATTTTATCAAAAGAATCTTCATTAATTTCACTAACCTCAAAACTATGTCGTTCTGAAAGTTCATTAATTCCTCTAACTCAAAAACGACGTAGTTTTGAGGTGACTTTACATAACCTTATGTCAAGTGACATGACAAACGATAAATTATATATATATATATATATATATATAGGTTATTATCACTACCATTCTTTGTCATTACCATTTTTTGTCAATAGGAATCCTATGGAGACCATGATCTAACGGTGAAAAAATTTAAAAATGGTAGTGAAAATAATATATATATATATATATATATATATATATATATATATATATATATAAGTCTAGCTCCGGCATACATATGTATATAGTCTCTCTAGTTATACTTAAGGGTAAAGGATTTCTCCAGTTACTGGAGATAGAGTTATCTCCAGTGACCTCAAAACTACGTCGTTTTGAATTAATGAAGGGTGTTTCTGTAATTTTGTTTATTAATAGTTATATACATTTTACCAAAACACCTTTCATTAATTCAGCTGAAATTACTAACAAATTCTTCATTAATTCAAAACGACGTAGTTTTGGGGTCACTGGAAATAACTCTATCTCCAGTGACTGGAGAAATACTTTTCCCTATACTTAATTAGTTTTCGAAAAAATATAATTATCCATGAATTATTGATTTAAACTCAGGCAAAAAGAAAGAGAGATAGGATATTGTCACTACCAATTTTATGTCACTACCAAGTCACTACCACTTTTTCATCGTTAGATCTCTCTCCTATTGAGATTCTAATCTAACGATGAAAAGTGGTAGTGACTTGGTAGTATAAAATTGGTAGTGACAAGAATACCTGATTTTTTTTTTTTTTAATCTCGTACAAATTAATCAAGAATTTGTCCAAAAATAAGATTTGAGACTCAGGAGCGAAGAAGAGCGAGGTTGTGACTAATCCAGAAAAGGAAGAAAGTTTAGGGTTTTGGCAATCTTTCAAATCAAAGTCCAGCTCAGTCTTCTATCCCCAATTTGGGATCCTTGATTTCTCTAATCGTTCACCATGACGGACGGCTACTGGAATCGGCAGCAAGCGATGCAGCAGGCGATGCAGCCAGCGATGCTCCCCTCCTCTGCCATGCTTAAACGACCTCGCACTGAATATGGTTCGCTCTCTTTCCCCACTTCTCGTTTCTACTCTGAAATCTTTGCTTGTGTCTGCTATGCTTTTCTCATGTATTTATGCTCGCTTTGGGTTGTTGATGTGGTCCTTGGATTTCAGATGCTAATTGGCTGTAATTTACGTTTGGAAGGTAGCCCACCTTGGGTTCTGTTTAATTTCTAGGTTATGTGTCGATAAAATGAGGTTGGCATAAGATTTTTGTGTTCACTGACAATTCCTATGGAGTTGATCCGGTGTCCCGTTTGATGCTTCAGCCCAAAATCGGCACTTTTGCTTAGGAATTATGGTTATGTGCAATCTCTGTAGGCGGGGATACAGTGGTGTCTTGTTTCGCATGTGAAAAAAAAAGGCTTTTTTCACTATTATCTCCCATGGTTTTGTTTAAACCAAGACCGCGAACTCGTGAAGCACTTGGTCTTTCAAAACTGGGGTTTCATTCTAGAGCATCGTAATTGGGTGTGTATTGTGAATCTAATTTGAATGTGCTGTAACAATGGTGGAATTATTAACTGAACTGGTTGGACAGATGGAGAAAGTAGGTGATTTTATTGGCATGTGAGATCTTATCGATTAGACTGACAGTGGGATTTCTTGGCTTGTGATATATTTTTTAGAGATTATGGTCAGAGGGTGGAGTTGATTTTGCTATTATATCTTTCGGTTTTGCTAGTTGATTATGAAGTTACATACTATTGGAGTTTTTCCTGCGCGCCACTCTATAGAAAATATTTTTGTCTTGTTGAAATACTTATTAAAGTGGAACTCCTAATGTATGTCTATTTTGTCTCTACTAGGGTTTAAATTTATTATTGTCTCGTCTTAAAGAATTTACTATTAGTTAGAAGTCTTAGTTATTAATTATAATTATCTTTTACAAGTCTGTATTGTGGTTAATCTCTATGTTGATGTTATTATAAAGGGGACGAGGGCCATGACAATGAGTGTGACACTTTTGCCTGTGCACAAGCCTCCTCATTCACCATATTCCCTTTCTTACCTAAGGTTTACAGGTCTTTCAACGATTGGCTTGAAATTAGAAGAAAGTATGAAGAATGTGGGGTTTAAGTTTGTTTAGGTATTAGCAAGTATAGTTGGACAAACTAGGAGTATGGGTTTTGGCTTTTGTGGTGTGTCTAAGGAAATATTTTTGATGCTTTTTTAGATCAGTGGTTATCTTGTGTCATGCTCACTTGTTTTTTCTGACTTTTGGTTTTGGTTTTGGTTTAAGCGTGGTTCTTACTTCTTAATAGTCTGCTAGTGCCAGACAGTGTTTCCCTTATTTTGTGGTGTGCCGCATGTGAAATGCTATTTATTTGTGTCTTTGGCCCATGTGGTGCTCCCTGACTTTTTCTTGGGAAATGCTCTTTGACGAGTGGACCTGTAAGAGGATGAGTTTGTCTCAAATTTTTTTCTAGTATAGTAGATGTTTGAAGGTAAATGTTACAGAATCATAATTCTGTAATGAGAGAGAAAGAGGGTAGAACCAGAATTAGAGGGGTTAAAGCAGAAGAAAGAGAGAGAGAGAGAGAGGCGAGAGAGAACAGAGCATTTACTAGTATTTCCTATCACAATAGTCTTATTACAATAGGGATTAGGCCCTTATTTATAGGCTAGAGTGACTTAATTACAAGCTAATCCTAAACTAACTTTCTATGGGATATATTTCCTAACAACCCCCAACTTACTTTCAACTTTTTATTATCTTTACGTATCAATATTCAATACCCCCTCCCAAAACATCCTTGCCCTCAAGGATGATTGACAACAAAACATCCAAACTGAAACAACAAAACAGGTGCTTCATAAGCTCCTAAATTCAGGACAAATTTTTGGTAATCATTGAAGTAATCTGGAAGTTAATCTGCTGCCCACTTGGTAATCATTGAAGTAATCTTAAAAAATTATGAAGACATCTTGTGCGACTCAGCCATAAACTTTTCAAGAGAGTCAAAACTCAATAACCCACCAACGTTCGACTCTGTTTCCGTCGTTTCCTCCATGACCTTGCTTCTTTGTCTCGAGCCATTGTACTCAATATCGGTTGTCTAGAGCTATGGGTCATGCTTGACTTGTGTTGCCATGACCCAAAAAGATTTACAGTGTGTTTGGATTAACTTTTGGTTAATAACTTTTACGATTTACTAGGTAAGTAATATGTAATGCATATATTAATTACTAGCTATACAGGTGGCAGCCACACTAATCCTATGAGGCCAGCCACTTAGTTAAAGAGGACATAGAATAGAATAAGAGCAGCGGCACTATATTAATTCCATGAGGCCACCGGTTAGTATTAGTTATAACACTTAGGATTACTTAGCTATTGGGCCTTGGGTCAGTATTAGACTATATATAGATAGCTATTAGACTAATGCAGGTGTGTAATGATTCAATATTGTGTATGAATGGAATGAACAATGCAGCAGCACTTGTTCCGAATGTGTTCTTCTTCCAATTCCCCCTAATTCTCTACAACTTCCTTAATAGTAAGCATGTGAGAGAAGTTTTGTCTCGGCTTGTGGAAAAGGGCTTTTGAAACCACGGTTTTAGAGTTACCCAAATACTCATTAGTTGCATGGTTCGGGCTGCAACATCACTCTCGGCTTCTTGCTCCGAAACAATGGATGGAAGAATTTCTTCTTTCGCAGACAACACCTCGATCGGATTCTTCTTTTCGTCTTCAGGGACATATCAAGGACTCTGTTCTACCTTCTTGCAGACTTTGACAATTCCTAGACTCCAATACAAACTTGGGTGTTGTCTCAAGAAGACTCTCTTTTCTGACAAAACATAAGCTTTGTGCACTTCACGTGGAGTCTTTTGAGAATACCCATAGTCTTCTTTATCTTCCAATATTCTTGCTTTCTCCAATCACCACTACAGGAATATTTCTTCCGCTCTGGCAATAGAACGGGCCTCTCTCATGGTTCTTGGGTTAAAGAGTCGGACTAAGTCAAGGATTTCATCTTTCAATCCACCTACATATGCCACAACAATGTACTCTTTTGGCATCTAGTGCTGGAATCTTGTCACAGCAGCATCAAAAAGTTCATTGTACTCCTTCACGTTGCCACACTGTCGAAGCCACCTCTGACTACCTTTGGAAATTGGGAATGAAGATGAAGCCATAGTTCTTGAAATTGATATAGAACTATAAGATTACGGAAATGCGGTGGGACGGCTGAGAATTGTCCGATCTAATACCACTGTTACAGAATCGTAATTCTGTCATGAGAGAAAAAGAGGGAAAGATATGGTAGAACCAGAATTAGAGGGGTTAAAGAAGAAGACAGAGAGCAATCAAGAGAGAGAGAGGCGAGAGAGAAACAGAGAACAAAGCATACACTAGTATTTCATTTAACAATAGTCTGATTGCAATAGGGATTAGGCCCTTATTTATTGGCTAGAGTGACTTAATGACCAAGTTAATCCTAAACTAACTGTGACTTAATGACCGAGTTAATCCTAAACTAACTAACTTTCAATAGGATATATTTCCTAACAACCCCTAACTAACTTTTAACTTTTTATTATCTTTGCACATCAGTAAAGCTCATGATAAGGCCTGTTCTTGGGCTCACTCCTTTCCCATTGAACTGCAGATTGTAAAAATAGGAAGAAACTTGTGGATGTGACACTTTATATCAGTGTTTTATATTGATTCACTATGGTACATGGGACGAGTATGGGATATTTGAATTTATATCATTTATGCCAGTCGCACAGGAGTAGGTTTAGTTACTGATATTTTAGTACATATAATGCTGCTAAATGAGGAGGCAATATATTAATTTTATAACAAAATGTTAACCAATATTGTGAATGCCCTAAAGCAAAATACTATAATTAGGTAAAGTAAGCTCCTATTAAATGATTGGATAAGAGGTGAAACATTTAATATAATGCACTGTAGTAATGTAATTGTTACAATTAAGATAGCATACATATATTTAAATAATTATTCTGACAAATTCTACTATTCTTAATTATTCTAGCAAATTTTCCGTTCACTTATTTGTTCTTTTGTCCCTATTATGAAAGCTAAAAGTCAAACTTAAATCTCCCTTCCATTCCCCATATTTTCTCAGTCCTGCAATAGCTCTCCTGTTAATAGTCTTCTGCCTCTGCACTCTTCTGTTCTGCACCTTTTCTTCATTCACTCACATGAATCAACTGGTATATTCTCTGCATTTTCCTTCCTCAACTCTTGTCCTTTTCATCTTATTAGATGTACCAACTCTCTCTCTCTCTTATTCTGTTCAGTCTTGGTTCTTCCATTGCACTGTTGCAGTGTGTGAATATACTCTATTTCAGCCTGGTAGAGCAATGGAATCAGGATTCATAGGAAAGAAGGGAAAATTAGGCGACCCTGCTTGACACTACATTTGGACTCTTGAGATATTGTTTGGTTAGGTTGCCCACCAATGCCGTGTTATTGTCCTTTGTCTTAGAGTCTCCTCGAATTATGAGAGTACACAAAGTTCAGAATCATATAAAATACCTTCTAAACTTTAATATAAGTGTAGGTATATGAATAGACTACCTGCTTGGTTTTCTGTCAATGAACCATTAATCTTGATTTGCGTAGTATGACTTCGATTTTGATTTCTCTTTAATTTCAGTTCTCGCTTCTTATTGTTCAGTTCTAGTTCGATTTTACTAATTTATGTGGTGATTTAAGTTTTTTACTTGAATTGAATTGTTGAAAAACTTGATCCCCATGAGTCAGGATTTAGGGCCAAATCTTTGACATAAAGAAACATCTGGGTATATGTTTTGTTTTGGGTTTGGGTTAAAGCTGAAGGTAGCATATTTTACTAATTTTACACATGCCTATTACAAGAGAAAATGTGTTGAATTTCACTGGTCATTTACTGCTTTCACTTTTAGGGTTATTTGTGAACTTATATGTTTTGGTCTTGGTTCACTGCTACTCTTTTAGAAATGAGTGGGAAGACTAAGAACTTACTTTTCCCCTTTCAGAGATGTCAACCTCTGGCATGGCTACAGGTAATGAGATGCAGGGCTATGTTGCTCGAGATGATGATCGAACAGGTTCTCTTGCTATAAAAGACACAAAAACGATCTTGTCTGCTTATGATCGCTACCTTCAGAGTGCGGTAACGTTTTGAGCTCATATGCTTGCATAATATGTCCTCCCTTTTGTTTTTACTTCTAGATTATTGAAAAGATTTATCCTGTTTGGTTTTGAAGCAACTGCCTTCATATAATTCTGGAGAAGCCAGTACAATGGGCAATGTTGGTATGTCAAGGCCTGTTGTTAGTACAATGCCTGGTCATTCACTTGCTGATCCTTCTGTCATGAGACGCCCTGGGAGTGGTGGCCATGATCTTGCACCAAATGGACGAAATGTTAATTTTGGTGGTCAGCTACCAGTGGAAACTGTTCCAAGGCCTGGACCTGAGACCGTACCTCTACCACCAGATGCTTCAAGTACTTTATACGTTGAGGGCCTCCCTCCTGACAGCACTAGAAGAGAAGTAGCTCGTATCCCTTTTTGTTCCGAGACACTGCTATGGAATAGTATTATTTTGTTTTCATCTTTTCCTGTTGGATCTAGTTTGTTTCAATTCAGCTTTTCGCTGTCCTTAATATACCCTTAGATATCTTCCGTCCTTTTGTTGGATACAGAGAAGTAAGGCTTGTTACTAAAGAGTCGAAAACTGTAAGTGGACTTTACTCGTCCTCTTTGGGCATTACATGGAACTATTTTAATAATTCGTTGGCAGTTCTAAATCTTCATGTCAAAATGCTTGTTTATTGCAGCGTAGTGGAGAACCTCTTATCCTTTGTTTTGTGGATTTTGCAAATCCAGCTTGCGCTGCAACTGCTTTGAGTGCCTTGCAAGGTATAAAAAGAGGGGGGGGGGGGGGGGCAACTCTTACTGTGATTATTGAACATTAATTACCTCAGCATGTGATGGTTTACGTTTTAGTTTTGAATTGCCCCATATCACCAGGCTCCAGACAAACACATTCATGATAGTATGGTGTTGCAGAGAATGCGAGATTACTTGAGGACTTGTCATGTTATTGATGGAGACTTTTAGATTAAAACTCAGCTCTAAATGATTTTCTTCACATAAAAACTTACTAATGGTGAATCTGCTGACATTTTTGTTGTTGTGTGGCACGCAGGTTACAAGGTTGATGAACTCAACCCCGAGTCTAGCCATTTGCGCCTTCAGTTTTCTCGGTTTCCTGGACCAAGAACTGGACCTGGACATCGAGGTAAGAGGTAAGCAAGATTGCCTAGGGAATCTGAATGAAAGCACACCATAGTGATCATCTTTATACATCTTTTTTTGGGTGAGCATTTTCATGGATCAAAGATACTTCTCATGCAATTTTTATCACCCGTCCGGCCTACGCTTGTTGTAACAAGGATTCCCTGAGGTGCACATAAAATAGCAGGATAGCTTGAGATCAAGTACAATTTAATTTGAACGAATCTAACGAGTGGATACTTCTGGGATGTCATTTGAATTCACCTTGTGTTACTTAGTTTGTTACTTTGCTGAATATTAACTTGTTAGCTGGTTTATGTAGGATCTGCTTTGTATCGGCTGAATAAAATGTTTCTTGAAATCATTCTAGAGTTCTAGTGTTGGTTATGGTAAAAATGGAGAATATTTTAATATGTTTTTTTATCTTGTATGCCCCCTTCCTGTATTTCTTTTTCTTTTTCCTCCTTTTCCCCGCTTCTGTTGTAACTCTTGAACATAGGTCAATATATTCACATACCAAGAAAAACTGAGTAAAAGCCATGACTTTCTTGAAAAGTATGCAAAGTTGTAAACCCTTAATTCATTTTTAAATCTATTATTAATCCAAAACCAAAATTCTTATACGTGCCAAAATTAATTATGAACTCAAGTTATGTTTATCTCATAAGCTGTCAAACTGTCCTATACATGTCAAAGCTATGCATGTTAAATTACAAGTTACGATTATCAGTTGTTTAGTTTCATGATTGATTTTAATATGCATAGAGGTGTTTGTTTTGGATTCATGATTTTGGCATGTATATGGGTGTTTTGGATATATTTCAAGAAAATGGTTTCGGCTTATAGTTGGGTTGGGCATGTAATTGATTTATAATTCCCTCAATTGGGTTAATGAATCACCATACATTTGTAATAAATAATAGGGAAAATTCATTTCAAGTCCTAAGGGCCAAGAAAATGTCAAAAAAATCCTAAGGAAAATTCAAATAGTAGAAAAGTCTCGTTAACAACTCCATTTGTGGGATTAATACATTTTTGAGACTTTTCTGACGTTTGCATTTTCTTTAGGATTTTTTTTTTGGTTGATATTTTCTTGGTACTTGAAATGACTTTTGCCTAAATAATTGACATGAATCATTATTCTCAAGAGAATCACTCAGCCTACCCAATTTCCTGTAAGGAATGAATTGTTTGGTAACATTGATTTCGGCCCAATTTCATTAAAATTAAAAAAGTGATTGTAGTTAATTTGCTGATGAGGGAGTTCATTTGCATATCAAAATCAGTTAGAAATTGTACCCAGAAAAAATCAGTTAGAAATTGATTCATATCCACCACATCCTGGTCTACTTCAAGATTGAACCTAACAAATTCCTCTAATTAATCAAATTTTTTTCCCTAATCGTAAACAATTAGGCGATCATGGGAACTTCACCCTTCGCTCATCTATATAACTTTCAAACAATAATTTGCTCCATGATCGCGTCGAATAATTGAGACGAATGATTAAAATAATAAATTATTAAAATAATAAATTGCTCGTATTGTTCATTTAAGTAAGAAGCAATCAATTAGTGGTTATTGTATGTTGCAAGGTTCCTGTTTGGAGTAGCAGTAGAATCTGTTTTTTCAATATGATTTACGGTATACGAGGTAAATTTGTGTTCAGTAGAAGGATTGAGTCCAGTAGAAGTTAAAGAAAAGTGTCCACATTTAGCGTTTCACGGTGTGTCAAATAGAATTGCTTTTAATGTAGGATATCCGTGCCTTAAAAAAAAAAAAAAAAAAAAAAAGCAACACGTAGAGTAAAAGTCTTTCGGGAAGCTAGTGGATTGCATAGCTTGAGATAGGATAAGGTGCTATTCATTCATGTTGGTCCAAACTTCCGCAATTGGTGTTCATCTCCGAGCCGCCTTGCTGCCATCTTTTTTTAAAGACAATTAATTCAAATTTAAAATTGATAGATTTAACTAAAGCGGTTCCACAAAGAATACTTTATTAATGTTGGAATATTTTAAAATGAAGATATATGCTTACTGAAAAATCATGTTAATATAAATTAAAGAATTTATATTAATAATTGTATGTGGAGTTACAACACTAAAAGTCACCAAAATTACGTCTTTTTAGTTCCTAGAAACACATATGAAAATTTATAACAAAGGTTCTTTATAAAATGAAGGTTGTGTCGAATTTTAAGAAAACCTTACATACTTACTATATATTTGTTCATGAATCAATACATGGGGTTGATGGATCAAACAAATAGTTTTGACTTTTAATTAAAAATATGTTGTTTCAAGAGACACTACTTTAGGGCATCAGTTTATGATTATAAATACACCATATAATAAGAGATCAAATTTATTACTTTTGTTCTTAATTACACACAAAGATAAAATCAAGTTATCACTTTAAAGAAGTCATTGCTGTTGCTTTCGTTTGAGTGTTGAGAGTTCAATTCAAACTCAAAGTCTTCGTTGTATCTTGCAAACAATTCGCCCATCAATTCAAATTGCAAGCCATAATGTAAGAAAGGGTGGGGACAAATTAAACCTAAAAAAAAAAATCATATATCCTTAAAGACAATATTGTACACTGTTTTCTTCTTCGTCTCTCTCGTTTTGTTATACTCTCATTAGACAACTAGTCCCACCAACAAATCATTCACTGTAGATGATGAGACATGACTAACAACAGAACTAGGACGTGAAACTGGGAAAGGGGAGAAAGGGATAAAACGGTGGGCATTCCCATTCCCAGTCTTTGTTTTGTTGCATTTTGGAGACTTTTGTTGGTCTCATCAATGTTTATGTCATGATTCTAATTGAACATGTCAAGTAATCTGAGTTGACTGACAGTAAATGATTTACAGGAACCACCAACCAAGTTTTGCCCAGTGCTTTGTTGATGAGTCGTGTATTCTTAGGCTTCAGTGGGAAAGAAGACAATTAGTTTGGTCTTTTGATAGACATATGAATGCGTAATTTTTTGACCATGAAATGAACGCTTAATTTGATTATACTCCTTCGGTCATAAATATAGTAATTCTTTGGAGAAGGAGTTTATTTTAGTCTTAAATATAAGATATTATTTTATTTTATTTCTTAAATTTAAAGGTATTTTTTTAGAAAATCAACACATGTTTAGTTAATTTTTTTGATCTCTCTACAAGTTACTTATCTAGGTTTTCCATTTAAAACCAGCTGAAGATGATTAAACTAAATTAGATAAGAGTCTTATATGTTATACATATTTACGGAATAAACTGCTTTTATTTTTTTCGATTTTTACAACTTGCTGAAATTTTTATATTTTATGTGATATAGATAATATATAAACATATATACACATATATATATGAAAAAAAAAATTATAAAAGTGTACAAGTTGATCCCTTGCCATTTTTACAAGAACCTATTTTAATTAAAATTAATTAATAATTTTAAAATTATTCTTAATAAACTTAATTAACTAAAGGAGGTTATTTATTTAATTAAGAGTAAAGAAATTCAAAACAAAAAAATTAAGAAAAAAATTAAATATTTTAAACAAAAGACCTTATAAATTGTGTCAATGTTCTTCTAACAAGGAATGAAGGAATAAGGGAGTAGTTGATAAACATATCACTTGAACCCCCTGTTATAAGTTACATCCAAATTATTTTCCTCAGAATTAAGAATTCTAAAAATTAATTGGGCACTGTTCTTAAATTGATAAATGAGAAATTAGATGCTTTAAATAAAAGGAGAGTCACCAAAATCAACAAAAAATAATAATTTAAAAATGAAAGCTAACCATAATCCAAAAGCTAAAGTATGCTTTTATTTCTTTAAGTTTTACATGAGATATGTTTTTGTTCACTTAATTTTATAAAGTATAATTTTAGTCCTATATTTATAACATCGTTAATGTTGTTAACGCAAAATGTTAACACAACAAACTTAAATGATAATTATACAACTGACAAAACATATTTAAGTTTTAATTTTTTAATATAATATGTTTAGATTATTAAAATAAAATAAATCAATAAGTCGTTGCGAATGAAATCGAGATTTTGCTATTTAGACTATTGAAATAACTTTTTTTTTAAATACAATCAAAGTTTTGATATTGATTGTTTCATTAGAATTTTAGATATTTTTTAATTTACACATATTTTAAATTTATGATTAATAGTATTTAATTACACAGTGATCACTTAAGTTCACACGGTTATCACCTGAGTTCCTCGTATCAATGTTTTTCGTTGGCAATATTAATGATGTTAGAATCAAAAGTATACTTTATAAAGTTAAGTGACCAAACATATGCCTCATGTAAATTTAAAGGACTAAAAATATACTTTAACCCAATCATAATAATAAAGTTAGCATTTCATAGGATCAAAAAGTAAAAAGGAGACATGAATTTTCTATATCATTAAGTAGATTCTCAATATCCATGTAAATATGGAGAGGAAAAAAAAAAAGTAAAGAAGGGGGCATGAACTAATATATCTGCCTAATCATTCTAATATGAAAAATATAAATAAGGAAATATTAAGAAATAATCATCTATAAATTATAATGTCGGATGATGATGCCACTATTTTTAAATCAAATCAATATCCATATTTTGCATCAATAATAAAGAAAAATTAAAAAATAATCAAATCATTTTCAAATATGATTACTAAATCAATAAATTATGAAAAAAATATAAAAAAGGAAATTAGGAGATAATCATCTATAACGTGGGACAATGATGTCACTATTTCTAAATCCAATAATGAAATCAATAATTTACATTAATAATAAATAAAATTTAAGAAATAATCAAATCATTTTCAAGTATGCTTACTCAGCTCAATCAATCAAGTTTGAAGAAATATGAAAAATAAATTATAAAATAATCATCAGTATATAATATTTATTACTTAATGGATCCAAACTCAATCCCATTTTTTGGCCCAAAAAAAAAATTATAAATTTTGAATTATGATAACTCCTTGATTTATAGACATAATTTTGAATTATGATAACTCCTTGATTCAGATTTTTTTTTTTAAAAAAAAAAACAGAATACCAATTCACATTAGATAGTGTTGCAGGTGCCCAATATATTGACATTGACTAACACTAATTTCGTTTTCAAAGTGTTTCTATTTTTTAAGCAATGACATTTCCCGGTTCCACTCTTATGATAAGGGTCTTAAATATTGGTCTCATCAATATTTATCGACAAACAATGTATTTGAGACTTTAATATAAAAATATACTAGTAATTTAAAATAGCAGATTATAAAATAATTACATGATTTATTATGATGACAAATAAATATTGCTTATTTTGCATACAATAAAAAAATTGCCTAGCCCTAAAGACTAAATTATATATAAGAAATATTACATAAATCAAAACGCAATACTCTAGAACCATAACCTATCCTTATGTGATTGTAGAAGCTTCGAAAGGTCAAAATGCTATATATGAACTTCCCTATGCAATACACAAATAACAATACTTGTTTAATAAAATTCTAACTTTACCTATATTAAATATGCATACATTAAAAATTTAATAACAAACACCAACATTTAATGAAGAGTATAAGGGGAAACCTAGTGACAAAAAATAATGATGGCATGCCTTATAATTATCATATAAAAATTTATTCTTTTCCAACCTTATAAATATGATCGAGTGATATACAATTTAAAGGTAAAGATGGGAGGGGGAAAAAAGAAAACGAATAGCGCTTGTTTAATGATTTATGTAGAAAATTGCAGATTATTGTTGTTAATCATGCACACCGACAATTTTGTGGTCCAGATATGAAGAAAACTTGGAAAAAGACAAAATGAAATTTAATTTTGGGGTCCAGATATGAAGAAAATATTGAAAAAGACAATTTGAAATTATAAATGAAGGTGCCCCCACATGCAAAAAGCATTTGTTTTCTTTCTTTTGCATGGCATCTTCAAAAGTATATGCCTAACATGATTCATTTTCCTCATCCAAAGTTCACATCAAAGTGATGGGTAAAAAGCACATTTTTCTTTTTTGAGATATTTAAACTTCTGGTAATGGAGTGCTCCTTCATCACTAATCGATATCTGTAAAGTTTCCGATTCTCAAGAATTTTTTTGTTGTCAAATTTTTATAAAGTTATTCAAAAAGAGAAAAAAAATTAAGAAAAGTGAAAGTGAGTTTATCGTTACTTTTAGTCTCTCTCTCTCTCTATATCATTAGCTCTTAATTATATAAAAAATTAGAATAAAATATATTTTCATATATAGCAATCATACATTTAGAGTTGTAAATGACGAACTCTCTACTCTTTAGTCTTTAATTTACCTTTTTATTTTAACAAAAGACAGCTCAAAGCATCCACAAAAGAAAGTTAACCATACATATAGGAGTAGAATATCCTTATTAGCATCAAAGCTGGAGTAGAATGCTAGATATCAATGTTTTTAAACTCGAAAGTTTAAACAAGCTCGCGACAGTGAGGTAAACTCGTATTTTGAATTCATAAAAGTTTATTTTAACCATTAAATAGATATTAATAATGTATAATTTAATAATTAAAATATAAAAAATTACAATTTGATTTAAATATTTTTAAATTTAAATAACTGAAATTGAATCCATAAGCATTCATAATTTATCATATTTAATAAATAAATTTCTATAAAATTTATAGTTAAAGTCTCTAAGCACAATCAAATCAGATAAGTTAACATGAGTTTAGGGATGAGTTAACACAATTTTATAAAATGGAAACATAAAAAAGGTAATCTTGATAAATAAACTCGTGAGTTTAACCAAGTTTACAATGATTATGAGTTTACGAGTGATTGGACTCAATTTTAGGAACGTTAAAAGGTTAAATTCAGAGAGTTAACTTGTGAGTTTGACAACAATACTAGATATCATGTACATTTATAAATTTTAAGTTAATCAGTAAATTTCTTTTTCTAAAGATGCCTAAACCATACCACTTGTATTTTTATTAATATTCCTTAAGTCCAATATCAACTAAATATTCCCCCTTTGCAATTCAAAATCGAGCATAATGACTTAAAATTTATTGAAGATTGTAGTCATATCTTAAAATTTAAACCCTATTAAAATGCATAAAAAAAAGAATAATTAATGAGTGAAAAACAGAGTTGCATGGGGCTTAATGAGTACTGGAGAAAGCTTATTGATAGATAGAATAAAAAACTTTGTATGCAATTTATTAATAATCATATACTTTTAAGACTCACAAATAATTAATTAGTTCTTTGCATTTATATATAAAACTTAAAATGAGTTTTGTTGTTGCTGTGATATAGATATTTATATTATTGAGGAGTAGTGACATTGATTTTAATATTCAAATTTGAATTAGATAAAAGTTAATTATTGAATTTTATTCTCATTACTATTTACCATCATATCAATCGTCCTTTTGAAATGAACAAAAACAAACACATGGTATGAGATTTTTTTCCCCTATCAGAGAGGGATTATATTATCAATTTGGTGTCGGCAACACACACACACACACGAGCCTCAAATTTAAGAATTGAGTCCTCGTTAGAGGAATATTATAAAACAGTGGTAAGGAAAGAAAGTCTAAAATGTAGCTGTGGAAGAGTCGGAAGCGTCAACCACAAAGAAAGCATTGTTTTGCGCCCTTGTGTACGTAATTGAGGAGAAAATGACGGACATTGTCAATTAATATTTGTGGATCGGAATATATAAATTAAAGGCACTTGTATTTTTCGCTCAAATCTTAGACATACCATGATAAGTAAACTCGTGATAATGACATAAACTTATATCGTGAAATCGAATTATAAATACGTAAAAATTTACTTTCATTATTAAATACGTATTAATAGTATATAATAAATAATTAAAATATAAAAGTGATAACAATTTAATTTAAATATATTTTAAATCTAAATAATTGAAATTAAATTCATCAATATTTAACAAAGAAATTTCTATAAAACTCACATATAAAATCGTTAAATATGATCAAATAAAAAAAAGTTAACACGAATTTAAGGATAAGTTAATACAGTTTTATAAGCTTAAACTTAAAAATGGTAGATTTAGTGTATAAACTCGTAAATTTAACCAAGTTTATAACAATCACGAGTTTACCAATAACTTTCTCAATTTGATAAACTAGAAACATAAACTTAAAAAATTAACTTATGAGTTTGACAATAAAAATATACATATATGATATTGATTACCGTTTTCATGTGTCGGCTATGAGAGCATAGCGAAGAGTGGGACACCCTCTAATCACGGGATTGATAGTTGTTGGATGTAACCAATTTTAATTTGCCAAATGTTCATGCTTTGAAAATTACCTAATCATACCCAATCAACTTAGAATATTTTGGAAAAATTAGAATGAATAACTTAGAAGAAAAGATATTTATTAATCAGGATTATAAAAATTGTAATTATTTATAAACACCAAAGATGATAATATAAATTTAAAACTGTTAAATTGCCTTAGTCGACCCTCCTTTACATGTAATATGATTATATATATATATATATATACATATATATATATATTAATTTTTTTTAACCATGTTTCATATTCATGTAAAATCAATATATTATTTAATTAATTATAATGTTCAAACTCTTTTTTCTCTTAAAAGAAAAAAATCAACAAGTTCTATATCATATAACCAATAGATAATTTAATTAACGAATATATCATTCAATTGACATATTTCTATTATCAAGTTTCAACGTTAATATCAATTAATCTCTTTTTATAAAAGTTAAAACTAAACTCATTTCATGTTTTTTCATACTATAATAGATTAGTTCGATTTTTTTAGTTGCATTAAATGAATTGTTTAACCCATATAAATTTTTTCTAAAATAAAAATAAATTATATAAATTTTTTCAGTTTAACATGGATAATAAATTGTAAAAAACCTTGATTTTTTATTAAAATTATATAATTACAATTTTATTTAAATTTTTTTTTGTTGATTTCAACAAATTATAATTTTGACAAAATTAAAGAGTGTGTAAATTATGTTTTCGCAGATATCTATGCAAGTTGAAAAAAATGAAAATTTGAGAAAAATTTTATTAATTTAGTGAAATTTAGAATTTTGTACTAGTTTTAAAAATAAAATATGAGAGAAAATATAGGAAGGAAAATAGAAGATTTCCTTAGAGTTATTTTAGTATTTTGAATTTTATATTTTCATATTTAGTTGTTCTAAATAATTATAATTTTTATGTTTCTTCCCCATAAATATTTTTTCTCCATGTCTTTCATTCTGATTTTCAAAAATATCTTTTAATTACTCCAATTGGAGGTATTCCCAATCGAGGTAGGGCCAAATATTAAATGTAGGCACATTTTCTTTTTTTTTTTTTATTTATTTATTTAAAACTAAGGGTAAAAAGGTCATTTCACTCGAATTTACATATCTCTCATAGGTCCTTAGTACTTTTCAGCTTTTTTACAAATTCGACGGACTTTTAAGGGTTTTGCAAATTCAAATGATATTTATTTGGAATTTCCTTAATATAATCAATAATTTTTTTGATACATAAGCGATAGGGGATGTGGGGATTGAACCCAATACAAGGAGTGGGGAGACTACTCCCAATACTACTATACTACTAGTAGTGCTGGTTAATCAATATAATTCAGGACTTCATTTAGTTTTTTTTTTTTTTGGTCAAAGGAGTTCATTACTTCATTTAGTTGATATAATAGATATCTATATATCTATAGGATCTATTTAACTAATCACTGTTCACAAACAGTCAACATTCGATTTGATTATTACTGTTCATACTCTATACTATTCATATGATTTCATTAAATTATAATTATAATTATTAATTATTAAACTATTGATTTCCAGCCATTTACTGTATATAAGCATTTTACTCTTGTTTTACTGTTCATAAGCTTGCTTCTCACCAAATTTGTGTTTTCAAAGTTTGTCTTAAAAATAAAATCTTATAATTAAATTATTGACATCGTTGTTTCTTTTAATAGTTTATTTTTTTATAATCGTTTCTTTTATTTAAAATTTTTGAAAAATAATTAAATTATTTTTATGTATGACTTGGATGATGTGCTAGAAATGAAAAGTTATTTCTTAAGTTAATCGTTATTTTCGATTTTTTTTAAATGAAATATTATATATAAAATTTATCAGATTAATAAATATATATTTTATTTTTGACATGTTATAACTGTTTGGATATATTATTTTAATTTTTTTCATAAGCACCATTGGACTGTTTTACTGTTCATATGATTTCTTTGATTTGTGTTTTCAAAGTTTATTTAAGGGTATACCCTTTAAGATGGCTGAATCATCTCAATTTTAAAATGAGTCATTGAATACAATAAATTATAAATAAGGTTAAGTATTCTAAAATATGATTTTATAATTTGATACTTTTATCTCAGTACCCTTTATTTGTTTCCATCTCATTCAAACTATTAACTGTGAGCAGGGTAATTAAAAACTCGTTTTATCATTGTGATTTTATGTTTTTATGATTTTTTTTTTCATTGAAACGATTTTACTAATTTTCCAAATGCTTTTAAGTTTTTACGTTTTTTTTACGATTTTACTACGTTACGATTTTACGTTTTATGATTTTTCATTTTTCTTCCGTTTTCAGGTAAAATCTACGTTTTCACTACCATGACTGTGATGAAGTTATTTACTTTTCACAACTATTTGCAGAGGTATGTGGTGAACGACAAGAATTGGAATGGAATCAAGAGTTGTTTGATGGATAGCCACGTGTGTGTGTGTGTTGGAATCTTGTGATTGATGGCCACTCTCATCTAAAAACTATTGACAACGATGAAGTTATTTACTTTTTGTTGTAAATAACTTGTAAATAACTAAAAAATATGAGTGAATTGGGATGTATTATACAAAAGAAAAAGGGGATAACCTTATTTATAATCTTTTGTATTTAATATTTTAAAATTTTGATAATTTAACCATCTTATAAAGGGATTTTTCTTTATTTTAAAAAATAAAATCTTATAATTAAATTACAATTACAGTAAGTGATAATTAAATTGTTGATTTCCACCTTACCGTTCATAAGCACGGTTTATAAGTTTTTAACTTTTTCATAAGCTTGCTTTTTTCAGTCCATACACTTTTTTTTTTATATATAGCTAGTGGGGGGAGGGAGAGGCAGGGCTCGAACCCTGAACAAGGGGGGTCCATAAACTTTTTTTTACCGTTCCTAGATTTCATTGATTTGTGTTTTCTTTTTTTATTGAAGGATATATATATATATATATATATATATATATATATTAAGAAACATTACAATACATTGATTTGTGTTTTCAAAGTTTGTTTAAAAAATAAAATATTATAATTAAATTATAATTAGAATAATTAATAATACATATGTATAAAATCTATTCCATTAATCATGGTTCACAAGCATTATTCACATGCATTGTTCGTTCCACTTTATTGTTCTAATGTTCATACGAATTTATTGATTTATGTTTTCAAAGTTTGTTCCAAAAATAAAATCTTATAATTAAATTATAATTACAATAATTATTAATTTCCGCTATTTATTGTTTAAAAGTACTGTTTATAAGCTTCTTTACTGTTCATAAGTTTTTTTTTTACTGCTCATATGATTTCATTTATTTGTGTTTTCAAAGTTTTTTTCAAAAATAAAGTTTTATAATTAAATTATAATTACAGTAATTAATAATTAAATTATTAATAATTTTTTTGTTTTAATAATTTATTTTTTGATAAGAATTTATTTTAATAATTTATAATTTCTGAAAATTAATTAAATTATTTTTAAATATGACTAGGATAATGTGGTAGAAATGAAACAAAAAGTGTTTCTTAAGAGTTAACCATTATTTTCAAATTTTGTTTCCAAAATAAAATCTTACAATTTTTTCCATGCTTATTAAAAAATCATCAGATTTTTAAATTTGTAATTTTTTTTCGACATGTTATAATTGTTTAAATAAATTATTTTAATGCTGGTATTTTAACCCCTCAATTCTAAAATTTCCAGTTTCTCACAAAAATTATTAGAAGAGCAGTATGAGATAGAAGATCAACCACATTATGATTCATTTTTGCTTATGCATCTTCAGATTTTGGACTTACCAGTTATTTATTTTATTTGAATAAGTTAGCATGATTAACTATGAAGATTGAAGTCATCTAATCCAAATTTCAATTCAACTATGAAATTTACGAATAAAATAAAACACATAAAATTTGAATGAAGTGATAACATCTACATGCAATATAAAAAAAATAAAATCTCTTAGATTAGACAATAAATTAATCATTTGATTAACGTTCCAATGGATTTTAATCATAACGGATTAATAATCACAAGGGAAGTTTATAAGTTATGAATAGTCTCCTTTATCAAATTTCTTATAATGACAAACGAAAGCACTAGTAATGAAATTAAATGTTTGATTTTTTATATTAAATTAAACAAAAATTATATAGTAAATTACTTACATTATGTTTGGTTTGAAGGGAGAAGGAGGGAGGAGAGATTTTTTTTTCCTTATCTTTATAAAATAGTTTATAGAAAATTTTCAATATTCCAAAAATAACTCTCAACGAAAAGGTATATTCTTCTTATTTATCACAATTTGATCATTTTTTTTTTTTGGGTTTGTTACTCTCCCATTAGAAGACATTAAAAATCGATTAGTTTTGAAATCGAAAAGAAAAAGGTTATAAGTAAAACAGTAAACATTGTTCATGTTGCTTCAAAACGAAGTCTAAAATATTTAAATTATACAGCGGGTTTTTAGGAAACTTGATGTGTCATGTTTGATCCTTGCTAGTTTGCTTTCACAAAAACATGTAATTGTTAGGACTGAACAGTGGGTTGTCTGATCGTCAGTTTGCAACTCACCCATTAAATCTATGTCGGTTTGAATGAGTATGAGCCGCTGATAGTGTCCCCAATATATAGTTCCACTTTTACTACATTATTACAACTAATTTCTTAATATAAATCACAAAAAAACCCTAATAACAAAGTACCATAACCCTCATCATTTGTCATTGAAATTACACATGAATTAACATCCACAAAATTATCAACATTAACCTTTTTCAATTTGGGAGGATTTTTGTCAAGCCAATTTTGGGTATATATAAATCACTTGGCCAAATTTTAAGATAAGAAGCTTTTAAAAGTACTCCCTCCGATGCTAATTATAAGACATATTTAACTGATTTTGGGAGATGATAAATATATATTTTATGATTAAATAGGTGCATATTTTATGAGAATTAGTTGGAATTATTGATATTATATACCTATTTAATTATCTTTTATTGATTTTTCCATCATTGAATCAAACTTAGGATCAAAGAATAAATCGACATAAAATTTACTCATATCCTATTTTATTATGCATGAAATATTAGCTGATTTGAAATAAAGTAGAAAAAGCAATTAAGAGGATATGCAATCAGCTAAACTTGGTGCTCTCACGCAAGAAAAATAGAAACAAAATCAATTACCTGATCTGGTGGAGTTGATTACAAGATATGAGATATCTTTTTAATAATTAAAAGAGAATCAGTGACTCAAGACCTAAATTATAAATAGGGAGGCAGAGACAAGAAAAAGAGGCAGATCAGGAGACACCGAACGAGAAGGAACAAAGAAGCAAAGGAGTAGAGGCTAAGCGTTTTAGTTCTCTTCATCATCCCCACGGAAGGACTGTGGGGGCGACGGAGAATCTTTCTTTCTTCTCTCTCTCTTTATTCTTTGAACCTGAATTTTCATCTTTTTTTATGGCTTTAGTTAAAGCCATGTGTAGCTAGTTGGTTTTGCAACCTAGAGAACCTATGAACTTGTTTAAGTTTTAGATATTATTCCCACTTGTTAGTTTTGCTTAATTTTATTTCAGTTTGTTTAATTCTGTGTTCATTGTTATTACTTATTGACTAATCACTATTGAGCATGTTTTGGGGATTTAGGGTTGAACTTAGAAGAGGGAATCCTAAATTGACCTTGAGATTAAATAATGTGGAATTAGGTTTAAATTGAATGTGAAATTATGTTTTAATCTAATTTGCGTCTAGGATAGGAATATACATAGAAGCTCCACATAATCAAATTAGAGTGAGCCCGATTTAAAAAACATCTTATTTAGTTGTGTGAGACATCACATAATTGATTAAGATAGGTAGATGAATGGACCAGAAAGCATTTATAGACATTAATACTCTAGATTAGCTTATTAGGTTAAGTCAAAGTTAATTTAGTAAGAATAAAATCTAAGAATCAAATAAGATATTAGTGACTTTAGGTTGCTCGTTCATTAGTGTGTAGTTAGTTTGTTTTAATTTTAGTTTTAATTTCTTTTCTCTAAATTTAATTTAATTTGGTTTTCTCAACTTAACTGAAATTTTGAAATTAATGTTCAACTAAAGCTTGTGATACTAAGTCCTCGTGGGAACGATACTTTTCTTACTACTTTATTGCTTGTTGCGGCCCGTACACTTCGGACTTTATAAGCTATAAAGTTTTGCCCTATCAGAAGATTAAGGAGATGAGTTAAGTTAGTTAATTTAACTCATTTTCCTAAAATGTTTTATATAAATTTAAAGTGACATAAGTAAAAATGAATTAATAACTCCTACCACATACCTCTCCCACTTAAAATTTTCATTTCCAAATATTTTCTAATTAAAATAATGATTTTATTATATATATATGTGTGTGTGTACATATATATATATATATATCTCTCTCTCTACACACACACACACACAGATAAACATACACCCACACACTCACGGATATAATATGTGTGTGTATTAACATATACAGACACACCCACACATATATATTTGTTATATATCTACACACATATATATTAACATATACATACACATGCATATGTGTGTATGTGTGTGTCTGTATACATATGTATATATGTGTGTATGTATGTGTGTGACTCTCTTTATATATATATTGGCAAATTAATATCAGTTGACTGATAAATAAATTAAAATCAAACAATTTAAAAGTTCCATTAATTGGGAAAGTTTACACATCCACATAAATACATTTATCAAAAACCAAACACACTTGAAAGAATAAAATATGGGGTATTTTAGGAAGAAATTGACAAAAATTAAAATGTTGTCATATAATTAGGATCAAAATCAACTCTCAAATATTATCTTATAATTAGGACCAAAAAGAATATTTAGTATTCGAACCTCAATATTAAAAGCTGATCGATTTTGAAGACACTGTGAAACTAATGCAACTAACAAATCATATGCAATCAAATTTTAGATCTTTATTTTTGAAGCATGAACTTTTCACTATACTCGCACATCAAACTTTGACACAATTTTCAGTTAAATTAGCTTGAAGGTATTCATAAACTTTTGAAAGCTACTCGACTCTCTTAGTCACAGTGTTTGCACTTGTTAAAAACTTCTTTAATGTGTGACAATCAAACAATAGCATTTCAATTTTAACTTAAGGAACTAAAACATTTTCAGCAGAAACACTATCATCCATTTGCTTTAATGCTGACTTAAACTAATATCTAAAGGCTTCACTAAAAGTGATGAGGTTATTAGATAAGCCATGCAAGATATCCACATATAAATATGCTTAACTTGATTCCACGCTGTATCTCTTTAAAAAACCATTGCTTCCAAAACAACTTTGACTTCACCATATATAATATAACATATTTATATTTATATTTATATATACATTTTTATCTCAGTGAGATATACCATGTAACCCGCTTATTATGGGTCTTTATTGGGCAGGCCAATGCAGGCAATTTTTTACTAGCCTTGAGCATTGACTTCGGGCCACTAGCCCTTCTAATTGCAACATATTATAAGTACTGAACTTGATGAGATTATAACCGTTGATCTTGTTTTATCGTTCCTCTCATTTTAGGTTTTGGTCTCCTCGGGAATCTTACTGGGTCCCACTGTACCTTTTTAGGTGTCGGCACTCATGTCATCCGTTCAAGAAATATCTAGTACTTTCATCTCAATCTGTTTTTTCCCTAATAAAAAATGTTTTGAAGTCTCAGATCTAAGATTGAGATCACTGGTTAAATTAGTATAATCTTCTACGATTAGTTTAGCTATACATTCATTAATTTTTATTTAAGTCCTATTACATGATTACCTCTAATTAATTAATAGTTGTCTCTACACATTATTTCTATGTCTATAAAATTTAAATCTTCAATCTTATTAAAAATTATTCATTCTTTTTTTAACTTATTTATCAATAAGAAGATTTTTTTCCCCCTTGATTAAGGAGGTCAATAATTCACAAATTTAAATAAACTTATAATAGTGTTGTGAACTCAAATATAAAGTTGTAAAAGTTTACGTTTATCATTAAAAAGATATTTATAATATATAATTAAATAATTAAAATTTAAAAATAGCAATGATCTAAATATATTTTAAATTTAAATAATTAAAATTAAGTACATCAACCTTCATAATATATCATGCTTAAATAAATTTTATATAAAATTAATATATAAAGCTATTGGGTATTATTAAATTAAAAAGGTTAACATAAATTTAAGAGTTAGTTAACATAGTTTTATAAATTAGAAACATAAAAATAATAAATTGGGTTAAGGTGCGTCCAGCACAATAAACTATTGGTTCAGGAGCGTCCAACACAATTAACTATTAAGTGGACCGCCCAGCACAACAAACTTTTAAAAAGGAGCACCTAGCACAACGCCGTTAACCAAAAGTTAACGCCGTTAGCAAAAAGTTAACGTCCGTTATCTAAGGAGCGCCCAGCACAACAAACTATTATTCCAAGAGCGCCTGGCACAAAATTCTAAATTTTACTAAATTAAATAATTTTTTCTCAATTATCATTATTCAAAACTATTTGTATAAATATTTATGAACATAAATTACTCATTCTTCAATTTTCTCCAAATTATAATTTGCTAAAATAAATAAATTTTTTGATTAAAAATATAATTATATGATTTAAATAAAACTCAAGATGTTTTATAGTTTATGATATATGTTAAGCAAAAAAAATATATGATTTATTTTTATTTTAGAAGAAATTTATGTGAGTTAAAAAATTTATTTAATATTAATAAAATTTAAAAAATCTAAAAATTTAACATAGATTTTTTTAGAAATCTAAACATTAAATGAATTTAATAAAATTTCTAAAACATATAAAAAAATCTATATTAAATTTTTAGATTTTTTAAATTTTATTAACATCTTAATTTTGTAAAACATCTTGAGTTTTATTTAAATCATATAATTATATTTTTAATCAAAACTTTTGTTTATTTTAGCAAATTATAATGTTGAGAAAATTGAAGAATGAATAATTTTTGTCCATAGATATTTATACAAATAGTTTTGAATAATGACAATTAAGAAAAAAATTATTTAATTTAGTAAATTTAGAATTTTGTGCAGGACGCTCTTAGAAGAATAGTTTGTTGTGATGGGCGCTCTTGGAATAATAGTTTGTTATGCTGGGTGCTCCTTAGATAACGGATGTTAACTTTTTTGCTAACGGCGTTAACTTTTTGTTAACGGCGTTGTGCTGGGCGCTCCTTTTTAAAAGTTTGTTGTGCTAGGCGCTCCTTTTTAAAAGTTTGTTGTACTGGGCGGTCCACCGAATAGTTAATTGTATTGGACGCTCCTGAGCCATAGTTTAATGTGCTGGACGCACCTTAACCCTAATAAATTTTATACGTAAACTCTCGAATTTTTTTTGAGTTTATAACTAATAAAAAGTTTATTACCAGTGATTTGACATGATGTTGAAATGGGGAGAACGTTACGAGTTTCAACAACAATGTTCTTGATGTACTGATTTAAAATTGTCTGCTAATTATTATTTCCGATTTTAAATAAATAAAGAATTTGATGAATAATGACATTATTGGTTAATGGGGGATTATTGTCGTAAAGCGATAAAGGATACTATTTCGCACTTGGACGGATTATATTGATATGACAGACGAAAGTGACCTGTCATTTAACAATGGCCTTATTAATTATTGTATTTTATTATCCACCATAATCCCAGTTTTGATTTTTATCCTTAAATTAATGTGTGGTGTATTTTATTATTCTAAACAAAAGACCTACGCTATTTTCACCACTAGAATTTAATATTACGGTTTCATTATCCCCAAAATATGAAAAAAAACAAAGGGTGGTAACTCTTATCGATTGAGATCGAGATCAGTGAAATGGTGGCATTTGCAATTCAAATTATATCATATATAAGAAACTGACAATTTGATTTCTATACTGGAGTTGTTATCATATAGTCAAAGCTTCTTTGTCTGTATCGTTATATTTAATATAAAACTTAAATAAAAATATTTCCCTTAATTAATACAAGGAAAATGACATGATGTGAAGCTTCCTTTAAATGAATAATGAATTACAGGTTGGCAACTAGTAAAAAGGAGTTGGTGAAATTGAGTCCTAGGTTGCTTTTTGTAGTCAAACACTTTATCTTTTTTTTTCTTCGAACAAACACTTATCTAACTCGAGGGGACCATATCATATACAGGGTAATTTAATTTGTTCGTATTCATATATTATTAATTAATTTGTTTGATTATTATGGTAAATTAATTTTAAATGCTCATAGTAGTTACGATCATGGTTCATTGCTTATTACTCAATGAAATTTACGTGGTAGTAACACAAGTTGAATCATCCAAATTTAAAATTTTAAAATAATCACTTTTAAATAAAAAAAATATTATTTTAAAAAAGCCATCATTGAGGCATTGTTGGGATTTTAAAATAGATATACATTAAAATAATTTATTAAAAAATAATAGTAAGCAAATTAAATTAAATTGTTGAAATATAATTTGAATAGTTTAGATTTTTGGTAATTACCAAGAGTGATGGCCACTTACGGCTCCGGTCCTTATCAAAAATTTAGCATGTCAATTTTTTTCCCATAAATATAAGTCTATCTTAGGAGTCTAATGACTATCTTCCAACTTCACTCTTATTGAAAATGTAGATGAGAGAAAATGTATCACATTTTTCAATACTTATTGTTAAATAAATAGTTTTAATAAAATTTAATCAATTTAAAACATATTAAATATCTTAACTTTTATTTTCAGATTAAGTCAAACATATTTATAATAAGAAAGAAAGTGATACACACACATATGTATAATGTATGTATGGTAGGAAAAAAAACAAAAAAAGTGCAAAAGACAACTCAAACCTTCCGTGAGGATTCTACAGTCTTCTTTTTCAATTTAGACATATTGATTGATGCCGTGTGGAATTTCAAAATAAATGCGCATGCCAAGTTGCTACCTACTACGACCCTACCAGTTTTCATTTGTCAGACAACTAATATTCCGTGTAAGTGAGAGCCAATTTTCTTATAATTAGTTTTGTTTACAAAAATTGCTAGTAAATTTAAGAAAGTATGATTACAAAAGCATATCAAATTAAATGTAGCTTGCGTAAATCCTAATGGCTTCAAAAGCTAATACCAAATCTCATAAAGCAACAGGGTAGCTTTAAATTAAAGTAAACCACCGACTAATGAACATTAGTAATAGCGAGCATTGATGTTAGCTGACTTTTTAAGTTTACCGTTTTTATTTTTTTACTTTATAAAATTGAGTCGAGTTACTGATAAACTTATATATACTCGCGAGTTTACACACTGTGTTTACCGTTTTTATGTTTCTAACTTACAAAACCGTTTTTTTTTCCAAACAAAACCGTATTAACTCGCTCTTAAACTCATGTTAAATTTATCTATTTGATTATATGCGATGGTTTCGTATATGAATTTTATATAAATTCCTTTGTTAAACATGATACATTATGAACGTTGATATACTTAATTTTAATTATTTGGATTCAAATATTTTTCTTTCATAGGTGTCTTTTGTTAAAATATATTTAGATACATTTTTTGTCATTTTTTATATTTTAATGATTTAATTATACATTAGAATTACCTATTTAATGATAATAGAAAATTTTTATGAGTTTACCATTTGAGTTCATTATACAAGTTTACGTCAATGTCATGAATTTGCTTAAATTCACAAATTTGACAACCTTGATAGCGAGAAATATTATTAAGATGGCCAAGTGTATATGATTATTTAGTTAAACTTCCGACTAATGAACATTTATGACCAAACATCGTTATTTAATGTACAAATAATAACCTTTTTTTTTTCCAAAGAGGAAAAAGCTAGCTTGTGTATTTCGGCCTGAAACAAACTTGTTATTGAAAGTTTGGCTTTGAAAGAAAACTATAGAAGTTTTTACGAAGAAAAAAGATTTATACGAAAAGCTTAACTTGGCAATTGGATCGTAAGCCTTCACCAAAATATTTTATGACATTAAATAGCTAATCAATTTTTTTCTTTCTCGTTAAGCTAATTGCTACTATTGATTGTTCACTTATCAATTGTTATACACTTAAGTGTGTGAGTGTGAGAGAAATTTACTAGATTATGGCACCTATCTTGCACGAAATTATTTAAAGCAAATATCATAGTATCATACTGTTTATAGTTTTTAAGTAATGTTTTCTAACAATTTATATTATATATAATATATAATATTGTAAACTATGGTATTAAATTAATACGTATATTTTCATGTCTGGAAAACGAAATAGGATTTTCATGAATAGACTGATATGTGTCATACATCGTCATCATTCTGTAACCAAAGCCATGAGGAAAGCCGTTTCTGCCGAGAATATCGTTATGTAAAATAAAATATAATTAAGACCTAACACGTATTAATTTGTTTGGACAACATAGTTGACCCACATGCTTTAAATAATCCATTTAATGTAGAGCATCATAATTCATGAATGCCGCCAGCTCCTTAGTAGTGCAGTGGCATGGGAGTCAGTATTAACTGGTCTCCTTTCCCTATATCCAAGGTTCAAACCCTACCCCTCCGCTACTATGATATATCCAAAAAATAATAATAATAATTCATGAATGCCTTATGTAACACACACACATTTAAAGCAATCATGTTTTAGATTCCCATTCACATTGTTCATAGATATCTGTACTGTTGTTCTTTGTTAATTAATTTTTTTAAAAAACGTCACCGACACTTGCATGACAATGTTACTTCTCCTTCTCCCCCTCATGACCCGTAATAATAGTAATAAAAAGAAAGTAACAAGTTTCAATCATGCAGGCTGCTTTTGGACATGTGTGCGTTTGTGCGTGCAAGCTGGAGAGATCTATTGAAGGAAAAAAAAACCATTTAATGTAACAAAAGAAGGTTTTTATTTGAATATTTCAATTATTAGCTATAATAATGGTTCCAAAATCAAAAGACTTAAAATATAAAGATTATTGTCTTTCTTTTCTCCGCAAAGTAACAGAGGTATCAATTTATATTCCCAGCTTTATGCCTTACGCCTTCTTTTCCAGATCTACATCCGCGTTTCCAACACCCCAGCCAACACTGTGGATCCGGAACAGTTTGAAGGCTACGCACTAGACATTCATCTTATCTTAAACTATTTAGATTGAATTTAAAAGGTTTAGATTTGATTTTTTTTTTAAAAAAATAATTTTAATGGGTAAAAATTCTAAAATAAAGATAATTTCTTAACTATTTTTTTTAAAAAAAATTATTTAAAAATCATTAGTTTTAAAAAATCAAATCTAGATAGTCCAAATGAAATGTCTATCCAAAGGATAGGGACTGAAACTGGTTCTCATTCGGATCCAAAGGTCTCAACAAATTAATCAATAACTCTTTCACATTTAAATAATAATAATGTTCATTATTCAATAATTTAAGGACATTCTTAAAAAAAAAGGTAATAACTTTTACTATTGAAATTATTGTGGGGTGAAAAGGGTAAACAAAGAAGCTATAAGAGGAGAAGCTCTTGCTCCAAAGATCACGACCAAAACAGCTCAACACAATGGGGTCCTTAATGGCCTCTCTCACTCTTGTATTGGCTTTCCTCTTTGTCACCTTCCCTTCTCAAACTTGTGCTGATCACTACATCTACTCTTCTCCTCCACCTCCCCAGAAGTATCCTCCGGTGACTCCTCCCTACCACTCTCCATCCCCGCCATCTCCGGTTTACCCACCTCCTTCTCCATCACCTCCGGTCTATACTCCACCAAAAGCACCGTACCCTTCACCATCACCTCCGGTCTACACTCCTCCCAAGCATCATTATCCTTCACCATCACCTCCGGTCTATACTCCTCCCAAGGCACCGTACCCTTCACCATCACCTCCAGTCTACACTCCTCCCAAACCATCACCTCCGGTCTACTCTCCACCAAAGACACCTTACCCTTCACCATCACCTCCAGTCTACACTCCTCCCAAGGCACCATACCCTTCACCATCACCTCCTAAATACTCTCCTCCCAAGCATTATCCCTCTCCTTCGCCTCCTGTCTACACTCCTCCCAAGCCATCTCCTCCAGTCTATCCTCCTCCCAAGCATTATCCTTCTCCATCACCTCCTAGCTACTCTCCTCCTAAGCATCACTATCCTTCTCCATCACCTCCGGTCTACTCTCCACCGAAGAAATCACCTCCTAAGCATTATTATCCTTCCCCATCCCCTCCGGTCTACACTCCTCCCAAGCATCACTACCCTTCTCCCAAACATCATTATCCTCCCAAGCATCATTATCCTTCTCCATCACCCCCAGTCTACACTCCACCAAAGACACCATACCCTTCACCATCACCTCCAGTCTACACACCTCCCAAACCGTCCCCTCCAGTCTACCCTCCTCCAAAGCATTACCCTTCTCCTTCACCTCCGACATACTCTCCTCCCAAGCATTACCCGTCTCCATCCCCACCAGTCTACACTCCTCCCAAGCATCACTACCCTTCTCCTAAGCATCATTATCCTCCCAAGCATCATTATCCTTCTCCATCACCCCCAGTCTACACTCCACCAAAGACACCATACCCTTCACCATCACCTCCAGTCTACACACCTCCCAAACCGTCCCCTCCAGTCTACCCTCCTCCAAAGCATTACCCTTCTCCTTCACCTCCGACATACTCTCCTCCCAAGCATTACCCGTCTCCATCCCCACCAGTCTACACTCCTCCCAAGCATCACTACCCTTCTCCTAAGCATCATTATCCTCCCAAGCATCATTATCCTTCTCCATCACCTCCAATCTACACTCCACCAAAGACACCATACCCTTCACCATCACCTCCGGTCTACACTCCTCCCAAGCCATCCCCTCCAGTCTACTCTCCACCAAAGGGGCCATACCCTTCACCATCACCTCCAGTCTACACTCCACCAAAGACACCGTACCCTTCACCATCACCTCCAGTCTACACTCCTCCCAAGCCATCCCCTCCAGTCTACTCTCCTCCAAAGCATTACCCGTCTCCTTCACCTCCGGTATACTCTCCTCCCAAGCATTACCCATCTCCCTCCCCACCAGTCTATACTCCTCCCAAGCCATCTCCTCCCGTCTACTCTCCTCCCAAGCATTACCCGTCTCCGTCCCCTCCAGTCTATTCCCCACCTCCCAAGCCCTATATCTATGCTTCACCACCCCCTCCTTATCATTTCTAGAGGATGGCTTTGCATAGCTAGCATCTCTATGTACGTAAGCTTCTTTTCCTTTTCTTTATATAAACGTAGCCTTTTTTCCTTTGAATTTTTCATAAGGCAAAACTTCTTAATGTATGAGAATTGAGATCGCAAGTTTAACTATAATAAAGTACGTACATACTGATGGTGGGATAGCCATTACCCACTAAAAACAAGCTTTTCAAAACTTCAATTTATTTGTTTTTCTCACCATTTTAATAGTTTACTCATTAAAAAATTCTTTAGAACCCATTATTATGTTAGAGAGAAAAATAGATTTTATATTAAATTTTATTTTATTTTCTAAAATTTTAATAATGAAAAAAAGAACTACTTTTAAATTTGATTTGTTTGCATTCCATATAAAACCATTTTTGTTGTCAATTATTATTCTTCTTGGTTTTTTATTAGTTATGCTAATAGCTAATTATATGATTGAGGGATTCCGATGGCAAGGACAAACTAATAACAAATTCTCATGTTTAATTGCAGGCTTTGAAGAATATGTATTGAGAGAAATAAAGAAAGCGACGGAATGAAAGGAGCATAAAATCCACAAACGAGGGATCAATGGAAGCAAAGTTTCCGCGTTTTGTCTCTTTGAAAAAATAATGCTATATATATATTTTAAGAAAAAGTAATTTTTAATTGAGCTAGTTTCTGTCTTTTTCTGCTTGGAGTGGGTATTGTATCTAGAAAGTGAAAGCTGTAAGGCACACTGTGCTGTAATATCATGGTCCCCATATGTATTGTCGTTCCTGTTACTTCAATATAGTAGTACTACATTGCATGCATGCACTGTTGACTGAAAGGTTGGTGGACCCCTTTGAAATCTCTAGACTTTATTGTTCACCAAAAGTCCACAAACCTCGCCCTTAATTTGCTCATATTCAAAACTTTTCGAATAATAGGCACTTAATCAATGTGATCCGATTCCGATTTTAATAATCGTGGGGCCATCTAGAAATTAATGCTATGAATCAAATCAGAACCCCTCAATAATTTAAAGATGTAATAATTGCTGGTTTATCATCAATGACAAACCTCTATCCTTTCCTTGGGTTTCGAGAAAAAAAAAAGGGGTGGGGGGAATCCGCATGTCTTATTTTTATGTACGTAATTGACTAATTGCGGTTCAGCTATTGAGAGTTAAACCAATTTCAAACGAAACGAAATAAAACTCATAGGGAAAGTCCCTTAAAAATACCAAATGAATTCAATAATTCTAAATAGGTCATGCCAACATGTAAAATCCCAGATTCATACCTTATGACCAAATATGGATTTTGAAGTGTTGATGCTTTTCCTTAACTACACATCATATATATATATATATATATATATATTTATTTAAAGAAAGGACAAGCTTCTCCCTCACCTTCGGTAGCCGAAGGTCTGATGAGAATTTTTGGTGCCAAAGGTGTTGAAGGGGGATTTAATTTGATCCCTAACTCTTTGATCCCAAAAGGCTAGTAATCATTAAGTTACCAAACTCCTTTGATATATATACGTGTGCGTGTGTGTGGCTGAAGGTCTGGCAATAACTTTTCGTCCCAAGGGTGATGAAGGGGGGATTTAATTTGATCCCCAATTCTTTGGATCCCGATGATGAAGAGGGGATTTAATTTGATCCCCAACTCTTTGGATTCCAAAAGGTTAGTAAACATTAAGTTACCAAACACCTTTGATATATATACGTGTGCGTGTGTGGTGGTTGAAGGCTTGGCGAGAATTTTTGGTGCCACGGGTGATGAAGGGGAATTTAATTTGATCCCCAACTCTTTGGATCCTGGTGATTAAGGGGGGATTAAATTTGATCCCCAACTCTCTTTGCATCCCAAAAGGTTTGTAACCATTAAGTTACCAAACACTTTTGATATATATACATGTGTGTGTAGCCGAAGGTTTGGCGAGAATTTTTGGTACCAAAGGTGATGAAGGGGGCATTCAATTTGACCCCCAACGACACTTTGGACCCTAGCGATGAAGGGGGGGGGGGGGGGGAATTTTATTTGATCCTAAATTCTTTGGATCCACCCTTAAGTTACCAAACATCTTTGATACACACACACACAATGTGTGCGTGTGTTTGGCCGAACGCCTGGCGAGAATTTAGGGTGCCAAGGGTGAGGAAGGGAGGATTTAATTTGATCCCCAACCCTTTGGATCCCAAAAGGTTAGTAACCATTAAGTTATCAATCACCTTTGATATATATACATGTGTATGTCGCAGTGCGCACGTGTGCGTGTATGTGTGCGTATGTTTGCGTTCGTGCCTGCATGTGCGTGCTTGCGTGTGCTCAAACAAAAGAATATAAGTTAATTCTTAAAGCTTTAGCTTTGGTCACATGCAATTTTCAACTTTTGTAATGTGTTTTACTACACTTCAATAAATATTTACCATGACAACCATTTTTTCTAACTCTCAAACTTGTTAGAATAAATGAATCTTATGGTAGCTCAATCGTTACCAACCTTTTGGGATCCAAAGGGTTGTGGGGCCTTCATCACCCTTGACACCAAAATATTCTGCCAGACCTTTGGCACCCAGCCACCGAGGTCCGGATCAATGGCTGGCTGACGAGGGGGAAGCTTGTCCTTTTTCAGAAAAAATATTTGAGAAACAATTTTGTAAAGGCATCAACACTTCAAAATAAACGTAAGATGTTATTGTTAAATTCAAAAGAATGTTAGTAAAGTCATTTAATAATTTTTAAATTTATAAAATCTACGTATCTTACCTTTATCAAATAATGTGATCAAATATAATTTTATAATTTGTCACATCTCTCTCCTACAATAGGTAAAAGTGGAATATAATAATTAATTATACTATCAACTTTTTATATTTATGAGCAAAATTTTCTTCTATAAAACTTTTTATAATTTGGACTAGAGGAAGTACTTCATAAATCACTTCCAACATATTTTACATAGATCAATAAAAAATTTAAATCTCATAAACTTTGCATTAAAATTTAGCACTTTTTTCAATTCTACTCCAACTTAATATACACATTACCTTTTGGGAGCAAACTCTACACAATAATAAAATAAGTAAACGTATACATTCACAGGAAAAAAAAATTAATGGAATGACTTAGAAATACGACAACAACAAAAAACCGTCTTTCCATGCCTTATAAATAGAACCCGATTGAGAAGTATTTCCTTTGATTTTTATTATAAGACACTAACTAACAATTCTCACAAACTAATAAAAATAGTTAAAGTTAATAAAGTTAGTCAATAATTTAAGTAGCTTTCAATATAACATCTACTATTTGCACTAAATTCTAATATTATAGTAATTATTACTCTCACCCACCATCCTTATTTATTAGGGGCATATATGAAAAAAAATAATAATTAATGCTTTTTGGGGACAAGTAAGTGCATTATAAAAAAGACTAAATAAACTTGATAGTTAGTGTTTTATAATAAAGACTAGGGAGTATACATTTGGAACCTCGTTAAATATGTAATTAATAGGATAATGTTCTGTTCATGTGATTCGTTGAAGGAATTACGGGGGGCCATTGGGTTGGTGTGACTTGATATTTTGGTGTAGTGAATGGTCCACTTTTAATTAAAAATTTACATTCGTTTTCTTGCTACGAAACAAGATATTTCATTTCCATATGTCTGAACCCAAGGTGGTACTTGAGCAAAAAAAAAGAACCCAAGGTGGTAGGTAGGACATAATACCGTATAAAACCGGGAGCCGAATTTTGGTGAGGAAAGATAAGGACAAAACTGTGGCCATTGCCAGTTTTTTTTTTTGGATTTATTTGGGGTCTGAGATTCACTGGACTTCTGTTCATGGCAGTATTTTTACTGCTGATGGCTACTTAATATTGTGAACTGTACCCGTAATTCACGGATCTAGAGGATAGGATCAAGAGTACCAGTATACATTATTGTGGTCCTACCATATATGCATGCATGTGATGTTATTTAAAAACATTGACAACTGAAAGTTTCAATTTTAAAGAAGAACTCTTAATTATACATGGCAGCGATAGCTTTGGGATAAATTAGAAATGGTTTCTGTAGCTCCTCTTCATGATAAAAAGCTTGTTCCATATATTAAATGACATCTCTGCCTAAAAATGATACTACCTCTTCCTGTTTTTAATATAAGAGTTAGTTTTTTTAATTAATTAATATAAGAACTAGTTAGAGTTTGGATTTAATTCAAAATATAAAGTCTTAATCCATTTTATCTCTTATATTTTATTTTCATATCACATTTATTTAAATTAACCAATATACTTCATTTTCTTAACCTGCCCAAATTTATCCAACGATAATAGCCATACTCATGCTTAAATGGGCTGCTCCATGATCAAATTGTTATTATTCATTCCACATCCATATTACAAGGCCTGTGGCAACATGTACAGGAGATCCACGAGGCTAACCGACAGCTTAGATTTCTCAGCATGCATGGACGGTCAAGATTGCGCAAATTAGGCCATATTTTAATCAGCAGCATGCATGGCCGCCGGGAAGAGCTTTATTGGATCGTTTACAATGTATGTTTGAGTGAGAAGGAGAGGAAGAGGACTTGAACTCAATACTCGAGATTTAAATGGAGACAGCTCATATAAATGGATTTTCTGCATCCACTTGAACTTCATACTGAGGGAACCGGTTTTAGCATTCATTAGTCATTACGATGATAAACATTAAGAGCTCACCGTTGCGGTAAGATATCTATACAATTCAAATAGATTTTTAATAATATAGAATTAAGATTTTTCAACTAATAATTTTTAAATAAAAATATTTTTTAAAGAAAAATAACAGTTAAAAAATTATCTTTATTTTATATTTTTTTACACATTAAAATATTTTTCAATGAAAAAGTAAAAGTAGTAAAAAATTCATTTTAAACTTTAAAAATCAGATTTGAAAAGTATATAGTGGTGATTAGTTTTTAGTACTCATCATTGCGATGAGCACTAAAACTAGTTCCACTTGAACCCTTCATACTTACTTTTTGTTTGGATGAAAAGAAAATTAAAAAGAAAAAAATATTGGAAGGGGAAACTCCATAATATTTCATCTCTTTATTTCCTTTTTACTTTGCATTCCCTGCAAATATAGGGTTAAGTAGCCATAACTCCTACAAGGGCCAACATATATGCCTCCCACATTAGATATAATGAATATCAAGTTTCCGATGAATTATTGTCATATGTATTTTTGAATTTTGAAATATACAATCTTATATTATATTTTAAATATAGCTTAAAATATATCATCACATAATCCACCCTTTTTCTCTTTTCTCTATATATGAGGAAAACGAGAGAGGCTGGATTATGCTGTTAATGATGATATATTTAAAAGATGGTGATATATTTTAAGATATATTTAAAAAATATTATCTTTTAAATATATTTAAACGATAATGATAGATAATATATTTTAAAGATACAGATAACAATAATTCATTGGGAACTTGATATTTATTATATCATTTCTTCAAATCAACACAAGAATTTTAATAAACAATGAGTTTAAAAAATGATATAGGGTAAACTAAATTTATAAATTTTAAGCAATCAAAATGAATTTGTTTTCCTATATCTATATCTATATATATAAGTATGGGATTTTTGTAATGTAAATTATTAATTTTATTCAAAAGGTGAGTCAAAGTGTACTCTCTCTCTCTCTTTTTTTTTTTATTTGGGCTCAAGAGTCAAAGTGTACTTTGGAGTTGCTAATTTGGCGAAGGAAAGAGCATACGGCATACCTCTTTGAGCAGAATAGTAGAACATTGACCTCCATCAATCTAAAAAAGGACGAATAGGTTAGGGTACGAAGGAGTTTCGGTGGTTTCTACTTTCGATTCCTTTCTCACACTTGAAATCTCTCAACTAACTCTCTTGACTATACGTACATTTGAATCACTCAAAATCCTTCCCATGCTCACCAACACCCCATAAAAATAAAAGCATTCTCACCCACCAATATAGATCCCATTTTATTTCTAATTTTCCATCTCTCTCTCTTTCATTTACCACTCCTAATTTTAAATTGTTGTTGATAGCCCAGGATGCCTTTATGCTAACATTTCCAATTATTAAGAGAAGCCATAATTATTCTAAAGAACCGAAGCCATAATTATTATTTTTTGTCCTTTAATCGTTCAACTTAAATATATTTAATCTGTGATCATACATCAACTATGAATTTTGGTTTTTTTTTTCTTTTTCCAAGTCACGGCCAAGTATACTAAATAGAGCTGGGAATCAGGGCCAACCTGGTCCTATAGGGCCTGGCCCTCCAGGGTTTGGGCCCTACAGGGCCTGAGATAAGGAAAACACCTATTTTTCAAAGCCCGGCCTGATAGTACCAGGGCCAGGGCCGGCCCTACAGGGCCTGGAAATTACTATTCCAAATTTTAATTATTTTTTTTAGGTTTTTTCCAAAGAAATATAATTAGTAAATTGCAACCATTAAAGTTCTAATTTATCAAATAAATATTATCAACATTAATATCTAAACAATACAAATTATCTAACAAATAAACACATTCATTAATTCGTAATAAAAAACAAACCATTGTCCATCATTGACTCACATAAAACTTAAGAAGTATTAAACTAAATAACATTAGATAACTCACATAAAATATAAAAGTATACTAGTATCATTGTCAATTGTCACCTTCTTCATCACTCTCATCAATTTCATATATATTTGATTGTGCTTCACTTTGAGCAGAAGGCTGTGCTTCAGGAGTAAAAATGTCATGAATTTCTTCTCCCGCATCATGAACACATCCATAATCATTATCTGCAACAAATAATATACCAAATCATAAAATCAGAGTATAGTTATTATGTATTTATATATGTGCCTCCTAGCCTCTTCCTCTTGGCACTCTTTGACTAATTTTTTTTTCTTAAAAAACAGAAAATGCTGTAGTAACAGGGCCTGCAGGGCCGGCCCGATAAAACCCGAGCCCTACAGGGCCAGGGCTTAAAAGGGCCGGCCCGATTTCCCGGCTCTAATACTAAATGGCTACATAAAGGGCTTGAATTATGAAAGACCCAGTTCTGATTGTTATATAGTATCCATCACATGTTCTTCTTAATTACATGTACAACTCCTTATAAACCCATTCTATGTCACTCAAATTATGCATTTAGAAGTGTTAGTGAGTGTTTGGGCAACTATGAATCCATAGTTTTAGAAACTTTTTTTTAAGTCGAGATCATTTTTGTCACATGTTTATCTCATAACTCATAAAATCTATTTTCTAAAAGTTAATCCAAATATACAGTAAACACAAAAAATATAGAAAGTTAAAGCCTCTCTCTCTCATTTTGTAGTTTACAGAAATATTTGAAGACAGAAGAATGAGTCCACATTCCATATTTATATTTACATGTTTCTTATATGCTTATATGTGTAAGCATCATTTCCAAAAAAGAGAAAAGTCTTGGATAATGAAGAGTTTACAAGTATAAACATGTAAGAAGTATGTAAATATAAGCATAAAATGTAGACTCCAGAGTGAATTGGATTGGTCATCACCTACTCCTACTGTAATAGCTGAGAGGAAAATGATGAGAGGCTCTAAAGTCTGAACAATGTGACCCACAAGCAAAAGAGACGACAAAGCCATCAATGAATATGCTTATGGCAGGGTCAAAAACGACAGCAAGAATAATCTAAATTATTACTCCCATCAGTTCTAAATGTATAACAAAATTTATAATATAAATTATACTATAAATTTTGTTTGATATTTAGAACAGATATGTCTTGATTATAAAACTACCAGACATTGCATACTGTAATACCCTAAAAATCCTATTTAGCATAACCACTAAATGATATCTATTAAAGTAGGTGAACATGTGGTCTCAAAGATATTATAGTTCATCTAGTTTAAAATTAGAGAATTTTCTCCTAGAGTTAAATAAACCAAAACAACTCAAATATTCTAAGTTCATTTAGGGATCATAAAATACCCTATAATTTTCCTATTGAAGCATAGTTCATATTTAAATTTTAAAGGGGCATAAATGTTATTGAAATACCAAACAAATTAGAGGGAAGTGTCAATAATTGATTGGACAAATAATTGTACATTAATTAAAGTAATTTCATTAATTTTGAAATTAATTATTGAATCCTCTTAGGAACCATAAAATATCATAAAATGCAAGTAATTACCAAATTAAATTATGGTTCATATGGAATTAAAAGGAGCAATAAAGAACTAATGGAGAATACTTAAACAAGAGAGGAGAAAAATAATAAATAGTTAGGTATTCATTAAATTAAATAATTGTGCCAAATCTTTATAAATAATCAAGGAATTGATTAAGCATCATTAACTTATTAAGAGGTTAAATTTACTAAAATACCCTTAATTAACACCTTAATGCATAAAATCATAATTGATTCATAGAAAGCCCTAAAGAGTTATCATCACACTGAGCCCAATTAAGGGGTGAATAATAACAATTAATGAGCAATTGAAATTACAACAATGAAGACACTAAATTAAAATAGGCATAATTAAATATGTGTAATTCCGATTAAAAGCCAATGGCTAATCAAGAGTTATTTAAATGAATTTCTAAGGATTATAATTAAATTGGGGTTCCTAAAATAGTATAAAATATCATGAAAATACCTAAAACAACTATAGGGAATTTCTAACAAGTGAAGAGCAATTAAATCTATATTTAAAAAGATATTAACATGTAATTCTTATATTTTCAAAAATAAGCCGTAAAAGTATATGAAGAGGCTTAAAATAATTAGAGGAGACCAAAAATAATTATTGGGCACCTAAATTAATATTAATTGGATTAACTTTTATAATTAATCTAGTGGCAAATATTAATTAGCAATTTGGAGTATTTTGGCTTAATTAAATATTAGAGGCTAACAAGGGTTCAATATTAGTATCAAATGAATTTTGAAAGATCATAATTGAATTGGTAATCAATTAAACCATAAAGGAGTATGAAAAGGCTTAAGGCAATTAGAGAATACTAAGAATGATTATTGGGCAATTAAGCACATGATGAGAGAGATTAATAAAACATTATATATTAGATTTGAAAAGTCAACATAGATATAATAAAGACAAGCCTTGGTCAAAAGTGGCTCATTATTCTATTAGCAAAACGTCGTAATCAATTAAAGTAGCCAGCCAGCGAGCAAGCTAGCTGGTTATGTTGCATCTTACTTAGTAAAAAATTAAAATTAACTTCAAGCTTAGCAAGTATAGGACTTTCGTCGATAGAATGATTTATATAAATAACTATTTACTGTTAAAAAAAATATAAAATAACCATTTCCAATATTGTAAACTAACTCCACGAAGTTACCGCGTTCATCAAAATCTTCTGATGAAAAGTAATTTTCATTGAAATATAGTGTCCGGTTCAGATGTAAAAATATTTTTGGTGCTTAGTTAAATCAATATATATTTGAATACTTGTAATCTTTATATGAATAAAGATCTCCCTCCTGGTGCCATCTGTAATTACTTTTCGGGTTAATACAATTTTGTTCCCTTTAATTTATCCTTATTTTGGTCTTTTCCATTCAAATTTCAAACAATGGGTTCCGGTTCCTTTAGGATAAAAATGGTCCAAGTTTTTATTAAATTATATTGACTAATTTTTTAAACAAAATGAAATTTGAGATACTAAAACCTATGATTTGAAACTTGATGAACCAAAATAAAAATTTTCTATAAATTTCCTCATAGATCTTTTGTATTGGGCAAATTATTACTCATCTAGTCTTAAATATATGAGTTAAATAACTAATTTGTAGATATTAATAAAATTAGCTTCAATAAGTTACTACATTTGGTTCTTAATATAAGACACAGTTCACTAATTTTGAAAAATTAGAGAAATTAAATAAATTACTACCACTTCAAAGTATTTATATTTATCATTTGTCTCCAAACTAATTGTTTTCCTAATTTAAAATTTGATATATAATCTATTGATAAACGTAAATATTCAAAAGAGATTATATAATATAATATATAATTCAGTTATTCATTTAGCTTCATAAATTCCTAATTAATCTGTTAAATCTTATATTAAAAACCTGAAGTAGATTTTTTTTTTTGTAAGAAATATGTATTGGTTTCCTAAAATATCATTATTCATTCCTATTGGAAAATACCTCTAATGAAAACATCTTTAAGTATAAGTATAATTAACAAGGATGATTTGGAGAACACATTATATATTAAAAAGATAAAATGAATGAAATCTTATATTTATGACCAAGATAAATTTATCTACCAACTGTTATATTTAGAACGGGAGGATTATTAAGGAAGTAAAGAGCTAAAAGAGCAATGTGAATTAAAAAAATATTAATATTTGCTTTGAGAGAGTAGCGAGCTAAGAAAAAGTAATTAAAATGAGTTCATATGTGCTAATGCAGCCTCGTCCTCTCTTTATTCTGAAGGGCTTAGTTATATAAAGGAGATTCTCTCCATATCTCTTTTCTCATTTTCTCTTATTGGTTCAATTTGAGCCGTTGATTGAGAAAATGAGCGAAAAATAGAAGTAGTATTGTATTGATTAGACAGATATAATTTAGAGATTATGAGAGATAATGAGAAAATGATGATGAGAGAAACCTAACCGGTGTCAGTATATGTACATATTTACATATACATTTATAAACACACACCCACACACACATATATATATAGATAGAGAGAGGGGAGGGGGGGGGGGAGGGGGGGGAGGGGGAGGGAGGGTGAGAGAAGGAGAAATATGAACACAAATACACAGCGAAGAAAAATAAGACTTCAAATGCGAATATTGAAATTATTAGCTATATGTTATGGACCTAAATAATGGGTTTATTAAAGGCTAGGCACAGTCCTTCTTAAACCAGGTAAATCACCAATATTTTTATGATTATGCCCATTATTATTATATTGAAGATAATGCAGATAGTGGGAAAAAAAAACCGCTTGGATCGTGGAAAGTGCCTTGGGAAGAGAAGTTACACATGACCAACGGAGAGGAAACTAGAAACAATCTCTATATCTAAGATCATTCTCCAGGTGTATTCGCTCCATTCTGAATCTACACAGAGCACACACACCACCCCCTTTTTGGTGTATCTCGAACTACGTGGACTTTAATCCCTCTCAAGGATACGTAGGCCCTAGGTATTATTCCTAGGTCAAGTCCAATCAATCTATCTTGTTCTATGACAGAACACCATACATAATGCTACCAAAGCTAAAGGCCAGACTTAAAAAGAGATTGAAAGTTTTTATCCTTTTTATTTCCGAATGTAAAGTAATATTAGAAACTAACTCATGCCCTGCTGAGCTTGCACCCACTACCCACGTTCGCCAAAAAAGAACATCCACTTGGGATCGCAATGGTCCCACCAACTATCTTCATTAAAAAATGTTCATTCAATCATTTCGAATCTGATGTGTATATTCTCCAAAACTAGTTAATTATATTAATCGTTTTTACTTGTTCAAAGGGAATTTAGCTCAAATAGCAAGATGATTGATATGAAATAATTACGGGTTCGAGGGGGTGATCTAACCATATTTTTACATGAATTTTGGTAATTAAATGGGGATTTTTAATGTGTTTTCTTATAATTATTGAGCTTTAAATGTATTTCTTATGATAAATTGATATTAAGAGTAAATACATGAAATTAGGGCTAAAAAGGGCAGAATTGTCAAAGAAATTGTAATTTCTCTTAATCATTGATTTTTATGAGAATATTTAATGTTAAATTAATTGGTTTAAATTGTAGGAGAATTGAAACATAATCAGCTAACAAATAGCCAAGTTAGGAAAGATTTTATCCATCTTGGATATATATCATAATCATTGATTTTGCTGGATCATGGAGAGAATCACGCCAAGAATCAGAACTGAACAATAAGAAAACGCTGAGTATTAATGATATGTACATATTTTATAATTAAATAAGTAGGGATTTTGGGCGATATTGATTGATTTTAGTAATATCTTGTACTTATTTAATTATCTTTATGTACTTATCTAGCTTTTAATTAAATATAGGATAAAATGTGATTATAACAGAAAATCTACTCATATCCTATATTTTTGGTGCAGGAGATATTATATCATCTAAAAAGGCAACAAATTAAATTGAAAAATAATATAATATATTATATTATATTGACAAAAAAAAAACGCTGAAATAGAATCACACGGGAGAAGACGCAAAAGACGCTGAACAAAAGAGGAGGAGCTGATTTAAAAGAATTAGCAGGGAATAAAAAAAAAAAGAAACACGCCGAACAAAAAGGGAGAGAATCACGCAGGAAAAAATAAAGAGACGCTGATACGGGAGGAAAGGATAAAAAATCACGCACAAAAAGGCTGAATCATCTACACACCGGGGGGCTGGGCAGCGATCATCAACCGAGCAACCTTCTTCTTCTTCTTTCCTCCCTAGTCGCCGGCGGTCTCTCACACCTCCATTGCCGCCGGCGACCCTCTCTCTCTCACCTCCATTCCTCCATTTTTTCCGGCGAGTGTGCTTATTACTATGGGTGACTGATTCCTCTGCTTTTTGGGATGGATAGCCTTGAGTTCAGAGCTAAAAGAGGGGAGTTTATTTTGTTCAATTTATTTTCTCTATTACATTTTAATTTCCTAGTTTTAGAAATATTATTTTGTTTTGAGACTAAGTTTGTCCGTTTGGAAAACTTTGTGGATTGAACCTATGTGATTGGATTGAATTTTGTGGTTTGTTAGAATTATAAATTTATATTTCCTTATTGATTCAGTGAAATTATGCTTTCTACGTGTTATTGTTAGATAGTATGATTAAATTGGATTAATTGAGTGGCGTGTTATCGCATTCTTGTCAAGAGGAAGCAAGCTACATTAATTTAATCCTAATCACACACTAAGTGGTTTTAAACAATATCTCAAGAGGTAGTAATTTGCTACGTTAGTAGGAGCTACTATTAATTGAGAATATTGGACTCAAGTGTTATCTTGGGGTTTTTCATCTAGACTTAGTGAAAATTTACTCATACATTTAATTGAACTATGATAGTCACTATTCCATCCCAAGGGCAATCGATCATACATCTCATTAAAAATACCAAAAATATTAGTTTAGCGTTTAATTTAATTGCAATATTATTTTAGTTAATTAATTGAAAAATCCAAAACCTATTTTTCCCCTTGTTTTAATTGCATGACATTTAGATTATTTAGGACTCAATAAAAGGCTCCTCGAGAAGAGAGAACGATCCTAAGTTTGCATATACGCAATCCTTGGTTAATTTTTGATTGTGGACCCCAAGGCTAAAGACGAAAAGGCCCTCATCAAGGGGTAAAGAGAGAAGATAATATAAAGAGATCAGATGTTCTTGCTCTCTGAAAAGCACAAAACAAGAAGCCATTTTGAAAAGCCAAAATGGGTCTCTCAATTGCTACTCTTAGTCTTGTTTTGGTTTTAGTATCTCTAAGCTTGCCTTCTCAAATCTGTATTGACTACCATTACTCATCTCCGCCACCTCCGGTGTACTCGCCGCCATCTCCCAAGCATCTTTACCATTATGCCTCTCCACCACCACCAGTCCACTCTCCGCCACCTCCCAAGCACCCTTACCACTATGCTTCTCCACAGCCACCGGTGCACTCACCACCGCCTCCCAAGCATCCTTATCACTATGCTTCCCCACTACCACCGGTGCACTCGCCACCGCCTCCCGAGCATCCTTACCACTATGCTTCTCCTCCTCCACCCCCTAAGAAGCCATACCATTACTCGTCCCCACCTCCTCCAAAGAAGCCGTATCACTATGCTTATCCTCCTCCACCGACTCACTCTCCACCACGACCTTACAAGTACTTTTCTCCACCACCACCCAAGAAGCCTTACAAGTACTCTTCTCCACGGCCTCCCGTCCGCTCTCCACCACCTCCTTACCATTACTCATCTCCTCCACCACCTCTTAAGAAGCCATACAAGTAATCTTCTCCGCCGCCTCCCGTCCACTCTCCACCACCACCTTACCATTACTCATCACCTCCTCCACCAACACCTAAGAAGCCATACAAGTACTCTTCTCCGCCGCCTCCCGTCCATTCTCCACCACCTCCTTACCACTACTCATCCCCTTCACCACCCCCTAAAAAGCCTTACAAGTACTCCTCTCCTCCCCCACCAGTCCACTCTTCGCCACCTCTGTACCACTACTCGTCTCCTCCGCCACCACCTAAGAAGCCTTATCACTACAAAAATTTTGACTTTCGGCGGCAACAAAAGTCGCCGTTGAAAGTCCAAATGTCACCGCTAAAAGTGTTTTAGCGGCGACAAAAAGTCGTTGTTGTAACCTCCGTCGCGGATACTTTTGGCGGCGACATTTTAATGTCGCAGCGAAAAGTAGGGTATCAGTGGCGACATTCCGTCGCCACTGAAAGTTTGCCAAAAGCCACCACAGCCAGTGTCGCCGCTGAAAACACAGTTTCGGCGGCGACAAGTGTCACCACGCTGTAATTACAAGCACTCTTCTCCTACCCATGCTCCTCACAAGCCCTATGTCTATGCTTCGCCACCACCTCCTTACCACTACTAGATACTGCCTTTGCATGCCTAGCTTGCATGACACTACTGTAAGTTTCTTTCGCCTTTCTTTTATTTATTAATTATTAGCTGATTTATTTTCCTTGGTAATTTTTCTTAGAGACAGATGGGCGATTACTAGGATAATGATCTCACGGGCTTGAATTTGTCTGGAAAAACTCATTATATATATATATATATATAGTAATTCGACGGCATGATAGCTATCTTAAACGTTACTAATGTTCTCACGGCTTGAATTTGTCTGGAAAAACTCATTTTATACTACCTCCGGTCCTAATTATAAGAGCTAGTTGACTTTCTTTGGAGAGATTAAGGAAGCTAAATAAGTTACTTAATCATTTCATATGTTGAATATTTTTAGATTATATATTAGTTCATTAGTCAAATTAATAAGTTTGAAGAAAAAAATAAAAATAAAAATACTTTAAAGTAATTTTATTTGCTTCCTTAATCTCTCCAAAAAAGTCAACTAGCTCTTAAAATTAGTACCGGAGGGAGTATATATTTAGTAATTAGACGGGATGATAGCTATCTTAAACTATGATTGAAAATTTCGAAGTCTTTGTCTTTTTAAATTAAAAAAAAAAAATCAAGCTATAGCATGTTGACTTGCTTGTTAATTTTGCGTAATATCTTTTACTCATTATAATAATACAATTTCTTAACATACCTTTATCATATTATAGAGAACATACAAATAAATTGTAAACAATTTTTTTTCCTCTAGGTTTGAGCAGAATAAAGAAAGCAATGGAAGGAATGATGAAGTGGAAGGAAGGCAGGAGATTACAATTCAGGAAAGAGAAGAATGGAAGCAAAGTTTCCGCGTCGTCTTAATTCAGAAAATGATGTTGTTTTTTTTTTTTTATAGATATTCAGCGAAAAACAGTGTTATAATTTAAATCCTGTGTCTTTGTCTTCTTTGCTGTGGGTATTGTATTTATTTAAAGTTTGTAAGGAACTGCACTGAGATGGTACCCATGTACTCGATTCTGATAAATCAACAGCACATGCATGCACTTTATGTATATAGGTATAAGGATAAAAGATTATCAATAATGACTTATCTTTATGAATTTCAAAATTTATAAGAATTGACATTGTTTAATCTCAAGAGAAAAGTGAACTCAAAGAATTTTTGTAACGGTATACACTATTAGAAAATATAAAAATTGTGACGGAATTTGCGACAGAAGAATTTTCCATCACAAATATTTGTCGATTTGCGAGGGAACTAAAAATTCCTCGCAAGAGGGAACACTGTTCCACTGCAAAAGGCTTGCTTTTTGTGCCGGAACTTTAATTTGGTTTCCTCGCAAAGTTACTTAATGTTGCGAAGGAAAGCTTTGTTCTGCCGCAAAAAGTCGCTATTCCTTCCCCATTTCACCTCGCGTCCGCCATTGTTTGCTTCAAGTTCGCGTCTCTCTCACTCGGTCTTCCTCAAATCTGTTGTTGCTCGTGCGCTTCTTCTCCCTCAGGTCACCATGAGTCCATCTGTGAACAACCACTGTCGACCTCCTCTAGTCCTCCCCCTTGGTCCGCCGCTCTTCCTTCGGATCTATCCCCTACAATCTTCCATTCGTGATTGCGTCCTATATGGAGTTCTTGGCATAGTGTAATGCTCGGAAGGCCAAGGAATCAAACCCTGGGTGCCAAGTGATGGTGAAGCGCCGAACTGATGACCACCCACCGCAGATTACTGTCACTTTCGTCAACGAGGTTGAAGAAGTGTTCGTTGCAACATCTACCCATGCATAGACCATTACGAATATCATTCTCGAAAAAGGTCAGCACCTGGAGACCAAGCAAATGTTCCGAGAGGCAAGTGAGGCCTGGCCTGTAATTATCCTCGAGGAAGAGCTTCGCCAACCTGCACCTAGGAATATGATTCTCGAACAAGGTGGTTTTTTTTTTTTTTTGTAGTGATAATTTTCAAAGGTGCAACAAGTAAGTGAATACCGTCCCATTTTAACTTTTATAAATGATATTTTTACTAGTTGTTGTATTTTGATGTCAATTACCATATGTATAAATATGATTTTGTGAAGGAAAATTATCATATTAGTTTTATTCTCTTATTGATGTTACATGAGTATAGATTGATATTTTATTCGTTATTGTTTATTTTTTTCCAATTGCATCATAGTATAATTTATGATTATGCACTTGAATGGAAACAAAGACTTTTGAGATATTTTTATAAATTTTATATTGAAATGATCTTGCAATTATATTGAAATGGTTTTACGATCTTGCAATTTGAAATGTTTTTATGCAAGTTCTTAATGTTTTAAAAATGATTTTATCAACAGATTGAATTTGAATAAAAGTTTTGAAATATTGTTTGTAAGCCTTCATGCTGGGGAATTCATTATAAAGTACTAAATATAAGTTGTTATTATCTTGAAAGAAGAATTTTTATTACTTTGATAAATTGACCCCAAACATTCTTGAAAATATTTTTAGGAGGATTGAATACATAGCGCTTGTTACTAATAGCAATGCTGTTAGTTGTTGGTGTATCATGGTTAACCTTGAGCTCGCTTGACATTTATAGGATTTCTTCTCATGCTTATTATTCGTAGGTTTTGTACTTGCACTTGTTTCGCAATTTTGTGTTGCGCTCGTTTCATGGACTGTGTATCTATGCTTGTTTCATAGCTTTGAGCCATGCTTGGTTAGTTACTGATAAATATATATTTTATGATTAAATAGGTGTATGTTTTATGAGAATTAGTTGGATTTATTGATATTATATACCTGTTTAATTATCTTTTATATACTTTACTATCATTATATGATAAAAAGATATTTTGATATAAAATCTACTTATTTCCTATTATATTTTGTAGGAAATATTAGTTGATTTGGAAAGAAGTAGAAAAAACTATTAAGAGGATATGCGATCAGTTAAACTCGGTGGTCCCACACAAAAAAAATAGAAGCAAAATCAATTGCGTGATCTGGTAAAGTTGATTACAAGATATAAGATATCTTTTTAATAAGAAAAGGAGAATCAGTGACCCACAACCTAAGTTATATTTAGGTTATATATATGAAGAAAAGGACGGAAAAAAAGAGGATCAAGAGACGTAGAACGAGAAGGAATGAGGAAGCAGAATAGTAGGGGCTGAGCACTTCAGTTCTTTTCATCATCTCCACGGAAGGACAGAAAGACTGTGGAGGCGACGGAGAAACTTTATTTCCTCTCTCTCCTTATTCTTTGAACCTGAATTCTTATCTTTTTGTTATAGATTGTATTAGGGCCATATGTGGCTAATTTGTTTTGCAACCTAGAGTACCTATGAACTTGTGGGTGAATTGGATTTTGTTTTCTTTATTTAGTTAAATTTGATATTAATTTTAGTTACTTAATCTTGGTTAGTTTTATCTATTTAGTGATTGACTGTCATTGAATATGATTTTGGGCATTAGGATTTACCTTGACAAAGGGGATTTTAATTAGGCTCTGAGATTAAGTAATATGGGAGTAGATTACGATTTAATTTGCGGTTAGCATAGACATATACCTAATGGCCCTATATAATTGTTAAAGAGTGTGTTCGATTTTTGTTGCCTCTTGAGTAACTATGTTAGACATAACAAGTTATACTCAAGAGAGGGTTGTAAGTGAACCGACAGACACTTATAGCTATTTATACTTGAAATTAACAAAATTGATATTAAAACTAATTAAATTAGTGAAAACAAGGTTTATGAAGCTAATAAAGGATTAGTGACTCTGGGTTGCTCATTTGATTATTGTGGCAGTTTTCTTATTTTTATTTTTATTTTCTTTTCCTTTATCTTAATTAAATTCAATTTTGTTTTACTCAACTTAAACAAAATTGTGAAATTAATGCTGAACTAAAGTTGTGATACTAAGTCCTCGTGCGAACGATACTTTTCTTATCATTTTATTACTTGATACGGCCCGTGCACTTGTAGAGTTTATAGGCTATAAGGTTTTGTCCTATCAGTTACCCTCATGGACTATGTGTCCATGTTTGTTTGATGGCTTCGAGCCATGCTTGGTTAGTTAGCCTCATGACTATGTGGCTGTGTTTGTTATTCGTTTTGCTGTAAGAAGTCCTATAGAAAGATGATGTTTAAGAATTTTGTTTTAAATTGATTATATTAAATCAAATGTTTTAGTACGTATTTGAATTTATTTGATTAATAGCATTTTATATAGAAATCTATTTTACTCATGATCGTATGAGTTAGAAATTGAAATTTATTGACATATTGTTATTATCAAAACATTAAAATGTTTAACTTATTTGTTTTTGTATTTTATTAAATTATAAGAATGAGACGTTGATTACCGAAAAATTTACTTTGGTTTAGATGATATTGCTGACCATATAGCTCCTGCTGAACAGTGAAAGTCTCCTTAATGATTTCAAGTTCGTTGACTCATTTTGAAGTATTGCTACTTGATGTAATCTGAACACTAGACTTTTCTATTATTATTCAATGCTAGATGCTCCATATAATTTATAGGTAGGATCCACATATTTTGAATTTCATATTTATAAGTTTAAGATTTAAGAAAATGTAAGTTTACTTATATTTTGTACCGTTTATCCCTTTAGATTTTAGGGTGTGACAGAAATGAAACAAAAAATAGAATTAAAAAAAAGGGTGATTTTGTATTGTAAAGATGTCATTAGTCCGTTATAAACAAAAATATAATAACAAAGTCCCTGTGAGCATCGGATAGAAAATGTAATAATAAAAAAGGGAAATTAAATAGCAAGAAATACATATGGAAATTAAACTTTATTAGTCCCTGTACATTTTTCACTTAGGTCGTGTTTGGTATAGAGAACTTTTGAAGAGGAAAAGGAACTTAAAGGAGGGAAATGAAGGAAAAGGAAGGGAAATGAAGATTTGAAAGATGAGGGAAGATGACTTTAGTTGTTTGGTAAAAAGAAAATGAAGGGGTTGTATCAAGTAATAAAGTGATAAGAGAAGTATCGTTCTCACGAGGACTTCAAGATGAGGGTCATGAACAACAACAATTGGGACATCAAGATCAATTTGATCACCAACATCACAATTCTTAGGCTCCACAGCCGGAACCTCTTCTAAATATCCAATATTCTCATCTAAATCAATTTCAAACCCACAATCACTTTCTACATCATCCATAGTCTCATGCAATTCTATACCTTTAACTTGCTCACAATAGTCATTATCAACATAAGAAATGGTCATCAAGCTTAAGGAATTATCTTGCCTCATAGTCTTAAGGGTTGAAAAAAATTTGACTCACATATACCTTCATATTTTGAACACTTGAGTCAATGCTAGTGAGAATCTCCCTTTGTTTTCTACTAGATCTCTCTAATACTTCCCCACACTCCTCAACTAATCTTTCCAAATTAGATTTTTTCCTATACTCAATGGTGTGTTCTTCAATAGGTGGATGATAGTAAAAATGAGGGGTATTTTCATGAGAACAATAGACCCGCACTAGGACAAAATGAGTTAAAACCTTCACTAGGACAAAATGAGTTATCAAAACAAGCTTGGTTCCTAGTGAAATCATTTCTCACAAAATGATTAGTTGTAATATATGAACAATGCTCATATAAATGATTCCCTCCACAATAAACACAAGACATGTAAACATATTGAGAAGAATCAACATATGAACTACAACCATCATTTATGCTCCTTTTATGTTGCCTAGATTCATTCAAAGAATTTAACATAGCAATCAATCCATCTTGTATAGAAGACAAAGAATTCATCTCATTTTCATTATTAAGACCAGTTGGTTGCCAATTGAAATCCATTTTTTTTTAATTTTTTCCTAAAAAAATAAAATAAAATATTTACGAACTCAAACTTAAACTACTAATGCTCAATCAATTCCAACTAATACATTTGTGGCACACAAGTCCCCGGTAACGGTGCCAAAAACTTGATAGGGCAAACCTTTATAGCCTATAAACTCTACAAGTGCACAGGTTGTATCAGGTAATAAAGTGATAAGAGAAGTATCGTTCCCATGAGGACTTAGTATAACAAACTTCATTTGAGCATTAATTTCACAATTTCGTTTAAGTTGAGAAAATCAAATTAAATTTAATTAAGAAAAAATAAATTAAAATTAAAATAAACTAACTACAAAAATAATCAAACGAGCAATCTAGAGTCACTAATCCCTTATTTGTTTCCTAGATTTTATCCCCACTAAATTAATTTTGACTTAACCTAATCAGCTAATCTAGAGTATTAATGTCTATAAATGCCTTCCGGCCCATTTATATACATACCTTAATTAATTATGTAATGCCTCACATAACTAAATAAGATGCGTTTTAAATTGGACTCACTCTAATTTGATTATGCGAAGCTTCTAGGTATATTTCTATCCTAAACGTAAATTAGATTGAAACCTAATTTTACATTAAATTTAAACCTAATTCCACATTATTTAATCCCAAGGTCAATTTAGGATTCCCTCTTCCAAATTCAATCCTAAATCTCCAAAACATGCTCAATGGTGATCAATCAATAAAGCAATAACAATGACATAAGATTAAATGAACTAAAATAAAATTAAGCAAAACTAACAAGAGGGAATAATCTCTAAAACCCGAACAAGTTTATAGATTCTCTAGGTTGCAAAACCAACTAGCCACACATGGCTTTATTCAAATCCATAACAAAAAGATGAAACTCATGTTCAAAGAATAAAGAGAGAGAGAAAGAGAGAGAGGAAAGGAAATTTCTCCGTCGCCTCCACAGTCCTTCTGTGGAGATGATGAAGAGAATCGAAACGCTCAGCCTTTATTCCTCTGCTTCTTTGTTCCTTCTCATTATGTCTCTCCTAATCTGCTCCTCTTTTTGCCTCTTCCTTTCTTTATATATATAACCTAAATATAACTTAGGCCATGGGGCATTGATTCTCTTTTTCTTATTACAAAGATATCTCATATCTTGTAATTTACTCTATCAGATCACAAAATTGATTTTATTTCTATTTTTCTTGCGTTGAACCACTGAGTTTGACTGATTGCATATCCTCTTAATTGCTTTTTCTACTTCTTTCCAAATCAGCTAATATTTCATGTATAATAAAAATAGGATATGAGTAGATTTTATGTCAATTTATTCTTTGATCCCAAGTTTGATTCAATGATGGAAAAGTTCATAAAAGATAATTAAATAGGCATATAATATTAATAACTCCAACTAATTCTCATAAAATATACACCTATTTAATTATAAAATATATACTTATCAGTAAAGAATCATGAAATGTCTATTTTACCCTCAAAAGTAATTAATTTAAAATAAAAAAGAAAAATAATTTTTTTGCTAAAATATATTTTTTTAAAAAATATGCTCATGTTAGGTTCGAACGTTCCCGCCACGTTCGAATGTTCCCGTCAAATTTAAATTTCAGGGGTAAATTTGTCCAAAAAAGTAAATAGTGACGTGGGAACTTGAGATCCTGATGGAGGCCTTTTTGTCTTTAGCCTTGGGGTCCACAATAAAAAATAAACCAAGGATTGCGTATAGGCAAACCAAGGATCGTTTTCTCTTCCCGAGGAGCCTTTTATTGAGTCCTAAGTAATCTAAATGACATTCACATGCAATTAAAACAAGGCAAAAAATAGGTTTTGAATTTTTCAATTAATTAACTAAAATAAGATTGCAATTAAATTAAATGCTAAACTAATGTTTTTGGTATTTTTATAAAATTGGTGAATGAGTGAATTAAATGATATGGAATTGAAATATGGATGATGGTGCTCTTGGTGATGAAGAAATGACTATCCTTGTTCAAAAATATTATAGGAGTTAAAATTCATCAAGTCTTTAAGAAAAAGACCAAGATAACACTTGAGTCAAATATTCTCAATTAATAGTAGCTCCTACAAATATAGCTAACCACTACCTCTTGAGAAATTGTTAAAAAACCACTTGATGTGCAATTAAAATTGGAATAATGCAACATGAGTCTTCTTAAAATTGAGTACATAACAGTCCCCCAAAGGGCACAAATCAACTAAATTAACTAGACAATAACATGCTAATTAATTTAAATCTCATTGCAACCACAAGAAATTAAAGCAAATATAATCTTCACATTGCAAAATCCAAAATCAATCACAATTATCAATCTAACAAAGACAATAAACATTAATCTCAGTTCCAGAATTTATACACAATGATCCCTAAAACTAGGCAACCTAAATGTATAAATCTAAACTAATAAAATGAACAAATTAACGCCCTTTTGAAGCTTTGGAACTCAAGTACAAATCTCCACCACCAAAAAGCAAAAGGAATCAGCCTCTCACTGCCATGAAATAATCACTGAACAAGGTCGAGTGGTAAATCACTGCTGCTATCAGATTGAAGAAATGCATCCTCTCTCTAGTTCAGTTGCCGAAGTAACAGAAACAGAAGGGAGGTAGGTAGGTGACGGCGTTGAAGAACGAGCGATGAAGGGCGTGGAGGTCGACGGTGTGGTGCTAGATGACGATGAGGGTCTGTGGTTACAGTGGTGATGGTGTGAAGAGGAAGGAGGTGGGTCGAGGCTTGAAGGTCTGGTGAAGAAGATTAAACTCGCCGGCGGACTTGGTGGTGGCTGTTGCCGCCGGCGAGAGGAGGAAGGAAGGTGAGAGGGAAGGTTGAAGGTGATCCCCTATCTCAATGCGTCCGTCCGTGTATTTAATCCCCCCAGCTCTCCAGGCATGAATCCAAGATCTCAGGCGTGATTCCCGCATGATCCCGTTGTCTCAGCGCCTTTCTTGTTCAGTTTTTGATTTCTGGCGTGATTCTCTCTTTCTGTTCGGATTTTGCGTTGATTCTCCCGTTCTTGCGTTTTCTGTATGCGTTAACAGGGATCTAAGTGCAAAATTTGAAAATTTTGGAGTAGAGACCAAAGTGAAAACTTAAAAACTTGAATCAAAACTTTCATTTTAAATTTTGATTTAATCTTTTCAAGCATCTACAATTAATCTAGCATCAAATATCCTCAGAAAAATCAATGATTAAAAGTAATTACATTTTTTTGACATTTTTGTCCTTTTTAGCTCTAATTTAATATATTTACTCTTAATCTCAATTTATCACAAGAAATATATTTAAAGCTCAATAACTATGAGAAAACACATTAAAAATCCCTATTTAATCACCAAAAATCATGTAAAAATATGGTTAAATCAGATCCCACCACGTGAGAACTTGAGATCCCACCAATTTTGGTGGGATCTCAAGTTTCCACATATGAGGGAAGAGTGGTGGGCTCGAAAACTTAGGTTCCCGAGAAGATTGGTGTAAAATGTGTACCAAATGGAAGAACTTGCCAAAGTTCCTTTCCTTCCTCACCAATTCTTTATATCAAACAGGCCTTTGACTCTGCAATTGGTAGATATTTAAATTACTGGCTTCAAACTACAAAACGTTGACTTTTGGATCTCCTTTCCAGGAACCTAAAAGTAGCCACCAAATCTTTTTGGTGTTAACCTTTTTTTTTTTTTTGGACAAATTTGGTGTTAACCTTTGAGTCATTGTTAAGTTTTGACTAATATTTGATGGGTTAAGTGTTTCAGTCACAAGTTAATGAACGGATCTTCATATTTTTTTGTGACAATTAACATGTTATTTTTAATTAGAAATATTTCAAGCAAACTCATTTCAAATGATTTGTGAGATTTAATGAAACAACAAGAGGAATAAGTTGGAATAATGTCCACAAATTTAGCCGAGCTAAATTATAATCATCATTTAGTTATCTCCAATCCCTTACTTGAGAAGATCACGTTGACCTAATATTTATCATATATATTTAATATGGAGTTGGTTTAGCGGTATAAACACCTGTTAGATCCTTTTATTTTTAGAGTTCGAATCTTAAAAAAGACGTTTGTTTTGGAAAGGAGCGTTATGAATTCCAGATCCAATGTTAGATGATAATATAAAAAAAAAAAAATCATATGCTTCAAACTAAGCAAAATACATTGTTGGTGTTGCCTGGCCTAATACTAATCACCTCTTTAAATCTTTTTTAACTATGAGATTGCGAGTTCGAGGCTAATTCTTTGCCTAGGTGATTGATGATAAAAACAAAACAAGACAACTTCGTTTCTCATTGTTTTCGAATTTTTAAATCTACATATAGTTTAATTGTTTATGTGAAAATAAAAATAAATGTACATTGAAAATAAGTCCAAACATTTTTTTTTTTGGGATAGGATTCAAATTAAAGAAATAAAAGAAACCGTGCATAGAAAGTCATAGGGATGCCAAACAATTTCGTGACCATCTTCGGCGTCCTAACAATTTAGGACACATGTGATTTAATTTAATTTATTTTTTCAAAAAAAAAAGACCTGGAAAAGCACGAGATTAATGTAAACTTGTCACGCATAAAAAGAGGGAGAAGAACGTACAGTTCCCAAGGTATAAACACAATTACAAAAAAGTCCCTGAAAATATCATAATTGGTGCCAAGTCTCTTGGGAATTTTGTGTGATATAATAAAATTGGCAAATGCCCTCAACATGCTTAATCAATTTAAGAAACTTATCTCTCTTTCTTCGACCATGAAAGATTCCAAAGGTCTGACTCTTCCATTTCTCACTCCCTCTCTTGCACTTTCTCTCCCTCTCCCTCTTCCTCTTTATCAGTGATCTCTATCTTCGCATGGATGAAAAGTATGATGTCATAGAGATCCTAAAGAGCCACAGACTAGAGCTTGAGATTGCAGAGAGAGAGAGAGCTTGAGGCGGGAGGAAAAGAGACGGAGTTGCAGAGTTGAAGCATCGTGAGTTTTGAGAGTCAAGGGAAACCACTGGATCTTCACAAAGACGCAACTTGACGAAAGAACAACTGCAAGATACAATAAACTAGAGATCAGAATCTCTAGGAGACTTCGTACCTTCTTATGTTTCCTTCGTTCTGTGAGTTTTGGCAATATCTGGGACTCAACAGTGATTTTTCCTTTTTTAGTGTAACATATATACGTTTGTTTCTTTATGTTTGGCTTTGATCCCTTGAATTTATAAAATACATATTTGGTTCTTTAATGTTAACATTGTTAGTTTAACTTAATGAAAAATACTGATTTAACAATTTTAAGCGATACTAATCACGCATGTTTATATGTTAATTTTTTTTAATAAATTAATATTTTAAATCCTAATAATTAAAAAATATATAATCAAAGACAAATATAAAGGACCAAACGTATACTTTAGCCTTGTAACGTCTATCCATAATTACCATTTAAATAATTATTTTATAGCCAAACATATTTAGGTCAGGCCAAAATAAATTATTCCACATTAAACATCTTATAAAAAGGCTTTGTTCATAATACAAATTTTAACATGCAGCGAGATATCAAATTATGCAATGTACTAAAAAGACCTTAAAGTTTGGTAATATACATTGAACTATGCTCAAGTAACAAAATAAGACATACAAGATTTGATTACTCAGATCAAATCTCGGATGTCTTTCCCTTAATATCATCGCCTGAATTTTTGCATAAAAAATAAAGAATGACGAGTGAGTCACAATAACCTAGTAACCACATATTTAATTTAACAAGTATACATGGAATATTGCAGGATAGTTAAGCGGGTCAAATATGCATTCATATATCAATAAGTCTGAGTAGTTTATCAAACCATTAAATAGTTTAAAATTATTCAATATGCATGTAACTCCCTCAACTATCTTTATAACCTCCTTATAACAGCTAACAGAACACTTAGGTTATAATATAATAGGTTTACTCTCTTTGATAAGATTGCATCAAGCTCACCAATGATGAGGTATAGCCCAGTCAAAGACTATAGAACACATATTAGGCCAAGGGCTCCCTTTCGTTTGAATAGAAAAATGTGTCACTGTTCCAAGAGCTGACCCTTATCTCAGCCAAAAGAAAATGATGAAACCAAGGGCCCTGGAAATGTCACAACCATCCACTGTGCGCTCAGTGGCGGTTATACCAGGTGGTATAAAATAAATCTCTTACCATTACATCTCACTACAATCTGGTACACTCCAATATGCAGTGCAACATCACAATTTCAAAATCATTTATTTATACTCATATTCAATATTTAGCACCATGCCTAATCTATCATAATAATAATGAAAACAGTTTAATCATAACAATATAAGTAATTTATGTCTACTTAACTAAAATGTTTACCCTCAAACATATATTTTTCACATATATACATTTTTCATAAGTAACATACTGTAACATATTTATCTCATTTACATATATGAATATATGCTTATTATCACATCAACAAGTATACAAGATAAATTGGAAAATAGTTGCCTCAAATTCTTGACACAAAAATTAAACATGACTGCAATCAAGGCCACCCTAAAAATAAATGTTTAATTATACGTTAACAGAATTAATAAAAATAACCACTAATACAATAATAAATAAATAAATAAAGAGTAAATACCCTTTCTGGTCCCTAAAAAAAAACACGGACCCCATTTTCGTTCCCAGGGACTAAAATAGGACATTTTTATGGACTAAAAAGAGGGTTTTTGGAAATTTTCGAGGGATCAAAATGTTCACCGATAAACCTTTATTCGTCCTTTCCAGGGACTAAAAAGGGGTTTTCTTTATGTGAGGGACGAAAATGGGGTCCATTTTTTTTAGAGACCAGAAAGGGTATTAACTCATAAATAAACTATTATCTCACTTTACTTTTCCTAGAAAAATGACAATTTGTATATTCCTCAAATCATTATTACAATCCTATTTTCTTCCTTTATAAATTATTTCTCACTAATTATGATCATCAAAATATCACTATATCCTCTATTTTTCAACCTAATACTAAGTTTTATAAGTATAACTCAATTTATTAAATAATCTCCAGACCTCCATGTACTTAAAATCATATCAAACTCTAATTTAAAATTCCAAATTCCAATTCATAATTTCATATAGTTCAAGATTTAGTGAAACTAATCGATTAAACCTATGATAATACCTTTAATAATCCAACTAAATGCCTTAACCCTCATTTAATCGGTAAAAATATCCTATAGGACATAAATCCTAAATTCTTTTAAATAAAAAATAAATTTAAATTCCTACAGCAACCAACTAACAAATTTAAACCAATCAAAATTATTTATTAATCATGTTATATATATACACAGTCATCTATTATCAAACCTTAAAGCTTACCAACATTCTAACCCTAAAATTTTCACTAATCAATATTATATTACGCTCATCAGAAAGTAAAAAATGTGGAAAACAACTTTCATGAAGAAATATTTCTTAGAAAAGAAATTAATTTAACTATCTAAATGATCTTATAAAATAAATAATTTATCTTAAAAACTCATAGGCTCTTTTTTCTTATCTTTTCTTTCCCTTTCTCTTTGTTTCTCTCTCCCTCTCTTGCTCTCCTATGCTCTCGTGATCTCACTCTCTCACACACATACACTATTTCACACATGCACACATTGCACATACACGCACATATTATATAGGGGAGGGTGAGGCGGTGGAATGAATATATATATTTTTTCATTGTGTTCCCCCTCTCCACTCACAGTGGAAGGAAGCTGCCACCTCACCCAAATCGGTGGCAGCATACATGGCACAAGATAAACATATATACAATTTTTTTTTAAATAAATTTATTTTAAGAATGTCACATTTATATTCTGCCAATTTGCCCATAGAAGTTCAAGGTAAGCAAATCTTCTTTAATCTGCTTTCATTGATTAAACGCAACATTGTGATTTCATTTCCTACCTGTTTGTTGTTCCAGCATTGAGCAATAAAAGGATAAGCCTTTGAAATTTTGGGTTTGGATATGGCGTTGTCGGGTTTTGGAAGTGTAGGATCCACTGACGAAGAAACTGCCAGAAAACATCCCAAGAGACCAAAATGTATTAACCTCTGAAATTAAACTCATTGATTTCTAATAATTTCTTTCGATTTCCGGAGTTATGTTTGTAGATGCCCACATTTGAATGCTTCCGTTGGCATGTTATTGTTCGACTGCAATCTATGCCCTCTATGTGCGTTTGGTATATCAATTTGTGATTAAATTGTGCTTTGGAAAATGGCGATGCCCTTATTGCTGGCTATTATGCTGAGAGAGAGGGGGAGGAGTTTTGGGATGTTAGCTTCGCCTATATTTGTTCTTAGTTCATTCTAGGAGGTACTTGTACCTGTTGCTCAAGCTCTTAGTTTTAAATGCGAGGGCAAAATTTTGCCAGATAGTTAATCACTGTAATGATATTATGTAATTTGTTATTAATTGAATGATAAACAATGTAATGAGCTCGTGTAAATTGACATTGTTGTATAGATAAATAAATGAAGAGTGGCCGAAGTAAATCTTCTTTATCTGCTTTCGTTCCTCTTGAGGCCTAAGTACTCTACGCAAGAACTCCAAGAATTGATTCTAACTCGGAAGAAACAATGATGAAGGAATAGAGAAATGTATTTTATAACTTAATTGTTAATCAATTTAATAACATTATTATATTCACAGGATTTTAGTGGTTAAAGAAGTTTTTCAGACTCAATTCTTGTGTATTAAATTGAGTTTATCAAAATGAATGTATATGTTGGTGATTATCGCATTTTGTATTACATGTGATTGACAAGTATAGGAAAATACACTGATGAGTATAAGGGCATCCATTTACATATCTGAGTATAAGGGCATCCATTTACATATCTGATTCTTGACTAAATTGAGCTAGATAGGGAGAGGCTATATATGCAAGTGTTTGAGCAAGTGTGTACTTTCGGTGATGTGGGATTAAATTTGTAGTTTAAAAATAGCAAGCCCTCTTCATATCTCCCTTGTCCAATTTTTGACAAGTCCATGTCCATTTATTGACAAGTTCGTGTCTAAGTTTTAACAAGTCCAAGTTCAGTTTCTGACAAATCCATGTCCAGTTTCTGACAAGTGCATCTACATGTTTTGACAACTGATCTATCTTCACATTTTGACAAGTCTTTCTCCAAGTTTTGACAACTTCATCTCCATATTTTGACAAGTCCTTGTCCAAGTTTGGATAATTTCATCTCCGGGTTTTGACAACTCCATCTCCAAGTTTTAACAATTTCATCTTCACATTTTGACACGCCCATTCTCATCAAATGCCCATTAAAGCCCATGTCAAATGGGCTCTACTAAACCATGTGGGCTTGAATGGGTACTGATAGCGCCTTTTTTTTCAACAAAAAAAAATAATCAATATGCAGTTCCACTTTTATTACATTATTTCTTAATATAAATCACTAAAAAACACTAATAATAAAGTACCATAACCCTCACCGTTTCTCATTAAAATTACACATAGTTTGACATCCACAAAATTATCAACATCAACCTTCTTCAATTTGGAAGGACTTTTGCCTAGACATTTTGAATACATATGAATGCCTTGGTCATTGACGGACCTACATTGGTTTTTGTGGGTGCAAGTGTACCCATAAATTTGAAGGAGATATTTTTTATTTTAAAGGGATTTTGCAATAAGTTGTCTAGGTGGTATGGTAGTAATTTCACTAGTCTCATATAGATCCTGTATTCAAACTCATGCATGGACAACTTTCTTACCTATTTTTAATATCTTATCACATATAAGAAATCATAATAATTTTTGCTTGCATGTTGCTTTAGAATTTGATTGTGTAACATCTGAATATATGTATGCCATGGGATTAGAGTATATTGTTCTATTTAAATTGATTTCCTCGAAAATATTTTTCAATTGAACCCAATTTCTGATCCTAAATTTTACTAATGTGTGGGTTGCCTTTTATCCTCCTTTAAAAAAAAAATCTCCCGAATCCCACTATTAATTGTGCACCCACAAACATTACATCCTGGGTCCGTCACTGGCCTTGGTCATATTTGAAGATAAGGAGCTTTTAAAAGTATCTAGTACCCGAATCTCAATATTAAAAGCTAATTCTCTAGACACCGTGGAAACTAATGCAACCAACAAATCATATGCAATCAAATTTAGATATTTAAACTTTGAAGCATGGAGTTTTTTTTTTTGGGGGGGGGGGGTCAAAGAAGCATGAACTTTTCACTATACCAATATATCAAATTTTGATACACAATATTAAGTTAAATTGGCTTGAAGGCATTAATCCACCCCAGAAAGCTACTAAGCTCTCTTAATCATAGTCTTTGCAAAGATTAAAAACTTTTTTAGTGTGTGATTGGCAAACAATAACATTTCAATTTCCACCTATGGAACTAAAACATTTCCAACATAAATACTATCATCCATTTGCTGTAATGTTGACTTAGACTAAGGCCTAGATGCTTCACTATAAGTAATGAAGTTATTATGTAAGCCGTGCAAGATACCCATATATAATATGCTTAACTTGACTCCATGCTGTATCTCTTTAGAAAAAATTGCTTTTAAAACAATTTTGACTTTACCTTATATATAACATATTTATATTTAAATATATATATTTTATCTCACTTATTTGAGATACAATTAAATTGATATGGTTATTTTGCCTAAATTTATACTTGAATATATAAAATAGATATTATAATACGCACACAAATTGGAGGATATGAGCAACTCAAAGGTGTACCCATAATTCATATGATCTAATATAGGGGAAATTCTAAATAAATGCCTTTTGAATTTGTAAAACCCCCAAAAGTCCGTTGAATTTATAAAAAGATTGAGAAGTACTAAAGACCTATGAGAGATATGTAAATTGAGATGAAATTACCCTTAGTTTTAAATAAATTAAAAAAAAGAAACCCTCAAACACCCCCACCTTCGGCAGCCGGCCACCCCGCCGCCGGTGGGGGTGTTTGAGGGGTCTTTTTATTATTATTCATTTAAAATTAGGGTAAAAAGATAATTTTACTAGAATTTATATATCCCTCATAGGTCTTTGGTGTTTCTCAATCTTTTTATAAATTCAACAAACTTCTAAAGGTTTTACAAATTCAAAAGGTAATTATTTAAAATTTTTCATTTAATATACAAGTCCACCCATTAAAGTCTGACTGTCATGGGTCTTTATTCAGCCGACCAAAGCAGTTTTACTGCCCTGTGGGCGACTATATGAGTACTGCACTTGATGAGATTATAGCCGTGTATCTATCGTTCCGCTCATTTTAGGGTTTGGTAATCTACTGGGTCCCACTAGACCTTTTTAGGCGTCGGCACTCATGTCATCCGTTCAAGAAATATCCAGTACTGTTAAGTCTCAGATCTAAGGTTGACATCCCTGGTTAAATTAGTATAACCTTCTACTATTAGTTCAGCTACACGTTCATCAAGTTTATTTAATTAGTATTACATGATTACCTCTAATTAATTAATAGTTCTCTCCACACATTGTTTCTCTGGCTGTAAAATTTAAATCTTCAATTTTTATTGAAAATATTTCATTCTTTTTTAACTCATTTATTAAAGTTGTCAAACTCATAAATTTAACCAACTTGTAATAGTGACGTAAACCCGTATCATAAACTTTAATAGTAAATTCGTAAAAGTTTATTTTTATTATAAAAAAGGTATTTATAGTAATAATTAAATAATTAAAATATAAAAAATGACAATAAGTTAATTTTAAATTTATTTTAAATCTAAATAATTGAAATTAAGTACATCAACTTTTATAATATATCATGCTTAACAAATAAATTTATATAAAATTAATTTATAAAACCATTGAATATGATTAAATCGAAAAAAAATTAATATGAGTTTAAAAGTAAGATAACACAATTTTATAAATTAAAAACGTAAAAACGATAAACCTGATCCGATATGTAAACTTTCACGTTTATTTGAGTTTACAACTAATAAAAGTTTACCAATAACTCACATGATTTTATGATATAGAAACATAAAAACAGTAAAATTTAGAGGGTAGAGTCCAGTCGACTTTCAGCAATAATTTTTTGTTGTACTGATTTCACAGAAAATTAGTTATACAAAATTGTCTGCTAATTATTATTTTCGATTTTAAATAAATAAAGAATTGATGGATAATGACATTATTAGTTAATGGGGGATTATTGTCGTAAAGCGGTAAATGATACTATTGAGCCCTTGGCCGGATTATATTGATATGACAGACGAAAGTGACCCGTCATTTAACAATGGCCTTATTAATTATTTTATTATTCTAAACAAAAGCCCTACACTATTTTTACCCAAAAAAAAAAAAGCCCTACACCATTTTCACCACTATTATTCAATTGGCATAGTTAGGTGAGTGGTGGTTAGTTTGGCGGTGAGAACAGAGATTTATTTTTTATCTAATTTTTTTAAAAGTTTGATAAAAAAAATTAAGTTATAAATAAGAATTGTATTTAGATCAATAATAATAGAAATGACAGGATCCACATAAAAAAACTAAGAGTTTTTTGAAAAAAGTGACCCCATAGTGCTTTTTTTTAAAAGGCCAGTGAACATAAATTTCAACCCAAATACTCTAATTTTAGTTTTTTTGTTTTACTACTACTTTTATCTAATTTTAAGTTATTTAAAGCTATATCTAAACAAGTCCAATATTACGGTTTCGTTATCCCCAAAATATTAAAATAATGTAACTAGATGGTTAAAAAACAAAGGATGGTAACTCTTATCGATTGAGGGATCAGTGGGGTGGTGGCATATGCAATTCAAATTAGATCCTATATAAGAAACCGACATCTTGAATTCATATAATCAATGCTCATTTGTCTGTATCATTCCTTTAAATGTATAATGAATTACAGGTTGGATTTGACCAAAAAAAAATTACAGGTTGGCAAATAGTAAAAAGGAGTTCGGTGAAATTGAGTCCTAGGTTGCTTTTTGTAGTCCTATAATCTCTATAGTCAAACACCTATCTAACTCAGAGGGACCATATCATATAAAGGTGATTTAATTTCTTCATATTCATAGATTAATAGTTAATTTGTTTGATTATTCTTTCAAAATTGGTAAATTAATTCTACGGTGAGTGTAACCAATTTCAATGCTCATAGTAGTGATGATCATGGCTCATTTCTTATCACTCATTGAAATTTACATGGTCTAAGTATATATAATTTGAACGATCTGAATTTAAAATTTTAAAACGATGACTTTTAAATAAAATTTTTATTATTTTTAAAAGTCATCATTAAGACATTATTTGTATTTTAAACTTTATATACTTTAAAATAATTTATTAAAAAGTAAAATTTAGCAAATTAAATTAAATTGTTCAAATATAATTTGAATAGCTTAGATTTTGGTGCTTAACAAGGGTGATGGCCACCTAACGCTCTAGTCCTTATTAAAAATTAAGTATGTCAATTTTTTTTCTCCATCAAATATAGGTCTATTCTAAGAATCATTAATGATGGTCTTTTAATTTCACCCTTGTTGGAAATGTAGCACTATGTAGGGAAAAAAAAAGTATAACATTTTTCAATATTTATTATTAAATAAGAACAATTTTTAAAAAGTCAATCAATTTAAAACATATCAAATATCTTAAATTTTATTTCATGTGAGATTAGGTCATTCAATACTTATCAATCAATTTTAAACACACACAGATATATATGGAAAAAAGAAAAGAAAAAAAATGACAGAAAAATACCATTTGATCTTCAAAATGTAATTGACAACTTATTTTAGTGGGAAATCACTTATTTGAGGTTTTGAATTTTAAGCCGTATTTTTTGGGATTTTTTTTTTTTCAAAAGTGCGAAAGACAATTCAAACATTCTGTGAGGATTCTACAGTTTTCTTTTTCAATTTAGACATATTGATCGATGCCAGTGTGGAATTTCAAAATAAATGCGCATTCTATAAGTTGCTAACTACTACGACCCTAACAGTTTTCAATTGCCAGATCAATAATATTCTGTGGAATTGAGAGTCAATTTTCTTATTAATTTTGTTTACAAAAATTGCTAGTAAATTTAAGAAATTTTGATTACAAAAAAAATATCAAATAAAATTTAGCTTGAGTAAATCCTATTGACTTCAAAAGCTAATAATAAATCTCATAAAGCTATAGTATAACTTTAAATTGAAGTAAACCACCGACTATTGAACATTAGTAGTAGCGAGGAATATTGTTAAAGATGGCCAAACATCGTTATTTAATGTACAAATAATAACTTCATTTTTTTTTTCAAAAAGAAAAAAGCTAGCTTGTGTATTTCGGCCTGAAACAAACTTGTTATTGAAAGTTTGGCTTTGAAAGACAACTATAAAAGTTTTTACGAAGAAAAAAGATTTTTACGAAAAGCTTGACTTGGCAACTGGATCGTAAGCCTTCATCAAAATATTTTATGACATTAAATAGCTAATCAATTTTTTCTTTCTCGTTAAGCTAATTGCTACTATTGATTAATTGTTCACTTATCAACTGTTATACACTTATGTGTGTGAGAGAAATCTTGCTTGTATAGCAATAAAGCAAATCATCGAATTCTGGGAAGTACTAAACTGATATGGAAAAAACTAGATTATGGCACCTATCTGGCACGAAATTATTTAAAGCACATCATTGTATCATACTGTTTATAGTTTTTAAGGAATGTTTTCTAATAAAATATTTTAAACTATAGTATTAAATTAATAAGTGTATTTTCATGTCTCGAAAACGGAATAGGGTTTTCATGAATAGACTGATATATGTATGATACATCATCATCGTTCTGTAACGAAAGTTATGAGGAAAATCGTTTCTGCCGAGAATTACGTTATATAAAATAATATATAAGACTGCCAAGTGCCTCGTAGCGCAATGGCATTAGGGTCAGCCTTAGAAGCTGGTCTTCCCTCTTGTCCAGGGTTCGAGCCCCCTGCCTCCCCCTCCCCCCACTAGCTGTATTAATATATATATATATATATATATAAGACCTAACATGCATTGATTAGTTTGGACTTTGGACGACATAGTTACCCCAAATGATTTAAATAATCGATTTAATATAGAGCATCATAATTCATGAATGCCTATGTAACACACAGACACACACATTTAAAGCCATCGTATAGATTCCCCTTCACCTTGTTCGTAGATTTCTGTACTGTTGTTCTTTGTTAATTACTTTTTTCAAAAACGTCGCCGACACTTGCATGACAATGTTACTTCTCCCCTTCCCCCTCTGGACCCATAATAATAGTAATAACAAAAAAAGTAACAAGTTTCAATCATGTTTGGACATGTGTGCGTTTGTGCGGGCAAGCTGGAGAGATCTATTTTTTTGCTTGATTTTTTTTTCCCGCTCGAAATGAAGAGATCTATAGAAGTAAGAATTAACCAGGTTTTTATTTGAATATATCAATTATTAGCAATAAAGGTTCCAAAATCAAAAGACTTAAAAAATAAAGATTATTGTCTTTCTTTTCTCTGCAAAGTAACAGAGATATAAATTTATATTCCCAACTGTATGCCTTGCACCTTCTTTTCAAGATCTACATCCGCGTTTCCAATCCCACCACTCTGAATCCCAATGTCTCAACAAATCAATCAATAACTCTTTCACATTAAAAAATAATAATGTTCATCATTCAATAATTTAAGGACATTCTTAAAAAAAGAAAAGAAAAAGGTAATAACTTTTACTATTGAATTATTGTGGGGTGAAAAGGGTAAACAAAGAAGCTATAAGAGGAGAAGCTCTTGCTCCAAAGATCACGACCAAAACAGCTTAACACAATGAGGTCCCTAATGGCCTCTCTCACTCTTGTATTGGCTTTCCTCTTTGTCACCTTCCCTTCTCAAACTTGTGCTGATCACTACATCTACTCTTCTCCTCCACCTCCCCAGAAGTATCCTCCGGTGTCTCCTCCCTACCACTCTCCATCCCCGCCATCTCCGGTTTACCCACCTCCTTCTCCATCACCTCCAGTCTATACTCCTCCAAAGGCACCGTACCCTTCTCCATCACCTCCGGTCTATACTCCTCCAAAGGCACCGTACCCTTCACCATCACCTCCAGTCTATACTCCTCCCAAGCATCATCATCCTCCTAAGCATCATTATCCTTCACCATCACCTCCAGTCTATTCTCCACCAAAGACACCTTACCCTTCACCATCACCTCCAGTCTATACTCCTCCCAAGGCACCGTACCCTTCACCATCACCTCCAGTCTACACTCCTCCCAAACCATCACCTCCGGTCTATACTCCTCCCAAGGCACCATTCCCTTCACCATCACCTCCGGTCTACACTCCTCCCAAACCATCACCTCCGGTCTACTCTCCACCAAAGACACCGTACCCTTCACCATCACCTCCGGTCTACACTCCTCCAAAACCCTCACCTCCAGTCTACTCTCCTCCAACGACACCGTACCCTTCACCATCACCTCCGGTCTACACTCCTCCAAAACCCTCACCTCCAATCTACTCTCCTCCAACGACACCTTACCCTTCACCATCACCTCCAGTCTATACTCCTCCCAAGGCACCATACCCTTCACCATCACCTCCGGTCTATGCTCCTCCAAAACCCTCACCTCCAATTTACTCTCCACCAACGACACCATACCCTTCACCATCACCTCCGATCTATACTCCTCCCAAGGCACCGTACCCTTCACCATCACCTCCGATCTACACTCCTCCCAAGCATCATTACCCTTCTCCATCACCTCCGGCTTACTCTCCTCCCAAGCATTATCCCTCTCCCTCGCCTCCTGTCTACACTCCTCCTAAGCCATCTCCTCCAAAGCATTACCCTTCTCCATCACCTCCGATATACTCTCCCCCTAAGCATTATCCTTCTCCATCTCCTCCAATTTACACTCCTCCCAAGCATCACCACCCTTCTCCCAAGCATCATTATCCTTCTCCATCACCTCCAGTCTACTCTCCACCAAAAGGGCCATACCCTTCACCATCACCTCCAGTCTACACTCCTCCCAAGCCGTCCCCTCCAGTCCACTCTCCACCAAAGGGGCCATACCCTTCACCAGCACCTCCGGTCTACACTCCACCAAAGACACCGTATCCTTCTCCATCACCTCCAATCTACACTCCACCAAAGACACCATACCCCTCACCCTCACCTCCTGTCTACACTCCTCCCAAGCCGTACCCTCCAGTCTACTCTCCTCCAAAGCATTACCCTTCTCCATCACCTCCTGTATACTCTCCTCCCAAGCATTATCCTTCTCCATCTCCTCCAGTTTACTCCCCTCCCAAGCATTACCCATCTCCATCCCCACCAGTCTACACTCCTCCCAAGCATTACCCGTCTCCGTCCCCGCCAGTCTATTCCCCACCTCCCAAGCCCTATATCTATGCTTCACCACCCCCTCCTTATCATTACTAGAGAATGGCTTTGCATTGCTAGCATCTCCATGTAAGCTTCTTTTTCCTCTTCTTTATATAAATGTAGCCTTTTTTTCCTTTGAATTTTTCATAAGGCAGTACTTCTCAATGTATGACACATTCACTGATGAAATGAGATCGCAAGTTTGACTGTAATAAAGTACTTACATCCTGATAGTGGGATAGCCATTACTCACTAAAAATAAGCTTTTCCAAACTTCAATTTATTTGTTTTTCTCACAATTTTAACACTTTACTCGTTAAAAGATTCTTTAGAATCCATTATTATTTTAGAGAGAAAAATATATTTTATATAACGAAAAAAAAGAACTTCGTTTAAATTTGATTTGTTTGCATTCCATATAAAACCATTTTTGCTGTCAATTATTATTCTTCTTGGTTTTTTTTATTAGTTATACTTAATAGCTAATTATATGATTGAGGGATTCCGTTGGCATGGACTAACTAATAATTAATTCTCATGTTTTGTTGCAGGGTTTGAAGAATATGTATTGAGAGAAATAAAGAAAGCCACGGAATGAAAGGAGCATAAAATCCACAAACAAGGGATCAATGGAAGCAGAGTTTCAGCGTTTGTCTCTTTTAAGAAAATAATGCTATATATATAGTTCAAGAAAAAGTAATTTTTAATTTAGCTAGTTTCCTGTCTGTTTCTCTTTGGAGTGGGTAAGGCACATTGTGCCGTAATATTATGGTCCCCAAATGTATTATCGTTCCTATTACTTCAATATCAACAGTAGTACTACGTTGCATGCCCTCTTCACGGAAAAGTTGGTGGACCCCTTTGAAATCTCTCTTTATAATTGTTCACCAAAAGCCCACAAACCGCACCCTTAATTTGCTCATATTCAAAACTTTTCAAATAATAGGCACTTAATCAATATGATCCGATTGTGAGTTTAATAATCCTGGGCCATCTTGAAATTAATGCTATGAATCAAATCAGAACCCTCAATAATTTAAAGATTTAATAACTGCTGCTTTATCATCAATGACCAACCTCTATCCTTTCCTTGGTTTTCGAAAGGGGGAAAAAATCCGCATATCTTATTTTTATGTATGTAATTGACTAATTGCGGTTCAGCTACTGAGAGGTAAAACTGAATTTCATATCTTTTTCAAAAGGAAAAAAAATAAAACTCATAGGGAAAGTCCCTTAGAAATACCAAATGGATTCAAAAATTCAAAGTAGCTCGGTCATGCCAACATGTAAAATCCCAAATCCATACCTTATGACTAGAAATGAATTTTGAAGTGCTGGTGCTTTTACATTGCCATCAATTTTTTTTTTTTTAAAGGACAAGCTTCTCCCTCACCTTCGGCGGCTGAAGTTTTGGTGGGAATTTTTGGTGCCAAGGGTAATGAAGGGGGGATTTAATTTGATTCCCAACTCTTTGGATCCCAAAAGGTTAGTAACCATAAGTTACCAAACACCTTTGATATATATACGTGTGTGTATGGCCGAAGGTCTGCCGAGAATTTTTGGTGCCAGGGTAGGGGGCTTTCAATTTGATCCCCAACTCTTTGGATCCCGGTGATGAATGGGGGATTTAATTTGATCCCCAACTCTTTGGATCCCAAAATGTTAGTAACTATTAAGTTACCACACACTAGGTGATATATATACATGTGTGTGTGTGGCCAAAAGTCTGATGAGAATTTTTGGTTTCAAGGGTGATGAAGGGGGGATTTAATTTGATCCCCAACTCTTTGGATTCCAAAAGGTTAGTAACCATCAAGTTACCAAACACCTTTGATATATATGTGTGTGTGGCCGAAGGTTTGGCAAGAATTTTTGGTGCCAAATGAAGGGGGGATTTAATTTGATCTCCAACTCTTTGAACCCCGGTGATGAAGGGGGAATTTAATTTGATCCCCAACTCTTTGGTCCCAAAAGGTTTGTATCCATTAAGTTAACAGACACCAACAACTCTTCGGATCTCAAAAGGTTTGGTGAGAATTTTTGGTCCCAAGGGTGATTAAGAGGGGGTTTAATTAATTTGATCCCGCACTCTTCGGATCTCAAAAGGTTAATAACGTTTAAGTTACCAAACATATATATGGGTGTGTGCTCACGTGTGTGCATGTCTGTGTCATGCATGCACTCACGTGTGTACATATGCATGTGTGCGTGGGCGTAATTGCGCTCACGAAAAGAATGTAAGTTATTCTTAAAGCTTTTCTCACATGCAATTTACTACTTTTGTAATGCATTTTACTACACTTCAATAGATATTTACCATGACAACCATATTTATGCTTCTTATAATTTGGACTGGAGGGAGTACTTTATAATTCACTTCCAACATAGTTCACATGGATCTATAAAAATTTTAAATCTTATTAACTTTGCATTAAAATTGAACATTTTTCAATTCTACTCCTACTTAATATACACATTATTTTATGAGAATAAATTCTACACAATAATAAAATAAGGATAAACTGTACATGCACATGAAAAAATTAATGGAATGACTTATAAATACGACGGAAAAAACCCCTTCTTTCCCTGTCTTATAAATATATCCCGATTGAGAAATATACATTTGGAACCTCGCTATATATGTAATTATATACACATATAGATAGCAAAGTATAGGATAATGTTCTGTCCATGTGATTCGTTGAAGGAATTATGGGGGGCCATTGGGTAGGTGTGACCTGATATTTTGGTGTAGTGTATGGTCCAATTTTAATTAAAAAGTACAATCGTTTTCTTGCTACGAAACAAGATAATTCATTTCCTTATGCCAGGTTTTTCTTTCTTTCTTGTTTTTGTTTTCGGCTTTATTTGGGGTTACCTGTAATTCATGGAACTAGAGGATAGGATCAAGAGTACCAGTATACATTATTGTGGTCCTCCTACGACATATGCATGCATGTGATGTTGTTTAAATATATTGATAACTAAAAGTTTCAATTTTAAAGAAGAATTCTTAATTATACGTGGCCGCGATAGCTTTGGGATAAATTAGAAATGGTTTCTCTAGCTCCTCTTCATGACAGTCTCTAATATAGGAGCCTATTTATTTTTATTTTTATTTTTATTTTTTTTATCATTTTTCTTTTTATCAACTAATATAAGAGTTAGTTGGAGGTTTGGATTTAATTCAAAATATAAAGTCTCAATCCATTTTATCTCCTATATTTCACTTTCATGTCACATTTATTTAAATTAACCAATATATTTCATTTTCTTAACCTGCCCAAATTCATTAAATAGCTCTTATAATATGGAACTGACTATACGGGGGATTGCTCGGCATGCGTGGACGGTGAAGTTTGGCGCAAATTACGCAATATTTTACAACGGATATGTTTGAGTGACAAGGAGAGGAAGAGGACTTGAACTTCATAGTGGAACCGGTTTTAGCGCTCATTATAATGATAAACATCAAGACATCACCGATGCGGTAAGATCTACTGTACAATTCAAATATAATTTTAATAATCTAGAATTAAGATTTTTCAACCAATAATTTTTAAATAAAAAATATTTCTTAAGAAAAATAACAGTTAAGAAATTATCTTTGTTTTGGATTTGATACACAATAAAGTATTTTTTAAATAAAAAGTAAAAGTAAAAAAAAATTCATTTTGAACCATCCAAATCAGATTTGAAAGGTATATAGTGGTGATAAGTTTTATTGCTCATCATTGCGATGAGCATTGAAACTGGTTCCACTCGAAAACTTTAAAAAAATATAATAATAATTTTTTTTTTATGACTATTCTGAAAAGTTTTTCTCCCCAGTATTCAATCTTCATATTTTCTTCTTACTTTGTATTCCATGCAAATATAGGATTTTTTTGCTCAGACCATGCAAATATAGGATTAAGCAGTCATAACAATTACTAAGGCCAACACATATACCTCCTATAGTTGATATAATGAATATCAAGTCCCCGATGAATTACTGTCATATGTATCTTTGAAATATACAACCTTATCTTTTAAATATATTTAAAAGATAATATTTCTCAAATATATCTTAAAATATATCATCATCTTTTCTTTTAATTGTATCATTGTTAATGGCATAATCCACCCTTTGTCTTTTTCCTCTTATAGTTTGGAGTTTGTCGAAGAGGAAAGAGAAAAACGGTGGATTATGCAATAATATATTTAAAAGAAAGAGTAAATACTTTATTTGGTCCATGAAAAAAATCACAGATCCTTTTTTGGTCCCTCAGTAAAAATAACTCATCCCGAAATCCCTAACCACATTTGGGACACTTCACTGCATGTATCCTCTTCAACCTGAAAGAACTAAACGTGGACGGTTTTTGGATTTTACAGGGATTATGGGATGAGTTATTTTTACTTAGAGACCAAAAAGGGGTCCGTGATTTTTTTTAGGGACTAAATAGAGTATTTATTTTAAAAGAAATTATTTTTTAAATATATTTAAACGATAATAATATGATATATTTAAAGATACAAATGATAATAATTAATTGGGAACTAGATATTCATTATATCAAATACGAGATATAAGTTTTCTCCTAATAAATACAAGAATTTTAATAATCAATGAGTTTAAAAAATGATATAGGGTAAACGAAATTTATAACTTTCAAGCAATCAAAATGAATTTGTTTTCATATATATATAATATTAATTATTAATTTATTGAAAAGTTTGGAGTTGCTAATTTGGCAAAGGAAAGAGCATACACCTCGGGAAGAAAAGGACACTTTGACTCACTTTAAATAAAAGCGTTCTCACCCACCAATATAGATCCCATTTTAAATTGTTGTTGATAGCCTAGGATTCCTCTATGCTAACATTCTCAATTGTTAAGAGAATACAAGTAACTTCAGAAAAATATGAAATAAAATAAACCAACATTGTTTCAATTTTTGTTAGCGTCTTTTGTCATGCATGGATCATATACATTATTTTATTTGTCTTCATATAATTGAACATAAATGTGAATCGATGATTATTTTGCTCTTTAACCAATGAGTTACATTTAATTCCAAAGAAAAAAAAATATAGTTAATAAATGAATTTAGGGTAAAAGATCTTAAATTTAATTTAAAATTATTCTGAAGAAGCGAAGACCATAATTATTTTTTTGTGCTTTAATCATTCAACATAAATATATTTAATATGTGATCGTAAATCAACTATGATTTTTGGTTTAATTATTTTTTTTAATCATAGCCAAGTATAATAAATGTATATTCCAATATAGGTTAAGAGTAGTATAATGAAGTTTTGTTAGCATCGACTGTCGATAATATCTTTTGTACTGTCTATACTAATGAAAGGGGCCATTTTTCTCCTTTTTCATATTTCATAAATTTATTGGACACAAACAAATATAAGCCGATTCATGCCACAGAATGACAGAATGCGTGGCCTTTTGTGGAGTCTATATTTTGATGCTACCTTTCAAAATGCTCATGCCAACTACCCTACGAATTTCAAATCATGATTTTCTTATATAAATATATTTCCTTCTTCCCTTATTTTAATAAATATATTTCAAATTCATTTTCTTCTTGCTGTTGTTTATTATATTGGTTTCTGTATCCTTTTAATTAGGCTGTGAGTTAGGGTAATTGCAGTTTTGTCTGAAGCTTTTAGGCTCAATCTTGTATACTTTTCTATTTGTCAGTGTGTGGGGTCATCTAATTATGTGTTCTATATTTCTATAATCCTTCCATGTCATAAACTAATATTTTTTCCAATATATTTGATTATTTTATTAAAAAGTATGTATTTTTCCATATATTTTTACATAAAATCTGAGATAAATCATGCATGCAAATTCTATAAATAAAGTTATTTTTACTTAATTTTAAATTCAGATTTTTATTTTTTAAATTCAATTTCTATAATAATTTTTCAATCATTAATATATATATATATATATATATATATATATATATATATATATATATATATATATATATATATTGGGTGAAACCCACTCTGGTTTAACAAAGTGTGAGTTTTTATGGTTCTAATAATTAATTAGAAATAAATATTCAGGCGTTAATTATAAAAAAACTCACCTGTAAAATAATCTTTTATATAATAGCATAATACAATTGATATAATTAAAACCATAAATATAACGATTTTTTGGTAGAATCTTGGCATATACCCTATTGATAACTAGAAACTAATTCTCTTAAGGCGTAAAGACAACCGAAGAAGATTTTGTCTCTCCCAACAAACCATTGATTTAATTAACAGTTGAGGAAGTCATATAAATGTCTCTCTCTCTATATATGAAAAGTATAATATGATGGTGAGTGTATATGACTAACTGAATGTCTGCATCAGCGCGGTCATTTTCTTTAGCACAGTCAACGCCGGTAATAAACATGGTTTAAGCTTGAAATTAAGAGGGTCCTAATGTCAATTAATGATAGGACTTAAACCTAAATGAATAGTACTTGATCCTAACTCGGACTAAGTTTCATACAACAATCTCTTACTTTTCAAATTGTTAGATCTAATCAGCCTCCAATTATAGAGAGGATCCCGGGAAATTTTTCCACAGCTCCAATAATATATTGAATAGTGTTCCAAACATTACAAATTACATGTCATTGGTACCATTGTTTTGTATATGCGACTGTACATAAATATAAATCACATTCTCCCATGCTAAAAAGTGCATTAAATTGATTTTTTTAAAAAATTATATCTACCCTTTTAAATTTTTTTTTATTTCTTTCTGCTTTACAAATAGTAATTTTTACACATCTCTCTCCTCTTTCTTTCTTTTAAATTGAAAATAAATAGGAGTGAAATTGAGAAAATATCATTAATTACCCTACAAATGATTTAATTTTAAATCAAATTTTTTTGTTACAAGTGACTTAGATTTAGGTACAGAGTGGTAAATATATGACACTCCTTTAATCCTAAATGTAGAATCTAATTTCAAGGTGGATTTTTATCTGAAATGTAATATATTTTTTTCATTTTATCTTTTATATTTGTCATTTTTTTCTAAACTAATTTGACTAATTTATAAATTGATATATAATCTAACATTATACAAAAGTATTTTAGAAAGATCATATTACATTTATTATAATTATGTAATTTATTTATTTTCCTTAATATTTTCTCACCATTAGACAAATAGACATGACATAAAGATCAAAATGAGTATATGTGCTCTAGTGTTTGTGTGTGTGTGTGTGTTTTTTTTTGATAGGATATAGTGTTGCTAAGTGGGAGGTGGATTTAAAAGGTATTAATATTGGGTCCACAGGAAGTTAACATTGGGCCCAATTAATTACTTCTAATCCAATGATCATCCATCATCAAACAAAACCAGGAAATCCAAATCAATCCCCAATTAGTGGCCATTCATGTATAGAGAGATAAACTCATAAATACTATTATAACGACAATATAGTGACAAGAGGGCCTATATATATACTTTGACCAAAAAAAAAAACAGGGCCTATATATATTAGTCCAACAAAGACACAACATTACTAGGAAAATTATTTATAGCTGCACGTACATTGTCTAATGACATTAAAATTTTTTTTGGTCAAAGCCTAATGACATTAAATAACAACAAAGCATACCAGCGATTAAGGAAAAGAGATGGGGAAGAGCAAACTCATATATTGAAGCCTAAATCTGTATGAATCTCTAGCTCCTTCAACAAAATCCTTTCACTTTTTCTACCTGAGACCTTTCTTTCTTTGACGATATGTTTCAATCTCTCTTAGGTCGATGAAGGAACATTTTTGTGAGTTAAATTTAAAAAATTTGGAAGTGGGATTAAAAGATATAATTAGTTTGTCTTACTTTTTTATCTTACATTTTCTCTTCATTAAAATTTTAGAACCCTGCTGCAATTTTATAAAAACCAACTTACAAAAAATTTTCCTCCTCTTTCCTTCCCTTCAAATCCGTCAACAGCCTTGAGTCTCTCTTGGTCGGAGAAGAATAATGCTCCTCTCCTTTCATGGGAAAAAAAAAAAAAAGGGAAAGAATTATGCACCTCTCTTAGCTCCACTCTAGTCGAATCTCCTTTTATTACACCCAAAGTTTATTTAAGATTTCGGCGCGCATCTGGGAAAAGTTCATAGCTATATTTACTCATTCACCCTTAACAATTTATAATGCTATTACTTATACCAGTGTCGTACCAATTTGTTAGGCAAAACATATCCCCTATTTAGCACCATATGTATAGCTTTCATTGCACTTGTCAAACAATATTTGTCTTGCAATACATCAAAATCAACATCTTAAAGAAAGTGCAGAAACCGTGTATGGTAAGCGATGATGACGGGTCACTTTCTTTAGCAAATAAACTGTTCTTCTTTATATTCAATCGTAAGTATATTCTGAACTAAATATCATGTTTCTTGTTAATTATCACAGTCGACATCTCAAATCTCAATAACATAGTCGAAAATTGATACACATGATCGCAATATTTGAACAAGTTTCTGGATTTGAACCTAAATGAATACTCAATGCTGATCACTAACATCGACTAAATTCCTTAGCCCGATCTCTTTCCCTATGTTGAAATCCTTTATCAAGTTTAAGGTTAAATTTAACTAATCCCCAATTCTGGGGAAATCAAAGGATTTTTTTTTTTCCTGATGAACATAAATAACTTATACCAAACCAAAACGTAATGAAAAAATGGAGAGTGGTAAACAAGAAAACATACACTGGGATCGAGATGGGAAAGGGAAACCCTATTTCATCTCTTAAAAGAACCTAACCTATTGATGAGTTTTCTTTCTTTCTTTCTCAGTTATTATTTTTACCGCGAAAACATAATAAAAAATAAGAAATAATTAAAACTTAAACATGAAAAGAGCCAGGATCATAAATAAATAAAAAATAAACTAGCACATTATTGTAAATAAAAAATAAAACTTGAACTCCATAAGAGACTATCATAAATTTTTTTTTTGGGGGGGGGGGGGGGGGAAGAACCGTGAACCTCATATTTCTAATACGTTGTATCAGAGATATAACATCTTTGATATAACTAATATCTATTAGTTATATTTTTATTTAAAATATGATATATTCTACTAAAAATATTACATACATTAGACTAATAACAACTGATTCCATGCACGTTACTCATTATGCAGATGTCAACCAATATCTGTATAAATTAGAAAATAAAACAAAATTAACAAGTAAACACAACCCTTTTTTGAAAAAAACTTGGGACGAAACAAAAAGTCGGGATGAGACAAAGCCCATCTCACGTCCATCCCATCCCAATAATAATTTTTTCCTGTCCCAATTTTGTCACATCCTGTATTTTTCCCCTCCTAAAATGATTGGAACTGGGATGGGACGGAGTGAACACCTGCAAATTGAAGTATCCTCAACGAGCCAAATATTTTTTTTTTCTTTTCAATTTAACTATTTTCTCGTTAAATAATCACTCTATATTTTTTCTCTTTCTCTCTTCTTCTTCTTCTTCTTCTTCTTCTTCTTTTTTTTTTTTTTTTGTCATTGAAGATCACTTTCTATCATTTCCTATTTGTTCAGTTTCTATGACTAACATAAACACTAGGATCGATGGTCAGAAAAGTTGCCAAAAATAAGCTACTTGTGATAGTTTCATTTCAGAACAACTTAATTAATAAACAAGAGGTTCCAATTAATCATACCTGAGATCCCAAATGGCCCATCAAATCAATAGATAACTCTTTGAATACAGATTGAGAAGAAGTCAACCAAATCAAAAAAAGACGATAAAACAGGCAAAGAAGCTATATATATATATATAAATACCAAAGGTCTTTAATCTAATGCTATGGATACTCCCCTATTAGTGTAAGGTTATAGATTTGATCCCGCTTGAAGTAATTCACGTTGCTAATGCCTGCTCTTGCAATTATAAAAACGGAAGTAGCTATTGTTCTTGAAGAAGCGTATCCCCTATCCAAAGCCCATTAAAAAAGCAAAAACGGATGGCCTCTGTCGCACTTGTGTCCTCCACCGGTCCAGTGGCGGAACGCCTTTATGGCCAGCTGGCCCCGACTGTTCTTATAAAATTTGTTAAAAAATATATATATATATATTTATTATATGATATTTTATTTGATCATAAATTTGACCCCAGCTAATTTTTTATCTTCTCTGTAAGGATAATGTTTGTTTCATTACTCATTAGGCTGTGAGAGGAAAGTGAAATTCTTGTTTGAGATACCGAAAAGATTAGTATCATCTTATATATTGTTTTAATTTATAATTATCTATTATTATTTGTTTGTATTTTTCAGGTTATTTGATACTATTTAGTAAATACTCCCTCTGGTCTTTATTTAAGGAACCAACTAACAATTCTCACAAATCAATAAAAACAGTTAAAGTAATTAAATTTGTCCTGAAATTTAAGTAATTTTCAATATTATCCCTATTAATTACATTAAACTCTAATATCATATTAATTATTACTTCTTTTTTTTCCTTGAAAAAAAGAATAATAATTAATTTTTATTAATTATTACTCTCACTCACTACCTTTTTAATTATGGGTATACATGGAAAAAAAATATTTAATACTATTTGAAAACAAGCAAGTGTTTTATAAAAAGAACTAAATATATTTGTTAGTTGGTACCTTATAATAAAAATTAAAGAAAGTAATTTAATATGTTTATATTTTGGCCCGGACTAAAAAAATTTTCTGGTTCTGTCAGTGCCCCGGCCTCTCCTCCTCCTTCCCTTTCTCTAAAAGTCCTTCATATAATACCCTCCACCAGTGTCTCACCGAACTCCTCTTTCTCCATCATCAAGCTCTTCATACCTACTCCTATACCACTACCTCACTGTCTATCATTAACCCCTTCATAGGCTGTGCCTCTTCTGGAGAAGAGTGGATCTAAATCCCCCTCCCCTCTACCTTATCTTTCTCCATCTCCAACCCCTTCATACAGTACGCTGCTACCACTGCCGTACTCTCCTCTACCTTATTTTTAACAATTTTTAACAATTTTTAACGGTTTTCAACCAGTAAATATTTTAGCGCGGAATATTAATATTTGATGTTGTCAGCTGTATAATATATGGCCCTGTATTTCACGATTTTTCAATTACAATCATTACTCATTCAATGTGAACTTCACGATTCTTAGTGAGTGAATGTTAAATACAGTACACTATATTCAACGGTTATTTACAAAGGGCTATGAAATATATGACAGAATACTTTAGGGTTCTAATGCTAAACTATAAAGTATTTGACACCATCCAGTTTTGGTCATCTATAAGGAGTTTATTTGACATTTTGACTAGAGCAGAAGAAGACTAAGAAGACTTTCTGATAGCACGTGAGATCAACAACTTAGGGCCCGTTTGGGAAAGCATTGAGAAAAATGGCTTTTGTTTCTGATGGACTTTTCTTAATGGACTTTTCTCAGATGGACTTTTTTCTGATGTGATTTGTGTTTGGGATAGTAGTAGCAGAAGTGACTTTTGTTTGTAATGGGAACTTGTTTGGCATAGCTTAAAAAAGTTGGATGAGATGGAAAATGACTGAAAAGGGCATGAAGCAAATTCTCACACACACACATATATGTGCCCTATAAAATGTAATAATTTGGGATAAAAAATCAAATATAAATATAAATTTACCAAATAAAATGGTAAAATTCCATTAAATAAATTACAATACAATAAAGTGCTTAATCAAACCTAGTCCCTACAAGTTCATTTCTGATTTTATCACGAAGATCATTTGATGAGGATGCTTCATCAAGTGGATCATCATTATCAAGTGGATCATCATCATCTTCATCACTCATATTTCCTTCTTCAGCTTGATCAAATTCCACATCATTTTGGGAATATCTCCGGATAAAATTATGTATCCCCATTGTTGCGCAAACTATGCGGACTTGTGTTCGAAATTTATATGGGGGCATATTTTGCAAGATACGAAACCTATTCTTCCAGACTCCAAACGTCCTTTCTATTGTACACCTCAAACTTGAATGATAAAAATTGAAGTACTCATTGGGATTTCGAAATCCCGACTGTCGCCTAAATTCTGGAAGGTGGTACCGCTCACGTTTATATGGACCAATATATCCAACTGGTGTTGGATAGCCAGCGTCGACCAAGTAATATTTGCCTGATAAATGTTGTCATTCATACTACATTGGTAAATTATAGGAAATGTGAAATAAAGACCAAATTAAATGTAATTGAAGTAGGGATGTTAGAGATATACCTTCAGGTGGATGGGGGAAGTTCATAATTGAAGACTCAAGCGCAGTCCGGAAGACACGAGCATCATGCGCAGTACCCTCCCATCCTGCCAACACAAAAGTGAAGCACATATCCCAGTCACAGACAGCCATGATATTCTGTGTTGGATATCCCTTTCTTCCAATTCAAGCGAAACTGTTTTCATTAATCAACAAAATACTCAACCAAGTGAAAAAGAGCACGAACCAAGTGAAAAAGATCGCACGAACCCAAAGAAGCCTACTCTGCAAATCGGACACATACTCTACAAATTGAAGCGCAAAGAAGAATATAAATTGAAGAGGAGACGAGGTAGGTCGGAATTTAATGGAGAATAGGAGGTAGTTCGAATTAATGGCAGAGGATTTGAGTTCAACCAATACGAGGTAGGTCGGACTTTAATGGAGAAGTAGCTGAATTGCTGAGCTTTCGAATTAATTGGAAACTGAAAAAAGCATGAAACAGATTGACAGATGAGAACAGGCAGGTTCTGCAACTTGAGAATGCATGAAAGCAGATCCGAAGTAATTGCTGGTCTTCCGCAGGAACGGACGAAGTAATTGCTGAGATTGACGGATGAGAACAGGCGAAGATGAGGACAGGGAGTAGATGAGGCGAAGTAATTGCTGGTCTTCCACAGGAACGGACGAAGTAATTGCTCAGCAGGAGAAGAGAAGAATTGAAGAGGAGAGGATGGGAGAGAGAAGGTACAAAACTTTTGGGGGTATAATGGTCTGAAAAAAATAAAGTCCTTTTCAATGGACTTTAATGGGGTAATAAGCACCCCCATAAGTGCTTCTGAAAAAAAACCTCATTACCCCAATAAGTCCATCAATTTTTTTCTCATCCCAAACAGGTCAAAATTACTTGATGGACTTATTATCCCATTTAATGGGATAATAAGTCCATTTTGCCTGTTCCCAAACAGGCCCTTAGAATATGCTACCATTTGTCTCTGACTTCGAGCTTATAGCTGGCTTCAATGCAGTCCAAGCTGGCATGAAATTGTAGCTACTTTGGTTGTATTTCCTATTAATAGTTGCTCTATAACCATAAAATATTTTGAGATACTTGACGGTTGTTTGGAAGAACCGTGATATATGTTGTGATGCTTGATGGAATGATGGTTATTGATGAATAATCGCGAAGTATGTAAGACTAACTTTTTGAAAAAAGAAAAACAATTAGGAAGCTCAGTTTCGATTAGCGCCCTGCAAAATTACCTACAGAACAACATATATATACCAAATGCTCAAACACAACATATATCAAGTTTTGGCTGGAGATATCACATTATACAAAAGAACCAATTCCACCAAGTGACAACAAATTAAAACAGATAATCCAGTACTATATATACAATTATCAGTACATCAATAACAATATGGACAAAGTGCATGTACCCATCGAGATGCATATCTATACACTGAGCAGCGGATGGCCATCACTACTAGAACCACGTACAAGGAGGACTACTTATCTCTAACAATCTGACAAACAAAATAAGATCATCATCAATATCATTTAAATCAAACAATGATTAACACAAACCATAATCAAGCAACATAGGTAAGGGAATTTACATGCTCAAGTACCCCTTTTTCTTTTCATAGTCTTAATAATTTTAATATTCTTTTTTAGTAACAATAGTTTTTTTTAATTGGTGAAGCAATTTCTCCCTCTTTGAACCTTCATTGTGGTCATGGCTAATGTAAGACCTCAAAACATACAGACAAATACTTAACCAAAGTATATCAAATATAGACAATAAATGATGTCCAACATTCAAATCATCAAAATATATAACGAGTTCAAATAAAACCCACACCATATGTCGAATTAAATGCTCAAAATATTTTAGTAAAAAATAAAATAAAATGCAAAAGTCTTAAAGTCATGGCAAACAGAAACAACGCAACACATGCTCAATGAGTAAAAAGAGCCTTCAAGACTCACTCTATAGGCGCCTTCCTTACTTCATACTAGAACAATCACTTGAAAAATGTTAATATAGAGAGATGAGATTTCACGTCTTGATAACTACTAAAAATTTCTAAGATACACAAGAAAACGACATATGATTTAAAAGAAAAGAAGTGATTACATAAATATGTGCACATATGTGCACATATCATGATCCTCATACAAAAAAATATCAAGTTTGATCACCATTATGCCAAATCCCTATTTTCATCACAACATGTAATACCACTCTAGTTCTATTCATAAATCCATTTTGACCAAAAATTTGGTCGTATTTATATGTCCAATTTCATATAATAAAAGAGATTGTGACAATTTTACTCATATTAATTGTATTCATGAAGATAGGAAGAGAAGAAACAGTTAAAAAATACCCAATCATAAATGAGGGCAAAGTTGAAAGTTTACCCCCATAATCATTGAATTAATTACATCTCCTTAGTATGTGAGATTTGGTCAAAATGGATTAATAAATGGGATTAGAGTGGCATATAATTATGCAATATGCAATCTCCCTTATAGCAACCTTCATTCTTATTCTACTAATTGAAGCTACAGGCTAACATATAGTTCAACATAAACTCATCCATTTTACTAGATAGCCCCAAGCTCATCAGTTCTTAAGATGCATCCGGCCAAAGGTATAGAACTCAAGTTTAAACTATGACTTCCTTCCTTAAAAGAACAAGACCAAGGAAGTGTCATACTCACAGTTTCAATGCAATCCTAGCTAAAGGAAAACATGAAAGAAGAGACCCTAACAAGTGCCATATACTCTGCACAAAGTGATGACGTACCACATGGTAAAATATCTCATCATACAAATTCTTCATTCTTATTCCAACCCATCACAAATGCAAATGTCATCACAATTATATTCGATCACTAATAAATATCATTAAAAATTAAAGTACAAGAAATCTTGTTTCTATTCATATTAAATATAATCACATATACAAACATATCTAATAGGAAATAATAATCCAACAATACATTATTTATAATTAATATATGAAATATATGAATAAAATTAAATGAGTTATAAAGGAATTTACTTGTAACAACACTTACTTGAATGCTATATAAAAAATATTTTCGCACTTTTCAAAGCTAAAAGCTGTTTGATGATTATATAAATTTTTTAGCTTAGAAGTTACTTAAAGCTGAAATTAAAAATAAGCTGTTTGACAAAATTTTTATCATAAGCACTTTTTCTAATAAAAATTATCAGTAAAGGTATATTATAATAGGGCGGTGGCGGCAACAGCAGGGGTAGTAGTGTTCAATCGAGAGAATATGAGTTCTCTTTTTTTTTATTTTTTTTAAAAAGAGCTTATTAAAAAAAAAAAAAGAGCCTATAAGGAGCTTATTCTTAAGTTCTTTTTTCTTCATTATAAAATAAGCTCTTGTAATTATAAGAGCTTTTATAAAGTCTTGTTTGATCTAACTTATACTTATAAGTAGAAGATAAGCTAAAAATAAACTAGGCCAAACAGGCACTAACAACTTGCTAGATAAAACAATTTTAAAGAGTGCAAATGGAAATATATATATATATATATAAACTCAAATTCCAAGTCATGCATACAACTCAATTCAAATCAAAATAGTCCAACTTACAGAGATTATAATGCAGAATCTCATACCCAAATCAACTCAAAACAATTCGTAAAAAAGGAAAATCAATATAGCTCAAGAGAAAATCAATGGGAAAGAAAACACTCCCCTAATTGAAGCTCTCAAACTCAAGCCATAACATCCACCCCAAGAAGGACAAGGAATTTAGCTTCTCATGAAGTTAACATAGCCCAAGCTCCATTAGGGATCAACACATAACATCTACTGTTCATACGACTTTATTGATTTGTGTTTTCAAAGTCTGTTTCAAAAATAAAATCTTATAATTAAATTATAATTACAATAATTAATAATTATATTTACAATACCCGCTATTTACTGTTCAAAAAGCAATGTTAATAAGGTTTTTACTGCTCATACAATTTGATTGTTTTACTGCTCATAAGGTTTTTTACTGTTCATATGATTTAATTGATTTTTGTTTTCAGATTTTTTTTTCTAAAATAAAATTTTATAATTAAATTATTAATGTCATTGTTTCTGTTAATAATTTATATTATTGAAAATTAATTAAATTATTTTTAAATATGACTTGGATGATGTGGTAGAAATGAAATAAAAGTTATTTCTTCTGTTAATCATTATTTTCAAAGTTTGTTTCAAAAATAAAATACTATAATTTTTTTTATGTTTATTAAAAAATTATCAGATCTTTAAATATATAATTTTTCTTTGACATGTTATAATTGTTTAAATATATTATTTTAGTGCTGGCATTTTAACCCCTTTATTCTAAAATTTGGAGTTTCTCACCTAAATTATCCGAAGAGCCGTATGAGATAGAAAATCTATTACATTATGATTCATTTTTGCTTATACATGTTCACATTTTGAACTTAACAGTTTTTTTTTTTTTTTTGAATAAGTTAAAACGATTAACTATGAAGATTGAAGTAACCTATTTCAAATTTCATTTCAACTGTGAAAGTTACGAATAAAATAAAACACATAAAATTTGAATGAAGTGATAACATCTACATGCATGGGCGGATCCACTCATAGAAGGGAGGCAAGTGCCCTCCTTGAATTTTGATGTGAGCATTTTGTTTTTTTATACAAAAGAAATTAATATAAAGAAAAGAAAATTATAGAGGGGAAGTACTAATCTCAGTAATTAGTGCCCACCCGTGATAATAAGTACCTAGTCTTTAATGTGAGCCATTAATTAGTGTCCATCCTTGATAATAGGCAATTAAAATACATATGTACATGAATTTATTGAGTGTCTAGTCCTTGATAATAAGACAATTATGATAGAATTCCAAAAAATAAGGCTTAAAAAGATGACATTGTAATTATTTTTATTGTAATATACTTTTGTTATTAAAATATATGTAATTGAACTTAGTAAGTGCCCACTCTTCATTGTAATTTATGTAGTTGCATTTCTAACATCACTTAGCCTTGTTTTTCTAAATGACAGGTTTGTAAAATAATTGTTTCTCATTAAATCATTAGAATTCACTTGATTTCATGAATATTTTTTTAATATTCTTTTATTTTCTTATTTATATTCTTTTGTTTTTTAATGCATTTAAAATTTTTTTAAAAAAAGAATTTCAGGGGTAGCCGAATCCCTCCCACAACTGATACCCACTCTTAACTATTTTTCTAGATCCGTCCCTATCTACATGTAATATATATATATATATATATATATATATATAACCTCCCTAGATTATATAATAAATTAATTATTCGATTAATGTTCATGAATTTTAATCATAATAGATCAACCAACCGCAAGAGAAATATATCTCATTCATGTAAAATAGCTCTTATAATATGGAACCGACTATATGGGGTAGCCTCCAATATGTTTGGACCGATAGCAATGAATGCACATTACATGCACATAATTATGTGCTTTTTAGGTGCTCATACCTCTAATTAGAGGTATGAGCATATTTTTTTGATTTTTTTAAATTTTTTTACATATTGTATTTAGATAGATTTAAATTATATATTACTTTCTGAGATTTTTTTTGCACCCAGTATCTCAAATTAATTAATTTCCATAATATTGGTGTTACAACAACTGCAGAACTGAAAATTAATTAATTTGACATACTGGGTGCAAAAAAAAATCTCAGAAAGCAATATATAATTTAAATCTAAATAAATACAATACATAAAAAAAATTAAAAAAAAATATGCTCATACCTTTAATTATAGGTATGAGCACCTAAAAAGTACATAATTATGTGCATGGATGGAATGAGAACCCGATAGCAATGCATACTTATGCTTAAATGGGCCGCTCCATTCTCAAATTCTCACTATTCATTCCACCTCCACATTACAATGTTGAGAGGCCTGCGGCAACATGCACAAGATATCCACGGGAATAACCGACGGCTTAGATTTCTCGGCATGCGTGGACGATCAAGATTGGCGCAATTTAGACAATATAAATGGATTTCCTGCATTGGACTTGAACTTCATCCTGGAACGGTTTTAGCACTCATTAAAACGCATCAAGAGCTCACCACCATTGCGGCGAGATCTATATATTCAATTCAAATAGGATTTTAATGATGTAGAATTAAGATTTTTCAACTAATAAGTTTTAAATCAAAAATATTTTTTGAAGAAAATAAAAATTAAGAAATTATCTTTATTTTAGATTTTGTACACATTAAAATATATTTTAAAGAAAAATTAAAAGTAAAAAAAAATCATTTTAAACCATCCAAATCAAATTTGAAAGTATAGAATGGTGATAAGTTTTAGTGCTGATCATTGCCATGAGCATTGAAATTAGTTCAACTTGAAACCTCATGTTTACCCATTGTTTCAATAAAAAGGAAAACTCTAAAAAAATATAGCAATTAATTTTTTTTAATTATTTTGAAAATTTTTCCTTCCTAGTATTTCATCCCCATATTTTCTTATTACCTTTTTTTCCATGCAAATATAGGGTTAAGCAGTCATAACTCCTATTAGGGACAACACATATACCCCTAGTATTTAATATAACGAATATCAAGTTATTGATGAATTATTTTCATATATATCTTTGAAATATATAATCTTATCTTTTAAATGAATTTAAATAATGATATCTTTCAAATATATCTTAAAATATATCATCATCTTTTAAATATATAATCTTTAATTGCGTAATCCACCATTTCTCTTTTTCTTCTTATAGTTTGGAGTTTGTTGAAGAAGAAAGAGAACAAGGGTGGATCATTTGATGATATATTTAAAACAAGATGGTATATTTTAAGATATATTTAAAAGAACTTATCTTTAAAATATATTTAAACAATAATGATAATATATTTTAAAGATACATATGACATGACGATAATTTATTGGAAATTAGATATTCATTATATTAAGAACTTGATATAAGTTTTCTCCAAATAAATGCAAGAATTTTAAGAATGAATGAGTTTAAAAAATGATATAGGGTAAACTAAATTTATAACTTCGTTCTAATTAAGCAATCAAAATGAATTTGATTTCCTATATGTGTGTGTCTGGGTAATTTTGTAATGTAAATTATCAATTTATTCAAAAGGCAAGTCAAAGTGTCCTTTGGAGTTGCTAATTTGGCGAAGGAAAGGACATACACCTTGGGCAGAGTAGTACAACATTGACCGTCATTAATCTAAGAAAGGACATATAGGTTAGGGTAAAGTACGAAGGAGTTTAGGTAGTTTTTAGGGAAAATTAAATGCAAGTCCTAGGGAACAAAAAAAAATTATAAAAAAATCTCTTGAAATCATCAGATTACATAGAAGTCCTAATGGACTTTTTTTATATTATTTGTATAGAAATAAAATCCATATTTTTAAATGTTGTTGTAAATATAAGTATTTTCTATTATAAATATGACTTTTTATGTTGTAAATAACTAGATTTTAAATTTTGTTGTAAATAAAACACTCCTTGTTGTAAATCTAGGCTTTTTCTGTTGCAAATGACGTCTTTACATTCAAAATACAGGTGTTTAAATGTTGTTATAAATATAGACATTTCCTATTGTAAATATGACTTTTTCTGTTGTAAATGGCCAAATTTTAAATTTTGTTGTAAATATAGCACTTCCTGTTGTAAATCTAGTCTTTTTCTATTGTAAATGACTTCTTTACGTTCAAAATCCAGGTGTTTTAATGTTGTTGTAAATATGGGAATTTCCTGTTGTAAATATGGCTTTTTCTATTATAAATGGTCAAGTGTTCAAATGTTATTGTAAATATGGCATTTTCTGTTGTAAATATGGAATTTCCTATTGTTAATATAAATAATATAAAAAAATTTCTTAGAATTTCTATGTAATTTAGTGATTCAAAAAGGCTTTTTAGTTTTTTTTTTCTTTGAAACCTGCGCGTAATTTTTCCTAGTTTCTACCTCAGATTCCTTTCTCACACTTGAAATCTCTCAACTACTCTCTTGACTGCACTTACATTTGAATCACCCAAATCCTTCTCATGCTCACCGACACCCCCTTAAAAATAAAAGGGTTCTCACTTACCCAGATAGATGCCATTTTATTTCTAATTTTCCATCTTTCTCTCTCTAATTTACTCAACTAATTAAATTTAAAATAAATTAACTACCTTACCACTCCTAATTGAATCTAAATGTGAATCGATTATTATTTTTTTCTTTAACTAATGAGTTAAATTTAATTCCAAAGAAAAAATTATAGTTAATTAAATGAATTTAGGATAAGAGATCTTAAATACAATTTAAAATTATTATGAAGAACCGAAGATCATAATTTTTTTTTTTTTACCTTTAATCATTCAACATAAATATATTAAATCCATGACCGTACATCAACTATGATTTTTTTGTTTATTTTTTTTTTAATCATGGCCAAGTATAATAAATATAAGGTGAAAGAGTAAATTTACCAACCAACTATTAGGCCAGAAGCATTAAGCACAAAGAACTTTTAATGAGATCAAAAAGACCAACGAAGAATTGAATTTGTTAAAAATATACAAAACCATCAGATCTAATTTAACCTCCGTTTGAAATGATTGCTACGTGGCATTTGAAGTCCAGCAGGTCCCTTATTTTTTTTGGTCAATGCCTAAATGGCTTTTTTGTTTGTTTGTTTGTTTTTTTTTTTTTTTGTGAAGAATCCCCAATTTGCATCAAGCACAGACATAATCACACCAACTCAGGGAAACCCAATCGAGAAGGCGATCTGCAAACGTGGTTTTCTTCTCTCCTTCTGAACAAGCCTCCATTGCTAAGGATTAAACTCACGCTCGCAAAGAAGTCCCAACTAATTAAACCCCACAGAACAATCAACCTTACACAACAAATTGCTCCTGAGGACAAAGAAAAAACATAGTTCCACAAAACCACGCCAAACACCACAAGGAACACAATCGCCAAACAAATTGAAACCTCTACGGCTTTCAAAAGCAACCCAGAAACCAAACAAAACTAAGAATGGAGAAGAACTGACAATCCTTTCACCCCATCCGAAACGTGAAATCGTTCATCTGGGCTTGATGGGTAAGTTGGGGGCAAAAATTCAGACTTTCTCTCTCTATCTGCCTCTGAGACTTCGATGTAGATGTTGTTCTCTCTTCTGACAGCCAGTTCGCTCTCTCCGACTCCTGGGATGGTGAGCTCAAGCTCTGGGACTTGGCCACCGGTGTATTCACCCGCCGATTTGTCGGGCCTGACGGGCAAGTTGGGGGCAAAAATTTAGACTTTCTCTCTCTGCCTCTGAGACTTCGATGGGGATGTCGTTCTCTCTTCCGATGGCCAGTTCGCTCTCTCCGACTCCTAGGACGGCGAGCTCAAGCTCTGGGACTTGGCCGTCGATGTATCCGCACGCCGATTTGTCGGCCACCGCAAGGATGTGCTCTCCGTCGCTTTCTCTCTCTGCGTTTGAAACAATTCAGACTTTCTCTCTCTGCCTCTGAAACAATAATAATTCATATTCTAGCTCAAATGAACCATACCATCTCAAATGCCACGTGGCAATATTCTAAACGGACGTTAGCTGAGATCTAACAGTTTTGTATATTTTTAACAAATTTAATTGTTTGTTGGTCTTTTTGATCCCATTAAAAGTTTTTTTGTGCCCAACACTCCTGATCTAATAGTTGGTTAGTAAATTTCCTCCTTCATCCATAAATATATATTCCAATATAGGTTAACAGTAGTATAATGAAGTTGTTATAATCGATTGTCGCAAATTTCTTTTGTACTGTATATACTAATCTAAGGGGCCATTTTTCTCCTTTTTCATATTTCATAAATTTAGTGGACACAAACAAATATAGGGTACTCATACACACAAATATAATCGATGACTTAATTTGCACAGACATTTTCTTAAAATTCATTTTCTTTTTTGATTGATGCTACAATTGAAAATGCTCATGCCAACAACCCTACGAATTTCAAATCATGATTTTCTAATATAAATGCATTTCCTTCTTCCCATATTTTAATAAATTATATTTCAATATAATTATGACTCAATGGTCTTTGTTGTTTTTATTATATAAATTTCGAAAAAGAACTATTATTCTGCCTGCATGCCTGTTGTTGACAAGTATGACATATACCTATAATGATTAAGAGAGAAAAAATACTACAGGACATAGTTTGTAGTACAAAATGCATTGTAAACTACCTTCTCTGGTCTTTATTATAAGGCATCAACTACTAATTGTATTTAGCTCTTTTTAAAAGGCACTTGCTTATTTCCAAGGCACATTAATTATTTTTTCCAACTATGGCCATAACTAATAAAGGTAGTGGGTGAAAGTAATGATTAATATAATATTAGAGTTTAATGCAATTAGTAGGGGTAATATTGGAAATTATTTAAATAGTATGATAACTTTATTGATTTTAACTGTTTTTATTAATTTGTGAGAATTGGTAGTTGATGCTTTATAATAAGGGACAGAGGGAGTATATCCTATATTTAGGACTGGAGGTGTAATAAAGAGGTGTTGAAATTAAATGGTTGACCAAACCATGAGGGTTTCATTATAGATTTCACACTCATATATATATATATATATATATATATATATATATATATATATGGTGAAATGATGTGTGCAGTGACTGCAGGTAAGAGTTTTTGCAGTGAGGTTGATACTGCACCGTTTTGTGCTATGTCGTTGGGAAAAAAAAGTAATAGCTATAATATCAAAAAATCACGATAATTTATTAAGACAATGTTGATTGTGATTTCCAGCAAACAGGCAAATGAAGATTGCAGTGATTTATTTCCATGTAGGAATTAGGACTCAATTACTAGATTCTCTATTTTTTTGGGGGGAAAAAAGCGTAATAGCTATAATATCAAAAAATCACGATGATTTATTGAGACAATGTTAATTGTGATTTCCAGCAAACAAGCAAATGAAGATTGCGGTGATTTATTTCCATGTAGGAATTAGGAATCAATTATCAGATTCTCTATTTTTTAATCGCAACAATAAATCAAATAGGTCCAATTTAGAAATTATGAATCAAAATAGTGTAATATCAATTTCACTGCAAAAATCCTTACCTGCAGTCACTGTACATATCATAAGCCCTATATATATATATATATATATATAGACACACACACATACGTAGCATGAAGGTAGCAGCTAACCTAAATAGTATATCTAATGCCTATATTAACCTCAGTTTTAGACCTACATGATGAATAAAGGGCTTGAATTATAAAAAGACCTAGTTCTGATTGTTAAATAGTATCCATCACATGGTCTTCTTAATTACATGGAGAACTCCTTCAAAACTCATTTTATGTCACTTAAATTATGCATTTAGAAGAGTTAAATAAACACAAATGAACAGAAAGTTAAAGCCTCTCTCTCTCTCGTCTTGCAGTTTACAGAAATATTTGAAGACAGAAGAAGAGATTGGATTGGATTGGTCATAACCTACTCCTACTGTAGTAGCTGAGAGGAAAATGATGAGAGGCACGTGAGAGGATTCTCTGAACAATGTGTCCCACAAGCAAAAGAGACGACAGAGTCATCAATGAATATTATTATCACAGGGTCAAAAACGACAGCAAGAATAATCCACATTATTACCATGGAGGCAATGATCGATGCTGACGGCTATATATATATATATATATATATATATATATATATATATATATATATTCCCGTTTTAAATTTGTGCATATTTTTCATATATTTCGCCAAACCTGATTTACCTATTCTTTTCCCCTCCTTAAATGCATTCCTTCTGGATTATAGGAGAAGGGTTCGTTGATCTTAAATTGTCTTGACTCTTGATTGTAAAACTACCGGGCATTGCACAGACTATTCAATTTTCTTTTGTGTATGTGAACAAAAATATATATCAGATTTCTTGCTTTTTTTAAAATAAAAAAATGGAACTTTGCTCGTAATTGAACATTAATTAAATAGAAATAATAAATTTTGTTTATGTATGTTATCCCGATTGTCCCTTTATAATATAATATGCTTGGAGGTAAATCAAAGTTGTATTTGACGAACTAAAATCTTCAAAGCTGATATTGTCAAGCTTGTTGGCCTTTAAATTTTTTTTTAAAAAAATTTTGTTTATCTTGATAAATGAATTAAATTAATGATATTATGTGATCAACTATAAGAGAAGTATATTATTGTTATTATATTTATTAAAAAAAAATTACATCAGACTTACTTTTGACACACCCACACTAATTTGTTAATAAGTAAGATCCAACATAACCAGCTAGCTTGCTAGCTGGCTGACTACTAGTTAATTGATAACGAGGTTTCGTTAATAGAATAATATGCTACTTTACATTTTTTGTTATTATTTGAGTCTAAAGATAAACTTTAACCATATATAAATACTTTTTTTGCCATTAACTAAACATAAATACACTCTGTAGAGAGTGTATTTATGTTTAGTTAATGGCAAAAAAAAGTATTTATATGTGGTTAAAGTTTATCCTCAGACTCAAATAATAACAAAAAAAAATGTAGATATAATAAAAACAAGCCTTGGTCAAAAGTAGCTTATTATTCTATTAGCAAAACGTTGTTATCAATTATCTAGTAGCCTGCTAGCAAGCTAGCTGGATATGTTGGATCTTACTTATTAACAAATTAATATTAACTTCAAGCTTAGCAAGTAGGACTTTCGTCGACAGAATGATTTATATAAATAACTATTTATTGTTAAAAGAAATATAAATAACCATTTGTAACATCCTGAATTTTGGACCTAAAGACTAGAAAATTATCCTATTTTTGGAGGACTATTAGACCCTATTTTTGAAAATGAATTTAGAATCAGTATTTTATTGGACATGAATAGTGTTTACTATTCACAAATACGTACATGAATAGTATTCACTATTCACAAATACGTATTCACTTTTTATAAATACGGTATTTAATCGATATTTTGAGAAATATGAAAAGTATTTACTATTCACAAATACGGTATTTACTATTCAAAAATACGGTATTTACTATTCCTAAATACGTATTCACTATTTGAAAATACGTATTTACTATTCAAGCGGGACCCACGTCAAATTATTTCCCTCTGCCAACACCCGTGAAGTTTGAAAAATTTTGCGCGCGGGACCCACTCAATAATAATATTATTATAATATAATATCTTATACTTTGGAAAACAATAGAAATAAAATTATTTCCAATAAACCGTGAATTAGGTTTTTAAAGTAAGGGTATATTATAAACAAGTGAATTTCTATCTCAGAGTGGGTTATCTCCAAAGTCATTTCCGTAATCGGCGGAATGATTATTGAGATAGGTTGAAACCGATATTTTGAAGCAGGACAGATAGTGGAATCTGTAGGAAATAAATCATAACTCAAACTCCTTGAACTAAGTAGTAAACAACTGGACATATTATGAATCAGTGAATTTTTGTCTAGAAGATGGTGTCATCCGAAGTAATTTCTGTATCCGTCAGTGTCCGACTTAAAATCTTCGGCAGGTTACGAAATACCCTAAATAGGATCAAAAATTTAGATGACCCGGATATTTCTGAAGAGGAAAAATAGAACTTCAAGGCTGTGCTTCCGGATTCTTGAGAATTTCTAATATAACGCGATTAGAACACCGATCAGGGAATCTTTATAGGATAAATGCAAAAGAGTAAGAAAGTGTCATCGTCATGATGACGTCATCGATGACGTAAGCATCTTGATGACGTCATCGATGACGTAAGCAAATGGATTGGACGGTTGAGATGAAGCCATGTTTAAAGTCAAGATCCAACGGCCAAAATCTGACCTGATAAAGTATGAATAGTGTCATGCTTTTTCACTATAAATAGAGGCTTCATTTCTTCATTTTCTTCACACCAAACTCAGAGAACAACAGTTGAGTTTAAGAGAAGAGTGAGAATTCTTAGAGTTAGAGAGAGAGTTTAGAGTAAAGTTCTTGAAGCTGGAGAGAATGAGCAGGAACTTCAAGGGTAAGTTCTTTGGTCTCTAGTCTTAATATTTGGTAGTTTCTTTTGGTAATTATAGTAGAAATGCCAGATAGAGTTTTTCTAAGTATGCTCTGTGGCTGCAGCTTAGTCTGATCTGTCACATCAGAAAAGAATTATCCTTGGACAGTAAATATTATTTACTGGCACAGTAAAAAATATTTACCGGCACGGTAAAAATATTTTTACTGGTACTATTCACATGAATAGTGAATATCCAACATAGTTTCCGCAAATGCTGAAAATTAATGGTCACTGATAAAAATGATATTATAGGATATCCGAGGATTCCGGAGTCAGATTCAAAGGAAGTTTGGGGATACGTGAATAGTGCCGTATACGTGAATAGTGCCGTATACATGAATAGTGCCGTATACATGAATAGTAATTTACTATTCACGTGGAAGGAAGGTACGGACGCGTATTGTAACCTTAACTCTGATGCTTATGGTATGCTTATATGTGATAGATAGTCTGAAATTGTGTTTTTGAAAATTGATCATACACATACAACTTGATACGGGTTATAGTCTTGATAACGCCGTTATGTTTTCCTAGCGCTGAGGACACGGATGTACACCGTGGCACTGGTGAATAGTGCAGACTATAATAACATGCATATTGCAGTGGCTGTGTTATGTTATTATGTGAATATATGAATAATGTATGTGATTATTGCTGTTTTGACATGAATATCTGTCATACATATTTGATACATAAGCATGAGGTTAACCGTTACCTGAGGTTCAATGGGTATTGAACCTCAGCTCTTACTGTAGTTTCAGGATTTTCGGAGTGAACAGAAACAGAAACAAGGGTAAGCAGCAGGCAGAAGGACTTGCTGGAGAAAGTCCTGTAGATATGTATAGTCTTTCGAACTCTTTGTATCAACAAACCAGTACACTACAGTGGTTGAATATCAGTTACTTTGTATTTAAAATCATTTGGTTGCTCAACTCTGGTTAAATTATTTTGAACTCTGATCAAATAATTTCGAAAATGCTTTAGAAAAGTTGGGGTGTTACATTTTGGTATCAGAGCAGACATCCTGGCACAGAGTTAACTAAGTTACTCCAAACAGTCTGATATCTAGAAAGGGGTTTTGTGGTTGGCAATCAGTTTCCTTGAATTCGTCGAGCCTTCCACAAATACACCTGCCTAGTCTGATTGTCTGAGTAGCGGAGTTAGGTTCTAAGCTTTCAAAAGTGTTTTATCTGGTATGAACCCGACTCAGTTACAGTAAACCATTGGTGCCGAAGGTAGGGCCGAGTCTATGTGGATCAGCCAATCAGTCACCCTAGCACGGTGAGGCTCCCATGATAGACGCCTACCTGGCCAATCGGTTTGACTAACTAAGTTAGGCTCTAAGCCATGGTTTTAAAAGTATTTCGAAAAAAACAAGTACAAGTACTGATACAATACTGGTGTTGTGATACAAAAAGGACGTACATCCTAAGGAAAAGGGTTAGGCTCGGGAGGCCTTGATATAGAGTAGATGGCACAGAATATGGTTTCTGTTGTTAAACTTTAAGACTGTTGATATGGGAATCGGAATCTAAGTTAAATCCCCACTCAGAGTTTCAAGGGAAGTGGTACAGAGAAGTCGGTACGACTTAAGTTTTCCGGTAGACAGTAACCTACTGTTTAGGTTTCCCTTGGATAGTAACCTATCGATTTAATGTCCTTGTCAAAATAATAACTTGTTAAGTTACCTTGAGAAGGAAATTCCTACCTTGTAGAGGCCAGACACCATGCGTGCAACGGGGCATGGCTCCGGGGACGAAGATCTTTTGATTAAGTCCTTGACGGTGGTGATCAATTGACAGAAGAAGGAAAGTACCCAGTAATTCTGGGGAGACAGTTATGTCATACTAGTACCTATGAGAGTTGTAGGTACCCAGTAGTAAGTATACCAATATTAGTACCAAGAATCAATAGACATTATGAAGTTAATATTGCTTAGGCGAGAGAAATCTCAGAACTATGACCCCTGTGAGAGTAGGAACCTTGAGAAAATATGAGTGAGCTTTGCTTAGGTTCCAAATATCTAAGAGATAGTTCCTTAACAGAACCATACGAAAGCTAGAAACCTCAAGTAGCCACCAGGTTATGGTCTCAAGGTGGGACCAAGAATCATAGAGATATTAGTGGCTAATAGATTTCCCAAGAAGTAGGTGATTACCCAATAGGGAAAGTTGAATTAAGGATTATGCCTGGAGCTAAACAGAAAGTGAAAGTCTAAAAATAGAATGGCCCTAGATAAGATGGCAGACATAGAGACAACAGATAATGAAACTACTAAAGGATAGGAACCTGTTAAGATTTGAGTTCCCATTATAATGATTCAAAGACGATCACTGGCGCTACTTATGGAAAGTTTAATCGGAGAAGGATACCTACGGGGAGTTCTGATCTAGGAGGTTTACCTACAAGGATGCTAACCGGAAAAGCTGACTGGTCTGAGAAGACTGAGTGAAGCGCCGAGTAATGTGCCGTAGAGCAGAGCCACCGTGACGACGAACCGTAGAGTGGAGCCGCCGTGACAACGAACCATAAAGTAGAGATACCAAGTGCATCGGTTCTCAAGGTAAGTACATTATAATGAATCTCACATTGAATAGGTTCCCTAGAGAAAAGACTGTTGTAACTTAGTATATCGTCATGGTTTGCTCCAGTGCTATACAGCATATATTGTGTTTATAGGCTAGCAGAAGCCCATAGTTGTCAGACAACGAATATGAGAAGTTTTCAGAAAAGTTTGTGAAACCCGAAGATAACGGGCAAAGTTTGGAATAGCCAGATGAGTTAAGTAGAACAAACTAAGCATTATACATATGGTTTGAGTAGCCAAGGAAAGAGGTCCGAATACGTGTAATTAGTGATGACCTTCTAATGTTAGTTGTCTGATTCCTAAGTAAGATTTTAAAATTGAATTTTTGAACTTGCCAATACACCTGCTGTATTAGAAATTTTGAAATTTATTTGTTCGAACATGTGGATTTTCTCTTGAAGCTGAGTTTTCAAATGAAATGTTTTCAACAGAATTTGAGACCACAGCGATGATTATTTTGAAATGATATTGTCTTGTAAAAAAAAAAAAAGGGTTTTTGATAGAACCTAGAGTTTGAAACTGAGTTTTTAACTATGTTGTGGTACAAAACTGGAAGGACAGAAGCTGTTGTAGATGTACACAGTTTGCTGGGTCTGCCAGATGTTTTAAAACGATTGAAATCGCTGGCCTTTGATAAATGTTCTCTTTGAACAAAAAGTTTTTGGAGGGATTTTGTTTGAGAAAATGGAAATCGCACCAACAGTGAACGCACCCAATCCATAACACTTTGCCGAGGGCATATGTTTTGTTTAGTACAACCTGACTGTCTATGACTGGACTGAGTTCCGCTAGATAGGGTTGCTACTTTATGTGCCAGTGTGAACACTGGGTCTCCTGAGAAAGGGGCGGAGGTTCTCCCACTGTTAAAACTGGATTTGGGGATTGGGAGAAGGCGCTCACTGTACCAAATGGTTAAAATGATGGTGTGTACTCTCAATTGTAAAATTTTGTGAAATAAATTAGCTCCCTCAAAGATATGTGCCGGTAATAAAAGTTTTTGAAAATGATCCGGCAGTGAAAAATGTTTTCACGAATTTGTGATGGCAGCGATTAAATTTAAAAATGTTATAGCACTATTACTTTGTGGTATAGTGCAGATTGTGAAATGTACTGAAACCACGGAAAATTTTTGAAAATTTGAAAATGAGACAAGAAAATTTATTGAATATTGGATTCTGTAGGCCCAAAATTACTTTCTAGGGGATGAATATTTTTATTGGTGTCTAGGAAAGTGATTGAAAGACTAAGCCCCTATTTGATGGTTATTCATTTTGTTGCCGTTGTAAAAAGTATGAAGAGATTTTCGCTAGATTTACACTTACCTAGCTAATTTATATGAGTAACAGATGACAATACCATAACAGAATGCGGACATAGTCTTGATTATACAGAATAACTGGCTTAAGCTTGAATTTAATAAGATAAAGCTGAGTTTGGCAGGAAAACTCGAAAATCCTTATGAATCCTAGAATAAGAGATTACAAACATTAGCAAGAAGGCTAAGAAGAGTAGACTATATTAATTCAAGCATCAAGAACAACAGTTGGTACAATCCCACCGCAAGCTTCGACTATCTCAAGTTTAAGTCTATTAATTTCTTCCTGAGCGGCTGCACTTGAGAGAGGACCATCAGAAGACATTGTTTTTCTCAATCTAGCTATTTGCTTCATAGTGCTTCGAATTTTTACATACGGCCAATGCTTTATTCCTCCCCTATGGCATATTTTCATTAGAACATTTTTGCATAGACGAACTTGTTGAGCCGCTTCTTGTTGAGGTAAATGGAAGAAGTCTCTAAGATCATCTATTGACATTGATGCAGCTCTAATATTTTGTTCAGCTCTTGATCGGTATGGATTACTAGGTATGGGGACTGAAGGATTATTATTTACAACCATGAGCTCTTTTCCTTTATTGGATATATTTTCTGTATTGGTTGGAAATGAACTATTAGGGAGTTCATTTTGATTTTTAGTCCATTCCAAACCAACACAGAGAGCCTCATAGTAGGCTGATATGGGATCCGACACCAGGACATACCCTAAAGATTTTTGATTCAAACAATAATTTTCTAGAAAATGTTTGACATCATCTAAATTCTTCTTACCAAAGTCAAATACTTGAGGACTGAAAGAACCTCCTTGTACGTCCTGGTGAAAGACAGCGTGGCATATCATACCAATCCTCCCATGAACTTCAAGTTTATGGTATTGAAGTCCATTGGTATGAATAATCTCTCGTAGAACATGGCAGCAACCACATGAAAATGGATTAGTAGTCTCAGTCAAGGTAGAAGCAGGATTCCTTGGTTGAGAAGGTACCGTAGACTCCATAAGTTCTGCCACATTACGACACCTTTGGACAGGTCGCCTTGATGGACCTGCTTCAGATTCCTTTCTGTTAGTAGTTGTAAAAATAGAATCTTGTATCCTTGGAGGAGGAGTAGGAATGTTAATCGTTGAGGCAGATGGATGAACGTTCATACTTACGGGATTTTGGGGAAATAAAGAAGAATAAGGGTATGATGCATTGTTTGACAAATCAGACAACATGTTAGTCTGATAGTCATGAAGTAAGGCTTCAAGAAAGAAAGGGTTGAATGAATCGGAGACTGGAATAGAGTTACTTGAACCGGCCATGTTTAAGGATAATGTGGAAGGTTATAGTGAAGATTACGATCGGAGAGGAAATGAATATTTTGTGAAGTTTGAGAGAACATGAAACATTTACTCGATTTATAGCTGGGCTAGCAACGTCTAGATTTTGTTAAGCAGCATCGGATTCTCATCTGTCGTTGGCTCAGAATAGTGCAGACTTTGTTGTTATGCGGAAAATTTTATGGCACCGCACCCTAGTGCACCCTAGCCACCGTTAGGGGTCGCAGTTTCCTAGACCTTTGCAGACAGAAATCGCTATGGCATTTATTGCCAGCTGTGTTTTCAAGAAAATAAGTTTGGACGTTTATACGCACATTTATCTAAGAAATCTGTCTTAGATGTGCAACTGACTCAAGATGTCGGAATTGACATTTGAAAATAGGATTTTGAAGCGTAAGCGTGCTAAGGTGATAGTAATCTTGGGAAGGGTGACTTTCTAATAATATTAGATGAACCGGAGAGAATCTGAAGATTTGAAATGATGATGAGAATAGTATCTATGATGATACTTGGTACCAGAATTAAGAGAATTGGAGTGATAGACAAACCCAGAAAATAGAATTTTTCCTGGATCACTAGTTGGCATGCTAGTACAAAGGAAGAGGTTGAATTATAGAAAATGAAATGGAGCATTTGTGAAATGTTCCCAGTTTAATGGAGCATTGAATAGTAGGATGTATGCTAGATAAGCATGTATAAGGAAGAAGTATATTAGAGGTCTAGATAACCTTTTGATTTTATATTGTCAAATTTCGAGGACGAAATTTATTGAACGGGGGGAGAATTGTAACATCCTGAATTTTGGACCTAAAGACTAGAAAATTATCCTATTTTTGGAGGACTATTAGACCCTATTTTTGAAAATGAATTTAGAATCAGTATTTTATTGGACATGAATAGTGTTTACTATTCACAAATACGTACATGAATAGTATTCACTATTCACAAATACGTATTCACTTTTTATAAATACGGTATTTAATCGATATTTTGAGAAATATGAAAAGTATTTACTATTCACAAATACGGTATTTACTATTCAAAAATACGGTATTTACTATTCCTAAATACGTATTCACTATTTGAAAATACGTATTTACTATTCAAGCGGGACCCACGTCAAATTATTTCCCTCTGCCAACACCCGTGAAGTTTGAAAAATTTTGCGCGCGGGACCCACTCAATAATAATATTATTATAATATAATATCTTATACTTTGGAAAACAATAGAAATAAAATTATTTCCAATAAACCGTGAATTAGGTTTTTAAAGTAAGGGTATATTATAAACAAGTGAATTTCTATCTCAGAGTGGGTTATCTCCAAAGTCATTTCCGTAATCGGCGGAATGATTATTGAGATAGGTTGAAACCGATATTTTGAAGCAGGACAGATAGTGGAATCTGTAGGAAATAAATCATAACTCAAACTCCTTGAACTAAGTAGTAAACAACTGGACATATTATGAATCAGTGAATTTTTGTCTAGAAGATGGTGTCATCCGAAGTAATTTCTGTATCCGTCAGTGTCCGACTTAAAATCTTCGGCAGGTTACGAAATACCCTAAATAGGATCAAAAATTTAGATGACCCGGATATTTCTGAAGAGGAAAAATAGAACTTCAAGGCTGTGCTTCCGGATTCTTGAGAATTTCTAATATAACGCGATTAGAACACCGATCAGGGAATCTTTATAGGATAAATGCAAAAGAGTAAGAAAGTGTCATCGTCATGATGACGTCATCGATGACGTAAGCATCTTGATGACGTCATCGATGACGTAAGCAAATGGATTGGACGGTTGAGATGAAGCCATGTTTAAAGTCAAGATCCAACGGCCAAAATCTGACCTGATAAAGTATGAATAGTGTCATGCTTTTTCACTATAAATAGAGGCTTCATTTCTTCATTTTCTTCACACCAAACTCAGAGAACAACAGTTGAGTTTAAGAGAAGAGTGAGAATTCTTAGAGTTAGAGAGAGAGTTTAGAGTAAAGTTCTTGAAGCTGGAGAGAATGAGCAGGAACTTCAAGGGTAAGTTCTTTGGTCTCTAGTCTTAATATTTGGTAGTTTCTTTTGGTAATTATAGTAGAAATGCCAGATAGAGTTTTTCTAAGTATGCTCTGTGGCTGCAGCTTAGTCTGATCTGTCACATCAGAAAAGAATTATCCTTGGACAGTAAATATTATTTACTGGCACAGTAAAAAATATTTACCGGCACGGTAAAAATATTTTTACTGGTACTATTCACATGAATAGTGAATATCCAACATAGTTTCCGCAAATGCTGAAAATTAATGGTCACTGATAAAAATGATATTATAGGATATCCGAGGATTCCGGAGTCAGATTCAAAGGAAGTTTGGGGATACGTGAATAGTGCCGTATACGTGAATAGTGCCGTATACATGAATAGTGCCGTATACATGAATAGTAATTTACTATTCACGTGGAAGGAAGGTACGGACGCGTATTGTAACCTTAACTCTGATGCTTATGGTATGCTTATATGTGATAGATAGTCTGAAATTGTGTTTTTGAAAATTGATCATACACATACAACTTGATACGGGTTATAGTCTTGATAACGCCGTTATGTTTTCCTAGCGCTGAGGACACGGATATACACCGTGGCACTGGTGAATAGTGCAGACTATAATAACATGCATATTGCAGTGGCTGTGTTATGTTATTATGTGAATATATGAATAATGTATGTGATTATTGCTGTTTTGACATGAATATCTGTCATACATATTTGATACATAAGCATGAGGTTAACCGTTACCTGAGGTTCAATGGGTATTGAACCTCAGCTCTTACTGTAGTTTCAGGATTTTCGGAGTGAACAGAAACAGAAACAAGGGTAAGCAGCAGGCAGAAGGACTTGCTGGAGAAAGTCCTGTAGATATGTATAGTCTTTCGAACTCTTTGTATCAACAAACCAGTACACTACAGTGGTTGAATATCAGTTACTTTGTATTTAAAATCATTTCGTTGCTCAACTCTGGTTAAATTATTTTGAACTCTGATCAAATAATTTCGAAAATGCTTTAGAAAAGTTGGGGTGTTACACCATTTCCAATCTTGTAAACTAACTCCAGGAAGATACCGCGATCATCAAAATCTTCTGATGAAAAGTAATTTTCATTAAAATATAGTGTCCCACTCAGATGTAAAAATATTTTTGGTGGTTAGTTAAATCAATATATATTTGAAAATTTGCAATCTTATATGAATAAAGATCTCCCTGCCGGTGCATTGCATCTATAATTATTTTTCGGGTTAATACAATTTTGGTCCCTTCAATTTGTCCTTATTTAAAATTCTAATGATACATGTCAGCAAGGTTGTCAAACTCACAAGTTTAAACAAACTCGTAACAATGACGTAGACTCGTATTGTAAACTTGAATCGTAAATTCGTAAATGTTTACTTTTATCATAAAATAGGTATTAACAATGTATAATTAAATAATTAAAATATAAAAAATAACAACAATTTTATTTAAATATATTTTAAATCCAAATAATTGAAATTAAATATATCAACATTCATAATTTATTAATTTAATAAAGAAATTTTTATAAAATTCATATATAAAGCCGTTGAGGATGAAAAAATTAAACAATTTTGTAAATTAGAAACATAAAAATGGTAAATTCGATGTGTAAACTCGTGAGTTTAACTAAGTTTACAGCCGACACGAGTTTATTAGAGACTTGACTCAATTCAGTAAAGTAGAAACGTAAGAATGGTAAACTCAGAAAGTCAATTCGCGAATTTAACAACAATACACGTAAGTATTCAAAAGAGATTATGTAATATATAATATAATTAAGTAATTCATATAACTTCATAAATTTCTAAATTAGTTCGTTAAATCTTATATTAAAGACCATAATTAGTATTTATTTGTAAGAAATATGTATCAGTTTCCTAAAATATCATTTATAATTCCTATTGGAAAATACCCTTAATGAAAACATCCTTGAGTATAAGTATAAATAGTAAGGATAATTTGGAGAACACATTATAAATTAAAAAGGTAAAATGAATAAAATCTTATATTTAAAACCAAGATAAAGTTATCTACTAAGTCCTATATTAAAGGGAGGATTATTAATGAAATAAAGAGATGAAAGAGCAATGTGGAATAAAAGAATATTAATATTTGCTTTGAGAGAGTAGAGAGTTAAGAAAAAGTAATTAAAATAAGTTCATATATGCCAATGCAGCCTCGTGCTCTCTTTATTCTGAAGGGCATAGTTATGTTAAAAAAACTACATGACGGTGTCGGTGTGTACACATATATAGACACACTCTCACATATAGAGAGAGAGAGAGCAATATGAACACAAATACACAGTGAAGAAGAATAAGACTTCGTGTGCGAATATTTGAAATTGTTAGTCATACATGATGCTCCCAAAGCCGATGGTAGTTTTTGTACCCTTTTTTAAAAAATATATATACGTTGTTATCCTTTTTATTTCCGAATGAAAAGTAATATAAGTCGGTGGGTCAACATTGATAACTACCCACTACCCACGTTTGCCCAAGAAAAAAAAAACATCCACTTGGGATCGCAACGGTCCCACCTACTCTCTTCATTAAAAAAATGTTCATTCAATTATTTCGAATATGATGTGTATATTCTCCAAAACTAGTTAATTATATTAATCGTTTTTCCTTGTTCAAAGTCAATTTAGCTTAAATCGCAAGATGATTAATATGAATTAATTACTGGTTGGAGGGGTAAAGAGAGAAGCTATATAAAGAGATGTTCTTGCTCTCCGAAATCCACAAAACAAGAAGCCATTTTGAAAAGCCAAAATGGGTTTCTCAATGACTTCTCTCAGTCTTGTTTTGGTTTTAGTGTCTCTAAGCTTGCCTTCTCAAATCTGTGCTGACTACCATTACTCATCTCCACCGCCACCGGTGCACTCGCCGCCACCTCCCGAGCATCCTTACCACTATGCTTCTCCTCCTCCACCCCCTAAGAAGCCCTACCATTACTCATCGCCACCTCCTCCAAAGAAGCCGTATCACTATGCTTCTCCTCCTCCACCAACTCACTCTCCACCACCACCTTACCACTACTCATCTCCTCCACCACCACCCAAGAAGCCTTACAAGTACTCTTCTCCACCGCCTCCCGTCCACTCTCTACCACCTCAGTACCATTACTCGTCTCCTCCACCACCCGCTAAGAAGCCATACAAGTACTCTTCTCCACCGCCTCCCGTCCACTCTCTACCACCTCACTACCATTACTCATCTCCACCACCACCACCTAAGAAGCCATACAAGTACTCTTCTCCGCCGCCTCCGGTTCACTCTCCACCACCTCATTACCATTACTCATCTCCACCACCACCACCTAAGAAGCCATACAAGTACTCTTCTCCGCCGCCTCCCGTCCACTCTCTACCACCTCATTACCATTACTCATCTCCTCCACCACCACCTAAGAAGCCATACAAGTACTCTTCTCCGCCGCCTCCCGTCCACTCTCCACCACCTCATTACCATTACTCATCTCCACCACCACCTAAGAAGCCATACAAGTACTCTTCTCCGCCGCCTCCCGTCCACTCTCTACCACCTCATTACCATTACTCATCTCCTCCACCACCACCTAAGAAGCCATACAAGTACTCTTCTCCGCCGCCTCCCGTCCACTCTCCACCACCTCATTACCATTACTCATCTCCACCACCACCACCTAAGAAGCCTTACAAGTACTCTTCTCCTCCCCCTCCTCCTCACAAACCCTATGTCTATGCTTCGCCACCACCTCCTTGTTAGTATGTAGGTGTCCTAGAGACAATCAGTTGAACACCTTGTACTGTTTGATATTTCATGATTAATATATTTGAGCATAATTTATCTTTATCATATTTATGTCTCGCCTATATTTTATAGTTAATATGAGATTAAAGATAAAGGCCCAAGGAATAGAATATGTGTTTATTCGGTGATCTATGATAGGGATCATGATCATGAGGAATCGAGTACACTACATGTCTATTGCCTGAAACTTGTTCCTAGTCTTGAATCGCCAAGAAAGGGCATTGGTGATTTCAATAAGACTAGTACGACATCATCTACTTGTATAGTGATGCAAGGTAGGGACCTCATGGAATGCAGGCATGTTGATGTCTTAGCTGATGTCGTGGGTGGATCTGTTAGAGAACAGATAGCACTGGACTGACCCGCTGAGAGACTCCACAAGGATTCATTGTAGAGAGTATCATTGGATTTGTAATGTCTCTTATCATTTGGTAGTGCGGATCATCTTAGACTTGAGGATGTCATCGACCACTATGTCCTAGGGTTATACTTTGACTGTACAACTCTATCCGCCTGAAAAATGGGGAGAACAGTGTACTCTTGGGTATTACCTGAATACATGAGTATAGATGGTCATGCCGAAAGGACTTACAATCCTCTACAAGGGATTAGTTGTTCACAAGACCGGTAAGAGCTTGGATGACTTCTAGTTGATTCGAGAATCTATGCATAGTAAGTGATCATGAAGAGTCATGATCTGTCTTAGAGTCAATAGAAGAATATTCCTGGTTCTGTGAAATAGCTACATTTAGTCAATCAAGAGAGATGATACTCTATCCTTGCTCTCGACTAAATATGAACAACATTGTAAGAGATGATATATGCACAGTATCCAAATTAGAAAAGGTAGATCACTTGATCAACTTGATTAGTTCTGGGACTGCAGAGCATTGCTAGTGTCTTATGTAGTCATTAGATAAATTGACCTATTAAAGGAGTTTAATTGGTTCAAGTTTATCTATGTCAGTAACTAATTGGGCCTAATGGGTCACACACTAAAGACTATTCTTGATTGCTTAATTTAGTTAGTTTGGACCAATAAATGTTATTGGGCTTTGTCAAGACTATTGATGTAATTGGGTTAGTACTTCAAGCCCAATTATTGAGAGGTTAAGAGATTGAGGTAATTTATGAATTAACCAAGGCTGTATCCAATCAGGATTGGATAAAGAGAGTAATTAATTAGTAATTATTTATTCATGTGAATAGTGTCAAATGAATAGTAAAGTACTATTCATCTTTTACTATTCATGAATAATCAATTATTATAATTAATTATAAGAAGCACTTCTTGAAATAATTAATTGTTCAAGAATCACTTCTTGGAATAATTGATTCTTCAAGAAGCACTTTGGTTTTGAAGTAGAAATGAATGTGTGGCTCACATTAAAAGAAGAACATGTGGCTCACACTGAAAGAAGAACATGTGGCCATGGTTCACTCTTTGTTTCTATAAATAGCATTCATTTCCTTCATTTCAATTCACACCATTTCATAAGCTTCTCTCTTAAGCTTCTCTCTCTCTCTCTTCCTCTTAAGGAAGTTCTTTCTCTTTCTCTCTCTTTCTTCCTCTTAAGGAAGTTCTCTTAGTCTTGAGTAAGAAATCCAAACTCTTGAAGTTCTTCACCTTGTTACTGCCTAGCAAGCATTCAAGGAGTCGGGGATTCAAGGAGAAGGTGTTCTCATTTGCAATCAGGAGATAGTCGTGTGGATCAACGTTAGAGGACATCATACTCTTTGACGTCTTCAAGTGATCACAGGTATTCCTGAAACCCTGTATGTGTTTTAACGAGTAGATCCTAAATATGTACTGTAAGAGTTACGGTACATGGTACATGACTCATGAGGTTAGTATTTCCACATGGTACGGTAAATATTATTTACCAAAGAGATTCTTCTGAGTATGCTCTGTGGCTGCAGCTTAGTCTGATCTGTCACATCAGAAAAGAATTATTCTTGAGCAGTAAATATTATTTACCAGTACAGTAAATACTATTTACCGAACAGTAAAAATTATTTACCGGCATAGTAAAAATTATTTATCGTCGTAAAATATTTTTACAGGCGTGGTGAAAATTATTTACTGTTTACGCTAAATATTATTTACTGGTGCAGTAAAAATTATTTACTGGCACGGTAAAAATTATTTACCATCACAGTAAATATTATTTACTGGCACAGTAAAAATAATTTACCGGCACGGTAAAAATATTTTTACTGGTACTATTCACATGAATAGTAAATATCCAATGTGGGTTCCGCAAATACTGAAAAATTTTGTTTTTCAACCTTGTAAACATGTTGCTTGAACGTCAAGCTAGATCAATCTTAACCCACAAGTGGTATCAGAGCCTAGCTCGTTACTGCAGACACGTGGGGTTATTCTTATTGAATTTTCAAAAGGAGTTTTGAAGTCTACAATTTTATGAACAAGATTTTGAATCTTGATTATGAAATGTGGTTAATCATCAAAGTGTTGATGCTTTTCGTGTAGATGATTCAATGGTTATTTAGGATTTGCAAATTGTTTAAGTTTATTTGTTTCTAACATTTCACAGGAACAAGGATTATGAGTTTAAATTTCAAAGTTTTGAATTTTGAAATTACAACTAGTATGCATGATAAGACAAAGCCGTTTAAAATTAACTATATGATAGTTAGTAAGTTTATATGCCTAATTATGCATGCAAGATAAAATTAATTATTTGATAATTAGTTTTATTATATGATGAGACTAAAATACCTCGTTAAAATTATCTAGCATGTTTGATTGTCTCCCATCATCGATGGCATTTAAATCTCTTCTAAATGGTAGTGTTCTCTAGCTCAGCTAAGACCTATTGTTTCGTCGGGTAAGAATGTCATTTGAAGTGTATTACACTTAAATCCCTTTGACATGGTAGTATTCTCTAGCTCAGCTAAGACCTATCATATCATCGGGTAATAGTGCAAGGACACTTAGGATGATGGTTTGTGTTAGACAAGATGTATAGTCTGCAGGCTCAGCCGAGTCTATGCATCTAAGGCAATGATGCCAGGTTGTTACATAGTGATGTGACACTAAGTGACAAGGTGTTGTCAACCTGATGATCTAAGAGAAGACATGGAGATGTTGTTATTTAACCCACTAGACAAGTTGGTTTTGCAGGCTCAGCCGGAGACTAATGAATCTAGTCGTTCTCTTAGCCCACTACGGATATTCTTTATGAAGGATAACCCTAAATCAATAACTGAGGATCATTGATTTTAGAAAAATAGTGGGAGGGCCATATACATTTAAAGTCTCTGTATTTGGTTGTTTAAATTTCATGAAATACTCATATTAGTCCATTTATTAATTTTCAGCATCTTTGCTAATGGCTGGAACTTTTAATCTACGCTCTATTCTGGATACTAATAAGTTAACTGGACCAAACTTTTTGGACTGGTATCGGAATGTAAAAATAGTTTTACGCTCTGAAAGGAAAGCTTATGTTATTGATTCTCCAATTCCTGTTGCACCTACTCAAGGGCAAGAAGGGTATGATCAGTTTGACTGGGAAACCCATAAACAGCACTTAGCAGACAATGAGCAGGCAGTTTGTATATTGTTGGCTTCAATGTCTGCAGAGCTCCAACGTCAGCATGAGCATATGGATGCTCCCTCTATAATCTTGCACTTGCAAGAGCTTTATGATAAGCAAGGGAGGACTGAGCGTTTTGAGACCTCAAAAGAACTGTTTGGCTGCAAGTTGGCTGAGGGCATGGCGGTTGGACCACATGTTCTCAAGATGATTGGACTAATAGAGAAGCTTGCTTCTCTTGGTTTTATCATGGACCATGAATTAAGTATTGACTTGATCTTGCAGTCCTTGCCCCTTTCGTTTAATGGTTTTGTGGTTAATTATTATATGAATAAAGTAGAATCAACACTCCCTGAGTTGTTGCAACTACTGACCACTGCTGAGAATGCCATTAAAAAGAATAGGACCCAAGCTCTTCTGATTGAAAGGCCTTCTAAGGGCAAGGGCAAGTCTGTGCAGACAGACAAGTTTAAACCCAAAGGTAAGCCCAAGAAAAAGAAGGGTAAGGGTAAAGGAAAGGGGAAATCAAATGATAAAGCTTCTGCTGTATGCTTCCATTGTCAAAAAGAAGGACATTGGAAGAGGAACTGCCCATTATACCTTGCGAGCCTCAAGGGAAAGAAGCATGGTGATGTTTCTCTCTCAGGTATATTCACTATAGAAATTAATTTTTCAAGTGTTGATTCAGCTTCTTGGGTATTAGATACCGGTTGTGGTTCTCATATCTGCAATTCGTTGCAGGTACTAAAGAATCCTAGAAAGTTGAGCAAGAACGAGGTGAATCTCCGTGTCGGGAATGGAGCAAGAGTTGCTGCATTAGCTGTTGGAGATGTAGACCTTGTATTGCCTACGGGCCTTGTATTGCACTTGAATAATTGTTTTTATGTTCCTTCTATTTCCCGAAACATAATTTCTATTTCCAGTTTGGAACAATCTGGTTTTCACTTTATAATAAAAGATGGCAAGTTTCCTATCATTAAGAATGATCTTGTTTATGCTTGCGCATCAAGAGTGAATGGATTATATGTTTTGGATTTAGAATCGAATAGTGAAATTCTTAATGTTCAAGTTAATAAGAAACCTAAATTAAATAATCGATCCTATCTTTGGCACTGTAGGTTGGGACACATTAATGAGACAAGATTGTCTAGACTCCATCGTGATGGATATCTAGATTCTATGGATTTTGAATCCTATGGGCCTTGTGAATCTTGTTTGACTGGAAAAATGACAAAGACCAAGCTTGAGAAGCTTGTAAGTCATAGAGCCAATGAGTTGTTAGAACTCATTCATTCTGATGTTTGTGGGCCCATGACTACACAGGCTAGAGGAGGATATTCCTACTTTATTACCTTTACTGATGATAAGTCCAGATTCGGTTATGTGTATCTTATGAAGCACAAATCCGAGGCCTTTGAAAAGTTCAAAGAGTTTAGGAATGAAGTAGAGAAACAACTTGGCAAGATGATTAAGACACTTCGATCCGATCGAGGTGGCGAATATCTGAGTCAGGAGTTTCAGGATTATTTAAGAGAGAATGGGATTCTTTCACAGTTGACGGCTCCATACACACCACATCAAAATGGTGTGTCTGAAAGGAGAAACCGTACCCTACTTGATATGGTACGATCAATGATGAGTAGTACAAAGCTCCCAAAATCGTTTTGGGGATTCGCTTTAGATACGGCAATATACCTTCTTAATAGGGTTCCGTCAAAATCTGTTCAGACTACTCCGTATGAGATATGGAAGGGAAGGAAGCCCAACTTGAGTTATCTCAAGGTGTGGGGTTGTCCAGCTTATGTCAAGACCCTAACATCAGATAAGTTAGGGGCTAAAAGCACTTTGTGCTATTTTGTTGGATATCCCAAGGGAACTAAGGGATACTACTTTTACTGTCCTGAGGATTACAAAGTGTTTGTATCCAAGAATGCTATATTTCTTGAGGAGGATTTGCTTTCTCAAGAAGATAGTGGGAGTAAAGTAGAACTTGAAGAAGTTCAAGACCAACAAGAACAGATAACAGAACCCGAGTCTGTTTATCAGGCGATGCCTCAACAAGAGGCTGTAGACACCCAACCCCGTAGGACATCTAGGATAAGTCATCAACCTGAGAGGTATGGTTTTGTGATTGAGAATATACAAACCGTTGAAGATGACGAACCTACTTCCTACACTGAGGCTGTCAAGGATGTTGACTCCTCAAAATGGCATAAAGCCATGGAATCTGAAATAGATTCGATGCATGAAAACAAGGTATGGACCTTGGTTCCACCACCTGAAGGAACAGTTCCTATTGGGTGTAAGTGGGTCTTCAAAAGGAAGACTGATGCTGATGGCAACATTCAAACCTATAAAGCTAGGTTGGTTGCGAAAGGCTATCGTCAAAGGCAAGGTATTGACTATGATGAAACTTTTTCGCCTGTTGCCATGATCAAATCTATTAGGATCATGCTAGCTATAGCTGCATATTATGATTACGAAATTTGGCAGATGGATGTCAAAACCGCCTTCTTAAATGGTTTTTTGAAGGAGGAAGTGTATATGACACAACCTGAAGGTTTTGAATCTAAAGGCCAAGAGCATATGGTATGCAAACTTCAAAAATCAATATATGGGCTTAAGCAAGCTTCTAGGAGTTGGAATCTTCGTTTTGATGAAGTTGTTAAGAGTTATGGCTTTATTAAGAACGAAGATGAACCATGTGTTTACAAGAAGGTTAGTGGGAGTAATGTTGTTTTCCTTGTGCTTTATGTGGATGACATACTGCTTATAGGAAATGACGTTCCTATGTTACAGTCTACTAAAATTTGGTTGTCAGAAAACTTCACCATGAAGGATTTGGGAGAAGCAGCTTATATACTTGGTATTAAGATCTATAGAGATAGATCGAAAAGGTTGCTTGGGTTATCCCAATCCACGTACATAGATAAGATGCTAAAGAGGTTTAGCATGGATGGGTCGAAAAGGGGTTTTCTTCCTGTCAATCATGGAATTCATCTTTCCAAGGCCATGTGTCCTAAGACACAGGATAAAAGGAAAAGCATGGAAAGGATTCCATATGCATCTGCAATTGGATCTATCATGTATGCTATGCTATGTACGAGACCAGATGTCTCTTATGCTTTCAGCATTACAAGCCGATTCCAGGCTGATCCTGGAGAGGGTCACTGGACAGCTGTAAAGACGATCCTAAAGTACTTGAGAAGGACTAAGGATCATTTTCTGGTTTATGGTGGTTGTGATGAGCTGAAAGTGAAAGGGTTCACTGATGCCAGTTTCCAGAATGACAGAGATGATTCAAAATCCCAGTCAGGTTTTATCTTTACCTTAAATGGTGGAGCAATTTGTTGGAAAAGTTCCAAGCAAGAAACCACAGCAGATTCTCCTACCGAGGCTGAATACATAGCAGCTTCAGAAGCAGCTAAGGAGGCAGTATGGATCAAAAAGTTCATTGGTGAACTTGGAGTGGTTCCTAGCATTGTTGATCCAATACCTTTGTATTGTGATAACACCGGAGCTATTGCTCAAGGCAAAGAACCCAGGTCTCATCAGAGATCCAAACATGTGCTCCGCAAGTATCACCTCATCCGAGAAATTGTTCAAAGAGAAGATATAAAATTGGACTATGTTCCCACAGATGATAATTTGGCTGATTCCTTAACAAAGGGACTTTCTCAGAGAAAGCATGATAGTCATTATGAGTCATTGGGTTTGATTCGTCAACCTGATTGGCTCTAGGCCAAGTGGGAGATTGTTAGTATGTAGGTGTCCTAGAGACAATCAGTTGAACACCTTGTACTGTTTGATATTTCATGATTAATATATTTGAGCATAATTTATCTTTATCATATTTATGTCTCGCCTATATTTTATAGTTAATATGAGATTAAAGATAAAGGCCCAAGGAATAGAATATGTGTTTATTCGGTGATCTATGATAGGGATCATGATCATGAGGAATCGAGTACACTACATGTCTATTGCCTGAAACTTGTTCCTAGTCTTGAATCGCCAAGAAAGGGCATTGGTGATTTCAATAAGACTAGTACGACATCATCTACTTGTATAGTGATGCAAGGTAGGGACCTCATGGAATGCAGGCATGTTGATGTCTTAGCTGATGTCGTGGGTGGATCTGTTAGAGAACAGATAGCACTGGACTGACCCGCTGAGAGACTCCACAAGGATTCATTGTAGAGAGTATCATTGGATTTGTAATGTCTCTTATCATTTGGTAGTGCGGATCATCTTAGACTTGAGGATGTCATCGACCACTATGTCCTAGGGTTATACTTTGACTGTACAACTCTATCCGCCTGAAAAATGGGGAGAACAGTGTACTCTTGGGTATTACCTGAATACATGAGTATAGATGGTCATGCCGAAAGGACTTACAATCCTCTACAAGGGATTAGTTGTTCACAAGACCGGTAAGAGCTTGGATGACTTCTAGTTGATTCGAGAATCTATGCATAGTAAGTGATCATGAAGAGTCATGATCTGTCTTAGAGTCAATAGAAGAATATTCCTGGTTCTGTGAAATAGCTACATTTAGTCAATCAAGAGAGATGATACTCTATCCTTGCTCTCGACTAAATATGAACAACATTGTAAGAGATGATATATGCACAGTATCCAAATTAGAAAAGGTAGATCACTTGATCAACTTGATTAGTTCTGGGACTGCAGAGCATTGCTAGTGTCTTATGTAGTCATTAGATAAATTGACCTATTAAAGGAGTTTAATTGGTTCAAGTTTATCTATGTCAGTAACTAATTGGGCCTAATGGGTCACACACTAAAGACTATTCTTGATTGCTTAATTTAGTTAGTTTGGACCAATAAATGTTATTGGGCTTTGTCAAGACTATTGATGTAATTGGGTTAGTACTTCAAGCCCAATTATTGAGAGGTTAAGAGATTGAGGTAATTTATGAATTAACCAAGGCTGTATCCAATCAGGATTGGATAAAGAGAGTAATTAATTAGTAATTATTTATTCATGTGAATAGTGTCAAATGAATAGTAAAGTACTATTCATCTTTTACTATTCATGAATAATCAATTATTATAATTAATTATAAGAAGCACTTCTTGAAATAATTAATTGTTCAAGAATCACTTCTTGGAATAATTGATTCTTCAAGAAGCACTTTGGTTTTGAAGTAGAAATGAATGTGTGGCTCACATTAAAAGAAGAACATGTGGCTCACACTGAAAGAAGAACATGTGGCCATGGTTCACTCTTTGTTTCTATAAATAGCATTCATTTCCTTCATTTCAATTCACACCATTTCATAAGCTTCTCTCTTAAGCTTCTCTCTCTCTCTCTTCCTCTTAAGGAAGTTCTTTCTCTTTCTCTCTCTTTCTTCCTCTTAAGGAAGTTCTCTTAGTCTTGAGTAAGAAATCCAAACTCTTGAAGTTCTTCACCTTGTTACTGCCTAGCAAGCATTCAAGGAGTCGGGGATTCAAGGAGAAGGTGTTCTCATTTGCAATCAGGAGATAGTCGTGTGGATCAACGTTAGAGGACATCATACTCTTTGACGTCTTCAAGTGATCACAGGTATTCCTGAAACCCTGTATGTGTTTTAACGAGTAGATCCTAAATATGTACTGTAAGAGTTACGGTACATGGTACATGACTCATGAGGTTAGTATTTCCACATGGTACGGTAAATATTATTTACCAAAGAGATTCTTCTGAGTATGCTCTGTGGCTGCAGCTTAGTCTGATCTGTCACATCAGAAAAGAATTATTCTTGAGCAGTAAATATTATTTACCAGTACAGTAAATACTATTTACCGAACAGTAAAAATTATTTACCGGCATAGTAAAAATTATTTATCGTCGTAAAATATTTTTACAGGCGTGGTGAAAATTATTTACTGTTTACGCTAAATATTATTTACTGGTGCAGTAAAAATTATTTACTGGCACGGTAAAAATTATTTACCATCACAGTAAATATTATTTACTGGCACAGTAAAAATAATTTACCGGCACGGTAAAAATATTTTTACTGGTACTATTCACATGAATAGTAAATATCCAATGTGGGTTCCGCAAATACTGAAAAATTTTGTTTTTCAACCTTGTAAACATGTTGCTTGAACGTCAAGCTAGATCAATCTTAACCCACACTCCTTACCACTACTAGATAATTCCTTTGCAGGCCTACCTTGCATGTCACTGTAAGTTTCTTTCGCCTTTCTTTTATTTATTAATTATTAGCTGATTTATTTTCCTTCGTACTTTTTCTTAGAGACACGAGGATGGGCGGTTACTTGGATAATGATCTCACGGCTTAAATTTTGTCTGGAAACACTCATTTTATGTATATTTAGTGATTAGACGGCATGATAGCTACCTTAAAATATATTTCAAAATTTCGAAGTCTTTTTCATTTTTTTTTAAGAAAAACAAGCTATAGCATGTTGACGTGCCTGTTAATTTTACATCATGTAATTTACTTATTATAATAATACAATTACTTCACATACCTTTATCATATTATAGAGAACGTACAAATAAATTGTCTAAATTTTTTTTCCTCTAGGTTTGAGCAGAATAAAGAAAGCAATGGAAGGAATGATGAAGAGGAAGGAAGGAGTTTACAATTCAGGAAAGAGAGGAATGGACGCAAAGTTTCCGCGTCGTCTTAATTCAGAAAATGATATTTTTTTTATATATATTGAGCGAAAAATAAAGTGTTATAATTTAAATCCTGTGTATTTTTCTTCTTTGGTGTGGGTATTGTATTTATTTAAAGTTTGTAAGGAACAGCACAGAGATGGTCCAAATGTACTCGATTCTGATAAATCAACAGCACATGCTTGCATATACTTCGTGCAGTTCTCTTCAACTTGCTGCCTTTTGCAAAGGTGTCTGAGAAAACCATTTATATATAATAGATATTCATGATTTCTCTGTCAATATCTCTGCCTCTGTGACCTTGATTTAATGTGAATATTTCACTTAAACAGTTATCTTTTATCATCCTAAACCAAGGTTTTTCTTTTCTTTATTGATTTTGAACGCGTTCTCCTCCCATAAGTTTTTGGTGCATTCATAACATTTTCTTACGATTATTCCTAGCTAATTAAGATTTTGTAGTACCCTGAATGAAATGAAATAAAAATAAAATAAAATAAAAAGGTTATTTTGTATTGTAAAGATGTCATTAGTCCCTTATAAACAAAAATATAATAATAAAGTCCCTTCGAGAACATCCGATGGAAAATATAATAATAAAAATGGAAAATTAAATAGAAAAAAAAAAAAAGGAAACTTAAACTTTATTAGTCTCTGTACATTTTTTAGCAATAGAACAAAATAAATATCAAATGCACTTCCTTATCCTTGACACATACTTCCAAAAGAAGCCGTACTAACTAAATCGTACTCTTAGACTCCGCAATTAGTAGATATTTTAATTGGGTTCAGCTGTAAAGATATATATATATATATATATATGTGTGTGGTTTTCTCAAAAAGTGTATCTAATATTAAATGTTTTTTAGGGTGTAAAAGTTACTATGTGGTTATAAAAGTAAGTAAAAATATCAATTGATCGTTAGTATGACTTTTTTTTTTTTTTTGTATTTTAAAGGTTGACATGGACAATTATTCAACTAAATTTCATCCTAGCTAGCAGTAGAAAACTCGAGAAAATTATAGATAAGGGTCAAAATAGTTTTGAAAATTACAGAAAGGCAGCAATAACGGTGAGGAGGCGGAGATGAGCGACTTGATAGGTAAGATTGTGATTGAGAGAGAGAGAAGGGGAATTGGAGAAAGAATGGCTCAATTGTAATTTTTAAAATATTTATGTCATTTTCTGTAATTTTCTTTAGTTCTTTACCGCCAACTGAGATGAAATTTAGTTGAGTAATCGTCCATATCAGACTTATAAAATATAAAAAAGTCAAACTAACATTCAATGAGTATTTTGCTCCATTTTGTCACCACATAGTCATTTTTATACATTAAAAAAAAAACACTTAATGTTGGGTACACTTTTAAAAAAATCACATATATATTGTTACACCATTATAGTATTTTAATTACTAGCTGCAAAAAAAAAAAAAAAAACTACAAAATGTTGACTTTTGATGTCGAGGAACCTAAAAGTGGCCACCAAAGCTTTTTGGTGTTAACCTTTTTTTTGGACAAATTTAGTCTGAACCTTTGAGTCATTGTTAAGTAGTTGTGAGCCTGTGACTAATATTTGATGCGTTAAGTGTTTCAGTCACAACTTAATTAACGGGTCACTTCATATTTTTTGTGACAATTAACATGTCATTTTTAATTAGAAATATTTTCAAGCAAACTCATTTCAAATGATTTATGAAATTTAATGAAACAACAATAGGAATAAGTTGGAATAATTACTAGTGCAAAAAAGGCTTTTAAGACCAGACAAAAGAGGCACCGTAAGACCAGACTTGCAGCCGGTCTTGTTCCAGGCGATATTAAAAGTCTAACATTTAAGACCGGACACGAACCGGTTTTAAAGAAAATTTTTTAGACCGGACATTTAAAACATTAGATCTTAAAAGTTGTACTAAATAAACTTGAAATATTTTTTGTTTGTTCCTAAAACCCAACTTTTAAGATCAGACAAAAACTTAGCCGGTTTTAAAAGTATCGGAATTTTAAGACCGGACAAAAATAAATCTGGTCTTAACAGTTGAACATTTAAAACTGGCGTATTTATTCCGGTCTAAATTTTCCCGAATTTTTTCCCTGTTCTTCCTTATCGATATATACACAAATCCACCACCCAATCCAGCACATAAAAGTCGATACTTTAAGCTACAAGCTATGAACAATTATGAATAAATTGAATTGGGAAAAAGAATATAAATATTATTCATCATGAGTTATGTGGTCTCTTCATTAATGATTATACTATGACTACAACACCTAATTAAATTAATTTATACAATAAGATAATTTACTTACAAATACAATGAGCTGAATTACAAATACAACACGTAAATCAACATACGTATCCAATATAATTTATTCTCCATGCCTTTATTTGATTCCCACCCAACAACATAAACACATCCTCTTTTATAACATGCCACTTTGGATCGGATCCTACCACAAAAATAAAACAAAAACAAACTTCATAGTCAGTGACATTATTCAAGAAAATATATAGAAGGAATATCATAGTATATATATATATTGATGTGACACATTATCATCTGGAAGCATGTCCTTAAAAGCCTCAAGCATTTCAGAAAAATTGTTGTCGCTATGCCTTCAAGCTTACCAATTTCAATACAGCGTTCAACAATTGGTATTTTTTACATCCAGGGTATAGTGCAGGGTCTTTGCATCACTACACATATTGCCATATGCATGTGATTGATAAAAAGCCTCTTCTCCTACATCACGAATAATATCCTATATGCGATCAATATCCGTGTCATTATTATCAAAAGCTACTTCCCCATGTTGAGACCCATTTGGGATTTTTTCACCATGCCATACCCATACTGTATAGGTCTTACAAAATCCTTCACAAATTAAATGTATATGTATAACTTCAGGACTTAGTCGCCTCTCATTCAAACATTATTTACACAAGAGCAATAAAACTTCTCACTATCATCATGAGTATTTTGTTTAGCAAATTCTGTAAATTCCCTCGCTCCATTTTGTTTAACATACATACTCCAAAAAATTTGAAACTTGAATATAAAATAAGCCAACTCAAAATGTATATTTATGCTCAATGTCGGTTAGGTCTTCTAATTTTATTTATGTATTTTTTTTATGGAGAAACTTGTCCATTAAATGCATAACGAAGAATCACTTTTGGTCATAAATATCACAGTGAATCCAAGAAGCAAAATAAATGCATGACGAAGAAATTAAATACATCATATGAAGGTCTTGTGCACTCACCTGTAGCATGTTAATTCAAATGCGTTTGCTGAGTTTTTCTTCTCCGGCCACAAACGTTCATGTTGCAGACAGCAAGAGTAACCTAAAAACACTTGTTGGTTATTGGGTTGGTCTAAAGTGCAAATATAATCTTCAAAATACAATATTCATTAACAACAGAGGAATCCACAAGAACATTTCATCGATTTCATTAAACCCATGAAAAACTCAGACCGATAAGTAGGAAAATCATAAAGTTATATATATAACCGAAACACCTCTTACAGCTTGATGGATAAACGTTTAACTAAGGAACCAGAAAGTGATTGTCGAGAGAGCGACGCGAAGCAGTGACAAAGCAACACATAAACACTGGAGACAGAATCTGAGAAATCACTTTCGGCACGACAAGAAAAGTTCAGAGAGAGAAATTTAATTTTACGCGCGATAGAGACATCTTTTAGTATTTTGGATTTTATTAAGACCGATTAATTATAATGCATCCAGTCCTAAAGATTTTATTAATTTAATTTTTAAGCCCAAAGGTTTAGAAGACTTCAGTCCTAAATTTTTATTAATGTCTAGACTGGAGATTTATACAACATCCGGTCTTAAAAGTCAAATACTTAACGTATCTAGTCCTAACGGTCTAAGAGGATTGGCTTTGGTGACGCAACAGCAACTGAATGAATAAAATAAAAGAAAATTGGAGAATTAATAAGCTTCTTTAATTACTGGTGAGGAGTTAGGAGGCAGTGAGGTGTTAATAAGGACAGAGACTCAGAGAGGTAGTGTGAGGAGTTAATATAAAGGCAGAGAGTAGGAGAGATACAATTGATGATTTTCTACTAAGAGCGTATTTATAAATATCTGGTTCTAAAAGTCTTTTTTGAATTCAATCACTTTTAAGATCTACCTTTTATAAATATTCAGTCCTAAAATACTTTTAAGATCTACCTTTTATAATATATCCGGTCCTAAACTTCTATTATTTATTTTTTTTAATATTCAATTACTTTTAAGACCGACCTTTTATCTTTTATCCAGTTCGAAAATTCTTTTATGTTTTTAATCAATTAAAAATATTACTTTTAAGAACGGGTTTTTTAAAATATCCGACTTCTACATAAACTTCCCAACTAGGTGACTCCTCGTATTCTGAGAAACAATGCGACTCCTCGTTAAAGTTTCTGGCGTTTCACATTGTTCAGAATGGGTTCTCTATTTAAACCCGTTGTTACTTTACTTTTTTTCACATTCTTCTCCATCACTTCTACAACCTCCACCACTGTAATGGCTGCTCCAACTTTTTCAGGTCTATCACGTTGTCAACAACAAGGTGACGGTGGTACTCAACGCCCATGACGTTGAGTACCGTCTTTCTGATGACGACGTGTCCGAACTCTCCAACGACTCCCTCCCCTCTGACAATGATGGGGAGGATTAGATATTTTTTATGTTAATAAAAATATATTATTAAATAAAATTTTTATTTCAATTTTTATACATGTTTTTCTATTTCAATTTCAATTTCAACAACAAGTTGACCGCGGTACTTGACGCCCACGAACGTTCATATAATTTTTCTAAAGAAACAAAAAAGGAAATTCACAAATAATATTGATGTATCTCTTGAAGGCAAAAAAATGATATCGATTACCTTGTCCTTTTCATTTTGTTCTTTTTCTTTCCAACAAAAATGAGACAACCAAAACATTATCCTCATGTGATCAACATTAAAAATTCTCAAAATACAATTAAGAACATAAAAATAAAAAAAAAATAAAAACATCGTCTACTTTATTCGAATAAAAACAAACAGAGTGACAATTCTTCTAAAAATTGGATCGTCGTTGTTGTCGGTTTTACCTCACCCTGATTTGAATATTTTCAGTGTCCTTTTCATTATCTTCATTCTTTTTCTGACAACGAAAAAAGACAAAGAAAAGGCATACCAATAATGCTACTTCAAATCAGGAGAGGTAAAAACGACGACAACGAAGGTCCTAGCTTGAGGAGAACGTCAGAACCTCGATTGTTTTGAACAATTAATGATTTGCCAGATATTTAAAGGAAGACTATTAAGATCGGATATTTACAACTATACGGTCCTAAAGTTAAAGTGCTTTTTTAAATTCAGGACTTTTAGGAGCGGACAATTTATATATATATGGTCCTAAAAGTCTTGAGACTTTTAAGACCGCAGTTTAACAAACATATGGTCCTAAAAGTCTAGACAAATTTTTTAGTAATTAAACTAAAGTAATTAATTATTTGTTTGATTTTCTTCAATATTGTTGTACGAGTCAAAATTTAAGTCCGGTCTTAAAGTATTTAACTTTAAGATCGGACAAATTAGTACCTGGTGTTAAACATTATTCTTTAAGACCGGTCCATATATAAATCAGGTCTTAAAATTAATTAATTTTTCATTTAATCGTTTTCTATATTTTGTACTGGCCGTATTTTATGTCCGGTCTTAAAAGAATAACTGTTAAGACCGGCTATTAAATATGTTCGGTCTTAAAATGTTAATACCTTAATATTTAAATTTTTCCTTATTATTTTTGGACTGCAGAAAATATTAGTTCGACTGTATGAGATTTTTCAATTTTCTTAATAACATTTAAAAGACCAGTTGTTTTTTAGTCCGGTCTGAATAATATATTTAAGACCTATGAAAAAATGATCCGGTCCAATAAGTTCTGTATATTTATAGAATTGTTACCGGTCATTTGTTTAAGACCGGGGCGTCACTACTTTGGTCTAAATGAGGCGATCTTAAAGCCCTTTTTTGCACTAGTGAATGTCCGCAAATTTATCCAAGGTAAATTATAGTCATACTTTAGTTATCTCCAATCACTGATGGAGCCAGGATTTTGTTTTTGTGTCTGCACAATTAGTAGGGAGGATTCGAGGGTTCGAGGTCAACGCCCTTGAATTTGTTTTTTAAGGAAATTTTTAAATGCGTTAAAAAACAAAAGAATATATAAGAAAAAAAAATTCAACTTAACATATAAAAATAACAATCAAGAGTCATATTGATGATACTTGTAACTGTACCAAAATGGGAACCCCAACAAGTGTCTCCAGATTGCTTTAAGGTTATCTCTTGATTTAAACATTTTTTAGTTGGTATTTCACTGCAAGCAATTCTTTCAGCTATTCCTAATTGTAACTAATGAGCACAAAAATTGTAACTGATGAGTATACAAATTTTTATGATGTGTCACTAATTCTGTTAATTTTGCTAATGTGTCATTGGATGGACAAGATGATGTGGAAATGATGCTTTGATATGACTTGATGAGCTGGATATATGATATTTTTTTTAAAAAAAAATCAAAAGCTTAAACGCACGACACGAAATTTGAAAAGGGTGACTCCTACCTTTCTTCTTCTCTCTTCCCTTTCGGTGCTTCTGCGTTCTCTTAGCCATGGGTGGTGGCAATAAATAGATCAGGTTTGAGGTGTGGAAGTTTGTCCGCAACAAGGCCCTTGAGATCATGCCCTCCATCAACAAGTTATTCTCTAATCCAAACTGATACAATTCTCAACTTACTGATACTATAAGATTCTTGGAAAAGGAAGATTGATAATCTCTGATTCTTCTTGTTTGGAATGTGATGGGAGGTGAGATTCAACTTACTCCCCAACTCTTCCTTCAAATTTGACTTCACCCTCCATACTTTTCCAGATCCCATGTGTTGTTCGATGGGTTCCGTTTAATAAATCAACTATCTTGTCAACTCATCAACCCATATTAATGCATTATTCCAGAGTTTGTGTCCACCCACCTGCACCAACGTGGTTCCGCCACTGTCTCCAATCCCTCACTTGAGTATAATGCTGGCTTAATAATTATCATATGCATCTAACACGGAGTTGGTCTCGCGGTATAATACTCCATTAGATCCCTTTATGATGTGAGTTGGAATCTTAAAAAAGACATTTGTGTTGAAATGGATAATCTTAAACTCTAAATCTCTGATGGCAGATGATAATATATATATATATAAAATATCATGTAGGAGTATATTTACAGCTCTGCTTCAAACAAAGCAAGAAATATTGTTAGTGTTGTCTGGCATAAAACGAAACACCTCTTTAAGGGCCTGACTGAATTAATGTTGAAAAAACATTTTTATGTAAGTTGAGATAAAATTTGTCTCACATATTTATTGTATACACCATAAAATTATGTTAGAAAAGTAGCTTTTACTACTAATCCGAACATCCACATTAATTATGAGATTGCAAGTTCGATGTGAATTCTTTCCCTTATATGAATGATGATAAAAGCAAAACAAGACAAGTTCTTCGATTCTCGTTGTTTTCGGTTTTTTAAATCTACATATAGTCTAATTGTTTATGTGAAAATAAAAATAAATGTACATTGAAAATAAGTTCAAACATTTTTTTTTGGATGAGATTCAAATTAAAGAAAGGGTTAACTTGTAGATTGACTAACCAAGTATTATATTAAGAGCACCGGGTACAAAAATATTTTGAAGGTATCAAAAGTACCAATGAATAATTGAAGGGAGCAAAAACACCAATGAAAAATTTAAAACTTCAGTGAATAGACTAAAAAAGAGATTGTGCTACTTTCATTAGAATTTATTTCATCATGACTATTTTTGCTCATTTTCAATTGTTTATTGATATTTTTGATATATTCAAAACATTTTTATATCTAGTGCTTCTAATATTACACATAAATATTTTCATATATCATGATCCTCATATAAAACAATATCAAATTTGATCACCATTATGCCAAATCCCTATTTTCATCACAACATGTAATGTATAATTATGCAATATGTAACTTCTTTTATATCACCGTCCATCCTTATTCTCCTGACTTGAGTCACAGGTCAACACTAGTTCAATATAAACTCATCCATTTGACTCGATAACTCTAAGCTCACTAGTTTTTAAGATGCATCCGGCTAAAGATATAAAACTCAAGTCTGGACTATGGGTTCCCTCCTTAAAAAAACAAGACTAAGGAAGTGTTACATGTCTCACAATTTTAATGCAATCATGGCCAAAAGAAAATATGAAAGAAAAGGCCCTGACAAGTGCCATATATTGTACACTGTGTGATGACGTACCACATGGTAAAATATCTCATTATACAAATTCCTTATTTTTATTCCAACCCATTACAAATGCAAATGCCATGACAATTATATTCTATCAGTAATGAATATAATATCATTAAAATTCAAAGTACAAGAAATCATGTTTCTATTTGTATTAAATATTATCACATATACAGACATATCTGATAGGAAACAATAATCCAAAAATACATTATTTATAATTAATATATGAACTATATGAATAAAATTAAATGACTCATAAAAGAATTTACTTGTAACATCACTTACTTGAACGCTATATAACAAATATTTGCTAAGGCACTTTTAAAACCCACTTGGTGTGCAATTTAAATTGAGTTGATAAAAACCGCTTCCTAAATGATCATAGAGACATTCAATAACAACATATATCAATTATCATATCTAATAACTTACTAGGTAAAACAATTTTAATAAGTACAAATGGAAATATATAAATAAACTCAAATTCTAAGTCATACATACAACTCAATTCAAATCACAATAGTCCAACTTACAAAGATTATAACGCAGAATCTCATACCCAAATACTCTCAAAACAATTCCTAACAAAGGAAAATCAATACAGTTCAAGAGAAAAAGTATTTCAGGGTATTGACGGGTACTAAAAAATAATTCTTGATCTTTAAAAAAATTATTTTAGGATCTTAAAAAAATCCTAAAATATATTTTTAGTAGTAGTAAGTACCTAAAATATTTTTTCAAGATCTTAAAATATTTTTTTTAAGATGATGAATTATTATTTTTTAGTACCAGTCAGTATCCTGAGGAATCTTTTTAGTACTAATAAGTATCCTGAAATAATTTTTCAAGATCATAAAATAATTTTTCAAGATCATAAAATTTTTTCTGTATTATTGAATATCCTGAATTATCTTTTTCCTACGCGGCAATATCTTTATTTATTTTTTTTATAAAGGAATTAGGTGATCAATTTACGCCAAAAATGACAATGCTTCACGCAACGGATGGCAGCGGACCATAAGCTCAAAGGATATAAGCCAACTCTATACAATTTGATTGTTTTACTGCTCATAACTTTTTTTACTGTTCATATGATTTAATTGATTTGTGTTTTCAAAGTTTGTTTCAAAAATAAAATTTTGTAATTAAATTATTAATATCTTTGTTTCTCTTAATAATTTATTTTTTAAAGCATTTATTTTAATAATTTATATTATTCAAAATTATATAAATTATTTTTAAATATGACTTGGATGATGTGGTAGAAATGAAATAAAAATTATTTCTTCATTTAATCATTATTTTCAAAGTTTGTTTCAAAAATAAAATATTATAATTTTTTTTCATGTTTATTATAAAATTATCAGATCTTGAAAAAAAAATATTTTTGACATGTTATAATTGTTTAAATATATTATTTTAATGCTGGCATTTTAACCCATTTATTCTAAATTTTCCAGTTTCTCACAGAAATTATCAGAAGAGCCGTATGAGATCGAAGATCTATTACATTATGATTCATTTTTGCTTATACATTTTCACATTTTGAACCTAACATTTATTTGTTTTGTTTGAATAAGTTAAAACGATTAACTATGAAGATTGAAGTCGTCTAACTCAAATTTCGATTCAACTATGAAAGTTACGAATAAAATAAAACATATAAAATTTGAATGAAGTGATAACATCTTCATATGTAATATTAAAAAAAAAACCTTTAGATTAACAATAAATTAATCATTTGATTAATGGACATGAATTTTAATTATAATAGATTGATCAACTGCAAGGGAAATATATTTACATTCAAATAGGATTTTAATGATCTAAAATTAAGATTTTTCAACTAATAATTTTTAAATCAAAAAAATTTTTTATTAAAAAATAATAGTTAAGAAATTATTTTTATTTTAAATTCTGTACATTTTAAAATATATTTTAAAGAAAAAGAAAGTGAAAAAAAAAATCATTTCAAGCTGTTCGAATCAGATTTGAAAGGTAAATAGTGGTGATAGCTTTTTGTGGTCATCATTGCAATAAGCATTGAAATTAGTTCACCTGGAAACCTCCTGTTCACCCTTTGTTTGGATAGGAGGGAAAACTCTTTGGAAAGTTTCCTCTCCCTATTTCCTTGTTACTTTTTCCTCCATGCAAATATAGGGTTAAACAGTCATAATTCATAACCCCTATTTGGGACAACACATATACCTCCAGTATTTAATATCATGAATATCAATTGTTCTTGATGAATTACTCTCATAAGATCTTTGACATATATAATTTTATCTTTTAAATGCATTTAAAAGATAATATCTTTCAAATACATCTTAAAATATATAATCGTTAACGGTGTAATCAACCATTTCTCTTTTTCTTCTTATAGTTTGGAGTTTGTTGAAGTGGAAAGAGAACAAGGGTGGATTATAAGATGATATATTTAAAAGATGATGATATATTTTAAGATATATTTAAAAGAAATTATCTTTAAAATATATTTAAATAATAATGATGATATATTTTAAGGATCCAGATGATAATAATTTATTGGGAACTAAATATTCATTATATCAAGTACGTGACATAAGTTTTCTCCAAATAAATACAAGAATTTTAACCATCAACGAGTTTTAAAAATGATATAGGGTAAACTAAATTTATAACTTCGTTCTAAGCAATCAATATGAATTTGTTTTCCTAAATGTGTGAGTCTATATGTAACGTAACTCTGGGATTTTTGTAATGTAAATAAGTAAATTATCAATTTATTAGAAAGGTGAGTCAAAGTGTCCTTTCGAGTTGCTAATTTGGGGAAGGAAAGAGCATACATTTAGGTTAGGGTAGAGTAGGAAGGAGTTTAGGCAGTTCCTACTTTCCACTCCTTTCTTGGAACTATATACTCTCATTATCATCTTTTTTCTTATCTTTCATTATCTTCAAATCCTAACCGTCCAATTTCGATTCAAGCATCTAGAGAGAGACATATTATATACTTCAAATTACCGCGTGCAGTAAAACCTACCATATGCGATAATTTAAAATATATGATGAGTTTACCTTTAGAAGATAGGATCGAAATTAGATGGTTAGGATCTGAAGATAATAAGAAATAAGCATAGAGAGAGAGGTTGGTGAGAGAAACTGGACGCTTCCTTTATCACACTTGAAATCTCTCAACTAACTCTCTTGAGTGCGCGTACATTTGAATCACTCAAATCCTTCTCATGCTCACCGACACCCCACAAAAATGAAAGCGTTCTCACCCACCCATATAGATCCCATTTTATTTTTAATTTTCCATCTTTATCTCTTTAATTTAGTTAAGTAATTAAATTTAAAATAATCTAACTACCTTACGTCCTCACACTCCTAATTTTAAATTGTTGATTATAGCCTTTATGCTAACATTCTCAATTATTAAGAGAATCCAAGTAACTTTAGAAAAATATGAAATAAAATAAACTAATATTATTTCAATTTTTAATTTGGTAGCGTCTTTTGTCAAGCTTGGATCACATACATTATTTTATTTTTCTGCCTATAATTGAATATAAATGTGAATCGATTATTATTTTTCTCTTCAACCAATGAGTTGCATTTAATTACAAGGAAAAATATATATATATAATTAAATGAATTTAGGGTAAGATAAATTTAATTTAAAATTATTCTGAAGAACCGAAGACCATAATTATTTTTTTTGGTCCTTTAATCATTCAACATAAATATATTTAATCTGTGTTCGTACATCAACTATGATTTTTTTTTAAAAAAAATCAGGGCCAGGTATAATAAATATATATTCCATACAGGTTAACAGTAGTATAATGAAGTTAGAAATTAGAATCGATTGTCGCAAATTTCTTTTGCACTGTATATACCAATGCCGTTTTTCTCCTTTTTTATATTTCATAAATTTAATGGACACAAACAAATATAGGGTATTCGTACACACAAATGTCATCGATGATGACTATAGAACTATGATTTTGACTGAAAACTATGGTTTAATGGTTTAAAATCATGGTTTTATGAGAAGCCTTTTTTTTTTTTTTTTTTTACCTTCTCAAAAGTTATTCTTCAAAATTTATTATCTGAAAACATTGTTATCACTTTTTCTTTAAAAATTATTCTCTAAAACCTAATGCAAAAGACTAATTTGCACAGGCATTTTCTTAAAGTTCATTTGATAAAAGCCGATTCATGCCACAGAACGCGTGGCCTTTTGTGGAATCTATATTCTTATGCTACAATTCAAAATGCTCATGCCAACAACCCTACGAATATCAAATCATGATTTTCTTATATAGATAGATTTCCTTCTTCCCTTCTTTTAATAAATTATATTTCAATATAATTATGACTCAATGGTCATCGATGTTTTTATTATATAAATTACAAAGAAGAAATATTATTCTGCCTGCTTCATGTTGTTAGTTAAACTTAAATGATTTTTTTTTTTTTTGCTCGAAGGTTAAACTTAAATGATTGACCAAACCATGAAGGTTTCATTATAGATTTCACACTACATGAAGCTATATATATATAGCATGAAGCTAGCAGCTAACCTAATTATTAGTATATCTAACACCTATATTAATCTCAGTTTTAGACTAACATGGTGAAATGGCTACATCTTGAATTATAAAAGACCCAGTTGTGGTTGTTAAATAGTATCCATCACATGGTCTTCTTATTAATTACATGGAGAACTCCTTCTAAACTCATCTTATGTCACTTAAATTATGCATTTAGAAGAGTTAAATAAACACAAATGAATAGAAAGTTAAAGCCTCTCTCTCTCTCTCTTGTTTTGCAGTTTACAGAAATATATGAAGACAGTTCGAGCAAAAAAAAGAAATATATGAAGACAGAAGAAGAGATTGAATTGGATTGGTCATCACCAACTCCTACTGTAATAGCTGAGAGGAAAATGATGAGAGACACGTGAGAGGATTCTCTGAACAATGTGTCCCACAAGCAAAAGAGACGACAGAGTCATCAATGAATATGCTTATCGCAGCGTCAAAAACGACAGCGAGAATAATCCAAATTATTACCATGGAGGCAATGATCGATGCTGACGGCTACATACATACATACATATATATATATATATATATTCCCGTTTTAAATTTGTGCATATTTTTCATATATTTCACCAAACCTGATTTATCTATTCTTTTTCCCTCCTTAAATGCATTCCTTCTGGATTATAGGAAAAGGGTTCGTTGATCTTTAATTGTCTTTATTATAAAACTACCGGGCATTGCACAGACTATTCAATTTTCTTTTGTGGGAACGCATATTTGGGGGGAAAAAGAAAATCAAATTTCTTGCATTTTTTTAAAGAAATGTAACTTTACTAGCAATTGAACATTAATTAAATAGAAATAATACATTTTTTCATATATGTTGTACTGATTTTTCCTTCATATGATATGCTTGGAGGTAAATTAAAGTTGTATTTGATGAACTAAAATCTTCAAGGCTGATATTGTCAAGCTTGTTGGCTTAACTATAATTTTTTTAATCATGTTTATCTTCATAAATGAATTAAATTAATGATATTATTGATCAACTATAAGAAAAGTATGATTATTGTTATTATATTTATTAAATCAGACTTACTTTTGACATATTATGGGTGTGTGTCCAGTTAATGGCCAAAAAAAAAAAAAGTATTTATATGTGGTTAAATTTTATCCTTGGACTCAAATAATAACAAAAAATGTAGATATAATAAAAACTGGAATGCATTTTCCTGCTCGTGGCTTCTCCCTTTTGGGGGAGAGATCTGGCTGTCAAATCTGAACTGACGATCCAGATCTCATTTCTTTAAAAAAAAAAAAATAGTTCTAGTCAGTATTATAAAGTATCTTTTTAGTATCACCCAGTATTCTGAAATAATTTTTTAATATCCTAAAAATTATTTTCAAGATCATAAAATATTTTTCAATTCTAATTAATACCCTTTTAGAGTACTAATTAAAACTAAAAAGATACTTCAAAGTATTAACGGGTACCAAAAGAAGCTACCTCAAAATACTCACTAAGACTATCAAAATATTTTTATTAAAAAAATGAGATCTGGATCGTCAGATGAGATCTAAGGTTAAATCTAGACCGTTAGATGAGATCTAATGGCCAGATTTGGACCGTCGGATGACATATGATGGCCAGATCTCTCCCCAAGGAGCAGGGAAACGCTTTGCAATAAAAACAAGCCTTGGTCCAAAGTAGCTTATTATTCTATTAGCAAAACGTGGTTATCAATCAATATTAACTTCGAGCTTAGCAAGTAGGACCATTTGTATAAATAACCATTTGTTGTTCGAAAACAAAAACAGAAAGAAAAAAGAACCATTTCCAATCTTGTAAACTAACTCCAGGAAGATACCGCGTTCGTCAAAATCTTCTGATGAAAAGTAATTTTCATTAAAATATAGTGTCTGTCTCAGATGTAAAAGTATTTTTGTTGATTTGTTAAAGGAGTTTAAACTTCTTATGTTGCATGAAGAGAAGAAGATTTTTGCACACACATAAAATGGTGGAACACACACACACACACATATATATATATATATAAAACACTCAAACATAGTAGTCGTTATCTATAACATGAGGATACACTTCTTCTATAACATAAGAAATGTATTTCTCATAGTTTAAATTAATATGTATCTGAATATTTGCAATCTTATATGAATAAAGATGGAAAAATTCTAAATAAATACCTTTTGAAATTGCAAAATCTCTAGAAGTCTGTCAAATTTGTAAAAAGACTGAGAGGTACCAATGACCTATAAGGGATATGCAAATTCAAGTGAAATTGCCTTTTTTGCCTTTAGTTTTAAATAAGTTTTTTAAAAAATAAAAACCCCGTCGCCGGAGGGCCGTCGGTCACTGGTTGTCGGAGGGCCGGCAGCGGCTAGGTGCTGGCCACCGACGAGGGGGTGGGGTTTTTTTTTTTTTTTGAAAGTGGGGGGTTTTTTTCGGAAAAAATTATTCATTGAAGTGTAGGAGGTGGGGTTCAAACCCCCTACCCCTCACACATGCTTGGGACCAAGTGGTCCACCAGTTTTTCAAAGGCAAGAATGAAAAACCCCAAACCAAATTATAAATTACAATGGTATATTTGTAAATGACAATGGTATACTTATAAATAGCAATGATATTTTTATAATAATAACGCATTAAGTTTATGTTTTTGTTTCAAAGGGCAAGAATGAAAAACCCCAAAATAAATTGTAAATGGAGATGGTATATTTGTAAATGGCGATGATATATTTGTAAATACCGTTGGAAAAATGTTAAGAAGAATATATATATTTATTAATGTATATATATATATTAAAGGAACCAAGTGGCCCAACTGGTGGACCACTTGGTCCCAAGCATGTGTGAGGGGTGGGGGGTTTAAATCCCACCCCCTACACTTCAATGAACAAATTTTTTTCTAAAAAAGAAAACCTACTCCTAAAACCCCCCACCCCCACCCCCTCGCCAGTGGTTGGTGGCCGGCGGCCCTCCGGTATAATTATCTATCTCTACTCACAGACATAAATTGTATATTCCATAAAATTACTCCCAAAAATCTAGATTTTGGTTATTCAATTCGTTGTACAAATTGTCTCTTACCTCGTTTTTTAATCAAATTAATTCTTCAGTTCATAATCCCGTCAAAAAAAATGTGAAGCCAAATATATATTGAGATCTTTTAATTAATTTGGACAGGAACGTGTTTGGCAAAAATAGTTTTAGAAGACTTATTAATTGGAACGTGTTTGCTTGAAAAAAAAAAAAAACCTTAAAGAAACCCCTAATTGTTTAAAAGTATTTTTTTGAAATATATAATACTTTAATAAAGAATTAAAAATTGTGTTTTAAATTTACATATAACATAAAAGTAATTCTTTTTATAAACTTTAATATAAAAGCTCTAACAAATTTAATGCCCCACATAATTGCATATTATATATACTCCATCTATATTCCACAATCTAAGTCATTTAGATATTAATTAATATTTATTTATCAATTTTATTCATAAATAAAGTTAACAATTTTTTGATCTAAAACATATTTAAAGCGATATTTTTTTTTTAAACTTTGATGAATTATTTGAAGCTATAGACTAAAGAGAGAATATATTGGATAATATTTAGATATTAAAAATAAATTCAAAAATTTCAAAGTATTATTATTACTCCCCTACTACTATTTTTTTTATAATTTTTTTTAAAAATTATATAAAAATTATTATTTTTTAAAAAAATCAAAATTTGCGATGGGATCCAATTCTGTCGCAAATCATTTGGGTTTGTGACAGAATTGGATTCCATACGGTGAATTTGAATTCCGTCACAAATTGACGGAAATAATTTTCTGTCACAAATTTCAGGATTTGTGAGGGAAATTTGAGTTTCTATTGCAATTGCTATGAGGGTTTTTATGATGGATGAAATTCATGGTAAACAATTTTTGTGATTGAAAATCCATTTCTTGTGACGGATTTTTTCCGTCGTAAAAATTGATTTTTTTTTTGTAGTGCTCCACTATAGATGAAGGCTATGATGTCATAGATGTAATAACTCCATTTTTATGTAAAGTCTTGTATAAATTGAATTAGTATCATGTGAATTATTAATTTATTCAAAAGGAGAGTGTCCTTTCGAATTGCTAATTTGGCGAAGGAAAGAGCATACCCCTTGGGCAGAGTACGTAGTACAACATTGACCGTCATTAATCTAAAAAAGGACATATTGGATAGGGTAAAGTACGAAGGAGTTTAGGTAGTTTCAACTTTCGATTCCTTTCTCACACTTGAAATCTCTCAACTAACTCTCTTGACTGTGCGTACATTTGAATCACTCAAATCCTTCTCATGCTCACCGACACCCCACAAAAATAAAAGCGTTCTCACCCACCCATATGGATCCCATTTTATTTCGAATTTTTCATCTTTATCTCTTTAATTTACTTAAGTAATTAAATTTAAAATAATCTAACTGCCTTACGTCCTCACCACTCCTAATTTTAAATTGTTGATGATAGCGGATAGCCTAGGATGCCTTTATGCTAACATTCTCAATTATTAAGAGAATACAAGTAACTTTAGAAAAACATGAAATAAAGTCATGCATGGATCATATACATTAATTTATTTTTCTGCATATAATTGAATATAAATGTGAATCGATTATTGTTTTTCTCTTTGACCAATGAGTTACATTTTATTACAAATAAAAAAATTATATTTAATTAAATGAATTTAGGGTAAGAGATCTTAAATTTAATTTAAAATATTCTGAAGAACCGAAGACCATAATTAATTTTTTTGGTCCTTTAATCATTCAACATAAATATATTTAATCTGTGTTCGTACATCAACTATGATTTTTGGGTTTTTTATTTTTTATTTTTAAATCAGGGCCAATAAGTATAATAAATATATATTCCATATAGGTTAATAGTAGAATAATGAAGTTGTTAGAATCAGGGCCATTTTCTCCTTTAATTTTTCATATTTCATAAATTTAATGGACACAAACAAATATAAGGTATTCGTACACACAAATTTCATCGATGACTTAATTTGCAGACATTTTCTTAACATTCATTTGACAAAAGCCGATTCACGCCACGGAATGCGTGGCCTTTTGTGGAGTCTATATTCCTTTTTTTTTTAAATTTTATTTTATATTGATGCTACAATTCAAAATGCTCATGCCAACTACCCTACGAATCTCAAGTAATGATTTTCTTATATAAATATATTTCCTTCTTCCCTTCTTTTAATAAATTATATTTCAATATAATTCTGACTTGATGGTCTTTGATGTTTTTATCATATAAATTACAAAGAAGAACTATTATTCTGCCTGCCTGTTGTTGTTGTTGTTGTTAAAATTAAATGATTGACCAAACCATGAAGGTTTCATTTTAGATTTCACAATACATGAAGCTATATAAATATAGCATGAAGCTAGCAGCTAACCTAATTAGTATATCTAACACCTATACTAATCTCAGTTTGAGACTAACATGGTGAAATGGCTACATCTTGAATTATAAAAGACCCAGTTCTGGTTGTTAAATAGTATCCATCATATGGTCTTCTTAATTACATGTCGTTCTAAAGTCATTTTATGTCACTTAAATTATGCATTTTGAAGAGTTAGATAAACACTAATGAATACAAAATTAAAGCCTCTCTCTCTCTCTCTGCAGTTTACAGAAATATATGAAGACAGAAGAAGAGATTGAATTGGATTGGTCATCACCAACTCCTACTGTAATAGCTGAGAGGAAAATGATGAGAGGCACGTGAGAGGATTCTGTGAACAATGAGTCCCACAAGCAAAAGAGACAACAGAGTCATCAATGAATATGGTTATCACAGGGTCAAAAACGACAGCAAGAATAATCCAAATTATTACCATGGAGGCAATGATCGATGCTGACGTCTACATATATATATATATATATTCTCGTTTTAAATTTGTGCATATTTTTCATATATTTCACCAAACCTGATTTATGTATTCTTTTCCCCTCTTTAAATGCATTCCTTCTGGATTATAGGAGAAGGGATTGTCTTGCTGATAAAACTACCGGGCATCGCACAGACTATTAAATTTTCTTTTTTGTGAACCCATATTTGAAAAAATATATATATCAAATTTCCTGCATTTTTTAAAAATGGAACTTTACTAGTAATTGAACATTAATTAAATAGAAATCATAATAAAAATGTTTATATATGTTATACTGATTGTTCCTTCCTATGATATGCTTGGAGGTAAATTGAAGTTGTATTTGATGAACTAAAATCTTCAAGGCTGATATTGTCAAGCTTGTTGGCCTTTAAATTTTGTTTTAAATCTTGTTTATCTTGATAAATGAATTAAATTAATGATATTATGTGATCAACAATAATAGATTTATGATTATTGTTATTATATTTATTAAATCAGACTTACTTTTGACATATATATTATAATAATGTGTGTGTGTAGTTAATGGCAAAAAAAAAAAAGTATTTATATGTGGATAAATTCTATCCTTGGACTCAAATAATAACGAAAAATGTAGATATAATAAAAACAAGCCTTAGTCTAATGTACCACTTTGATCCAATCCTATTTATAAGTCCATTTCCGCTTTCTGTGAACGTAGCTTAATTATTATTCTATTAGCAAAACGCGGTTATCAATTAACTAGCTAGTAGCCAGCTAGCTGGTTATGTTGAATCTTACTTAGTAACAAATTAAAAGTAACTTCAAGCTTGGCAAGTAGGACTTTCGTTAGAATGTTTTATATAAATAACCATTTATTATTCAAAAAAAAAATATAAATAACCATTTCCAATCTTGTAAACTATCTCCAGGAAGGTATCGCGTTCATCAAAATTTTCTGATAAAAAGTAATTTTCATGAAAATATAGTGTCCGGCTCAGATGTAAAAAATTTTTTGGAGGTTAGTTTAATCAATATATATTTGAATATTTACAATATTATATGAATAAAGATCTCCCTTCCGGTGCACTGCATCTGTAATTAATTTTCAGGTTAATACAATTTTGGTCTTTTAAATTTGTCCTTACATTGCATCTGTGATTACTTTTCAGGTTAATACAATTTTGGTCTTTTAAATTTGTCCTTATTTTCTCTTTGAATTTCAAATAATGGGTTTTGGTTCTTCTAGAGATAAAAATGGTCTAAGATTTTACTAAATTATATGAATCAATGTTTTAAACAAAATGAAATTTGAGGAACTCAAACCTATAGTTTGAAACTCAAAGAACTAAAACCAAAATTTTTTATAAATTTCCTCATAGATCTTTTGTATTGGATAAATTATTACTCATCCAATCTTAAATGTGTGAGCTAAATAATTAATCTGCAAATATTAATAAAATTAGTTACAATAAGGTTCTACCGTCAATTCTTAATATAAAACACAATTAACTAATTTGTGAAGATTTAAAAAATTAAATAAATTACTTCACCTTTAAAATATTTGTATTTATCATTTGTCTCTAAACTAATTATTTGTCTAACTTATAATTTGATATATAATCTAATGATACATGTAAGTTTTCAAAAGAGATTATGTAATATAAGATATAATTAAGTAATTCATTTACTTTCTTAAATCCCTAATTTAGTCCGTTAAATCATATATTAAAAACTGGAAGTAGTATTTATTTGTAAGAAATAGGTATTGGTTTCCTCAAGATCATTATTCATTCCTATTGGAAAATACCCCTAATGAAAACATCCTTAAGTATAATTAGTAAGGATAAATTGGAGAACACATTATAAATTAAAAAGATAAATTGTATGAAGTCTTATATTTAGAACAAAGATAAAGTTATCCACTAACTCTTATATTTAGAAGAGGAGGATTATTAAGGAAGTAAAGAGAAGAAAGAGCCATGTGGTTTAAAAGAATATTAAATTTGCTTTGAGAGAGTAGAGAGTTAAGAAAAAGTAATTAAAATTAGAAAACTACTTGACCATGTCGGTGTGTGTCCATATATGTGTCGGTGTGTGTGCATATATACATAAACACACACAGAGACACACACATAGAGAGAGAGAGAGAACAGCAAACGAGAATAAGACTTCGTGTGCGAATATTTGATTTTATTAGCCATAATGCTACCAAAGCCAAATTAAGCAATCAAAACAATTGAAACTTTCTGTCCTTTTTAATTCCGAATGTAAAGTAATATTAGTAGTAGGGTCAAAATTGATAAGTGATAACTTACCTCATGCCCTGCTTAGCTTGCACCCACTACCCACGTTTGGAAAAAGAAAGGGGAAAAAAAAAAAACCATTTTGGGATCGCAATAGTCCCACCAACTCTCTTCATTAAAAAAATGTTCATTCAATTATTTCGAATCTGATGTGTATATTCTCTAAAACTAGTTAATTATATTGATCGTTTTTACTTGTTCAAAGTGAATTTAGTTACGAAGATGATTAATATGAATTAATTATTGGTTGGAGGGGTAAAGAGAGAAGCTATATAAAGAGATGTTCTTGCTCTCCGAAAAGCACAAAACAAGAAGCCATTTTGAAAAGCCAAAATGGGTTTCTCAATGACTTCTCTCAGTCTTGTTTTGGTTTTAGTGTCTCTAAGCTTGCCTTCTCAAATCTATGCTGACTACCATTACTCATCTCCCCCACCACCGGTCCACTCGCCGCCACCTCCCAAGCACCCTTATCACTATGCTTCTCCACCGCCACCGGTGCACTCGCCGCCACCTCCCGAGCATCCTTACCACTATGCTTCTCCTCCTCCACCCCCTAAGAAGCCCTACCATTACTCATCCCCACCTCCTCCAAAGAAGCCGTATCACTATGCATCTCCTCCTCCACCAACTCACTCTCCACCACCACCTTACCACTACACATCTCCTCCACCACCACCCAAGAAGCCTTACAAGTACTCTTCTCCACCGCCTCCCGTCCACTCTCTACCACCTCATTACCATTACTCATCTCCTCCACCACCAACTAAGAAGCCATACAAGTACTCTTCTCCACCGCCTCCCGTCCACTCTCCACCACCACATTACCATTACTCATCTCCTCCACCACCACCTAAGAAGCCATACAAGTACTCTTCTCCGCCGCCTCCCGTCCACTCTGTACCAACTCATTACCATTACTCATCTCCTCCACCACCACCTAAGAAGCCATACAAGTATTCTTCTCCGCCGCCTCCCGTCCACTCTCCACCACCTCATTACCATTACTCATCTCCTCCACCAACACCTAAGAAGCCATACAAGTACTCTTCTCCGCCACCTCCTGTCCACTCTCTACCACCTCATTACCATTACTCATCTCCTCCACCACCACCTAAGAAGCCATACAAGTACTCTTCTCCGCCGCCTCCCGTCCACTCTCCACCACCTCATTACCATTACTCATCTCCACCACCACCATCTAAGAAGCCATACAAGTACTCTTCTCCGCCGCCTCCCGTCCACTCTCCACCACCTCATTACCATTACTCATCTCCACCACCACCATCTAAGAAGCCATACAAGTACTCTTCTCCTCCCCCTCCTCCTCACAAGCCCTATGTCTATGCTTCACCACCACCTCCTTACCACTACTAGATACTTCATTTGCATGCCTAGCTTGCATGTCACTGTAAGTTTCTTTCCCCTTTCTTTTATTTATTAATTATTAACTGATTTATTTTCCTTGGTAATTTTTCTCAGATAAGATGTGTGATTACTAGGATAATGATCTCACGGCTTGAATTTTGTCTGGAAACGCTTATTTTATATAAATACTTAGTAATTATACGGCATGATAGCCACCTTAAAATATGTTTCAAAATTTCGAAGTCTTTGTCATTTTTTTTTTAAAATGAAGCTATAGCAGGTTGAATTGCCTGTTAATTTTACATAATGTCTTTTACTCATTATTATAGAATTTTTTCACATACATTTATCATATTATAGAGAGCATACAAATAAGTTGTATACACTTTTTTTTTTCTCTAGGTTCGAGCAGAATAAAGAAAGCAATGGAAGGAATCATGAAGAGGAAGGAGTTTACAATTCAGGAAAGAGAAGAATGGAAGCAAAGTTTCCGCGTCGTCTTAATTCAGAAAATGATGTTTTTTTAAAATATATATATATATTAAGCGAAAAATAAAGTGTTATAATTTAAATCCTGTATCTTTTTCTTCTTTTGTGTGGGTATTTTATTTATTGAAAATTTGTAAGGAACTGCACTGAGATGGTTCACATGTACTCGATTATGATAAATCAACAGCACATGCATGCATATACTATGTGCTGTACCTTTCAACTTGCTGCCTTTTGCATAATAAATATTCATGATTTCTCGGTCAATATCTCTGCCCCTGTGACCTTTCTTTAATGTGAATATTTCACTTAAATAGTTGTCTTTTATTATCCTAAACTAAGGTTTTTATTTTCTTTATTGATTTTGATCGCGCTCTTCTCCCATAAGTTTTTGGTGCTTTTACAACTTTTTCTGACGATTATTCCTAGCTAATTAAGATTTTGTAGTACCCTGAATGAAAAGAAATAAAAAATAAAATAAAAAGGTTATTTTGTATTGTAAAGATGTCATTAGTCCCTTATAAACTAAAATATAATAATAAAGTCCCCCTATCTAATAATAATAAAGTCCCTTCGGGGACATCCGATAGAAAATATAATAATAAAAAATGAATATTTGAATAACAAAAAATATAAATGGAAAATTCAACCTTATTAGTCCCTGTACAATTTTTACTAATAGAACAAAGTAAATATCAAACCCACTTATTTATCCTTGACTTTAGGGGTGGAAATAGGTCAGGCTTTTATCAGGCGACTTACAACCTGGCCTATTTAGGGCCTAGTCAAAACTGATATGTTTGTCAAAAAGGTCAGGCTACGGCTTATTTAAAGGCTTATATATGTAAATAGGCCAGACCTATTTTGTTAAAGCTTGGCCTGTAAGCCTTCAGGCCTGGTCTGTCTACACATTATATATATATATATATATCATATAATAACAAAATATATATTTGTTTCATTCTTATATTTATATAGATTTTGATAGGCTCAAAGTGTATGAAGCCTACTTATGGCTTTCAAGGCCTACAATATGAGACCTTTTTAAAGGCTTACATTCTAAGTAGGCATTTAAAAAGGCTTCAGACCTGACCAGACCTTATGAAGGTTCAGATCTGAGCCTAAAAAAAGGCATGCATTCAGGTTCAGGCTCAGGCTCAGGACTTTTCACTTTATTACAGGCCCAGGCCTATTTAGCCAAAACCTGACCTGACCTGATCTATTTTCATGCCTACTTGACACATACGTCCAAAAGAAGTCGTACTAACTAAATCATGGTCTTAGACACTGCAGTGCCGTTGGTAGATATTTTAATTACTAGCTTCAAACTACAAAAAGTTGACTTTTGGATGCCCTTTCCAGAAACCCATAAGTGGCCACCAAACCTTTTTGGTAAGTTGTGACTAATATTTGATGGGTCAAGTGTTTCAGTCACAACTTAATTATCGGATAACTTCATATTTTTTGTGAAAATTAACATGTCATTTTTAATTAGAAATATTTTCAAGCAAACTCATTTCAAATGATTTATGAAATTTAATGAAACAACAATAGGAAAAAGTTGGAATAATGTCCGCAAATTTATCCAAGGTAAATTATAGTCATACTTTAGTTATCTCCAATTCCTCACTTGAGTAGATCATGTTGGCCTAATAATTGTCATATATATCTAACATGGAGTTGGTCAAAGCCCCACTAAATCCTTTATATGTTTCAAGTTCAAGTTGAAGAAAAGATGTTTGTATTGAAAGTGACAATCATAAACTCTAAATCTGATGTCATATGATAATATTTTTTTTTTTAAAAAAAAAACATCATGTAGGAGTGCGTTGATACCTATGCTTCAAACAAAGCGAGACATATTGTTGGTGTTGTCTGGCCTAGAACTAAAGACCTCTTAGGGTCTGTTTGTATTAACGTTGGAAAAGTATGTTAGTGTAAGTTGAGACAACTCTTCTCACATACTTATTTTGTGTACCATAAATCACGTTGGAAAAAGAATTTCTACCATTAATCCAAACAAATTAAATGAGATTGCAATAAGTTTGATGTGAATTTTTTTTTCCCTTAGGTGAATGATGATAAAAACAAAACAAGACAAGTTCTTCGTTTCTCATTGTTTTCGGTTTTTTAAATCTAAATATAGTGTATTTGTTTCTGTGAAAATAAAAATAAATGGACATTGAAAATAAGTCCAAACAATTTTTTGGATGGGTTTTCAAACTAGAGAAATAAAAGAAACTGTGCATAGAAAGTCATGGGAACATATGCCAAACAATATGTCACCATCTTCGGCGTCCTAACAATTTTGGACCCTGGCGACAAATGAGACTAATGTCAACTTGTCAAGCATAAATAAAAATAAAAAGAGGTGTACGAAAGGTTCTTCTTCTATCGTATCCACGTGTCAGTCTTTTAGGTCCCGCATGACCCGTTTGGGTGTGTGAGTTTGTTATGATGAGAATTGGTTCCCCTTTTGTTTTTTGATTCTTTCATTTTCGCGGCTTTATTCAATTTCCGCTCTTTTTCAAATAAATTGGCTAAATGACGTCAGATTAGTAACAAACTATTGACAAAAAGAGTGACTCTAACACATTTTTGTTTGAAACTAGGTAGGGGTCGCTAGTCTTGGAACAAGGAAGAATATGCTCTTCTTGTCTAACCAATGGGCATGTTGCTAAACATATATTGTAGAGTAACTTTCAAATTTACTCTCTTAGTTTTGATTTCTGAGGTGGCTCTTGATCAGCTGTGGTTAAATATGATTATTTCTACTTCTCAATGGACCTAAGAATTAGGCTTGGTACGCATTACTTTTCACAAGAGGTTTCGTTAATTTGATGATGATGTTATTAATAAGCAATGTTAGTCATAGCATGAGGACTTGGTGATACCTCTCAAGAGAATACTTCAAAAAATTAAGAGGCTCGCGTGCATGCTAAAGAGCAAAGTCACTTTATATGGACAGTAGATTATGCAAACGGTCTAAACTTCAAGTTACAAAGGCTAAAAAAACGCAAATAATACGAGTTATTAGTTCCTACCACGTTGCATTATAAAGAAGCTAAATATTCTTCAGGCGATGGTTTCTGTTACTAGTGTGTGGTCTTCTTGATTAAAGAACTTGAATGCTCAAGAGAATTCTAACAAGCTTGAGGTGAAAATCCACAAGGATGGTGATATTGATAGTTTGTTAGATCAGAGAGGTACAAAACGATCTGTGAGAGAAGATGCTAGTCTTTGGTGAGGTTCATTGATGGTTATGGAGTGCAACAAGTCTCTAGCTTTGGGTGGTTCTCCCTAATTACATTGCTCCTAATCAGTGTGTATTTCTTAAAGGAAGACTAATTAATTATCTCAGCCAATATTCTCTAACCTCAGATCTCATGAATCAAATTCATATGCCTAGTTAGAGAAAAGGTGGAAACTGGCTACTTTTAATGTTGACTTTGCTAAAGCTTTAGACACTCTTTCTTGGATTTTATTTATGCAATCATGAAAAGGATGAATTTTCTATATAAATGGATTGCTTTGTTTATGCAGTGCATTACTACTATTCAATACCAAGTAGTCTTAAATGGATAGATCTCTCGTGTTATTCTTCCAAATTGTGGGATTAGACAAGGGGATCCTTTATCCCTTATCTCTATATATTATCACCCAATGTTTTATCTTGTGTCCTTTTATCCTTTGAAGTGGCTAGTTTTTTTTTTCAAAAAAAGGAATTAAAGTATGCAACTCTGCTCATCCAATATCCCACTTGCTTTATGAAGATGACTCTGTTTTCTTCTTTGAATGTAAAGATCAAAGTGCTAACTTTGTTAAGGCTTCACTGTATTTGTATAGTGCTTGGTCTGGTCAGGTAATCAATTTTACCGAGTCTTCGATAATTTTCAACCCCAATGTGACCCTAAGAGCTGAAAATTCACCCTTAGCTTATTTTTGTGTCCATAACTTTTTTTTTTTCCAAGTACTAGAGTTTAGCATCATAATCAAGTGTAACTTTGGTGGAATCTTTGAGTCATACAAGCGTTTGCATTATCCATATGGAACTCCCAACTCAAGGTTCGTACCATGCTTATTTCATTCAAAACTAATATCGGTATTTGCTCATTTTCCTAATCAATTACGATTTTTCTAATGCACCTCAACACATACATTAATTACTCCTTTTGTCTTCAGTATATTTCTCCTAAATTGTTACTCGGTTGTACTAGCACGACATTTTGATTTTTTTTATTCTTAATATTTTTCCTCAATTAAAATATAACTTATGCAAATTGGCCGAGAATGACTCTATCGATAGTTCAATACGTTAATGCATATACTGCTATAAGCTAAAAAAACTGTGATAAAACATTATGTGAGGCTCTAATTTTTTAGTATACAATTCATCACAAAACAATTTGTAATGAATTTTCCTTTAATAATTCTCAATCTTTTTTTTTTTTGGGGGGGGGGGGGGGTGAAACCTACTCTGGTTTAAAAAAGTGTGAGTTTTTATGGTTCTAATAATTAGAAATAAGTATCCAGGCGTTAATTATAAAATACTCACCTGTAAAATAATTAATCACTTTTATATAATAGAATGATATAAATTCAAACCATTAATATAACAGTTTTTTGGTAGACTCCACACCGTATCCCCATCCGATAACTATACACTAATCCTCTTAAGGTGTAGAGATAATCGAAGATTTTGCCTCTTCCAACAAACCATTAATTTAATTAACAGTTGAGGTAGACATATAAACGTCTCTCTCTATATGAAAAATAAAATATGATGGTGAGTGTATATGACTAACTGAATATCTGCGTCAGGGCGGTCATTTTCTTTAGCACAGTCAACGCTGGTAACAAACATGGTTGAAGCTTGAAGTTAAGAGATTCTTAATGTCAATTAGTGATAGGACTTAAACCTAAATGAGTAGTACTTGATCCTAACTCGGACTAAGTTTCATACAACAATGTCTTACTTTTCAAATTGTTACATCTAATCAGCCTCCAATTATGGAGTTCCCGGGGATTTTTTCCACAGCTCCAATAATATTAAATAGTGTGCCAAACATTACAAATTGCACGGCATTGGTACCATTGTTTTTATATGCCACTGTACGTAAATAGGGATAAGTATTATTCTTGCCGTGTAAGTTTTGGCTAAGAAGCATTGGATATCCGGAAGTTTTTTTGGGATCAAAATTACCTTGAAAGTTAAAAAACATAGCAATCTTGTTTTTCTGTTAATTTTGACCATTAAATTGTTGCTCTAATTTGTAAATTTCTAGAACAAAATTTCTCTTAACAAAACTTCTAGGACAAAATTACTTCTAAAAAACTTTCGGGTAAAATTGTCTCATTTTGTTAACTTTCAAAGTAATTTTGCTCTTAAAAAAACTTCTGGGTGTCTAGTGCTTCTTAGCCAAAACTTTCAAGGTAAAAATGATACTTATCCATACATAAATATAAATCACTTCTACCTCATTTTCGCATACAAAAAATTGCATTAAATTGATTTTAAGAAAATCATTTACCCTTATTAATTTTTTTTGCTTCTTTCTACTTTACAAATAGTAATTTTACACACATATATCTCTTCCTTCCCTTCTTTCCCACAGAAATTAAATAGGGGTGAAGTTGAGAAAATGTTATTAATTACCTTACAAATGACTTATATTTTGTACCAAACTTTTTTTTTTTTTTTTACAAGTGACTTACATTTAGGTATAAAGTGGTGTATATATTATGATACTCGTTTAGTCCTAAATGTAGAATCTAATTTGAGGATAAATTTTTATCTTAAATGTAAGATTTTTTTCCATTTTATCTCTTATATTTGTCATTTTTCTCTAAATTAATTTGGCTAATTTATAAATTGATATATAACCTAATGTTACACAGAAATATTTTTCAGAGATAATGTCACATGTATTATAATTAAGTAATTTATTTAGTTTCCTTAATTTATTACTATTAGATAAATAGACATCACGTTAAGATCAAAATGAGTATACATGTTCGTCTTCGAAGTGTGAAAGCTTATCACTCGTTATGTAATGATTCAATGCGCCGAAGTGTGTGTTAAAGGGACTCTAGTGTTGCTAAGTAGGAGGTGAATTTTAATGGTGTTAATAATTGGGTCCACAAGAAGTGAACATTGGGCCCAATTAATTACTTCTAATCCAATAATCATTCTCAATGGTTGGGTTGTCCATGATCATTCATCATCAAACAAAACTAGGAAATCCAAATCAATCCCCAATTAGTGGCCATTAACCAAATGTCATGAAGCAACGACCATGTATAGAGAGAATGAGAGATAAACACATAAATGACGTTATAACGACAATATAGTGACCAGAAAGCCTATATTTATGTGTTTGACGGATTAACTTTTGAAGAATAGCTTTTATGATTTACGAAATAAGTATATGAGAGGAGTTTTATCTTGACTTACAGAAAAAAGTTTCTGAAACCACGATTTCAATATTTGCCAAACCAAGATACAACATTACTAGGAAAATGATCTATAGCTGTGCATTGTCTAATAAGATCAAATAACAACACAGCATACCAGCGATTAAGGAAAAGAGATGGGGAAGAGCAAACTCAAATGTTGAAGCCTAAATCTGCCTGAATCTCTAGCTCCTTCAACAAAATCCTTTTCACTTTTACTAGTTAAGGCCTTTCTTTCTTTGACGAAATGTTGCATACAAATCTTATATATATGTGTGCGCGCGCGAACACACACACGACACAAATGGCCTTAATAATGGTAGTATGACATCTCTTTGGAGGTTTGCGGGTTTGAGTTTCAGGTGAGCACATAATTAGTGTAAATTGACTCCTCTATGTAAATATCAAGCACACGAGACAAAGCACAACACGCTCAACAAAATTCATAATTGAATAGTATTTGTGCATTATTATGAAATTAATATGCCCATAAACGGACAGACTTTTCTCCTGACATATAAACAAACCTCAAGTGTAAAGATACCTTTCATGATTCCAAAAGAGCCCTAAAATGCTGGCGTAGTTTAATTCATCAACGTGGACCATTAGATTCTACACAGTTGACCGTCTGATTCATCAACGTTGATCATATGACTCAAACCTTTTACCAAATTGGGTAACAAGGAATTGAGCGATCATGTTTCAATCTCCCTCAGGTCCTTATGGAGTGGACGGGGAGGGGAGGGAAAAAAATTTTGAATTAAATTTAAAAAAATTGGGGAAATAGGGTTAAAAGATATTAATTATTTTTTGGGTCAAGGTGCAGATTTGCCAACCAACTATTACCCGAGGAGCGTCTAGACCAAATAACTATTGAGGGGACCAAAATTGCCAACCAACAATTAAAATGTGAAAAAAACACAATTTGGAGCAGAATCGCCAATTAACTATTACTCCGTTACTGTCTTGGTGTCTCTATCTTCCATTGATTATCACAGTGTCAGTGACGTCGGCATTTCCAAAGCTTTTATTGTTGCTGAGTGTTCCAGTCACCCTCTTGAACTTATCCAGTAGTCCATAGCGTTCGATTGACACGCACCTTGCACCCTGATTCCATCCCTCCGATGCCACAAGCAGCAACTGCTGCTGCCGCAATGCCTGCTCCCATGGGTCCCATCTCTGTTGGTGTTTTCCTTTTCTAACAAGAAGGCTTAACCGCTCTTTTCTCCAGCGTTTCCGCCACGTCCTACACCAGTGCCTCATATTTTAACTTAATTGTGATCGTTGTTTTTTTAATAGTTATTTGTTGTTGTTTTTTTTCACTTTTTAATTGTTGGTTGGCAATTTTGGTCCCCTCAATAGTTATTTGGCCCAGACGCTCCTTGGATAATAGTTGGTTGGCAAATCTGCACCTTCACCCTTATTTTTTCTTACTTTTTTATCTTACATTTTCTCTTCATTAAAATTTTACAATTCCACTTCAATTTTTTTTTAATCCAACTCAAAAAATTTTCTTCCATTTCCCTTCCCTCCAAATCCAGCATACCAACAGCCTTGAGTCTCTCTTGTTCTAAGAAGAATAGTGCTCCTCTCTTAGCTCCACTCCAATCGCATCTCCTTTGGTTACTCGTTGATGAGGATTGTCAATGTCGGAATGATTAGGCAATCAACGTTGAAGAATTGAACGGCTCTAGCGTTTTATTGCCTTTTTGGAATGATCGTAGATATTTTTACACCCAAAGTTTGTTTAAGGTGTCGGCACACATTTGAGGAACTGGATTCAGAGCTCGTCCGTAGTCCTACGGACGAGCTCTCTCTGCTCGTCTATATGGACGAGATCTGGACCGTCCAGATCTGGACGGTCCAGATCTGATTTTTTTTACTTTTATATTTTTATTAAAAATAATTTTAATGGGTAGATAATCTAAAATAAAGATAATATCTCAACTAACATTTTTTGAAAAAAAGATTTTTTTATGTAGAAAAAAATAAAAACGGAAAAAAAAAAGAAGATCTGGACTGTCCAGATCAAATCTGAACTGTCCAGATCAAATCTGGACGGTCTAGACCTCATCCGTACGGACGAGCTCTGAAACTGGATCCCACATTTGGAAAAAGTTCATGGCTATATTTACACATTCACCCTTAACAATTTATAATACTATTACTCATACCAGTGTCGTACCAATTTGGTAAACAAAGCACATCCCCTATTCAACCCCATAATGTCCCGAGCAAAGAAAAAAAAAAACCATAATGTGTATAGCTTTCATTACACTTGTCCAACAATATTTGTCTTGCAACATATCAAAATCAACATCTTAAAGAAAGTGCAGAAATCGTGTATCGTAACTGATGATGACGGGTCACTTTCTTTAGCAAATAAACGGTTCTTCTTTATATTCAATCGAAAGTATATTCTAAACTAAATACTCCCTCTGGTCTTAATTATAAAAACACTTTTGTAGTGTAAATTGCACTACAAAAGTATTCCTATAATTAAGACCGGAGGTAGTATCATGTTTATTGTTAATTATCACACTCAACATCTCAATAACATAGTCGAAACTTGATACACATGATAGGAATATTTTAACAAGTTTCTGGATTTGAACCTAAATGAATACTCAATGCTGATAATTAACTAACATCGACTAAATTCCTTAGCTCGATCTCTAACCTCGACTTCAAATTCTTCCGGCATCATCGGTATGTATCCACAAGACTTGAATAACTAATTCACATTTTTATGTCTATGTATTTTCTTTAAATATTTTTGTGTTAAGGACTTGCTGATGTAAAGAGTGGACTTCAAAGTTTGATGTGGATTGTTGCTTGACATTTGGATTTTGTTTATAATAGGAAATTTTAATTGAAAATCTGTGTTTTTTGTGGACTATTTGCTGATGCAAATCTGTGCTTAACATTTGGACTTCAAAGTTTGATGTGGATTGTTTGTAATTAAATTTTTATTGAAATAGGAATGAACAAAAGTTGGTTAAACATTAAAGACTGAGGAAACCTAGTATACATTAGGGGAATTGACAATTTTCTAGAATGGGCATTTACTCAACATGGTGTGACAAACAAAATATGTTGTCCTTGTAAGAAATGTAGGAATGTTTCATTCAAGGTTAAAACAGATGTTAGGGCAGATTTATTGATTAAGGGTTTTTGGGATAGTTACAAGGTGTGAGACTTGCATGGAGAAGCTAGTAGATATCGAAGTGGCTGTGAGACTTCAAGAAGAGTGGTAGAAAATGATTCTTATGAGGATGAGAATTTCATAAGGATCGTATGTGATGCATATGGAGTTCCTTGTGGGGATGATATGGATAGTGGATTAAATGAGAGTGAAGAGCCTAATGCCCATGCAAAAAGGTTCTTTGATTTGTTAAAGGATGCAAAGAAAGATCTTTATCCAGGTTGCAACAAGATCAGGGTATGTAAGAGGAAAAGAGTATGGAGCAGAGCCATTGAGGAAGAGAGATCGCTCTCAATCCAATGATAATTTAGCCGTGGACAATGTGCATACCCAATTACTTGAGGAGTTTGAAAAAAACAATTCAGGAGGAGCGTTGATCGAATCATATTTTTATATGATTTTTGATAATTAAATTGGGATTTTTAATGTATTTTGTAATAGTTATTGAGCTTAAAATGTTCTTCTTGTGATAAATTAAGATTAAGAGTAAATACATTAAATTAGGATTAAAAAGGGCAAAATTGTCGAAGAAATTGTAATTTCTCTTAATCATTGATTTTTATAAGAATATTTGATGTTATATTAATTATTTTATTTGTGGATGGCTAAGAAGATTAGATCAAATTTGAAAAATAGAAGTTTGAGCTCAAGTTATGAGCTTTTCAGTTTAGTCCCTCTATAAAACTTTTTAAACTTTTCACTTGACTCCCTGACTAAACTCTGCGTTTTGAAAGGTAAAGCTTAGGTCAGAAAATGCATCAGCCACCACGAGGGAGAGAAGAGATACCTGATAATTCTTTGAGAGCTAACGCCGCGGATTCACACTAGGAGGCACGACCTGGACGCCTTCACGCTTCGACCTTTGATCCTCTCAACCACCTTCGATTCTTCACTTTTCCTCACCTCACCTTCGCCCTTCAACCTCTCGCCGGTGGTTTCCTCTTCCACCACTGCCGCTGGCGAGCGACGACCTTCCTTCACCTGCGTTTTCACCAAGCACCGTCGACAGCCGTTACCACCATTGGAGGAGACGAGCTTGAGACCATTGACTTCCTTCCCTTCCTTCTCCCTCATCGTAACCACCTCCTGGGTTTCGATTTCTTCCCTCCTCATCACTGTTTAGCCACCATCGCTGAATCAAACTCACTGCCTTCTTTCATTTTTCCCATTAAGTCGACGTTGCCATTAGCTTCAATGGAAATTTTGGTTGGGCAACTGATTTCAGTGGCCATGTGTGGCTAATTCCTTTACTACTTGGTGGTGGAAATTTGTGCTTGAGCTCAATGGACTATAGGGGAGTTTTTCTATCATTTCATTAGTCTAAAATTATATATTTAGATTGCCTAGTTTTAGAAATTATTGTATACTCGTATAATTTTGAAACTGAAATTAATGTTAATTGTTTCTGTTGGTTTGATAATTGTAGTTGAGATTGGATTTTGCAGTGTGAAAAAAATATGGGTTTTAATTTCTTGTAGTTGTAATGAGATTATATTAATTAGCGTGTTATTGTCTAGTTAATATGGTTGATTTATGCCATTTGAGGGACTGTTATGTACTCAATTTTAAGAATACTCATGTTGCATTATTCCAATTTTAATTGCACATCAAGTGGTTTTTAACAATTTCTCAAGAGGTAGTGATTTGCTATGTTTGTAGGAGGTACTATTAATTGAGAATATTGGACTCAAGTGGTATCTTAAGGTTTTTCTTAAAAACTTGATAAATTTTAACTCCCATAATTTTTTTGAGCAAGGGTAGTCATTTTTTCATCACCAAAAGCGCCATCATCCATATTTTCAATTTCATATCATTTAATTCACTCATTCACCAATTTTATAAAAATACCAAAAATAATAGGTAGCATTTAATTAAATTGCAATCATATTTTAGTTTATTAGTTTGAAAAATCCAAAATCAATTTTCCCTTGTTTTAATTGCTTTTGTATGACATTTAGATTATTTAGAATTCAATAAAAGGCTCCTCGAGAAGAAAGCACGATCCTAGGTTTGCCTATACCCAATCCTTAGTAATTTTTGATTGTGGATCCCAAGGTTAAAGACAAAAAGGCCCTCATCAAATAAGATGGAAACAGAGCGCGCATAAGAACGTGCAAGGATAGAAGCAGAGCATGCAGAAGAATGTGCACAATTTGATCAGAAGATGAAATAAATGGAGCAGAGGATTCTAACTATCTTAATGCAAAAGGGGCAGGTAGCAGCTCCCACTTCATCTACTCCTAGCCTTTCCGTCCCACAAGTTGATCGGTCTTCATAGTTTTATGTTTGACGTTTCTTCCAATGGATAAACAAAATTTAAATATTTGATGTTAATTTTGAACATTTATGTTAGTATCATTGTTAATTTCAAATTTCTTATGATCTTAATCAATATGGTACAGGGTTTAATAGCGGTACAATTTTTAATTTTACACACTTACGGCAAAAAATTTTTTAAAAAAATTATTTTTGATGGCGATAAAAGTCGCCGTTGAAACGACTATCCGCAGCGACTTTTTGTCGCCACTGATACTATTTTCGGCGGCGATAGAATTGTCGCCGCTGAAAACTATATCAGCGTCGACTAATAGTTGCCGCTAATACACTATTCCGTTTGTTATCGCTGAGACACTTTTTGTTGCGACTTTGTGATTTTCATGTCACCGCTGAAAGTTAAGTTTTTTGTAGTGTAATTAACATCGACTAAATTCCTTAGCTCGATCTCTTTTCCTATGTTGAAATCCTTTTCCAAGTTTAAGGTTCGATTTAATTAATCCCCAATCGTGGAGAAATCAAAGGAAAAGATTTTTCCGGCTGAACATAAATAACTTGTACTAAACCAAAAAATAATGAAAAAATAGAGTGGTAAACAGGAAGACACATACCAAGATTGGGACCGGAACGTGACACCCTGTTTCATTTCTTAAAAGAACCTAGATCTGCTGATGAGTTTTCTTTCTTTCTATCCTCTTTCAACATTTTTACCACGAAAACATAATAAAAAATAAGAAATGATTAAAACTTAAACATGATAAGAGCCATTATTACAAATTTTAAAAAAAATAAAACCTGAACTCTATAAGAGATTATCGTAAATGAAAAAAGAAAAAAAAAATCCGTGAACCTCATATTTCTAATACGTTGTGCCAAAGATATAAAATCTTTTATATATATCTATATAAAACAGATATTAGTTATATTCTTAATACAAATATTATACATTCTACTAAAAATAAAAATTACATATATTAGACTAACAACAACATGATTCCATGCACATTACTCATTATGCAGATGTCAACCAAGATCTATATAAATTAGAAAATAAAATAAAATTAATAAGTAAACAAAACCTTTTTTTTAAAAAAAAAACTCGGGACAGAACAAAAAACTGGGATGAGACAAAGCCCATCTCGTGTCTCATACCATCGCGATAATAATTTTTTCTCGTTCCATTGTTGTCACATCCTACACTTTTTCCCTCCTGGATTGACTGGGACCGGGATGGAACAGAGTGAATACCTATAAGCTGAAGTATCGTCAACGAGCCATAGAATACTTTTTTGCAATTCATCTATTTTCTCGTTAAATACTCACTATATTTTTGTTTTTTGGCATTGAAGATCCCTTTCTATCTTTTCCTATTTGATCAGTTTCTGTGACTAACATAAACACTAGGATCGATGGTCAGAAAAGTTGCCAAACTTAGCTACTTGTGATAGTTTCAGTTCAGAACAACTTAATTAATAAACTAAGGTTCCAATTAATCATACTTGAGATCCCAAATGGCCCATCAAATCAACAGGTAACTCTTTGAAAACAAATTGAAAAGAAGTCAACCAAATCAAAGAAAGATGATAAAACAGGCAAAGAAGCTATATAAATACCACAGGCCTTGTAGTTTAATGGTTTGAATACTTTCTTATTAGTGTGAGGTTGCATGTTCGATCTCGCTTATTGTAATTCAGGCAGCTAGTGCCTCCTCCTCTTGAAGAAGCATATCCAAAACCCATTAAAAAAAAAAGGAAAAATTATAATTTTTCAAATAAAAAATGCTCAACCCCATTGTCAGCTACCGGAGCTTTAGCGCTAGTGACTGGCAATGGCAGCTGTTACTGGAGCTCTGGTGCCCATGCTGGCGACCAGCTTCTAGAGCTATGGTGGTCTCACACACACACACACACACATATATATATTGAAATTCTTAAGAAAAAGTTGTCAATATTAACGATTGAGTTATTCGTATGGATACTAAACTAAAGTTATAAATAGGGTTGACCAGAGTTCCGACAGTCTCATATATTTTTTAAATTTGTCAAGGAAAAGTTTTCAATATGGATACTTGAGTCGTTAATATGCAGCTAGAGTCATAAAAAATATACAAGACAATTGGAAGTCCAGTCGACCCTATTCACGACTTTAGTATCCATATTAATGACTTTTGATTGAGAAATTCAAAATAATAAGACCACTAGAGCTTCGATCGAGCCTATTTATGAGTATTTATATTAACAACTCAAGTATTTATAATGATGAACTTTGTTAGAGAATTTCAAAAAAATTTATGGGACCGCCAGAGCTCCGAACGATCCTATTTATGACTTTAGTATCCATATTAACAATTCAAGTATTTATAATGACGACTTTTACTTAATTATATATATATATATATATATATATATATATATATATATATATCAAACAACTGAAGCTCCGGTTGACCTTGTTTACGAATTTAGTATTCATATTAATAACTTTTGCTTGAAAAATTCAAAAAAATATATGAGATCGTCGAAGCTCTGGTGACCAATCTCTAGCGGCCGGTTGCCATAAGGTCATTGAAGCTCTGGTGACGGACGCCGCTGCCGGAGCTTTGGAGGCCGCAAGGGGTTGAGGATTTTTTATTTAAAAAACTAAGGGTGGTTAGGTAATTTATCAAATTTTGCAAAATTTCAAAATAGTCCCTTTGGAATTATTGGAATTTAGTATACTCATTTGTCTTTTACCAATTTTGAGGGTATTTTTCTATCTTTTTTTCTTTTAATTACTTATGTGACCTTATTTTATTAAAAACAATATAATGCTTTGTCGTCAATGAGTAAACATTCGTTTTAGTTCTGTTACTCTCTAGGTTGAATTACTCCATTTTTATTAATATTGAGGGCAAAATTGCTCCCTTAAATTTTTTAGGGTGCTGGTGTACCTTTATACTTATTTTTATATTGGTATCAGTAATCATTAAGTCATCAATATAAGTATGAACAAACACCAAACTAGTTTGTCTATAAAACAATGCATAGTCTTCCTTACTATAATATCCTGAATTTTAGGCATTGAAACTTGAGAATAAGCCTAAGTTAGGCAGACAACTAAACCTAGTTCAGGAGCTTTGACATTCCTGAATAAGGCCATATCTTCTGTCGAGAGACAAAAAGGGGCACATAAGAACTATACGGTGTAAATCCAATTGGAAAAGATGCCATCCAACTATGTCTTGAAGTATAGGACAATTAGTTGAGTGCAAATATGCCGGTATAAGTAAGTATATGGCGCTTTCAGGGCAGTCAGATATGCCTTGCATTTTTGAGAAAACATCAGTATGTGGCATTGTTTGTCGGGTCTCGGTATTCTTGTTGCAATTTCGAGTAAAACCAGAGCAGGATCCCAAGCAAGCACCACCAGTGAAGCAACTTTAATAAAGTAAGCTCTGATGATCCATAATGGCAATTCTTTTGTGTTGGTTCAATAAGAATGCGACACGTGTCTTTTAATCAAGATATACATTTGTGTTGGTTTAAGAAGATTATGACACATGTGCCCTCATCATGACTAAAGATAACATACTTTTATGTTGGTCTAACAAGATTACGACATGTATGTGTCCCTTATCATGACAAAGTATACAGTTACTTTTGTGTTGTTCCAATGGAAAGATGACATGTATACTGTCATGATTACAAAGAAAATGCTACTTTGGCGTTGGCACAACGAGAACATGGCATGTGTCGTCTCAGTATGAAAAATTTTAGTCTAATAGAAATGTGACACATGTCCTCCATCATGATAAGTCAAAGCTACTTTTGTTGGTCAAATAGAAAGGTGACACATGTCCCTTCATGATTATAGAGTATAGAAATACTTTTGTGTTGTTCCAATAAAATCATGACACTGTCTCTCATCATGACAAAGCATAAAATTGCTTTTGTGTTGGTCTAATAAGAGCATGACACATGTCATGTCATTATGACAAGGCATAAAGCTACTTTTGTATTGACCCAATGGAAAGAAGACAAGTAGCGCATTCTGGACCAGACACGTGGTGCATTCTAGACTGCACCCGTGTTCTATATATTTCTCTTTCCCCTTATTTGTCTTCAGGCCATTTTTTGGCCAAAACATAGAAACGAGAGGAGAGAGAAAGGGAAAAATGAAATAGAGAGAGAAGGAGAAGAAAAGAGAAGAGCTAGAGGAAAGAGAAAAAGTCTGGGGCCGGTTTCACCTTCGATTTGGCGTTTTTAGCTCCAAGGCCTTCTCTAACATTATTCCTCTCGTGAAAGCAACGTTTCTATAGTTTCAAATTCTTGATATGAGGTGTTTGGTGATGTCTACATGGTGGAGGTGTTGTCGGATCTTCGAACTGATGGCAGAGTCAAGATAAGGGCCATGAGAAGAAGGGAATGAGCTTCAAGTAACCCCGATGGTTGGAAGAAGAGGAAACCGAGGAGGGGCATTAGTCCTTAAGGTAGTAGACTTACCCTATTTGCATATACTTGATATTATTGCTTGTGTGCTAATGTGTATGATTGCTCTGCTTGCTTGTTTATGTTTAACATATTTGAATAATTGAAGCTCTGTTTTTGATTATGCTATGGCCATGAGTATGATGCATAAGGCATTGAGTATGCAGAAATGTCATTATGTTGGCATGAGTCTAAGCAAGACAAGCATTTCATACACTAGCATTTATCTTGTATGCATTGTTTGGTATTATTTGCTATTGAGATTCCCCAGAATCCCACCCTCCACTACTAGTTAGGAAGTGTGCACTGGGCAGAAATGCTACATGATATCCCAGAGGGAATGTTGTTTGAAGATGAAACAACAGAGGGAATGATGACTATCTGTAATATGTATAGATCCTGTGGGTATTCCTGAAATCTTATATCAGTATTTTATGCTATTACTTTTTTGCCACATAACTACGTATAAATATTCTGATGAATATCAGTATACAGTAGGGTATTACACTTACTTTGTTGAAAATCTCCTTTTAGTAATGATTGGGTTAATTTCTCTTGTTTTAAACTAGAAAGAGACTTTTTCTAATTTGCTTACCTCCAAGTGATATGTTTTTCTTTCGACACCTTGAGGGATGATCATATAGACCTCCTCAAGTAGATCCCCTTAAAGAAATGCATTATCTACATCCATTTAATGAATTTTCATATCATTGACAGCTGCAAGTTTAAGGATGGTTCTAATGGTGAAAGTTTTCATCACAGAGAAAAATGTTTCACCGAAATCTATTCCCTCCTTTTAGCTAAAACCCTTAGCAACCAAATAAGTCTTAAACTTGTCAATTTTACCATATGCCTTATACTTGATTTTAAAGACCCACTTGCACCTAGTTGGCCTTTTTCCTTTGGGCAAATTTCATGTTGCATTGCTTCAGCCCGTTAGAATCCTTACAAGCTTGGTAATAGTTATCAGGTTCCACTTCTTTTATCAATAGCGGAGGGAGAACATTTCTATGCTTTAGTCAAATCATCAAAAGCAATAGAATCAAGCAAAGTAATATCATTATTATTTGTAAGATCACTTACAGGTTCAAGGCATTGCTCATTATTATGAGGCAAATATTGGCACTCATTATCGTTTGTCCACAGGAAGATGCCTAGTTCCAGTGGATCTAAGTGATAAATCCTGATCCGAGATGGCACCTCATAATCAATATTGAAGAAATCAGTTTTACTCTTCTCAACTCACCCTTGCTTGGTATCTGCACAATCAGCGAAAGGAAAGCTACTATTCTCCATGAATGTAACGTGCCTAGAGATTATGAGAGACTTGGTTTTAATATTGTAAAGTATATACCCGTTTGAGTGTTTGGATATCCAAGGACATTATTTTGAAATTTATCTTTCGAGTTAAGATTCATGACAAAGACTAGGGATCCAAACACTCTAAGGTGTCCCAAAGTGGGTGACCTCCTATATAGTACTCCCTCCTCCAGTCATAATTATGGGAATACTTTCCTAGTGCAAATTGTACTACAAAATTATTCTTATAATTAGGACCGGAGGTAGTAATAGATAAGGTGTCATATAGGATAAATTTTTAGATGGAGTCCTATTTATTAAATGTATAGTTGTTCTAATTGCTTCCACCACCAAAATTTAATGGGTAAGTTGGCGTTAGTGATAAAACTTCTAGTAGATGTCTATGCTTCCTATCGATTGGGGAGTGATAGAATAAGATTTATGATGAATAATCCCTAGATCGTTAACAAATTCTCTCAACTCTTGATTGACAAATTCAGCCCATTATCCGTTCTCATGATTTTAATCTTAGCAGAAAATTCATTCATAGCATAATTAATAAAGGTTTTCAACAAACTTAGCAGCCTCGGATTTAAAATGAATAAGAAAAAACCCAAGTTCCTCTAAAGTAACAGTCAACTATAGATAGAAAATAAATTTATCCTTAATGTGTAGAAGTCCTATATGTGTCCCACACATCAACATGTGTAACGTCTTGGAATTTAGAGACCTTAAACTTAATTCCTACAAACTGCAGAAGTATTAGATAAAGGTAAAATTGTCCTTTACAAAAGCATGATCTACATGAAGATTGGCTTTGAATCGATGGAGGATCAAATAGGGACCAATTAGAGATCAATAAGATACCAAAAATAGGCCTAAACGAACACAAAAGTGGGCCCAAATGACCTACATATTTTCGGTGCATTTTGCCTGATTTCCACTCATTTAAACCCACCCATTAGACCTCAACTTTCTAGAGCCTAATAAAGGACCTACGTTTTTTTGTGGGACCTAGGCAAGACACATCATTCGTCATCATTCACAAGTTTTTTAGAGAAGAAAGAAAGGAGCTCTGGTAGAGTTTCTTCTGAAAAATCCTTTCCTTGTAACAATGATTAACTAAGTATTTAATCAAGACATTCATCCAAACACTTTTTTTTTTTTTTATACATCATAGTAGGGAGGAGGGTAGGATTTGAATCCTGGACATGGAGAGGGAGGCCAGCTAATACTAGCTCCTATGCCACTGCGCTACTAAGGCACTAGCACATTCATCCAAACACTAACATAATTAGAAGAACAAAAATCCCTTAACAGTAATTTAAGCACACAGTTGGGCTTTGAATTTCTCAAACCCCAACATAAACATTCACCATCACAACTAAACTCTGTTATCTGGATAATACTCCATCACATAACAAAACATTCAAGTCAAACCAACATGTGGATCCACAAGTTTAAAGCATAATACTAAGACCTCTAGGCCTCCCAAAATCATTAAGAGTGATCCAGTAACTAAAAATTAAGAGTATATAGTTAGTGTATCAAATCTTCAAATAAATCAGAATATACATGATGAGTTCTAACGTGACAATATATAATCACTACTACAAAATATAGATACTACTACCCTAAAAAATGTCATTTTTTAAAAAAAAAAAAGGAGTAAAAAGTGAAGGCGGTGACATTGTTGTAATTATTTACCTGAGTTTGAGACTTTAGATGTCCTGAAATAGTTTAAGGACGTCAAAAAAGTATTTTTGGCGTCCAAAAATTCATTCACGACGCCTAAAATCAGCATTTTTGGGGCAATTTGAGATATTTGATCAATTTTGTGAGTAGAGAGCGGATAAAATTTTGAGTATTTATATACGATGATGTGGAAAAATGAAAAACAGTCAAACATTTTTTTAGTAAGATTTTAAATTCAAATCTTATGAAAAATTTATTTCTTGTTTAGAAAAATCTAATCTAAAGTTAATCCAATCACGTAAAAGATCAACTATAAATCAAGTAAATATCGATTATTTTATTTTAATAAAAAATAGAATATTTTATGGAAGGTATTAGATTATTATATCCAAATAATATTTTTGATGAAGATATTTTTCAAGAAAATTATTGATAAGCGTAGGATTCACTGTTTTTTTTCTTCAACATGTTATTTTAGATTATTCTAAATTGATTGGAATAATAAGCACGAGAAATTTTAGAATGCGGTTATAGATTTGGAACCTTGGATTGTAGATTTAGGGAAGAAGAAGAGTTAGTTCCACATTTTGTTATTTTTCAAAAAGGATAATATTCTTAATAATTATCTTCTAGAAAAACTTCATCTTCTAGAAAAACTTCGCGGCAAGCATTGTAAATGAACAAAATTATAATATATTAAATATATATCAATATCAATAGATAACCAAATTCAAATATAAATAATAAAAAATCATACACACACATTATAACTCAATTTATATTAATATTAACTATATATTAATATCAATAGATAACCAAGTTCAAATATAATTTTGTATATATTGCGGTTTAATTTGTTTTAATAAACCACATACAGATACTTAAAACAGGGAAAAGACTACAGTATTTTAATAAAATACAATATAATTTTTTATCTATGGTTGATATTGATATTACCAGAATTGATAATAGGAATTAATTTACATTCTTTAATATAAGTTCCTCAAATATCTCAAATTGCCCCAAAAATATTGATTTTAGGCGTCTTGAATCTATTTCAAAACGCCAAAAATAAATTTTTGACGTCTTGAACCTATTTTGGGATGCCAAAAACTTTTATGGCGCCAAAATTTTCCCCAAATATCCAAAATTGCATCAAAAATACTGATTTTAGGTGTCCTGAATGAATTTCAGAACGCTAAAAATAATTTTTTGACGTCCTGAATCTTTCAGGTAGCCAAAAAAATTTTATTTGACATCCTGAACCTATTTTAGGTCGCCAAAAAAAATTTAGAATGCGGTTTTCGTTATATACCAAGTACCCTTAATTAATCTGCACATACACCTTCCCCTTCTCTCCTTTGCACCCTATCTTCTCTTTCGATCTATTTCTACTCCTTCAACACTCTTCAATATGGCTGGGCGAGGAGACGGCGGCGAGGAGATGACGGCGAGGCTGAGGGCGAGAAGACCGAGCAACGAGACGCCGGAATCTGCACTTTGGAATGAGACAACAGCAAGGGCGAGGAGATTGAGCAACACGTCGCCAGAATCTACACTTCGGAACAAGAGATGCCATCGATTTCATCCAAAATGCCGCCATCAGTAAGTGTTTTTTCCAGATCTGACTCTTGTTGATTTTTCAGATCTGAGAGGGCACTAATTTTTGTAGATCTGGAAATCTCCTCATGGCGTCGAGAGATACTATGAACACTAAGTCTCTTACAGATATGGAATTACTCTGTTTTTTGCATTCTTGTTCCTTATTCCTTCAAATCACCTGAATGAGAATGCGAGTTATTAGTTACTTGTTAGGTTTTTTTCCTTTTTTATTGTATCTTCCTTATTGTCTTTGTTTCGATGACTCTCTGTGTTCTTTTCTTGTTCTTGCTGGTTCTGGAATTTCTTGTTTGTAACATAAAAAAGAAAGTATTTCTAGAATTGGATTTTTTATTTGTTCTTCCGTGGCCAGCCCCGCGGGAGTTTTTTTTTTTTAAAAAAAATTGCAATAAGGCATCCTAAAATACAATTTAGGACGCCTTTCGCCTTTCATAAGGCATCCTGAACAAAATTCAGGACACCTTATGTAAGGCGTCTTAAATTTTTTGTAGGATGCTAAAACTTGTAATACCCGAAAAACTACATTTAATCCTAAAATACAATATGTCGGTAGGAAAGACCTATTTAAATAGAAGAGTATGTTATCTCTAAATTCTTGTAGGTTATTTATTTATTTTAGGCAATTTCTTCTAGAATTCAAGACCTAAAATTTCTAAAATACATTATGGATCATAAAATACCTTAATAATACTATAATTGAGCATAATCTTAAGTTTTGCATAAAGGAGTGTTTTAATGACATTAAAATACTTATTTCACTAAGGGAAAATTTTCAAATACTAGTGGGCAATTAAATTTACAATAATTAAAAGATTAACCTTAATTTTTGAAATAAATTAATGTTTTAGTTTAAATGGTGTAATTAAGAATATACCCACTTAATCAAGGGCTCAATGTTATCAAAAGACCAAGATTAGCCCAAAGGAGATTACTACCAATCATAATTAAAATAGTAACCAACAAATTAAGCCTAAAAACATCTAAAATGCCATATTAAGGATTTTTCCCAAAATTAAATTAATTCCCCTATTTTCTTTGCAAGGGGCGAAATTCACCATTAAATTAGGCTAAATGATAAACTAATAAATCCAAGAGCATTATAAAAATTTAAGAGAAATCAACAACAATTAATGATCAACTAGGTCTCCACTAAATTAAGTAAATTGTACAAATCTTCATAAATAATCAAAAGTTATGCTCTGAGCCATTATCTTAAAGAAAATTTTGAAAACAAGTACTGATAAACCCTGGTGTTGTTGTAGTGGTGGATAGAGACGAGTTCCCATACGTAAACCGTTAGGGAAGAATGAGACATACCGCACGTAAATCTGTAGTCCCCGAGATGATAGGACTGAGGTTGAACCCTGAACCAATGTACCCACCCCCTGAACCTATGCCTGTACCAGAGCCATATTTCTCCTCCCCAGAATATCACTTAGACCCGGAATACATGCCAAATTACCCTGAAGACGAACCAGAACTAGAATATCACCCCGAACCTGAATACCCTCCTAAACCCGAATACCATCCTTCACCAGAATATAGCCTTAAACCCGTGCACCATCATGGGCCGGAGTTTCCACTTGAACCTATTTACTTTGTTTTAAATACTATTTACTTCCGATGCTCTACTCTGATCAGGATACCATGAAAACGCTCCCAAAAATTATGATGTTACAAAACTCAAATTTTTTGATGTCCCCGTCAAGACGTCCCTCTAAAAAGGGACGTTAAATGGGTCTTATTTAGATCGTTTTTTGTAGTAGTGGATAATTCACCATAAACCAAAAAGAATGGAAGTAACACTCTTAGCACGGTAACTACCACTTGAAGAAAATGTTAAATCAACAAGGGTGAGACAAAAGACTTAGCAATCAACAATTCATCTCATCAGACATATAACTAAGTTCTCATAAGGTATCAAGTATGATAGTTGCAAATTCATAGTGTGATCACAAATATCAATGTGTTACATTTATATCAATTTAAAACAGCATAATCTTATTCTCATATTTATTATGTGAGTGCACAAAATCAATACACAACAATTTATTCTCTAACCTCCCTTATTTCTTCACACCTTATTTCCTCTTATCGAACCCATAGGCAAGTGCTCACTTATGAGATGGCTATAGTAGTTCAACACAAGAAGCTCACCATTATTAAATAATATAAATCAGCCAAAATTCACAGAGCACAACACTGGACCATAGATTCCCTCTAATGAATTACTAAGGTGTCATGGCCTACTAAACACAAATAAGCCAAAGGACTAGTCAGTATACACTTAAAACCCAACACCTTATTTCCTTATTTTTACAAGAATTCACCCCTTATTTCTTCTATAAATAACCTTCCATCAAATTAACATCCAACATCCCCTCTCATATTAATACTCGAGAGATTGATGTAATCACCATATGTTACCACATGCCATTACCAATTTACAAATTCTCAAGACAATTTTTTCAATATCGAAAATCAACATCAATTCGTATACTTTTATGTCACTAGCCATTTCTCAATAAAAATAATCTCCACGAGACAATTTCATAAAACAAAGTTTCATGGTCCATATCACAAACCAATAACAAATTTATAGTTCCATATTGTTAAACGTCACTCACAAATAACGTACCTAATTATAAAGTCCTCTATCTTATCATTTGCAAATGGTCCACATGATAACCGTTTGGGTTGGAAGTTTGCTGTGTGTTGAGAATTGGTTCCCTTTTATTTTATTTCATCTTCACCGATGTATTATTGTGCTCATTGGGGGAAAAACAATTGTGATGATTTGTATTCAACCGCAAGTGTATTGATTTTCTTCATAACAGTCAACATCAGTAACAAACATTATTTTTGAACTCAATTTCTCAGATCTCTTTCCTTACGTTGAAATTTTCTTAAGTTCTAGCAGGTTCGAATTCATTAGCCTGCAATCACGGGAAAGTCCAATAGCCTTACAAGGTAATCATTTCCAACTAGTTCAAAGTGAATTTTTCAAGATATGATCAATTACTTGTGGGGTAAAGCAGGTAAACAAAGAGGCTATATAAAGGGAAGCTCTTGCTCTTTAAGTAGCATAGCCAAAACACATTGGAAGAGCAAAAATGGGATCTCTGAGGGCCTCTATCACTCTTGTATTGGCTTTTGTGTCTCTGAGCTTGCCTTTTCAAACATGTGCTGACCCCTACGTCTACTCATCGCTGCCTCCTCCTCCGCCTACTTCCCACCACCACCCATACCTAGGGAGGCCAGTGCACCCTCGTCCTCCTCATCCTCCCAAGCACTATCCTTCTCCTCCACCGCCAGTTTCATTGCCGCCTCCGCCAGCCTCTCCTCCTCCTTCCCTTTCTCCATCACCATCCCCTTCATACAGTACTCCTCCACCAGTTCCTAACTCTCCTCTGTCTTCTGTGTCTCCGCCACCAACCCCTTCATACAATACTCCTCCACCGGTATCTCACTCTCCTCCACCTTCTGTATCCCCATCACCAACCCCTTCATACAACACTCCTCCACCAGTGCCTAACTCTCCTTCGCCTTCCGTGTCCCCGTCACCAAAACCTTCATATAATACTCCTCCACCGGTATCTCGCTCTCCTCCACCTTCTCTTTCTCCGTCACCAAGTCCTTCTTATAGTCCTCCTCCACCACTGCCTCACTCTCCCCCGCCACCTCGTCCTCCTCCTTCTCCTTCCCCTACCCTACACCCTACCTATCCGCCACCCCACAAGCCTTACGTCTATGCCTCGCCACCTCCTCCTTACTAGTACTAGATGCTGGATTTGCGTGGCTTGCAGCCTTTAAGGGTGATGGGACGAAAAAAGAGGAAAAGCCACTTTTGAGCGATCACTCTATATGTTCTTGCTTTTTTCCTTTATATATTTAAAAATTTAAAGTGTCGAATTAGTCTATGTCATTTTGTGCTTGGTGTGGTACTGCATTGAGGTGGTTCATGTAATCTCTTATGATAAATCAGTATGCAGTACGTACGTGCAAATATATATGTATGCACAGGCTTCTGAAAGCCAACTTATAGTAATACAACAACAATTTCCTCTCTCTTATAATTTTTCTGCACGTCTTCTCAATATTTTGGATTCTCAAGCAGTTGCGCCCAAAAGATGGAATCTTTTTTTTTTTTTTTTTAATGATACATCCAAAAGATGGAATCTTATTCCTCCCATTGCTGTTGGAGTTAGACCTGATTCCACTGCACCAATCAACCTAACACAAGATTCACTGTCTCACTCAAAATTACAGCATACGTACCAACATGGCATTACAAACCAGAATTATGCCACTAATATTGCATCCAGTTCAATCATATTCCACAAAGGTAAGGACTTTTAAAATTTTAAGCTCAATGAACAAGGTTGCGTTGATTTAACCCCATGATTCAGTATGTTTCCCAAACACACCCTTGCGTTTTGGCTACTAAAACATACCTATTTAATTAGCTCAAATCACATTTCATGCAAAAGTTTGAGGAACATCCCTAGCTACTTTGAGCTCATACCAACCGCGTGCCAGTTTGCGAGCAAACCACACTCGATTCAATAATATTTTGTAAGTTTCATATATAGCTCCCCACCCCCCCCCGGGGGCGCCCCAGGGGGGCAGAGGCGGAAAAAAAAAGGAAAGAAAAATGTATATATATTAACATACATTAACGGTACAATCAAAGTAGTAATATTATCACCAACATTACAGCATACTTTCTCTAGTCCTCTTCATAAGGTGTGCTTGAAGGGACCACGTGGAGCGTCCAGATTTCATTTTATTGTTACTTTTTATTTTTTCAAAAAAAAAATTAATGGTTAGAGAATTTAAAATAAAAATAATCTCTTAACTAGTTTTTTAAAAAAAGTGTTTTATTTAAAAATCACAAGATGAAAAAAAAAAGATATGACCTTCTAGATCTCATCTGGACGATCGATATATAGGGGCTAAGTGCCCCTGCCTATCCAAAGGATAGACAAGGAAATGTGATTTGTACTTGAAGTGGGGGTGTGGCTAGGAACCAGTTTCCCTATCTATCCTTAAGATAGGCCAAGGGAGCTCGGCCTATTTGGCTGTCCATATGTGAGATCTTGATGGTTCATATTTAATTTTTTTATCTGGTGATTTTGAAATGAAAAAAATATTAGTTAAGAGATTATCTTTATTTTAGATTCTTTACCCATTCAAATAATTTTTTTGAGATAAAAAGTGAAAAAAAAATAAATATGGACTGATTACTTACTCTTTATTACTTGATACGATCTGTATACTTACGGAGTTATTGGCTATAACGTTTGGCCCTATCAAATATTGATGCAATGGTTGTGAATGGTCCAAATGCAAGAAAAAATATTGCTCATACAGCAAAGTTTTTGTTCGCTCAAGTGTAAGTTTTTTAACTTGAATGAATTTGGCCACACCCATTGAAAAGTGCTCTGTTTTTGGAGTCAGCGACAGTCCACGACCGAATTCAGAATAAGGCTTCGCTTATGGTGGCTCTGTGAAGAGGAGGAGGAGGACATTAGCTGGTAAGACGTATGGTTTGTTAACCAACACTTGGGAGTCGAAACACGGAAGAGGAGAGAGAAGCCAGAGGAGAAATGCGAATCAGAAGTCAAAAGAAGAGAGAGGCGAAGGAGAGAATTGCTAATTATGTGGTGCATTTTTTGCTTTCAGATTAAATGAACGGTCATGATGAAGAGATTCAGAGGGATTAGGAGATAAAAGATACTGAGAAGATCCTCTCCCTTTAATATATATATATATTCTTCTTAACATTTTTTCCATCAACAAACATTCTTGTAAATCACATTACTGAACTTATAAATACCATTACTAAATTGGTAATTCCCATGACAAAATTTGTTATAATTGACCCTTATTTGTTGTTTCATGAGAGACACTTGTGAAAAACCTAATGAAAGCACTGGTAATTACCATTTCTCAACTTGTAAATACCATTAACAAATTGGTAATTCCTATTACAAGATTTGTTATAATTGACCCTTGTTTATTGTTTCATAAGAGACACTTGTGAAAAATCTAACGAAAGCACTGATATTAGCATTATGGAACTTGTAAATACTATTAACGAATTGGTAATTCGCATTTCAAGATTTGCTATAATTAACCCTTGTTTGTTATTTTATGAGAAACACTTGTGAAAAACCTGACAAAAGTACTGGTAATTACCATTACGGAACTTGTAAATACCATTAATGAATTGGTAATTCTCATTACAAGATTTGTTATAATGGACCCTTGTTTGTTGTTTCATAAGAAACACTTGTGAAAAACTTGACGAAAACTCTGATAACTACCATTACAAAACTTATAAATACCATTAACAAATTGATAATTCCTATTACAAGATTTGTTATAATTGACCCTTGTTTGTTGTTTCATAAGAGACACTAGTGAAAAACCTGACAAAAGCACTGATAATTACCATTACGGAACTTGTAAATACTATTAACAAATTGGTAATTCTCATTATAAGATTTGTTATAATTGACCTTTGTTTGTTATTTCATAACAGACACTTATGAAAAACCTGACGAAAACACTGTAATTACTATCACGGAACTTGTAAATACTATTAACGAATTGGTAATTTTCATTACAAGAGTTGTTATAAATCATATACGTTTTGTTAGTACCACACCCTTCATTGGTAATAACATTCCTGATTTACAAACACAAATTTTTCAGTCCTGTGAATAAACAATAGGTGCATTTAGCGCTAAGGTGAGGTTCCTTTCACTACAAAAAAATGATCATTAGTAGCGGTCAAAATCGCGCATTTGTAGCGGTTTTTTCTGTGACTAACGACATTTGTCGTGGTTAGACAAACCGCTACTAAAACTACCGAAACAAACCAATTTGTAGCGGTCAAAATAAACCGCTACTACATCCACATAAACTACTATTGTAACTGTAGCGGTTCGAGTTAATCGCCACTATATAAGGCTAAGCTGACAACTTATGTACAAAATAGTCGCGGTAAACCAACCGCTACAAATTGAATCAACTTTGTCGTGGTTATATAACCGTTACTAAATTGTCCAAATATCTGAAAAAAAAAATACCACCATAATATTTGTAGCGGTAGATAACCGCTACAAATAATTCCCACCATTATTTTATTTTTATATTTGTAGCGGTTTAGGAACCGCTACAAAAATTGACGTCATTTGTTTGAAAAAATAGTTTTGGCGCGTGTGTAATTGGTATTTTGGTTTTTGTAGCAGTTTCGTAACCGCTACAAATGGATGAAATTGAAAAAAAAAAATCTTTTTAACAATTCTTATTGTAATTAAAAAATGTTAAATTATTAATCATTTATATTTTTACTGAAAATAAATGATATTAAAATATGATATTCGATTGTATAAGGTTACTATATATATGTAAAACAATGAGAATATGTAAGTATAATAACAAAAATTTATGAGTTAGTTAAAATAAAATGAATTATAAAACAGAAGTGTCGGAAAGTGGATTGAAGAATAAGTATGTGAAAGTAGAAAAAAAGTTGAAAATTGACAAAATGCACCTGTAAAATAAGAGAAGTTAATATCAACAGGGTAGAAGAAAAAATAAATATTTCGATAATCACTAGATTTGATCAAGCTGAGTGACACTTACCTCATTCAAACACTTTGCCTCGTTGAGAAAATGCAAAAATATGAGAGAAGACGAAGAGAAAACGTGTGTAGAAAACAAAACTGAAGAATACTGAATGTGGTTTGGTGGGGGTATTTATTTTGATCTCAGCGCATCAATTTGTAGCGGTTAAGGTGTCGGTTTTTGTAGCGGTTTATTTTAGTAGCGTTTTATTTGATGTTTTGTAGCGGTTGGAAATCTGTAGTGGTTTTTTTGTTCTTAGTGGCGGTCATGAACCGCTACATTTTTGGGTTTTTTTTCTAAAAAAAAAGTAAAATGAAGAGTATGGATAATTTTTCTTCTCAATTTTCGTCAGCATCCCTACAAAGATAGTTTGTATAAAAAGTTACGTGTGAGTTGAATATGGAATAAGACATATATAAAACTTTTGTGAAACGCTATTTTTATATTTCATATTGCGTATATTAAAAAACGTACCGAACTATAGGTAAAGTGTCATCGCCGTCTGGGAAGAAGTTTTCGAAACTGGCGGGCTAGAGTGACTCACAATCTAGGCAACGTTCTCACCATCGCCCATGTCGTAAAGGTCCCGAGGCTTCAAATGAACCACCATATTCCAATCCATGTGCCCCTCATCGGCAACATAATAAACCTGATGGGCCTCTGAGGCAAGAATATATGGCTCGTCATCTTCAGATTGACCGGTGTTAATAGCCAGGAGAAATTCACTGATGTGATGCCTAAGTCATCAGTCGTGAGTCCCCGGGACGTTGTCGTATTCGCCCACAAACACTTGAACAGCGTCACAGAGAAAAGGCCTTGGTAAGTTATCCTGACCACATCAACCAGCTTTCCATACTACGGGACGTCACCGAACTGCATGTTCCCGTCACTGCTGCTCACATAACTCCTCGTCCCAAACGTGCCATGTACACCCGAGTTTTGGGTCAGCAATCCCTGATCTCGTGAAACCGTGCAAAACTTGAAGCCATTGACATTGTATGCCGTAAATCTTTAGGCGTGGTCAAGCGGGCCGAGTGCGAGAGCTCTGAATTCTGGTGAGTTGGGGTTGTGGTCATTCATTATTCTCCTCCAAAACCAACCCTGGAATTCTCTGTGGACCTTTCTATCAATTTCGGAGGATGTCTGTGTACGGATCCTCAGCTGACGCTTCAGATGACTCCTGAATTCCCTGCAATTAAACATGCGATGACGAGCAAGAAATGTGCCTATAAAATGTAAGGAAACATATAGGATAACATATATATCTCTATGCAATCCTTACTGAAGGTACAGTTCAACTTTAGTGCAATTGATCAAGACATGTCTATGTGCTTGAAACTTCTCAAGTGCCGTGAGTTTGAAGTTCTCACATCCGCCAACTAGTTTACCAACACGAGGGAATAACAACTCTGAAGCTGATGGCTCTGGCTCTGGCTCAGGACAATCGTCCACACAAGGCAGTCGGTTGAATGACGTCTCAATGTCATCAAAGTACCTGGAACAAAAATACAAGACCTCATCCCCAATATAACCTTTTGCTATTGAACCTTCGGGCCACGCCTTATTCCTCACGTAAGATTTCAGTTTCCCAAGAAACCTATAAAGTAATGAGGAAAGATGTCGATACATCAATGGTTAAACATGCAACTAGGAAGTAATATAATGCTGAAGTAATTAATTTTAAAAGAGTACCTCTCAATAGGATACATCCATCGATAGTGAACTGGGCTAGAAAGCTTTGTTTCGTGAACAAGGTGTACTGTCAGGTGAACCATGACCGTGAAAAATGAAGGAGGAAAGATCATCTCCAAATGGCACAGCGTAAGAATGATTTGCTGTTGCATCTGGTTGAGCTCCTCCATGATCAACACCTTGGAACATAACTTCTGAAAGAAAGTACAAAGCTCGACCAAAACAATCGACACATCAAGATGCAGTGTTTTTTTTATGGCCAGCGGAAGTAACTGCTACATAAGCACATGTGAGTGATGACTCTTCAACCCAGTAACCTTTCGAGCCTGCACGTCCACACATCGTGAAATGTTGCTTGAATACCCGTCAGGAACTTTTATTTTCTTCAAAGTGGCGAGGAAGATTTCCTTATTCGGTTTTGTCAGGGTGAATTTTGCCGATTGAAATCTGTCATGCTCATCCGGCCACACGTCTGCATGAACCCCCATCTCCCGTAAATCTTTCCTCGCTTGAAAATGATCTTTTGACTTACCTGATTCATTCATAATCATGTGCAACACATTGTCGCACGCATTCTTTTCAATGTGCATGACATCCAGACTGTGTCGGAGCAAATTATCTTTCCAATACGGAAGAGTGAAGAATACGCTTATCTTCCGCCATTGCTGGGTCGCGAAACCAGAAGCCCTGACCGCCTTTGTCCCTTCCTTTGCTGGATCGTCTTTTTTCCTATACTCAAAATCAACATCCACAAGCTGCTCTATGATCTCTGCACAGGATAATATGCGAGGAGGTCCTCTTTTTTCCTGTTACCCATTGAAACGATTGCATTGCAACCTAAACCTGTGCGTACCATCGAGAAACCTCCGATGACTCATGAAGCACCACTTATGACTGTGGGGAAGGCGCACTGAGTCAGAGTCAAAATTGCAAGCCGAACACGCAAGGCCGGTATGTACATTCTACCCAGATAATGTTCCCAGTCCAGGGAAGTCACTGATGGTCCACATCAATGCCACACGCAAGTTGAACAGTGTTTTCTCGTGCGCGTCATACGTCTCGACGCCAACATTCCACAACTCCAGCAACTCCTTGATAAGCGGTTCTAGATACACATCAATGTCATTTCCCGGTGTCTTTTTGTCTGGAATGATCATGGACATAATGAAGGAGCTTTGTTTCATACACATCCAAGGGGCAAGTTGTAAGGTATCAAAACAACTGACCATATACTATAACTTGTGCTAAGGCGATATTTAGAGGCCCACGCCTTCTCCTACGGCCTCCTCTACTACTACTACTACTACTACTATCCCTAATAGGCCTTTTCCGAGGTTTAACTACTTTCTCTTTTCCCTTATCGTGAGAAACCATGATATTGAAAGGTAAAAGTTGAAATTGAGAGGTGAACAGTAACTAGAGCGTGTGTGAATTTCAAAAGTGAAAAGGAAAGTATAAAAACCGCTGCACTTAGTAGCGGTTAGACCAAATAACCATTACAAAATTAATAACCGCGTGAATTTTGTAGCGTTAGGCAAAGACTGCCACATGAACCGCGACAATTGTGCCTCGTTCTTCGTGCAAACTTGTGGCGATTATATAACGGCTACAAAATGAATTCATTTGTAACAATTTCTGGTACAACCACTACGAATTTAATATTTTTTTAAAAAAAATTCCAAACTAATTAGTTTGGATTTTTTTCCTTATTACAATAAAAACATTCTCAATTATTTTCCTTAATTTCCCCAAAATAGCTGAGGTTAATAAATTAGGAATAACAAGTTTATTGAAAATTGTCCAACATACCGTTGAAGATTTGGATTCAGTATAGCACTGATCTCCCAAGAAATACTCACTAACTCGTTTTGATCAGAGATATTTCCCAAAGAGATTGGTGGCTATAATGGACCCAATCTCCCATGGTATATTGGACAATCTTCAGAAGAGGAGAAGTCTTTTCAAGTCAATGGAGTAACAACTAAATCTAGATTTTCACTAAATAAACATCCTCAGCTTGAATGATGAGAAGGGAGGCAAATATCTGCAGCTCTCATCTCCCGAGATCAGCGTTGCAAATATATGCATGTCCTCGACAGTGAAGCAGAGAATGTTCATTTAGCGATAATCCTGATTTAGAATATTTATAGAATAAATATTTGTACGGAAGCAAGGGCTATTTATAGAATACATTTTGTAGCGGTTATAGCCTAAACCGTTACGAATGTTAACATTTGGAAGCGGTCAAGGTGTCACTTTCTTCTCACCGTAACAAAACTATGTCGTTTCGATTAAATTTTGTAGCAGTTATAGCTTAAACCGCTACAAATCTTAACATTTGGACGCAGTCAAGGTGTCGCTTTCTTCTCACCGTGACAAAATTCTGTTGTTTCAAATTTTTGTAGTGGTTATTTTGACAAAACCGCTAGGAAGGAACCGCAACAAACTTTGCGCCATAACGCGTCAAGGCTAGCGCCATATTTGTCGCGGTTTGGTTTTGTGTCACCGCTACAAAAATTGAAGCAAAATGGTTACCATTCGGCGCCAATGCTTTTGTTACTAATTTGTGACGGTTTGGCTTAAAACCGTGACAAATTCGCACCAAAATGTTCATTTGTAACGGTGTTTTTTAACCGCTACAAGAGGACCACGACAAACAATGCTTTTTTTTTTGTAGTGTTTTTATTCTTTCTGCTTTAATAACATGAGGTGTTATCTATTGTATGATCCTGTAAACCGATATTTAATCTAAAGTTATATTTTTGGTTGTTTCTTCTTTAACTTGCCTTATTTGATTATATTCTCTTTATTTTTTTCGTATAGCTTTTTACTTCTGCTTGTTTTTAAAAAATAAATATTTGTTTGTTTTCAACAAAAATCTTTATTTGAGTGTGACAAAACATATTTATGAGTGAGAGATAGTGGATCGATATTCAGTGGTCATTCTTATTATTTAAAAAAAATCACATTAAAATTTTTAATGTTTGACCGTTTACATTAAAGTTGAATTGTTTAGATCTGATTACAGTGATGAGTGCTCAGTGCTCATCTACTCAATACACGTCATAATAACTGATATAAAGCTAAAAAAAGCGGAAAAAAAATTTCAAGTAAAAGAGTGAGTAACTGATATATCATTAACTGTGGCGTATCTGTCTGTTCATAATGTAGAGTACATTCATCTAAGTAGTGTTATAACGGTACAAGTCTAATAATAGGATCTTCAGTCGAGTCTCTACGCGTGCTGTTTACTTTGCTTACTCCTGACTTCAGTCCTTGGTTCCCCGGACCTGAAGCTATAGTAAGAGCTGAAGTCCAATATCCATCGGACCCCAGGTAACGGTTAACCTCATGCTTATGTAACAGTTATTTATGACAGATATTCATGACATTATAGCATTACTCAATATAAAAACTCATAACAGATTCCTCTGGATAACAGTACACAGCCACTGCAATATGTTCGTTACCCCCAGTCTGTACTATTCACCAGTGCCTCAATGGCCTATCGTGTCCTCAGCGCTAGGAAAACTCAACGGCATTACCAAGACTGTAACCCGTATAAAGCTGAATGTATATGAAAAACTTTAAGACTGAGTCTTAATCTATGAATACATCTATCACATATAAAAGTACAATAAGCATCAGAGTTAGTGTTACAGTACGCGTCCGTACCTTCGTCGGCGATATCGGTACGTTCGTTGGTCGGAGTGTGGTCACGTGTATCCTATAATGGTAATATCGCATTTATTAATTCACCAATAATATTCGAATAGATATCCTAGCCACAAATGACTATTCTACCCTGGTATATTTATTTTTTGATTATTTCCCTTTTAATTTAGGGAAAAAAAACGCTGATTAACAGCATTTGGGCTGATTTTCATCTAACTTCGAAAAATCATAACTAATTCTAGAAAAATTGAAACGAAGATCCGTAAAATTTCCCGGACTCCTTAAGATGTCTATTTTTGAGGAAAAATATCATCTTTTACCCAGATTTCAAGTGTTCATAAGCTGCCCAGAATTTCCAGAAATTCGCAGCATAAACTTTGGAAATTTTTATCTCACTGTACAGAGCTCATTGCAACATGTTCTTTGCATATCTGGAAAGCTCTATATGTCTACTTTAACCATGAATTTTTCCAGAATTTTTCAACGTCATTTTCAGCATAAAATATTAGCATTTCTGTTACGGACTTCAGAAATCGCCTAACCGACAAATTTCACCAGAACTTCGTTACTTCGGTGTTTTTCTTCCAGAAATTTTTGCTAAACATCACAATCCTTAGGCTCCACAGCCGGAACCTCTTCTAAACATCCAATATGCTCATCTAAATCAATGTCAAGCTCACAATCACTTTCTATATTATCTATAGTCTCATGTAATTCCATACCTTCAACTTCCTCACAATAATCATTATCAGCATAAGAAGTAGTCATTAGGATTAAGGAATTATTTTGCATTATAGTCTCAAGGGTTGAAAAAATTTGACTCTCATTTACCTTCATATCTTGAACACTTGAGTCAATGCTAGCGAGAATCTCCCTAGATTTCTCTAATACTTCCCCACACTCCTCAACTAATCTTTCCAAATTAGATTTTTCCCTGTACTCAATGGTGTGTTCTTCAACATACGGATAAGAGTAATAAGGAGGGGTATTTTCATAAGAACAATAGACATGTGAATCCCTAAAATTTTGTTGCTCAAAACCTTCACTAAGACAAAATGAGTTATCAAAACAAGCTTGGTTCCTAGTGAAATCATCTCTCACAAAATGACTAGTTGTACTATATGGACAATGCTCAAATAAATGATTCCCTCCACAATAAACACAAGACATGCAAATATATTGAGAAGAATCAACATATGGACTACAACTATCATTTATGCTCATTTTATGTTGCCAATATTCATTTAAAGACTTTAAAGTAGCAATCAATTCATCTTGTGTAGAAGACAAAGAATTCATCTCCTTTTCAATATTAAGACCAGTTGATTGCCAATTGAAATCCATTTTTTAAAAACTTTTTTCTTAAAAAAAATAAAATAAAATATTTACAAACTCAAACTTAAACTACTAATGCTCAATCAATTTCAACCAAAAAAGTTGTGGCACACAAGTCCCCGGCAACGACGCCAAAAACTTGATAGGGCAAAATTTAAAGCCTAAAAAAACTTCGCAAGTGCACGGGCCGTATCAAGTAATAAAGTGATAAGAAAAGTATCGTTCCCACGAGGACTTGGTATCACAAACTTTAGTTAAGCATTGATTTCACAATTTCATTTAAGTTGAGAAAATCAAATTAAATTTAATTAAGATAAAAGAAATTAAAACTAAAATAAAAATAAGAAAACTACCACAATAATCAAATGAGCAACCTAGAGTCACTAATCCCTTATTTGATTCTTAGATTTTATCCCCACTAAATTAACTTTGACTAAATTTAATCAGCTAATCTAGAGTATTAATGTTTATAAGTGCCTGTCGGTCCACTTATACACCTACCTCAAATAATTATGTAATGTCTCACACAATTAATTAAGGTGCAATTCAAATCGGGCTCACTCTAATTTGACTATGCGGAGCTTCTAGGTATATGTCTATCCTAGACGCAAATTAGATTAAAACCTAATTTCTCTATTAGATTTAAACCTAATTCCGCATTATTTATTCCCAAGGCCAATTTAGGATTCCCTCTTTCAAGTTCAACCCTAAATCCCCAAAACATGATCAATGGTGATCAGTCAATAAGCAATAACAATGAACACAGGATTAAATAAACTGAAATAAAATTAAGCAAAACTAACAAGTGGGAATAATCTCTAAAACCCAAACAAATTCATAGATTCTCTAGGTTGCAAAACAAACTAGCCACACATGGCTTTATTCAAATTCATAAACAAAAAGAAAAGAATTTAGGTTCAAAGAAGAAGAAGAGAGAGGAAAGAAAATTTCTCCGTCGCCTCCACAGTCCTTCCGTCCTTCCGTGGAAATGATGAAGAGAATCGAAACGCTCAGCCTCTACTCCTATGCTTCTTCGTCCCTTCCTTCTCGTTCTGTGTCTCCCGATCTTTCTGCTCCGTCCTCCTGTTGCTTGTCTCTGCTTCCTTATTTATAATAATTTAGATCTTGGGTCATTGATTCTCCTTTACTTATTACAAAGATATCTCATATCTTGTAATTTACTCCATCAGATCACACAATTGATTTTGTTTCTATTTTTCTTGCATGAGACCACTGAATTTGACTGATTGCATATCCTCTTATTGCCTTTTTACTTCATTCCAAATCAGCTAATATTTCCTGCACAATAAAAATAGGATATGAGTAGATTTTATGTTGATTTATTCTTTGATCCCAAGTTTCATTCAATTATGGAAACGTTATAAAAGATAATTAAATAGGTATATAATATTAATAATTTCAATCAAATCTCATAAAATATACACCTATTTAATCATAAAATATATACTCATCATCCAATCAATTATTGACAATTTCTTTAATTTGTTTGGGTATTTCAATAACATTTTATGTCCCTTTAGAATTTAAATATGAACTATGCTTTAATATGAAAATTATAGGGTATTTTATGATCCCTAAATGAAATTAGAATATTTGAGTCTTTTCGGTTTATTTAATTCTAGGAGAAAATTTCCTAATTTAAATTAGATAAGTTATAATATCTTTGAGACCACATATTCACCTATTTTAATAAGTATCATTTATCAAAATATAGTGGTTATGCTAACTATGATTTTTAGGGTATTACAGGGCTCATCTACTCAATACATATCATAATGAGTACCAAACCACAAATCAGAGTAGTGTACATTGAACCCTTTTAACAAAAACATACCAAAAGGAATAAATTAAGCAGAAACAAATAGTATTGTTGTTATTATAGGCTGGTTTTCAAAAGCCTGTGCAGAGGTAACAGGTCGATGAAAACCACAAAGCATGTGGCTACAAACTTATCAAAGCGAGTATATGGACCATCTCACTATATAACGCCATACCAAACACAATCACATAAACTAAATTGACACCTGTAAATGTGTCAATACATATAAGAAAAGAAACCAAAGCCATGAAGTGAATTGAATTGAAGGCTATTGCCATGCAAAGCCGGTATCTACTAGTAGTAAGGAGGTGGTGGTGAAGCGTAGACATAAGGCTTGTGCGGTGGCGGATAGATAGGGGTTGGGGTAGGGGGAGGAGGAGGAGGAACTGGCGAAGGAGAGTGAGGCAGTGGTGGGTGATATTGTATGAAGGGACCAGTGACGGAGAGTGAGGTAGTGAAGGTGGAGTAGTGTATGAAGGGGTTGGTGACGGAGACACAGAAGGCGAAGGAGAGTTAGGCACTGGTGGAGGAGTATTGTATGAAGGGGTTGGTGACAGAGACACAGAAGGCGGAGGAGATTTAGGCACTGGTGGAGAGTTAGGCCTGAGGACTTGTTAACTAACTCTGACCAATTCCCTCCTTTTTATTATACTATCTAGTTTAGTATAAATGATGAAAAAGGTTAATTTGTTGTGAGTGCAACAAGCCTTCCATGCGCTGTATTCCTGTGTTGATTATAAGACGTCCCTAAGTTTTGCCAAAAAAATCTTGAAAGATCATTCCCAAGGTAACAAACTGCTGAGGGGTGGAGAAATGGATGGGGAAAGCTTCCAAGGCCAAAATACGTACTACCTCCGGTCCTTAATAGATAAGATTTCATTTCTTATATTAAGGACCAGTAGTAGTATTAGTTATTACAGACATTTAGGGTATGTTTGGTTCGAGGTGAGGGAGTGAGGAGATGAATCCCTAGAGAAGATATTAACCAAATTGACATTAATGAGAAAAATATTTTCTTTTTTTTTTTTGTTGAGTGTGCATTTTTGGAATATTGAAAATTTTCTATGGGCTATTTAGTAAAGATAAAAAAAAATTATCTTTCTCCCCTCAAACCAAACATGCTCTTAGAGCGAGCCATATGGAGTCAATATATCATTGATGTTTACTTTCTTTTATTGTCATGTTGTATTTTTCTCTCTTTCTGGTTCTACTTTCTCCATCTTACTGATGTCGACTTTTGTCTCAATGTTATAAACCATCAACCCTATGACCAGAAAGCTGATGTATTCAGTTTTTCCATAGTACTGTGGGAACTAGTAACAGCAAAGGTGTCGCATAAATTACAATCATATAATTTTTGTTCTCTTAGATTACTCTTCCATTCCTTGGACTACTAAAACCAAAATATGGTCTTGTGTGGTCTTTCACTATTTCAGGTACCATATGATGCCATGACTCCTCTACAAGCTGCCCTAGGTGTGAGACAGGTTTGCTCTCTTTGTTCAAATATAAAACTTGAACGTTTGATCATGAAGTTTAGTCATACAATTGAACCCTCTTATTGATGTGAATCTGCATGGCTACACTACAACTCTGGAAAAGCAACAATTAACTTATTATTTATGCCTTATTGAAGACTTTTTTTGGGCTATGCCTTTGAGAATTTTGAAACGAAAATGATTAAATCTAATATATTATCGATTAGGAGTTCACTGGGATTCTACAATTCAATTGTTATTCGACAAGGATTGTGTTATGAGTCCCACATCGGGGAGCCAAACTCTTAGAGTGAGGTTTATAAGTTCATTGGGTTCTCCCTCCTCATAGGCTAGCTTTTGGGGATTGGGCTCTCCCTTTGGGCTTGTGTTCATTACATTGGTGCTTTTATTGAGAGTCGATGTTGCGGAGAGGGCTACCCACGGAGGGTTCTGACCGGCTGGAGGCCGAGTGAAGTGCCGTGGAGTGGAGCCGCCGAGGACGTCGGCTCTTGAGGGGGTGACTATGTTATGAGTCCCACATCGGGGAGCTAAACTCTTAAAGTGAGGTTTATAAGTTCATTAGGTTCTCTCTCCTCATAGGCTAGCTTTTGGGGATTGGGCTCTCCCTTTGGGCTTGTGTTCATTACAGATTGTGTCATTGTGTCTGAACCAACAGTCATTTGAATCCTTTCAGGGTTTACGCCCGGAACTTCCAAAGCAGGGGCACCCTAAACGGGTTGATTTAATGCAAAGATGTTGGGAAGCGATTCCTGCCAACCGGCCATCCTTCCCTGAGATAACAGTTGAACTGGAAAATCTCCTTAAAGAAGTTGAGGTAAACATTTAATAGCCGCATTTCACAACAAGTTATTCCAGGTTTCATTCATGAGGTAAAATTTCGCTCATTCATCTGGCTTAAACTTAGTTTATGCTGTCCAAATTGCAGAATGATTCAGAAACTAACGGTGCTTGAGCTAAGCATAACTTAATTAGATTGCAGTTATATTCAGGCAGTTCCACGAGAATCTGGATTTTTTATTTTCCACTTTCTTTGGGTGTTCAAATAGATAGAGTTTTCCATGTGCCCTTTTTGCTCGAAGCTGGAGAAAGGAGTTAACAGAAGCGGACCAATACAGAAGTGACACAGACCGTATAGAGACAGACTAATGACATAGTTGATAATACTTAGAAATATATATAAATCCCACGCTGGTTGATGTCGAAACCTTTACTGTAAAAAAGTTGTTTTGACAAAGAGGAATATGTAACAAGCAATATCAAAGAAGGAAATTAGAGCTTAATTTATTTGATAGGCTTGATGATTTATTGTGTATAAACAATAGGTGTATTCAGCGCTGAGGTGAGGTTTTTTATTGACTTGATGTGTTATCTATTGTATGATCGTGTAAGCCCATATTTAATCTAAAGTTATACTTTTGGTTGTTTCTTCTTTTCCTTGCCTTATTTGATTATATTCTCTTTATTTTGTTGTATAGTTTTTTACTTCTTCTCTCTCTCTCTCTCTCTCTCTCTCTCTCTCTCTCTCTCTCTCTCTCTCTCTCTCTCTCTCTCTCTCTCTCTCTCTCTCTCTCTCTCTCTCTCTCTCTCTCCAAATTTTCGGTTTGTTTTCAGCAAAAATCTTCATTTGAGTGGGACAGAACATATTTGAGAGTGAGCGATATTGGATCGATATTCAGTGGTCATTTTTATTATTTAAAAAAATCACATTAAAATTTTTATTGTTTGACCGTTTACATATAAGTTGAATCGTTTTGATCTGATTATAGTGATGAGTGCTCGGTGTTCATCTACTTGATACACATCATTATGATGAGCACCAAACTACAAATCAAAGTAATGAGCATCAAAATTGGAGCCCTTTTAACAAAAACAGACCAAAAGGAATAAATTAAGCAGAAACATATATTATTGTTGTTATTATAAGCTGGTTTTCAAAGGCCTGTGCAAAGGTAAATGGTCAATGAAAACTACAAAGCATGTGGCCACGAACTTATCAAAGCGAGTATATGGACCATCTCATTATAAAACGTTATACCAAGCACAATCACATAAACTAAATTGACAGTGTAAATGCGTCAATACATATAAGAAAAGAAACCAAAGCCATGAAGTGAATTGAAGGCTGTTGCCATGCAAAGCCGATATCTACTAGTAGTAAGGAGGTGGTGGTGAAGCGTAGACATAGGGCTTGTGTGGTGGCGGATAGATAGGGGTTGGGGTAGGGGAAGGAGGAGGAGGAACTGGCGAAGGAGAGTGAGGCAGTGATGGGTGAGTGAGGTATGAAGGGGCCGGTGATGGAGAGTGAGGTGGTGGAGGTGGAGTAGGGTATGAAGGGGTTGGTGACGGAGACACAGAAGGCGAAGGAGAGTTAGGCACTGGTGGAGGTGGGCGAGTAGGGTATGAAGGGGCCGGTGATGGAGAGTGAAGTGGTGGAGGTGGAGTAGGGTATGAAGGGGTTGGTGACGGAGACACAGAAGGCGAAGGAGAGTTAGGCACTGGTGGAGGTGGGCGAGTAGGGTATGAAGGGGATGGTGATGGAGGAAGGGAAGGAGGAGGAGAGGCTGGCGGAGGCGGCAAGGAAACTGGCGGTGGAGGAGAAGGATAGTGCTTGGGAGGATGAGGAGGACGAGGGTGCACTGGGTGGTGGTGGGAAGTAGGCGGAGGAGGGGGTGGCGATGAGTAGACGTAGGGGTCAGCACATGTTTGAAAAGGCAAGCTCAGAGACACAAAAGCCAATACAAGAGTGATAGAGGCCATCAGAGATCCCATTTTTGCTCTTCCAATGTGTTTTGGCTGTGCTTATTAAAGAGCAAGAGCTTCCCTTTATATAGCTTCTTTGTTTACCCGTTTTACCCCACAAGTAATTGATCATATCTTGAAAAATTCACTTTGAACCAGTAGGAAGTGATTCCCTTGTAAGGCTATTGGACTTCCCCGTGATTGGAGGGTAATGAATTCGAACCTAAAACTTCAGAAAATTTCAACATATGGAAAGAGACCGAGCTGAGAAATTGGGTTTAACAATATTGTCTGTTACTGATGTTGACTGTCAGAAGAAAATCGATACACTTGCTGTTGAATACAAATCATCACAATTGTTTTCCCCCACAATGAAGACAATAATACATCTGTGAAGATGAAAGAAACTAACACAGCAAACTTCCAACCCAAACGGTACGCATCATGTGGAACATTTGCAAATGATAAGATAGAAGACTTTATAATTAGGTACGTGTTTGATTAATTTGTGATAGTGTTTTAAGAGGAGCTTTGTTCCGGAAATGCTAGAAAATGGAAAAAGTCATTTTCACATTGTCTTGACTCAACATAAGCTATATCTGCTCTTTCCTTAATCAGACTCCTGTTCATGAATTTATTTGCTAATTTTATCAGACACTCATGTGTCACCTGTTATAATTTTTTTGTTTTCCTTTTTAATGAGAAAATTTCTCCAAAAATGCTAGAAAAACGAAGAGAATGTGGAAAACAGTTATGTTACTCATCATTTTGATGAGCCCCCAAACCTCATCATATCTATATTTCAGACAGTCTGGATATATTTTTTTTTCTTCAACTTTTATTAAAAATATTTTAATGGGTATAGAGTCTAAAATAAAAATAATATTTTAAGTATCATTGTTTTTTAAACAATATTTTTTTATTTAAAAATCATCATTTGGGGAAAAAAAATCTAGACCTCCTATATTAGATTTGGATAGTTCAAATCCAATGAAGTTTGTGTGCTCATCAAATTGCACCCTAACCGGTTCGTAAAAAGTGTGATCAACTTCAGCATTTTCATGACTCATCATTCACTGTATATGTTGAGAGCTTTTCTCGATCTTTCTTTAATTTATTTTTATGGATGAATGTCCATGGATGTTTGTGACTCATCTTTTAATATAATCATACTCATTTAGGCTTTAATGCAAGACGAATTTGCATATGGTGCTCATCATGAGCACCTAGTTTCTAATGATTGTTGAAATCTCAATCGTTCAAATTTAATTTGAACACGATTTAAATTTAAAATTTAAAATTTATGATTTATGATTTTTTAAATAATAAATTCATTTTTATGAAAAGTGATAGGTGTGATATTATCTTTATTTTTAATTTTACATATATTAAAATAAAAATTTATTGAAAATATAAAAATTAAATTAAATGTAAACCATCCAAAATCAATTTAACGGTGAAGATAAGTGATGAACGCATTTTTGCTAGTCCAATTGATGAATAGAAAATGTGCTCCTAATGTTAAACACTTCCTAAAAGTTAGGTTTGATGTTTAATATATAAGCCCTATGTCTACGCTTCACCACCATCACCACCACCACCGCATGGTTAAAATTAATATCACAAAGCAAGCATAGACATAGCCTTCAATTCAATTCACTTAATTGAATTGAAGGCTATGTCTATGCTTTGATGTTTAATTTGAACATGGCAATAACCTTCAATTCAATTCACTTGATGGCTTTGGTTTCTTTTCTTATATGTATTGACACATTTACAGGTGTCAATTTAATTTATGTGATTGTGTTTGGTATGACGTTATATATTGAGATGGTTCATATACTCGCTTTGATAAGTTCGTAGCCACATGCTTTGTGGTTTTCATCGACCTGTTACATCTGCACAGGCTTTTGAAAACCAGCCTATAATAACAACAATACTATCTGTTTCTGCTTAATTTATTCCTTTTGGTCTGCTTCTGTTAAAGGGGTTCTCATTTGATGTTCACTACTCTAATTTGTAGTTTGGTACTCATCATTATGATGTGTATCGAGTAGATGAGCAATACGTCTATGCCTCCTCCTCCTTCCCCTACCCTAAACCCTATCTATCCGTCACCCCACAAGCCCTACGTCTATGCCCGCCACCTCCTCCTTACTACTACTAGATGCTGGATTTGCATGGCTTGCAGTCTTCAATGGTGATGGGACAAGAAAAGAGAAAAACCACTTTTGAGCGATCACTCTATATATGTTCTTGTCCCCCCCCCCCCCCCCTATATATTTAGAAATTTAAAGTTTCGATTTAGTCTGTCATTTTGTGTTTGGTATGTTACTACATTGAGATGCTTCATGTACTCTCTTGTGATAAATCAGTATGCAGTACGTGCAAATATATATGTATGCACAGGCTTCTGAGAACCAACATGTAATAATACAATAATAATTTCCTCTCTCGTATAATTACTCTGCACATGTCTTTTCAATATTTTGGACTCTCAAGTAGTTGCGCCCAAAAGATGGAATCTTATTCATACCCTTGTTGTTGGAATCAGACCTCATTCCATTGCACCAATCAACCTAACACAAAATTTTCACTTTCTTACTCAAAATTCCAGCATAAGTACCAACATGGCATTACAAGCCAGAATTATGCCATTAATATTGCATCCAATTCAATCATATTCCACAAAGGTAAGGACTTTCTAAATTTTAAGCTCAACGAACAAAATTGTGTTGATTTAACCCCATTATTCAGTATGTTCCCCGAAACACACCCTTGCGCCTTGGCTACTAAAACATACCTATTTAATTCGCTCAAATCACATTTCATGCAAAAGTTTGTCAAACATCCCTAGCTACTATGAGCTTATACCAACTGTGTTCCAGTTTGCGAGCAAACTACACACTCTAGGAACCATTTTCCCTACCAATCCTTAAAATAGGTAGGGGAAGCTCGACCTATCTGGCCATTCACATAAGATTTTGTATTTAATTTTTTTATCCTGTGATTTTAAAATTTAAAAAAAGAAATCATTTTTTTAGAAAATATTAATTAAAAGATTATCTTTATTTTAAATTCTTTATCCATTAAAATAATATTTTTGAAAAAAAATAAAAAGTAAAAAAATTAAATCTTGACTATCTAGATTTCATCTAGACAACCCAAATGGCCTGAGCTCCCCCTATTTTTCCAAAGGATAGATAATGAAACTAGTTCCATTTTGCTAGGCTACCTAAAGTCAAATCACATTAATTAAGAAACAAGGCTAAAATTAAGTAAGAGATTTTATTTCTTCAAAAATTATTACAAGGTTCCTTAATTGCCATTAATTTAAACCTTTAATTTATAATTTTGAATCCTAAGGTCAAACATGTCGTCCAAATAACCATTATTAGTTATTTGAATGATTTAGGAAATAAATCATAAATGCTAAATGAATTTTATAAAGTGTCTTATATATTAAACATCAAACCTAACTTTTAGGAAGTGTCTAACATTAGGAGCACATTTTCTATTCGTCAATTTGACTAGCAAAAATGTGCTCATCACTTATCTTCACTGTTAAATTGATTTTGGATGGTTTAAATTTAATTTAATTTTTATATTTTCAATAAATTTTTATTGTAATACATGTAAAATTAAAAATAAAGATAATATAACACCTATCACTTTTCATAAAAATGAATTTATTATTTAAAAAATCATAAATTTTAAATTTAAATTGTGTTCAAATTAAATTTAAACGATTGAGATTTCAACAATCATTAGAAACTAGGTGCTCATCAATGATGGCACCATATGCAAATTCGTCTTGCATTAAAGCCTAAATGAGTATGATTACATTAAAAGATGAGTCACAAACATCCATGGACATTCATCCATAAAAATAAATTAAAGAAAGATTGAGAAAAGCTCTCAACATATACAGTGAATGATGAGTCATGAAAATGCTGAAGTTGATCACACTTTTTCCGAACCGATTAGGATGCAATTTGATGAGCACACAAACTTCATTGGATATAAACTATCCAAATCTAATATAGGAGGTCTAGATTTTTTTTTTCCCCCAAATGATGATTTTTAAATAAAAAAATATTTTTAAAAAACAATGATACTTAAAATATTATTTTTATTTTAGATTCTATACCCATTAAAATATTTTTAATAAAAGTTGAAGAAAAAAAATATATCAAGACTGTCTGAAATATAGATATGATGAGGTTTGGGAGCTCATCAAAATGATGAGTAACATAACTGTTTTCCACATTCTCTTCATTTTTCTAGCATTTTTGGAGAAATTTTCTCATTAAAAAGGAAAACAAAAAAATTATAACAGGTGACACACGAGTGTTCTGATAAAATTAGCAAATAAATTCATGAACAGGAGTCTGATTAAGGAAAGAGCAGATATAGCTTATGTTGAGTCAAGACAATGTGAAAATGACTTTTTCCATTTTTTAGCATTTCCGGAACAAAGCTCCTCTTAAAACACTATCACAAATTAATCAAACACGTACCTAATTATAAAGTCTTCTATCTTATCATTTGCAAATGTTCCACATGATGCGTACTGTTTGGGTTGGAAGTTTGCTGTGTTTTGAGAATTGGTTCCCTTTTAGTTTCTTTCATCTTCACAGATGTATTATTGTCTTCATTGTGGGGGAAAACAATTGTGATGATTTGTATTCAACAGCAAGTGTATCGATTTTCTTGTGACAGTCAACATCAGTAACAGACATTATTGTTAAACCCAATTTCTCAGCTCGGTCTCTTTCCATATGTTGAAATTTTCTGAAGTTTTAGGTTCGAATTCATTACCCTCCAATCACGGGGAAGTCCAATAGCCTTACAAGGGAATCACTTCCTACTGGTTCAAAGTGAATTTTTCAAGATATGATCAATTACTTGTGGGGTAAAACAGGTAAACAAAGAAGCTATATAAAGGGAAGCTCTTGCTCCTTAATAAGCACAGCCAAAACACATTGGAAGAGCAAAAATGGGATCTCTGATGGCCTCTATCACTCTTGTATTGGCTTTTGTGTCTCTAAGCTTGCCTTTTCAAACATGTGCTGACCCCTACGTCTACTCATCGCCACCCCCTCCTCCGCCTACTTCCCACCACCACCCAGTGCACCCTCGTCCTCCTCATCCTCCCAAGCACTATCCTTCTCCTCCACCGCCAGTTTCCTTGCCGCCTCCGCCAACTTCTCCTCCTCCTTCCCTTCCTCCATCACCATCCCCTTCATACCCTACTCGCCCACCTCCATCAGTGCCTAACTCTCCTTCGCCTTCTGTGTCTCCATCACCAGCCCCTTCATACCCTACTCCACCTCCACCACCTCACTCTCCATCACCGGCCCCTTCATACCCCACTCACCCACCACTGCCCCACTCTCCTTCGCCAGTTCCTCCTCCTCCTTCCCCTACCCCAACCCCTATCTATCCGCCACCACACAAGCCCTATGTCTACGCTTCACCACCACCTCCTTACTACTAGTAGATATCGGCTTTGCATGGCAACAGCCTTCAATTCACTTCATGGCTTTGGTTTCTTTTCTTATATGTATTGACGCATTTACACTGTCAATTTAGTTTATGTGATTGTGCTTGGTATGATGTTTTATATTGAGATGGTCCATATACTCACTTTGATAAGTTCGTGGCCACATGCTTTGTAGTTTTCGTTGACCTGTTACCTCTGCACAGGCCTTTGAAAACCAACTTATAATAACAACAATAATATATGTTTCTGCTTAATTTATTCCTTTTGGTCTGTTTTTGTTAAAAGGGCTCCAATTTGATGCTCATTACTTTGATTTGTAGTTTGGTGCTCATCATAATGATGTGTATCGAGTAGATGAACACCGAGCACTCATCACTATAATCAGATCAAAACGATTCAACTTATATGTAAACAGTCAAACAATAAAAATTTTAATGTGATTTTTTTAAATAATAAAAATGACCACTGAATATCGATCCAATATCTCACTCTCAAATATGTTCTGTCCCACTCAAATGAAGATTTATGCTGAAAACAAACCAAAAATTTGAGGAGAGAGAGAGAGAGAAGCAGAAGTAAAAAACTATACAACAAAATAAAGAGAATATAATCAAATAAGGCAAGGAAAAGAAGAAACAACCAAAAGTATAACTTTAGATTAAATATGGGCTTACACGATCATACAATAGATAACACATCAAGTCAATAAAAAACCTCACCTCAGCGCTGAATACACCTATTGTTTATACACAATAAATCATCAAGCCTATCAAATAAATTAAGCTCTAATTTCCTTCTTTGATATTGCTTGTTACATATTCCTCTTTGTCAAAACAACTTTTTTACAGTAAAGGTTTCGACATCAACCAGCGTGGGATTTATATTATATTGCTAAGTATTATCAACTATGTCATTAGTCTGTCTATACAGTCTGTGTCACTTCTGTATTGGTCAGCTTCTGTTAACTCCTTTCTCCAGCTTGGAGCAAAAAGGGCAAATGGAAAACTCTAACTATTTGAACACCCAAAGAAAGTGGAAAATAAAAAATCCAGATTCTCGTGGAACTGCCTGAATATAACTGCAATCTAATTAAGTTATGCTTAGCTCAAGCACCGTTAGTTTCTGAATCATTCTGCAATTTGGACAGCATAAACTAAGTTTAAGCCAGATGAATGAGCGAAATTTTACCACATGAAAGAAACCTGGAATAGCTTGTTGTGAGATGCGGCTATTAAATGTTTACCTCAACTTCTTTAAGTAGATTTTCCAGTTCAACTGTTATCTCAGGGAAGGATGGCCGGTTGGCAGGAATCGCTTCCCAACATCTTTGCATTAAATCTATCAGTTTAGGGTGCCCCTGCTTTGGAAGTTCCGGGCGTAAACCCTGAAAGGATTCAAATCACTGTTGGATCAGACACAATGACACACTCCTTGTTGAATACCAACTGAATTGTAGAATCCCAGTGCACTCCTAATCGATAATATATTAGATTTAATCATTTTCGTTTCAAAGTTCTCAAAGGCATAGCCCAAGAAAAGTCTTCAAAACGGCACAAATAACAAGTTAATTGTTGCTTTTCCAGAGTTGATGTAGTGTAGTCATGCAGAATTGCAGATTCACATCAATAAGAGGGTTCAATTGTATTACTTCATGATCAAACGTTCAAGTTTTATATTTGAACAGAGAGAGCAAACCTGTCTCACACCTAGGGCAGCTTGTAGCGGAGTCATGGCATCATATGGTACCTGAAATACCGCACAAGACCATATTTTGTTTTTAGTTGTCCAAGGAAAGGAAGAGTGATCCAAGAGAACAAAAATTATATGACTGTAATTTATGCAACACCTTTGCAGTTACTAGTTCCCACAGTACTATGGAGAAACTGAATACATCAGCTTTCTGGTCATAGGGTTGATGGTTTATAACCTTGAGAGAAAATTTGGCATCAGTGAGATGGAGAAAGTAGAACCAGAAAGAGAGAAAAATACAACATGACAATAAAAGAAAGTAAACATCAATGATATATTGACCCCATATGGCTCTCTCTCCTAAATGTCTGTAATAACTAATACTACTTCTGGTCTTAATATAAGAGATGAGATCTTGTATTAAGGACCAGAGGTAGTAAGTCTTTTGGCCTTGGAAGTTTTCCCCATACATTTCTGCACCCCTCAGCAGTTTGTTACCTTGGGAATGATCTTTCAAGATTTTTTGGCAACTTATAATCAACACAGGAATACAGTGCACGGAAGGCATGTTGCACTACAACATATCCACCTTCTTTTTCATCATTTATACTAAACTGGATAGTACAATAAAAAGGAGGGAATTGGTTAGTTAGTTAACAAGTCTGCATGCCTATAAACAAGGGTGATTGGGTATATTGTAAAGTGAATTGTGATTAGTGAATAAGTGATGGAATAGAGTTTCCCTTCTACCTCTCTCCTCCCTCTGTTTCTCATCTCCTTTGAACCTCTCCTCTGTTTCTCTTTCTCTTTTCCCTTCCTCTCTCCTATCTTCAGCAATTACCATAACAAGATGAGATGATTTTCTCAAACTATGCCTTATCCTTTAATTATCCCACTTAATTTGTAAGACTTATCTTTGAATAATTGACAATTTTCTGAACAAGATCATTAGTTGCACCCGGAACTATATGCTTCAATACGCACACATCAAGCACCTATTTATGTACTGAAATATCAAAAAGCAATCATAATGTCATCTCTTGAAAACAAACCTCTGGAGCCATCCATCTATATGTTCCAGTTTCTGCTGTCATCACTCCCCCCTGATTCAGGAACCGAGCTACTCCAAAATCCGCTACTTTAACAACCTTCCGGATAAGGGGGGAAAAAATCAAATGATCATTTATAACGGTACATTCAAAAGAAAAGAAAGTAGATTTCTGAGGTAAATTTAGTTTCAATAATATATCATCAAGTGGTTGAGGAAAAAAGTGAATGTACAAGTAGGGACATAACTGCATGCATATAATTCATCAATGTGCTTTTAGAAAGTAAATCCCTATTTAGTAAGGGTAACATATTGTAGTATTAAAATTGAAACTTGTAATTAGTTCTTACATTGTTGATATCCATCAATAGATTGGCTGTCTTCAGATCCCTATGAATTATACTGTTTCTGTGCAAATACTCCATACCCTTGCAGACATCCATTGCAAACTTCAGTAGTTGACAGAGATTCAGCATATTATGGTTTTTATGCAAGTAATCATACAGACTTCCTCCGGGCATGTACTCTGCAAGCAAGGGAAAAAACCATAAAAATACATGTTTATGATTAAATTTAGCAGAATAATAAAAAAAAACATATTCAACAAGAAATAGATAAGGAGACCAAAAATATACACATGTCAAGGTAATTAGCAATATTACTGAGGGAATTAATCAGAATTAATCAATCAATGGCAAAACAAAACTCATTTGGGTGTATGCGTTAACAAATTTGGCACAAGTATATTCCTCTAGACAAGTCAACATGTTCCAACAGAAGCAACTATTTGCCAAAGACATGAACAAAGTTAAATAACATTATTGCTAAAATACTTATATGGCTATAGCCAAAACAAAATCTCTAGTTAAGAAAAGTATGGCACAGCAAACAGGCCAATGCAAGATTTACAGTAATTCAAAATGATATTTTCATTGAGCAAGATGGCATAGAGGATTCATGTAAAACCCTAGATAATTGATCATTTGAATTCCACAACCAGTCACTAGTAAGGGACTTAACTGGGATGTGTTTGCTCCAGTTCATTAATGACACTTGTGAAGGACTTAGAATCAACGCATGTGGACACTTGACTTGCACAAACTCCCTAACAGTACCCATAAAGGTATAAATTCTTTAGGAAAGTATTAATGCCCAATGATCATTAATGGGTGCAAAAGGATTATTTCCAAGTTGATTTACAACCAGCCGTCTTCTTAACATAAAAAAGCTAGACTGATTTTTACAAATCCATTCCACCAATCTACAGGGGAAAAAAAGTAAATAACTTAAGAAGGAAGATTCATTATATGATGGGACCCAAAATCCCCCATTCCATAGTAAATTACTTGCTTGATGTTTAGAACCTTCTCTGTCTCCAAAATGTTGATTTGCATTATAAACTAGCCCACTTTGAAAATATAGCAAACATCAATGTTTTGTGCTAATAAATCCCCTGAAAAGGTACTAAATGACTGACAGATTAGCACAATTTTTAGCAAACACAGGTATCAACATATGCACAGAAGAAACATGCCCAAGGACATCAGAAACAGACAACAACTAACTGCACAAAGATCCTAGTGCCAAAACCAGAAAGACAGTACTAACAAATATCAGTGAAGTGCCAATACTATCATGATCACAACTCAAGCTGAAGGCAAATAATCCACAATGTCATAGATGCCACTAGATTTACAGATGATCAGTCCACCAACTCAATAATAACCACATCAATAAAATATTCGGCAACACAAAAAGGGCAGCAATAATAAATATAAAGATCTCCAAATTATTCATAATAGTTGAAAGGTCACATCAGCAAGGTATTCCGCTTTAATAAACAATTTAAACAAAAATTGCAAAAGGAAAATATCTTGCAAGTTGCAACACAGGTAAAATCATGTTAAGCCTGAACCAGAAGTGAGGGAAATCATCAGATCAAAGTTTGATATTTGTGAGCTTTATGTTACTCGTTAAATGAAAGTTTTATTTTTTATTTATATTTGAGATTGAAATCAACTCAGGGTTTCCTATTACAAAGAAAATCAGCATCATTTGGTGTTACTCTTCAGCCAACTATATATTTTCTGTTGTGTTAATTCATCAATCTTATGAATTGATGTCCTTGTGGAGTTTCTTGAAACATTTCTCAGCAAAGGTGGTCCGTCAATTACATGATAGATTCAATAACTATACAAGATTTGCACCACTGGCTTGATACATGTTCGCATGTCAATATTTTTTTTTTTCAATTCCTTACAAAAATAAAGACAGAGGAGTTTTCAAACTTCTTTTATTCGTATCTTGGAGAGGCCATGAGATGAGATCAGAGTCCTGGTAGAGCCACATATATTAGTACATATATGCCCGACGAGGTTGGGAACAATTAACAGAAGAAAGGTACCTGTTACAATCCACAAATGTGGAGAAGTTGTACATGCACCAATGAAACGGACCACATTTTTATGATGCACCTGCCTGCATGCAAAAGTTCAGAAGTCGGAAAATTTTCAGTGGTGTTGGAATGTAAGAACCAAACAAGAAAAGCTCAGAAACACACACACACACACATATATGATTTTTTAGACCGAAGGTTTTGTAGCATGGAGCACAAAAAATTATTGGTGACTCAATTTCAATAATACAGTTTCCTCCTTTTTAGATTTAAATATTAACATAAGTTTAAGGTAAATAAATTATCATGCACTATTACCAATAACAAGAAGCCTTATCCCACTAAGTGGGGTCAGCTAAATAGATCGCATGACGCGATCATGCATTATCACCAAAAGAAAATAAATCCTAATGCATGGCACATCCTTACTACAAATTCAATATATTTCACAAAGTGAAATCAAACAAAATTTATTGGGGGAACATCATAATGAACCATGAATTCTATACTAAGCAGAGTGATACTGACCTAAGAATTGCCACTTCTTGAGCAAACTCATCCTCTAAAGCATCGTTCAAATGCTCAGATCTCAAAATCTTAACAGCAACATCTTGACCAAGATAAACTCCATGATACCTTAGGATGAACAACAGAGCCGATTAGAAGAACAGAGGAGTGACAATACAACTAAGAACAAAAACTAAAAGAAAACAATTAATTCAAAGTGAAAAGGCTCAACTTACAAATCTCCACAAGATCCAGATGCTATTCTCTCCCCCATTTTAAGCAGCCTCTTGTCTATTTCCCAATCACCAGATCTTTCTTCTTCTTTTATGGCCTTCTCCACAGTCGTATGGGAATTTAAAGAACGAGACCAGGACCCCTACAGTAAAAAAGAACATCAGTTACTATCTTACAGGCCTCAATTACATGCTATACAAATAAGACTCCAAACTCAGGAATATTTCTGAATTTCATGATTCCTACTGGAACAGCAAATTGAAAGATAAACTCTTCCTAAACAAGGGGGAAGATTTTCATTGTGCACCACTACTCAAAAGTTAATAATACTACTAAAAGTGAGACTTAGGCCTCTCATGTCACCTTGCTCTCCATCACTTATCATCATCCAACTCAATTTTTCACCCCTTCAGATGTCGCATTTAATGAAAATTGCCCCTATTTCTCTCAATATTATCTTTAAGGGGAGGTTTCAATCATAAGAAATAGGGAAAAAATTATTTTTGGCCCATCTCTTGCTTCACTCACTCTCTAAAAATGAACCCAAGTCTTCATCCTATGTTCCTTCACCAGATATTGAGCAACCAGAAAAATGCCCAAACAGTAGCACAGAAAGCAGCCTAGAAAAATTCGACCCTAGTCTTCCAAACACGAAACCCATAATAAAGGGTAACATGACCCTTGAACCTGTGAAAACTAAACAGTTATACTTAAGAATAAAAGATCAAAGTATTGAACTTGGGGAGGCCCAAATTTTCAAGTCATGACCAAGTATCATTATATTCCGATTGCTGTCAGAACAGGAACTAGGGAGTGTACCAAGAGCATTGTTATATCCTCTTCTTGTTTTGTATCATTGGACAATTTCTCCCCAACTCAAAAATTATCTTCTTGGCCTAAAAAATTACTTTCTATCTCCACTTCTATGTTTAAGGCGTTGACTAAAAAGGAATGGAGGTAAGTCATGCTAGTGCAGATGGAAGCCTTGGAGGGGGGAAAATTGGAGAGTTAGCAGAACTACCTTAAGGATTGCAAAAGCTACCTGGATGCAAATGGTTTTCAACCTTTAGGTATGAAAATCCATAAAATCTCATTCTCAGACTTCACATTTATGCAAATTAAGTTCATACTTTTCATTCATGAGCATACTTCAGGCAGTTTAAGCCAATAAATGTTTAAAAAATTATTTGGAGATGTATCAATCCACCGTCCCATAAATAGAACCAATCAATTTGTAAATACAAGGTCAATGAGACTTCCTGCACCTCACTTCTTGCTACTGCTTTCTCCATGGCCTCGTACAATCCATGTGTGTCCTGAGAGCGAGATTGAAAAATCAGCAACTTTTGAAGTCAATATAGATCCCCCATCATACAAGAAATATACTAACAATGCTTCTTAACATCCTACAAGATCAAATCCTGGGATTGACTGATTTGTTTTTTTCCCTAAATTTGAAAAGTCGGATTGGCATGCTATTTAGCAACAGTATATGATAAAAGCCAATGTACTATGTGAGGGTATCCATGAATAGATTGTTCTCAAAGCTACAAGACTGTATAGATATTAAGGGAAAAGTAAATGCCACCAAACATTTCGTAATGTACCTCCACCGGCCATCCATCCACAACAAATACATCAAGGGAGTAGCCATCCGTTGTTGAAAAAACATGAGCTTCACGAATGTTAAGTCCAATATCAGACAGCAAGGCGGACAGCTGAAACCAAAAAATCATTCATAAGAAGAAATCACATTGCTCATCACACAGATAATGAATCAAACAACAATGTTTGCTACAAAAATCAAAACAATAAGATCTAATTCATCATCAAAAACCTTCTGTCATAAGGCAAGTAGATATTAAATTCTACCAATCAAAGAAGGAAAAAATACAGAAATTGAATGTCTATAATTTATACAGGGGACATCAAGAAAATTGCAATTGCAATTATAAGTATTTTGAAAAATATGATTCCAATAATTGACAGATAAGATAAACAGTTCAAACATACCTGGCTTAAAAGCTTTGGCTTGTCAATGGCAGAAAATATAACTTCATGAACTGGAACACTCGGTTGCTCATGGCTGCATTTTATATTGCAATTTGAGTGAAAGAAAAGAATTACAAAGTCATTCATGCATTTTCATCTTCAGAAGTTACTATACTCTTCCATAAACTATATATGATTAAGAAAACAAAGAGGAAGGTATTAGTTTACAGAATGCTTTAGGTTGTTTCTAATAGAGTAGTAGCCAAGACACTAAAAGATATTATACTCTCTCTTTTCTTTTCTTATTTGATGAAAGGAGAAAAATTTTCAGATAGAGTAAAGGGCATATGTAGATATGATAATATTATGTCCTGAACTATTAGAGATAGTATAAATATAAAATTAATTAGGCATATGTATATAAGAGAAATTACATTAGTCTCTTAAGTTCTTAGTTGTAATTTTACTTCCTACAATAGCCTCCCCTCCATTGGTGAAGAACATGTACTAAGCATTATTTCAATATAAGAGAATTTTGGACTTCTAGTTTGCCATGGCATCCAAGCCGTGGGCCCTTTTCTGTCCCTCATTGCCATTTATATCTTCAAGTATCCTTGATTGCTACTGTATCAAGTATTCCCATTGTCCATAAGCCTTGTTTGCTACTGGACATAATTATCTTCCTTTTTTTGAGTCCCAACTGACTAAACGACTTAGGAAGGCTAGTTCAAGTGTCTTTCCAACTTATATTAAGTCTTAACAGTAGTGTTACTCTTGAAGGTGCTATTTTGTTTTACTGTTCATAGCCTTCAAAAGCTCCATTCACTGCCTCCAACAGTTTTGTTCATTGCCTCTGTTGCTCACCACCTTTGACTTTGTACCCACTTTTTGCGTTCTGAGGCACTGAGCAGTGAGCCCACAACAATCAGCTATACCACTGGCCTTGACAATCATTTTAATCCAATGGGCGATTTACCATATATTCAGGCAGCATACATAGTGAAAGGGAAAAATTATATAAAATAGGCCAGATGATTGACACATTTCTCAAAGGATAAGGGATCATCTTTGAATTTCAAGTCATAAACGAAGGGATCAGTGTTAAATTTCAAGAGATGATAAAACCTCATCTAATGCTCTTCAGGTAGGGGCAAAAAAAAGTTCTGTTGTAACCAGGTAAAATGAATACTACTACTCTTCAGATATTTCGTTTCAGGAATTATTCAAGAAAAAAGATTAAGGAATGAAATTTTAAAAGATTTTAGGGATTACATCTGCAAGTAATTGTCAGTAACCTCCTTGGAGTTCTTTCCTACATCCAAATTTAGATCTTCAAGCTTAGAGCAAGGCTCAAACTCAGCTGCATAATCTCTTGCCCTACTCACAGAAATGATAAACATGATAGTTAAGAAAAGCCAGAATTGATAATTGATAATTATTTAAAATATATATACGTATCAAACCTACAAATGCCTTAAAAATCATCATTAAGCGTTAATGTGGTAATAATGAAACAATGACAGATAATACAATGCAGTTTGGTAAACTACCTACCTTTTATGAGATGACGCAGCTTCCCCATTAGATGTGGGAGAAGATGGCCTTGCGCTGGAAGGACCACTTACAATTTGTTGATCTTGACCATCCATTCTAGTAGAAATGTGCTGCCAACCATTTGGAGGGATAAGAAAATGAAAATTAAACATAGCCATAAAAGACAGTAAAAAATCTGACAGAAGGCAGAAGAAAAGGAATCATTAAATTGCAGGGTATAATTTATTTAATTTCTAGAGACCTCAGACAAGGAAAGTAAATCCAGAATTGACATTTTTAGGCCAAAGGAGAGTATATTAGTATTTAGTAGGGTATTAAATTTATAAACACTGCCATCCAAAACCAAGTATAAAATTTTAGTAGGAGAACATAACAAAATATCGATGACAATGGTTTTATATGATCAGACTTAGAAGTACAACGTTCAGATCAAAATACAATTATAAGCCATGTAAAGAGTCCCACTTTGGGAGCAATAGGTAATCTATGTGACAACTTAAGGGGATTGCCCTATCCAATTACAAGCTGGTATTAAGGGCTAGTTCCCCCTGCTTGCTTAGGTCTGCACCAATTAGTACAAGGGCAAGGACCAGTCTCTATGGAAAAGGCTGCTTCCCAAGGGAACAACGAGGCAATAGCTTGAGGAAACTGCAATGCAACGCCAAGAACTTGCAAGCTAATGTGAACACCCAGATTTTGGGAGCCAAATTGAACAAGGAAGCAAATGAGGACGAGTTAACCTTTACCAGCAAGATTCAAGGATGAGTTCTCCCTATAGCTAAGGTCTTTGCCAATTAGAAAGAGAGTTGGGACCGGGCTAACTACGAAAAAACAAAACAACATGACCAGCCTATGCAGAAGGTGTGGCCTAATATTTGGAACTAGCAGACTGATATGAGGAGCTAAAGCGAGTATAGCACAGCAATTAAGGAAGCCAACTCTTGAGGGGCAGTGCTATGTTGAAGTCTCATATCGAGGAAGCACAAGTAATCCACACAGTATTTTTGTCTTCCTCCGTGTAATTTGATTTAAAGGGACGGTTCCCTCACTTAGTTCTCTCTCTGAAGTCCCATGCAGGGAGCCATAGATCCACACATCCTCAAACCCTTCAAACAGTTCTCAATGAATCAAAAGGAGAAGAATGCAAGGGAGCAAGAAAGAATGGCATCTGCATAATTTCAATTTCCATCTTATGGTACAACTTTTACTTCATTATCCAGGAATAAAATTGCCAGTAGTTCATGACATTATAATTACCTAACTCTCCCTGATAACCCAAGTCTCTCCAAACCACATCCCAAAAAGATATATATATTTTTACATATGCATATTGAAACCAAACAATAGAAGTACCTCCAAAAAGCGTATATTGTAGACAGGGCGCTTGCTTGGGTCCCTCGCCAAATTGAGAAGTTTCTGATGTAATAAAACATCTTCAGCTCTGTCTATGTTAACATCAAACAAATAACTGAAACGACAGCAGATTCTATGCATCAGTCTTAGTTATCAGTACAACTATATCTTCTTATCACATTAGGCATGTAACTTAAATTATCAACCCGTCATAAAACAGACCAAATAGAACATTTAGAACCAAAACATGAGCAGTCTTTACCATCTTTCAACATTGAATTGTACCGCTCCACTCTATGCTATTCTCGCAAGAGAGAGCAATGGGGAAAATCAATGCCAACATGTTGAGCAATATGAAATGTTAGCTCTGTAAATATATTAATACTCATAATCTATAAGTATACAACAAGAACAACAAGCCTTATCTCATTGGGTCGGCTACATGATTCGCATGATGCCATTGTACTAAGGACCAAATCGTTCGATAAATTGTTAAACAAGGTTCCACTCAATAAATAGTCTACAAGCATAAATGAATCACAATGTTCATTCACCGACTTCGATTTAAAGTCAGTAACTTGGGATGGACGGGCCTCTTGAACATAAAAAGAAAGACATAGATTACTGATTACACAGCAGATAGAAATAAAGAGATGAAACCGTTAATTTTGATAATGCTTTCAACAAATCCAAAACAAACAAGTTCAATGTCAGTGTCCTTTGCGACGGTTTTAAATAAAAGGGAATCAAGAGAATATCATAATATCAAAGTATTTTGATGAAATCACCTGCGATGAACTCTATGTGGCATATTTATAACACAGCAAAGACTTGCATAAACGCTTGCCAGTGACCAGGAAAAAATGCTACAGAACTAAAATCCAAATGCAAATACCCAAAAAACCGCAAGTTGAGCGCATAAAATAAGTTGCAATTAAGTAAGCAGTACCTTGGAGGCAATCGGTTGAAGTGAGCGTCAAGCTGTTCACGAAAATCAGCCTCTTGGCCATGGCCGTTTTCGACCAAGCGATTGTACACATCGTTCCTCACATCGTAGTTGCCGAAACCGCCGGAGGAGCGTGGTGGGGAGGAGCTCTCTCCCACTCCTTCTATCAAGAAATCCATCGCTGTTTCTCTCTCCCCCTCCTCCCTCTGTGGTTGCTGAAAAGAGAGGGAAATGCAAGAGAAAATAGCAGAAAAGGAAAAAAGTTTTGGGATATTAACGAAAATGGAGGGCAATTTGGTCCGCCATGGCCGTACCGCCTAGTCCCAGAAGGTCAGCATAGTACAGACTACGGTCAGAGAGAGGGGGGAGGAAGCCTGGTTCCGAGGTAGACGGAACTCAGAAGCCTAAAAATGTAAAATCCCATATTGTCAGAAAACACGGTGGGAATTGACGTATGATTAGATTGCGAGGGTGATCGGGTCTTCGGAATAAAAATATAAATGGCAAACCGTAAATCCTTTGACAAGTGCAGGTTAAAAAAAAAAAAAAGACCATATAAAATTTTAAAACTTAAAAAGTTTACTGAAAAAGGAAAGTGACATAAAGGTATGTAAGTAAGATTCTAGGTTTTGAATATTTAGGTAAAATATCAAACTACCTTTCTTTTTACTATTCTCTCTCCATTGTTCACTTTCTTTCTCACCTCCGGCATCTTGCTTTCCATCAGAGAGTCACGACATAGGGGGTGGTAGACGCAATTCCAAGCCAGATAACTTGACTCAGAACAATGAGGAGGAGGGAGGGGATGAAGAGCTGAACAAAAGATGTGAACAAGGATTATTATGCCCTTTTTCAGCTTCCGGCGAAGTTCTGCAATTTCTGGCAAGTCCATAAGTTTTCCAGCAAGCTTATGAGTTTGACAATATTCGTAATTGTTTTCACAAGAGCAATAATTTTGTTTTGCCTATTTTTATTAACAAATGCTTTTGTCAAAAACCATTACGAATCTTGTCACATTCTTTATAAATCTTGTCAATTCCTTTACATATTTTGCCAAATGGCACAAATGCTATAAAATTCATAAGCTTGCCGGCAAAGTCATAAACTCGCTACAGAGTGCAGAATTTCGCCAAAACTCAAAAAACTATGTGGAAACTAGTTTCTTCCACCATTGTAACTTTGTTCTACCTCCACCTTCACTCTATCATCATTGAAGCCTTCACTTCAGAAAGAGAGAGAGTGTATAATTGTAAATTTATCAACATTTTAAAATCTCAATTTTATCTTTATTACCTTTATATCTTTTACAAATGTTAAAAAACCTTTAGGATTTTATATGGTTTTATATGTCATTCTCCCAAGAAAAAATTATACAACAAATAATAGTGAATCTTTCACTGCAAAAAATAAAAATTAAAAAACAGTGAAAATAAATGAATCCCTCTGGCCTCTGTCTTTTGTATTTGCATTTACATTCCTTGCACTCATCCAACCCCTCTAGCTGAATGGACATGAAGAAAGAGGGGAGAGAAAATAAGTTTTTAAGAAATCTAATTTTATAAAATATAAACTATTTGATTTCTTCCTTTCTTTTTAATATATTTCATCCAGTATCCAGTAGTTTATAGTTACTCCTTTTAATACAAATATCTCTTCCAACACTCAAACTCAAGACCTAGAAAGGGATCTAGCGGAGCATTCATACCAACTGAAGATATAGTTTACAACTTCGGGTAGTTAGCACTCTAAATTCTGCTTATAAATATACCCAATAATTCTTTTGACTTTCTGGTTTGATGTTCTGATTCGAATCTAAGTGATATGAGTTGTCTATATTAGTTGTGTCATTGAAGTTTATAGGGCTGAGCATGAAACCCATAACCTATGAGTCCGCCCAAAACCCAGTGTAATTGAGTCATATTGAGCCTGTCCAAAAAAACTTTAGATTGGATTGGGTTGGAATCCACCCATTCAAGATTTAAATGGGCGGGCTATAGGTACACTTACGGGCTACCTATACCTGCCCATTTAGTGCAATTTTTTTTATTAATTACTCATTCCATTCCACATTCCACATAAAAGCATTCCCTGAATTCCTTCATATTCGAGTATTCAGCCACCTCTAATTTATAACCATAATAGCCATCAACTATTAATCTCGCTCGCTTTCTCTCTCTGTAGCCCTGTTTATTCGAACTTGTGAGTTGCTATTAACTCTACATGTAGTGTAGAGAAGATTTTAAAAGTGGGTGAATATCTTGAATATCTTCAAATTGAATTAGTTGGCTTTCCTGATAAAAAATTTGATGTTTTAGCATAGTGGAAAGTGAATACTTTCAAGTATGAAGTTTTAAATTTGTTGGTACGTGATTTGTTGGGTATACTAGTATCTATTGTATCTTCAAAATTAGCTTTTAGTACTGGGTCGAATACTAGATTCTTTCAAGTGAATCTAAAGATGATGAAAACTGAAGCATGTAGATTCAATCAAAGAATGCCATTTTGTTAATCTATAAACTTGTAGAGTTGTGGTTGTAATGTTTTAATTTAAAAGTTGGAGTTTGAACATCAAAATTATTTAATGATGGTACTTGTCTAAATTTATGTTATTTTGTGTGAATTGTGATTATTGAACTTTGAAGATTCAGATTTCAGAAATTAGAATGATGAATTTGAATGAATGCTTAATACTTATGTATTTTTTAAAAAAGAATAATAAACAAGTCAAATGTAAATGGGTTACCCAAAACTCGGTTCGCCCGCCCATTTGTACAAGTTTAAATGGGTTTAGGTACGGGTATGGGCTAACCTATACCCATTTAAAGTTAAATGGGCAGATTATAGGTTTGGCCTCGGGTTGCCCAACCCACCCGTTGCTCTGTCCTAAAAGTTTGATTCTTTTGTAGTAACCATTTGTCAGAGCATTTCCTTAGCTAATTGTGTCAAATCTGGTGATAAACTTGTTTTTTCAGATAAATAGTGTTGGTTTTCTAATTCAGAACCTTAAAAAACACTTGGTAAAATTAGATGTTGAGAAACCAATGACAAACCACTTAGTCATGGGACTACAGAATACAATTTTTTTTTTTCAATAATACTAGAATCAAAATGTCGACAAATACATTACCAGAATATAACACCAGTGGAAGTTCGTCTGAATGAAAGGATTTCTGATCGCTTAAACAAGAGGTCTCAGTTTCAAACCCTTGTGAATGCATAAAACTTTTTTAGAAAAGGTCTTCACTTTACTGCCTTCCAAAGTCTTAGAATAGTTGTACATTTTACCACCATTTTGTATGTAAAAAGGAAAACACCAGAACATAACTTTAAAGACGAGTGTTTTGTCGGATCCGGATTCTCTCCTCTTCCCTCCCCCTCAGAATCCCATCTGGACTGTCTAAATCTTGATCCAACGGTCCAGATTAAAAAAAAATTACTTTTTTCTTTTTCAAAAAAGACAAAACTTCAAAAAAAAAATTTAAATCTGAACCGTTGGATCAAGATTTAGACGATTCAGATAGGATTCTGAGGGAGAAAGAAAAAGAGAAAATCTGCTCCCGTGTTTTGTTAGGGTGGTGGTGCCATCTATTTAGATAAGTAAAAGTCTGAAAGTACTGGTGAGTAAGTGGCAGAATGATAAGCCTAAGAATTGGAGATAATCACGAAAATGGCATCAAGTTATCGGAAGAGAAGATGGGTCACGCAAAAAGCATGTTAATTGTAAACTACCAACAAGAAGATTCCCTAATTAAAGAACGGAAAGAAAAAGAAAAGGTTTGGATAAAGTTACTGGATAGTGGGGGAAAGAGGTTCGTCACAGCCACTTTTATCAAACAATTTCACCACGTGCTGTGGAATCAAGCCACGTGGCGATCCCTTTGAAATTCTTGTCCTTGAAATGACGTGGCCCCTTTGTGCTTTGCCAGCTGTAAACAGTCCATTATACCAAGTCCAGCAGCTCGTCCTCTCTTTACTCGTCAGTACGGACGAGATCTGGACTGTCTAAATCTGATCTAGATGGTACAGATTTGATTTTTTTTACCTTTATAATTTTTATCAAAAATAATTTTAATGGGTAGAGAATCTAAAATAAAAATAATATTTTAACAAACATTTTTTTAAAAAATAATTTTTTAAGTAGAAAAAATAAAAACGAAAATTAAAAAAAAATTTAGACCGTCTAGATCAAGTCTGGATGATCCAGATCTCGTTCGTAGGACGAGTTCTGAAACTGGATTCACCAAGTCCATAACGTTCAAGCATCAAGCCATTTTATATAATATGAAAGGCTCTTCCAGTGGTAAAGTATTCTCTATTTATAAAATTCGCCGTCCTTACATTAATAAATACACCGAAATTCATGTTATGTTTAAAGGATTTTAAACTTTTCATGTTGCATCAGAAGAAAAAAATTTCTTCACACACATGAAATGGTGGGACCCACATATATATACATAATGCTAACTATATATATATATATATATAGATCTCACCATTTTATGTGTGTGTGACATGAGAAAACACTTCTCATGCAACATGATAAGTGTTTTACCACCGAGGACAGCAGTGCAGTGGCACAGCTGGTGGTATTAAGATGCCTTGTATCTCCCCTCAGATCCCGTGTTCGAATCTCCCCTCCCCTCGCCTTGTACCAAAAAAAAACATGAGAAGTGTTTTTCGCATGTTTAAAAGACATTATGATGAAGTTTTTTCTTTCCTTCCTTTTTTTACCAGTAGAAAAGATTTTTTTTAAAAAAATAAACATAGGTCTATTAGAATCAATCATATATTTTCGGCACTAAATGTTTGCTTATCTCATGTATAGTGTGGATTCTCCTCATATAAGATTATTGACTCTAGAGATATAATAATATGGAGAAGATCAAATTGTTTCAAGCACCGACAGAACCAGAAGCGCCCCTTGTTTCAAAGAGGGTTATTCACAAATTGAACTTTTTGGGGAAAATTTCATATAAAGACCCTATAGCAAATTAATTTCCATTAGCTTCCAAACATATCTAAAATTTTAATGTTGTGAAATTAATGTACAAAGTAAAAAGACAAAATAAACCTTTCAAAATCAAAGGAGAAACAATCTCATTTTATAAGTGGAAAATTAAGATATCATGAATAAGTAGAATAATCTTATAAATAAATGAAATTAATTTTTTAACACGAACTTATTGAAGCATAAACAAGTTAAATTATATTTGCAAGTAGTGAACACGCTAAGAAAAAAAGAAATATTCCTATGAATAAGTGGAATTCCACTTTTTCACCAAATATCATCCTGAAATTGTTTATATGACTATTGCACTTGCTCACATGACTACTCCACTTGCTCATAATATATTCGTTATTTGCAAAAAAAATTTGACTTGAGTTGTATTCTTGTTAAGAAATTAATTTTACTTATTCATATAACTATTTTCATAAGAATATTCCATTTATTCATGATGTGTATGCTTTTGAAAGGTTTATTTTTGTCTTTTTATTTCATAAATTAATTTCACTTTAGGCCCGCCGGACTGCAGTGAAATTTTATATTTCTTTCGTCTTTAATGAAAATTAATTTGCTATAGTAGTCCTTATCTGAAATTTTCCCAAACATGGCATGTTGTAAGTATCCCATATGCTAAACCCAACTGTTGGCAAAACATTACAAATTCAACCCAGGAGTGAAAATAAGAACATGTGTATTAGAATACAAAGAAGTTGCATGATATATATTCCCGATCCTATATTAAGCTATTTTGATAGGGACACACCCCTAAAATACAATGACTATATATGAGTAAAAATTCTTAAATATTTTTTTGATATTATCATCGAGTAACAAGTTCGGTGCTCGTGAGTCCTCTAAATAAGTGTCTTCTCTAGTATTTAACTCAAGACCTAAATCCTTAAATATTTAAGGTTAACTTTTAGGAGTGATTATATTTTAAGCATGATTATAAACGGATGGTTAACACTACTTGAAAGCATCAATGGAGAAAATAAATAAGAAGCGTCGAAAATGCATCGATCAACTAAGAACCAGGAGGGGCACATCAGAGAAAGTTCCCTCCCCCAGGAGTAGTGGCGAAGCCTGAATTTAATATTTGTGGGTGCACAATTAGTGGTGGGGTTTCGGGGTTCCGAAAAAATATTTTAAGGAAAATTTTAAATGCATTAAAAAACAAAAAAAATATAAACAATAAAAGAAAAGAAAACTTCAACTTAAAAATAAAAATGGGTTTAGGACCAGAAATGGGTTTAGGGTTGAAATGACAAATAAAAATACTGCTGCATGTATTTTTCATAAGGAGGAAAAACTTGGACGAAAAAAAAGTGATGTTGGAGGAAAAAAAAGAAAAAGAAATCAGCTGCATGTGACATAAGGAGTTTGGGGGGAAGAAAAAAGAGAAATGTAAAAGGACACATGCATGTGGCATAAGGAGTTTTGGGGGGGGGGGGGGGGGAATGATTAAGGGGGCAGCAATCAGGTTCGAACTGCTGTCCTCTTTTATCGATGGACAATTACTCTACCACTGAGCTATGGACCCATTCATATTATGGGGTTTCAGCTAAATAATATACATATTTTAAAATCTTCTGTCGGCACTTGCAGACACCTGCACCAACGTGGCTCCGCCATTGCCCAGGAGGATCGACCTACATGGCCAGTCGATGGACAAAAAAAGGTAAAATGTAAAGTGAGTAAGGTAGAGGCTACCCTTATAACATTTTTCGTGAGATGGAAACTAAAATTTTATTTGAAGTTCACCTTAAAAACACAATCCTACCACCTAATCACACATCAAAAACTTGATAGGGCAAAATTTAAAGCCTAAAAAACTTCGCAAGTGCACGGGCCATATCAAGTAATAAAGAGTAAGATATCGTTCCCACGAGGACTTGGTATCACAACTTTAGTTAAGCATTAATCTCACAATTTCGTTTAAGTTGAGGAAAACAAAAATTGGATTTAATTAAGATAAAAGAAATTAAAACTAAAATAAAAAATAAGAAAGCTACCACAAAAATCAAACGAGCAACCTAGAGTCACTAATCCTTTATTTGTTTCCTAGATTTTATCCCCACTAAATTAACTTTGACTTAATTTGATCAGCTAATCTAGAGTATTAATGTTTATAAGTGCCTGTCAGTCCACTTATACACCTACCTTAAATAATTATGCAATGTCTCACACAATTAATTAAGATGCAATTCAAATCGGGCTCACTCTAATTTGACTATGCGGAGCTTCTAGGTATATGTCTATCCTAGACGCAAATTAGATTAAAACCTAATTTCTTTATTAGATTTAAACCTAATTCCACACTATTCAATCCCAAGGTCAATTTAAGATTCCCTCTTTCAAGTCCAACCCTAAATCTCCAAACCATGCTCAATGGTGATCAGTCAATAAGCAATAACAATAAACACAGCATTAAATAAACTGAATAAAATTAATCAAAACTAAAGAGTGGGAATAATTTCTAAAACCCAAACAAGTTCATAGGTTCTCTAGGTTGCAAAAAAAACTAGGCACACATGGCTTTATTCAAATCCATAAAAAAAAAGGGGGGAAAAAAAGAAAGAAAAGAACACTCAAGTTCAAAGAAGAAGGAGAGAAAGAGGAAAGAAAGATTCTTCGTCGCCTCTACAGTCCTTCCGTCCTTCCATGGAGATGATGAAGAGAATTGAAACGCTCAGCCTCCTCTGCTCCTCTGCTTCATCGTTCTGCGTCTCTCCTAATCTGCTCCGTCCTCCTTTTGCTTGTCTCTGCTTCCTTATTTATAATAATTTAGATCTTGGGTCATTGATTCTCCTTTCCTTATTACAAAGATATCTCATATATTGTTATTTACTCCATCAGATCACACAATTGATTTTGTTTCTATTTTTTTCTTGTGTGAGACCACTGAATTTGACTGATTGCATATCCTCTTATTGCCTTTTTTACTTCATTCCAAATCAGCTAATATTTCCTGCACAATAAAAATAGGATATGAGTAGATTTTATGTCGATTTATTCTTTGATCCCAAGTTTCACTCAATTTTGGAAACATTCATAAAAGTTAATTAAATAGGTATATAATATCAATAATTACAATCAAATCTCATAAAATATACATCTATTTAATCATAAAATATATACTCATCATCACACAAAGCCCATTTATTTATCATGGATGATGATCTCATAACACTAGCAGCACCCAAGGAAAACCCAAGTACACAGGAAGCGGACATTATCCATATTTCTTCAATAACTTGTCAGCAATCGTAAAGACGAGATAAGCTTCAAAGGTAGCAACCTCAATCTGCTTCTCTGTAAGTCCATCTTGTCCCCAGTTTTCCACCCACTCCCACATATTAGGCCAGCTGCCTCGTCGTGCCCTTTGAATTACGCTTAAATCATTCACCAAACTCATTAAGTTGCAAGCAGGACGAGCACGATAAAACACACCACTACAACCAAAAAAACTCCCACGACCAGACGCCTTCAAATCGTTCGTGTCAGTAAGATCAACAACATTTCTAATCACTAATCTGTAATCACACTTGAGTTTGATGAGATCCTCTTTGGTATGAACTCCCACAAAAGTAATGTTCTTTGTCAGCAAGAAATGCCTCAGAGAATAGTGCACACAACTTGACTTGAAGTCCAGCTTCACCAAAAGGCAGCCATATTTGGTTCCTAGTTTCAGCAAAGTAACTCGTGGGTTGATCTCATCTTCACGATCTCCTTCTTGAACCATTGACCACTCCACGTCAAAACCAACAACAGCCACATCGGCATTACTATAATAACCTTATGTGCGTCGCATTTTCTGTGTCCAGAGATAAAGGATTTGGTGAAGGTTTGAATCGGTGGCAGACAATACCTGCGTTTCAACCTTGGAACCATCTGGCATCGTGTACCCTGGTTGCTCTCCTATCGCTGCATAATCATCCTGCGCCGCCACACATAGAGGAGGAGCGCCACCAGACATCCAGATCGTATATCCAATTAGGTTTTTGTTCTTTAGAGAAGAATTTTTTATCGAGAATGAAACTCAACTTACTACCTTCACTTGCTAAAGATTGATGAGACTAAAAGTATTTATAGATGCATAAAATGACTTCTAGATTCCAGTTATAAAAGCCATAATTAACACAAACACACACACACACGAATCGATCACGCGGTTGTATTAGATGAACCTCGTAGTTTTCATAATGCTGATGCATGAATTCATCTAATTATTCATTAACACACATAAATACGCACAAATGGGTTTTTTTTGTTTTTGTGTGTGTGTGTGTGTGATAAGCATGGATATATGAACCAACAAAAGTTTTAATGTTTATTTTCACCGGTCACATTTACAAATTGCTAGTCATAAATCAAGTCGCACTACTAGAAAATAGCAACAAAATTTTTTCTATTAAAAATTTTGGGGTATTTGTGATGAATTTTAAATTCCGTCCCAAATAAAGGCGGTAAATCGGCAGACAAGACATCGTTGGTTCGGCAGAAAAAGACCACTGGTTTGTGACGGACCAGGGACAAAACACCACCGGTTTGTGAAGGACCACATGGTCCGTCACAAACCGGCGGAAAAAGACCACCGATTTGCGATGAACCGGGTTGTCCGTCGCAAACTGTCGGTGCGGTTTGCGACAGACCAAACCAGCTGTGTTTTTCTGTCGGTTTGTGACGGACCGGGCAGTCCGTCACAAACCTTGCAACAAAAAATGCTTTCTGTTGCAAATTGTCCCATATGTTCCAGATTTTCCTCTTCCCCAATCATATTTCGCGGCACTCCTCTCCCTTCTCTCTCGTTCTCCGACGTCCGGCCTCCTCTCCCTCCTGTCCGTCCGGCCTCCTCTCCCTCCTATCCGTCCGGCCAATTTCCGGCTCATTCCGGGTGTGAACCAGTGCGGTATCCTCTCCTTCCTTTCCATTCGGTGCATTTCTGGCATGGTTTCTTCGGTTCGTCGTTCTCCCCTCATCTCCTCCTCCCCTTAGTCTGATTGCCGCCTCCCCTTCCATTTCAAGTAACCTTCCTCACTTCTCTCTTTTTGTTGCATCGTCGTGTGGAAAGATCGGCTATTATTTTTTATTATTTCCTTGAGTATTATTTTGATTTTTGAGAAAATCATGGCAAGAGTATTATTTTTAGCTTAGCATGACATTACTGATTCTTTTGATTGAAATTTTTACATAATATATCTTTATTTGATTTCAAAGTTGATCCATGACCATATTATATTTCTTTAATCTTGATTAAATTATATATGCACTTTTGTGTGGATATTAACATCTATATTTGTATCACGTTTTGATTAGATCATCTATACATGACTATATACCTAATAATTGTGCAAGAAGATAATAGTATAAAATTGAGTAAATACCCTATTTGGTCCCTGAAAAAAAAGGGTCCATGATTTTTTTCAGGGACCAAATAGGGTATTTACTCTATAAAATTTATTGACTAATTTGGGTATTTAAGATATTTTTTAATATTATAATCATTAAGTTTTGTTAGTTTGATGTAACTAACTTCCAATGTAATTATATTTTTTTTATGATTCATCATTAATGTCATTAACGAATATTGACTAATAAAGTGGATTTTATAATAAGGACTAACCAAAGGTATAACACAAAGCATAGTTCTTAAGAAAAATTAGTATAAGTTTCTTGTTTAAAATTTTTATTAGTGGAATATATAAAATTCTGTGTAGTATCAATAATTATTTACTATGCATAAGAACATATCATATCCTTCAATGCCTAATAAAGTTGGCTTGTATGATTTATCATTAATTTTTATTTCATTTATAGGATATATACAATCGATAATAATTGCTGCTAGTAATTTTATTAATGGAGAGAAAAATCAAACGATTGTATAAAAAAACTAGATCAATAAGGTTTTAATGAGATTCTATAAATATTATGTTTTGAGATGAAAAAACAAACTCAAAAAATTATTTTTATTTTTATTTTTGTTAGGCACATGTATCTTTTTATTAAATGCAATTACATTTTAGATACTATTGAACATTAAATTTGACATTTTGACTGAACAAAAGTTTTTTTAAAAAAACAAACAAACAAATATGGATTTTTCATGTCATTAAGCACAGATGAATCAACAAGAGCATTAGATGCATTAGCAAGCGCAGATGAATCAACAAGAGCATTAGATGCATTAGCAAGCGCAGATGAAGGGATCTACTCCAGTCCCTAATGAAAGACAAGGGTACGGGGTCGGTTCCTGATGATGATGACCATACTACTGCTGTTTAAACGTTTTTTAGTCTATTTTATTGGCAACATTATTATTTATATTTCATTTTATCTATGTAAACTCTTATTATTGCTACTATATATTTTCATTATATACATATTTTTTATTTCGTAACTTTTTATATTTTATTGTATAATTTATTTTTTTTAGTTTGTAATTATTTATATTTTTTATATAAATTTTTTTTGGAATTGAGATTTGCGATGACAAATGAATTCAGACGCAAAAATAGACTTTTGCGACGGAAAATAATTTTGTCGCAAAAGTCCATATTTGCAATGGAATTCCTTTTCCGTTGCAAAATTCTAGATTTGCGACGAAAATGCAATTTTCCGTCGCAAAAAACATTTTACGACAACATTTTTTGCCACGGACGTAATTCTGTGCTAACTATCACAAAATGTTTTTGTGATGGAAAATGCCTATTTTGCGACAGATTTTGTTCGTCGCAAATTTTGACATTTTTTATAGCGTCGATCAAATTCAATTTGTTTTTTCGATGGAAAAATTATTTTGCATTTCGCTTACAAGGCTTTTTCAATGGAAAAGGCTTCTTACTTTCTAAAAAAAATAATTTTAAAAAATATTTAAATTAGATCGTGATGAATTAAATTTAGTTTTATATTTTATAATTTTGACGCAACCCTCATTTTTTAAAAAATAAAAAAATAATATAAACCATTCAAATTTCATGTTAAAGTTGAGACCGACATGCATAGTGATGGATAAGATGAAAAAATATCTTTATTTGGCAAATTTATGATACGACTTTACGTGTCCTTGCAATAGAGTTACGTTATTAGTGTTGTTCGAACGCTGGTAGCCAAGAAAAAATAGTTATTAGTATTATTAATCATATATCTTGGGCATTGTACGCCGATGACATTGTAACCCAAATTATTGATAGATGAAGTCTCTCTTACTTTGGTTGTTCCAATTTCATATATAGAGAGACATTGAACTTCATTTTTTGGTTGTTCCAATTTGGATACTTTTTTTTTAAAAAAACTACATTTACCTGTTTTTTGCCTTTTCAATCCCCTTCTGTTCTTTGGCAACTTCTCATAATCATGTATAAATGTATAATGACCTAATTTTCCTGTAGCATTTTGGGTTGGAGATAATTGCAAAGGAGCTAGAGCTTGATGAAAGACATCCTCATATGCATTAGTTAAATCAATCGTTATACATAAACTTTATGGACGAAGAGGCAAATGCAGTATGTTTTCTGACGACGAGTTTTCTTTTTCATATATTTAGTAAACGTACGTGGCTCATGCTTCTATAATGCTCCTGCTGCTTCCTTCGTAAGTACTTAGTATATAAGCTAATGAATTTGATGGTGTGATTTTTCCATTTAAATCTTGCCATCGCCGCTTCCTCAAGTTCTTTTTCCCAATTTCTTGTTTTTACTATCTCATCTTCTCTCTATTGTTTTGCTTTCGAAACTATTCTCAAGATGAAATGCATTCTGTTTAATCTCATCGGGTTATGCCAATCATAAATCAAGTTGAATTCAATTTGCATTTTTTTGGTTGGAGAAATTATTTTGCATTTTGCCTCAAATGCTTTTTTTTTTTTAATGTTTGGGGGGGGGGGGGGGTTCCTAGTAAATACTTCCTCAGTCCTAATTATAGAACAACATTTAGAAGTTAGTTTTGGTCCTAATTATATAAGACAATATTCTAATTTTTGTCAATTTCTTCCTGAAATACTGCTATTTTATTTTCTTAACTGTGTTTGGTTTTTGGTGATTATATGTATGTGGGCGTGTAGTTAGTCAGTAAAACTTTTAAATTGTTAGAGATTTTAATTTATTTATTGATCAATTGTCGTTAATTAGTTAATATATATATATAGACACACACATATTTAAATACACACACATATATCTGTGTGTGTTTATATGTATATCTGTGTATATGTTCGTGTGTGTGCGCGCTCGTGCACACACATATATATGTGTGTAGATATATGTATGTATGTGTATGTGTGTGTATATGTATATATACCTATATGTATACATATACACACACATATATGTTTATATGGTGAGACTGTTATTTCAATTAAAAAGCATGTGGAAAAGAAAATTCGTCGGAAAGATATGTGATATGGGTTGTTGGTTTACTTTTATTTATGTTATTTTAAATATATACAAGGGCATTTTAGGAAAATAAATAAATTTAACTAATTTAACTCATCTATTTAAGGGTGAAAGGTCAAAAATACATATGACCTTTTCCCCCAGGATCGCCCAGCACTACGACCTTTCAAGTAGATCAAAAATACATACGACGTTACGTTTTTGGGTCGCCCAGCACCACGGTCAACTAACAGTAATTAACGGTTGACTAACGGCCGTGGTATTGAACGACCCAAAAACGTAACGTCGTGTGTATTTTTGATCCAGTTGAAAGGTTATGATGCTGGGTGGTCCTGGGGAAAAAGGTCATGTGTATTTTTGATCCTTCACCCTCTATTTAATCTTCCTAAAATCAGTTAAATATGTCTTATAATTAGAACACAAAAAAATACCTTTTCATCAAAAACTCGGAAAGGTCATATCAATAAGGGAAAGCATCACAGAAAAGGGTGAAGATAAGAATCAGGGTTTTTAATGTTTGGTTGAAAAGACTAAACTGCTCAATCTCATCTCTTTTTGTGCTCTCCCCCTTCAGGTTTTCTCTCTCCTCCTTCATCAAAGATATCGACAATCTCTCTCTTCATTGAGCTTATCATCAAACTCTCTCTCCTTGCGGGCGAACTCTCAGCACCCATCATGGGCGGACCCACATGTTGGAAAGTGTGAAATTTCTAGTTCACATTATGTGCATATACACTAAACAAAAAAGTTCTTGTAGACTAAAATTGATGAATGGATATGCCTATTTTGATACCATCTACTGAGATTCTACACTAGAAGATGACCTTCAAATTGTTGATGTTCTTTAGAAACGGCTAAAGATTGGTCTGAGGAGGAGATTGAGAAGACAGCAGAGGCCGTTGGTTGGTTACAGTGCTGTTAAGTATGTCACTTTTACTTTTGGAAGTACCTTCAAATTTTCCTGTGCTCGGCGAGACTAATATTGTTGACAAAAAATATTAGTTAAAATATGACCAGTCTTGGGCTCAGGCCCTGTTTTCCTTAAAATAAAATGGATGACCAATCCATCTTCTAAAATTTTCCCTTTATGAGGGGAAAATTGACATTGTGTCTTGATATATGAAGTTCTATATTATAGCATTGCTTATTTGGTGTTTCTTTGGATGGATGCATGCATGTGTTGGAAACGTCTTAGGCTGAATATTTACATGTTATATTTAGTGTGCTTTTAAATTATAGCTACAGCTGTGAATTCTGTTGGCAATTATACCTAGACCCATTTTTACAAGCCATAATCATTTACTTCCCTTAGATTTCACAATTTCTTTATTAAAAACCACCTATAAATGTGTATTAAACTTCTATAAATAGTTGACTAACTCTTGTTATCTTCCACAAAAAACTGTTCGTTATGATGTTAATGACTCCTTTTCGACACTGTGAAACAGGGCAATACTGCTGTCTATTTACTGTATATGCTCATGCCCGAATCTGTTCCATTATCAGGAAATCTGGTAAAAACATAGAAGAGTTAGAGAGAGAGAATTCCTTTTTGCCTCCTGGTTTTCTGCCTGTCTAGTTAGGTCATGCCTATGTTCAAATTAAATAAATTGCGTTTTTCCATAGTTGATATGACTTTTCCTATTGGAGGCACGAATCACCCAAGACTAGTGTCGTTGTAATAAATATTCTCATTTATGTTGATATATGGCCAGTTTGCTGAATTTCCAATTTGTATGTAGTGCTGTGTATCTCATGCTTATTTACTTGATGTGACAGACTGGGAAAGTAGCGTTGGATCATCAAGATGAGCGTGCATTGGGCTACTTTTGCTACTATTCTCAAAGGTAGGACATGTCAAAAGCATAAGGATTAAGGTCCTCATATCCTTTTAAAAACTTGCTTGATTAATAGTGCTACTTCACTTCCTACAAACACGAGCCTGGGACAAGATCATGACTCTAACTGCTGCATTGTGCTCCAGCGGCTTATTATAATAGGGATTACATAGCAAATTATATTCTGATTTATAGGAATCCCTGATTTGTAGAGATTAGGAATAATCTTCATTAATAGTCATTGTTAGATTTATAGTAATCCCTGATTTGTAGGGATTAGGGATCATCTTCATTAATAGTCATTATTAGTCATTATGAGTCATTACTATTGAGGCTCTCTTATCTTGTATACATATGTAACGTTTGTATATGAATATAAGAAACAACATTTATTCTTTCCATTTTGCCAAGTCACATGGTACTAGAGCTCAAGTTGTATCCTCTCTGAAATATTTTTTTTATACACACATTTTTTAGGTTTTCTCGTTCTTCCTCCGTCACCTCCATTTTTTTTCCCTCATTTTCTTGAGAGCTATTCTCTCGATTTTACTCCCGTTTTTCTTCATTTTCTCGAGACCCATTCTCTCGATTGCTCCATTTTTTCCTGGTTTTCTTGAGAGCTATTCTCTCGATTTTACTCTAGTTTTTCTTCATTTTCTCGAGACCTATTCTCTAACTTGCTCCATTTTTTTCCTTGTTTTCTTAAGAGCTATTCTCTTGATTTTACTCTCTTTTTCTTCATTTTCTCGAAACCTATTCTCTCGATTGCTCCATTTTTTCCTCATTTTCTTGAGAGCTATTCTCTCGATTTTACTCTAGTTTTTTTTCATTTTCTCGAGATCTATTCTCTCGATTGCTCCATTTCCCCCCCCCCCCATTTTCTTAAGAGCTATTCTCTCTATTTTACTCCAGTTTTTCCTCATTCTCTCGATTGCTCCAGTTCTTCCTCTTTTTCTTGAGACATATTCTCTCGATTGCTCCAGTTTTCCTTTGAGACCGCTCCAATTTTTCCTCATTCTCTCAAGACCTATTCTCTTGATTGCACCGTCCATCGCGATAGTTTTTTGCTTCCGCTCAGAAAGAGGTTTAATTTAGTCCATTATGAGGCCCGCTATGGATCATTATTTTCTTAAAGATCAAGCCATGCTGATTCGTCTTCCACATGTTCGGTTTGTTGATCAACTTGTAGACATATTCACAAAGCCATTTCATCCTACTCGATTTCATGAACTCAAGTTCAAGCTGGGCATCCAAGACATCCATGCTCCAGCTTGCGGGGGTGACAAGGATTACATAGCAAATTGTATTCTGATTTGTAAGAATCCCTGATTTGTAGGGATTAGGAATAATCTTTATTAATAATCATTATTAGATTTATAAGAATCTCAAATTTGTAGGGATTAGGGATAATCTTCATTAATAGTTATTATGAGCCATTACTATTGAGGCTCTCTTATCTTTTATATATATATGTTTGTGTGTGTAACATTTGTATATGAATATAAGATATAACATTCATTCTTTCCATTTTGCCAAGTCACATATTAGTCAATCCACAACGCTTCTTATATTCTATTTGTGGGATTTTTCTTTATTTTTCAGGTTGTTGAGGAGGCCTGCACCAATTTATTGCCGAATGTGTTGTGTGAATACCTATATAATTTGTCTGAGATCTTCACAAAAATTTTTTATTCCAATTGTCAGGTATTGTTCTGACACTCGATTTATTGCTCTATATTCTTATTTTTCTCGTCCGTCTCAGTATTTCTTATGGTGGCTGCTAAATGATGGCTTCTGGTTTTGTGATCAGCTGAAACCTGTCCTTGACCAAATTGTTTTTGGAGTTTCCAAAAAATAATGGTAGTAGTGTTACTTACTGGGAAACACCATAGGCTATGCTTGGGAACCCATTTTGTTGTGTTTGTCACAAGGAAACCACATTTTGGGGACACCTCAAAACGGGTTCCCAAACATTCACCTCGTCTGAATTGAAATTTATGGAGTTATGCCAAAAGAATGTCGAATCAAGCCATTTGATTGTAGGTTGTTGGGTCGCCTGAGGAAGTAGACTTTTGCTTTGTGAAGCAACATCCACTACGATGAGAAAGTGCTTTTATCTCCTTGGAATCGTACCAGTCTACAAGATATGACTCATCTCCAAGCGTTTTTCAATACACAATTTTGTGACTGCCATTTTTTGTACACAAGTTGTGTGCTCTCTCAAAACTTCTCTGAATTAAAAACACATCTTTCCTTCCCCCGTGGATTTAGTTTTCCTGTTATGTACACTTTGGTGGAAGAAAACCGGGTACTAGGATGAGTTCTCTGTAATATTTTAACTGCTGTTATTTGAAGTATAAAATATGTCAACTAAATTTACTAATATTCTCCTTATCATGAGTGAGTCCAGTTTGAGCGCCTATATGTATGTAATTTTTGTTATATATAATTGTTCTGAACACTATTTCTAGGATTAGTTTGAGTGCTTATATTATATATGTAATCTTTTCTTCATTTAAGTAGTAACTGTAAAAGAGCCCTAATAATTTTTTTTTGTTCTAATTCCTCAATTTACAATGGATTTTTTTAAAAATATTCCATCACATTTTGCAACTGATTTTTTTTTGGGGGTCACATTTTGAAGAATTTAGTGATGGAATTGTAATTCCACCCTATAAAATATGTCAACTAAATGTTGAATTTTGCAACGGAATTAAATTCCATCGCAAATGAAAAATTTTGTCACAAAAATAAATTCTGTTGCAAACTTAGAATTTTCTGAGGGAAATAAATTCCATCACAAAATTAATTTTTTGCAATGAAAAAGTGATTCTGTCGCAAAATTCAATTTTTGCGATAGAAAATTTATTCCGTCGCAAAATTCAATTTTTGTGACGGAAAATTTATTCTGTTGCAAAATTCAATTTTTGCAACGGATTTTAATGTCGTCACGGAAAATTTGCAATGGAATTTAATTCCGTCACAATTGTGATGGAAAATAATTCCGTCGCAAATTTCCAAATTTGCGACGGAATTTTTGTTTTTCGTCACAATTGTGACAGCATTTTTTGCGGTGAGCAAATTCCGTCGCAAACTACTTTTGCGACGGAAAAATGCCTTTTTTGCGAAAAAAATGACTTTTTTTGTAGTGTCAATTCATCAGCTTTTGAAGTTTATGTTCTTGATTGATTCGCTAGCTTGTGGGAGATTCCCAAGAACCAGTACTGGGAATACGTTACCATCGGCGAAACTAAAGGCAATCTTCATGGAATTTTAGTTGGGTAAGTTAGCCCTCATCCGATTTATTATATATATGACGTAATTTTACAGGTTAAGGTACATATTAGCCAACAAAGTTTTACTCCAGGAGTGCTCAACATAAAAAAATTTTAAGTGGATCAAAAATACCAAAAAACTTTTAAAAATGTAAAGTTAGTATAATACCGTTAGGAAAAAAAATCAATGTCCGTTAAAATCAAAAACTTTTAAGGGTTAAGGTGCAAATTGGCCAAAAAAGTTCTGTTGTGTCCAGCACAAAAAAATTTTACTCCATGAACGCTCAACACAAAAAAGTTTTTAAGTAAACCTAAAATATCTACTCGTTATATTTGTGATTTTTTTATTGCCTTCACTCTTTCTATCCCTAATATACATGGTTGGGGGCAAGGATTTGCAACAATCAGATTTTGGGTAGATTACACATGGAGTTGCCGGGCACGTTCGAAAACTTACTTGGACACCCTTAGAAGTTTACATTTTTGAATGTACCCGGGCAAATCCATGCGCAATCCACCCAAAATCTAATTGTTGCAAATCGGAACCCCAACCATGTACATTGGGGTTAGAAAAATAAATGCAATGAAAAGATTACAAATGTAATGAGTAGATATTTTAGATTCACTTAAAAACTTTTTTGTGCTGGGCGCCCCTAGTGTAAAACTTTATTGGCCAATCTACACCTTAAAAGTTTGTGATTTTAATGGACATTGATTTTTTTTAATAGCGTTGTGCTAACTTTACATTTATAAAAGTTTTTTATATTTTTGGTCAACTCAAACTTTTTTGTGTTTGACGCTTCTGGAATAAAACTTTGTTGGTCAATCTGCACCTTAACCTTAATTTTAAATGTTAAACAAGGTTGCAATATATATATATATATATATATATATATAGAGGAGGGAACAATTGCCAGAGTGGGATTCTGTATGCCTCAGAAGAATCACATTATTCAGTGTTCGAGATAGCAAGAATATGCAGAATTCAATGTGTGAAGGTTGCCACTCTGAAATCAGGTGAGATTGATTGTTGTGATCTCAAGGCTCCACTTCGTGCTAACAAGGACAAACCTGCCATCGTCAACCTCAATATAGGTCTCTCTCTCACATGTTTTATTTATAACTAATTTGGTCAATCTCTTAAATGTCATTTAGTTTTTTTATACAACGGAATAGATCTTAAATGTCATTTATCATTTAACACTTAATTAAAAAGTTGATCCTGATTCTAAATATAAAACATATTTATCATATTTCTCAATTTTTTTCCTAATTTACTCATATTGATATACGCTCCCTCAATAATAACCAAGTAAGAAGGAGAAGAGGATAATTAAGGAAAATGATTAGGATGTTAAAAAAAAAAACATATCATAGTAACAAACTTAACTAATATAATTAATCTAATCTAACTGGGTAAATAAGTTTTATATCAAGGAACTGATGTAGTATATATTGAATGGCTAGTAAACTAATATCAGGGTGGTTCTCTATTTAGGAACAACTATGAAGGGAGCTATTGATGATCTTGATCTTGTGGTTCAAACGCTGGAAGAATGTGGTTTTAGTTGTGATCGGTTCTATATCCATTGTGAATTGTGATGGAGCTCTGTTTGGACTGATGCTTCCTTTCATTAAACAGGTGAGCCACGTTTCAATCACGGCAACTGTTCTAATTAAATGCTTTCTTGAGATTCAGAATATTTAAATTCCGAATCCGATTTTGGTATCAAAACATAATTGGATCTGAATTTGGAATCTTTGAAATTGAAAGATCCATAAAATAAGAAATAGTTTGTCACTTCCTATAAAATAATAATAATAATAATAATAATAATAATAATAATAATAAATCCTATCTATGTTTTTGTGCTATATCTTTTAACTAGAGAAGATTATGATGGTGGTTGACAGGCCCGTGGTTTAGTTTCAAGAAACCTATAGGAAGCACAGTTATTTCTGGGCACAAGTTTATAGGGTATTTTGTCCCTTGTGGGGTTGTAATAACCCATTTGGAATATATGAATGCTATGTGATACTGAGATTATAGCTTCAAAGGACTCTACAATCACAAGAAGCCGGAATGGCCATGGTCCAATCTTCCTTTGGTACGCCCTTAGGATAAAAGGCCTATCAGGGCTCAAGCACGAAGTTGACAAGTGTATGAGGAATGCAGATTACTTGCGAGACAAGCTACAAAAGGTAGGAGTCAGTACAACGAAGAATGAGTTTAGCAATATGGTGGTGTTTGAGAAGCCTCAAGATGATGAATTTGCTCGTAGGTGGAGTCTAGCTTGCATAGGAAGTATGGCACATGTGGTAGTGATGCAGCATGTGACTGTTGAAATGTTGGACTCCTTTGTCTCTGAATTTCTTCTAAAGCGATACTTTTAAGCACCATTTTTTAACCTGAGGAAACTCCACCACCAGGTATACAGTGATTTTTTTAGACCTTGGCATTTTTCAACATGGCTTAGGTATCTAATTAGTGGACTATTCCAGACTCAGAGGAAAGAGAGTGTTCATTTAACGAGTTATCTCCTCTACTAACAAGTGTGTTCTTCTGAATTTAAATTTATGTTCTCATAATCTTATCATTTTTTTTTTTTTTTGCCCAAAAGAAGTCAATTTTATTAAAACAAAATCAGGTGTTACAATCACTAATAGCCGAAGCCAAAAAAAAAAAAAAAACCTCATAAAACCTATCATTACAACCTAATCACATCTCACCAAATTGAAAATAACCTATAAAAGCCAAGGAACAATATAAAACAATAAAACGTCTATCAGCTAAAACACTAAATGCTGAACACAGGACATGACAAATCAGCCAATGCCTTCCCTGTTATTTGCTACATGCGTCTTATTTGCAGCATCCATGCTACCTCCAGTCAGTTTCAAGTCATGGATAAGAAATTTGCATAAAGGGGATGGAGCACAAACCAGCCAATCTTGCTGGTACATCCCCTTTTCAGCATTCACTGCTAGGTAATCAGCAGCTGTATTTCCCTTTCTAGCAACAAGGGAGAAAGACACACCATCCAATGACTTTAACAAACCAAAGATCTCTACCAATAGATCTCGACATTGCCATTCACAACCTTCAAAAGAATTCCTTTTAATCAGTCTATACAATTGTTCACAATCAGTTTCCAGGATCACATCAGCAAACTGAAAACGGCTTCTGCACAAAACAGCTTCCTTAAGAGCAAGACATTCTGACATAAAGCCCGATGAAGCAACCACTACTTTCCCCAGTCCTCCAATAAACTCCCCCCCTGGTATTTCGACAAACCAAACCAACCCCCGCCACCCCTAATCCCTCCTTAAAAGACCCATCAAAATTTATTTTAATGACTCCATCAGAAGGAGCCATCCACCGATTACCCCTCACCACCTCCTCCATGTATACTCTTTTCTTACTACCCCCAGCCGCTCTCTAGCCTTCCAAAACTCCTCCACCTGGGCATTCACAAGCCTGACAACCTCTTTAGCATCTGGCCTCTCCTCCCTAAATACCCAATTACAACGCTTTTTCCAAATCCACCAACACATTGTGGCAAAAAGGGATTTACCATAGTCATCCAATAGATCCCTACCATGCAACATATCACACAGCCACTCCTCAACACGCTTCATAGACCATTTGCTAAATTTAATACTCAAAGCACAGCCAAACCAACAATGTCTAGTCCAGGGGCATAAAAACAGTAAGTGTTCGATGGTTTCAACAGCAGATAGACAGATAGGGCACATGGGATTATTTGAGCATTTTCTTTTAAAAAGTGCTTCTTTGGTTGCAATGGCACCAGCCCCTAACCTCCATAGAAATTGCTGTATTTTAGGGTGAGCCATTACATGCCAAATGCTCTTCCACAAAATCCTAGGAATAGAGAAGGAAGTACCTGGATCTTAGGGAGTTTCGGCCTTACCAAACCTTTTTGCCACCATATAGCCTGTCTTCACAGAATACATCCCATCCTTGCTTGCCCTCCAAATTGGCCTATCAGCAATAGCCATACCAGGTACAGGGATTTTCAGTATCATAGCTTCCTCCTCTTGACTGATTCTTGACTGTATCGAGGATGAATTCCACTGACCATTGCTGATAAGATCAGCCACTTTACTCCTATCGTCAGCCATAGATGCGCCACCATTTTGTAGCTTAAAGCCCTCCACTCCCGGAATCCATTGGTCTTGCCAAATACAGATAGACCGGCCATCCCCTACTTTCCAGCATATCTCTTTTAGCAACAAGTCCCTTCCTTCCAATAAGCTAATCCATCCCCAAGATGCATGCCTCCCCTTCCTTGCCCTCAGAAAATTATCCTTGGGAAAATAAATTCCCTTTAGAATCTTACACCAAGGGTCATTTGGATTTTGTAGCATTCTCCAAGCTGTTTTTGCCAATAATGCCCTATTAAAACAGAGGAGGTCCCTAAAACCCATCCCTCCCTCACACTTTCGCTTAGCCATGTGTTTCCAACTCCTCCAATGGATAGCGCCCTCACCCTCCTTTTGTCCCCACCAAAACTTAGATACCAATCGATCAATTTCAAGACAAGACTTCTTGGGGAATAAGAAACATGTCATAGGGTAAGTGGGAATGGAGTTGGCAACCGCTTTAATCAATGTTTCTCTCCCAGCAAAAGTTAAAAGCTTCTGCTTCCAACCTTGTAACTTCAGGCCAATCTTGTCCCTCACAAAAGCTAAGGAACCAGCTTCAGATCTACCCCAGATTGTTGGTAGGCCCAAATACCGCCCTGCATCCTCAGTGTACTTAATCCCAAGACATGCTGAGATGTTTTCTTTGACTCTCAAGGGAGTATTTGCCGAGAAATAGATGCTCGACTTCTCCAGATTAATTAATTGACCCGAGGCAGCACAAAAAACATCAAGAATCTTCTTCAACACTTTGCAATTAACCACATCAGCACTCAAGAACAAGATTGCATCATCCGCAAAGAAACAATGGGATAGCATTGGAGCACTACGACCGAGTTTGATACCCTTTAGATCTTTTTTATCTATGTGTAGCTGCAGCATTATGGACAAAACCTCCAAGACCACAATGAACATATGAGGAGATAAAGGATCCCCTTGCCTTACACCGCGCTCCGGGTTAAAGGAATCTGCAGTGTGACCATCCACCTTCAAATTAAATCCTACCGTAGTAATGCACTTCAAGATCCAATTGATCCATACACTACAAAAACCCATCCTTTCCAGCACCGCAGCCAAGAAGTCCCACTCAACCCTATCATAGGCTTTGTTCATGTCTACCTTTAGCGCAAACTCCCATTTATTTCCTTTCCTCTTATGCTTCAAATAGTGAAAGGCTTCATGGGGGAGAATTATATTATCTTGTATCATCCTCCCGGCAATAAACGCTCTCTGATTTGGGGAAATAATTCTGCCCAACAGGTTACGCATCCTATTTGTCAAAATCTTTGCAACTATCTTATAAGACACATTACACAGACCAATAGGTCTGAAATGATGCACTTCCTCCGGCTTACCTACTTTTGGAATCAAGACAATATTAGTATCATTTAGCCTTCCCAAACCAGCCCTTCCATCAAAGAACTCATGCACCATACCACATACCTCCTTGTTCACGCTTTTCCAGGCAGACTGATAAAATAAGGCAGAGAAACCATCTGGACCAGGTGCTTTGTTGGCCCCCAACTGAAAAACCACTTCTTCTATCTCCAAATCTGATATAGGCCTTGTTAAATCAGCGTTGTCTTGAGTAGAGACAACCTTTTTAACGTAAGACAAGGCCTGATCTAGCGGTCTGGAACCAACAGAGCTAAAAAGTTGCATGTAAAAATTACTAAAAGCTTTATTAATCACCTTCCTATCCTCCAGCCACATCCCAGCTTCATCTTTCAGTCTTAGGACTTTGTTTCTCTACCTCCTTTGAATTACACAGCTATGAAAAAACTTAGTATTCTTGTCACCACAAGTCAACCAAGAGATCCTGGACCGTTGCCACCAATACATCTCTTCTTTGCTCCAAGCCTCCTCAATTCGTTTCACCAAGGACTCAGCTTCCACTAGTTTCTCAGCGGTTAAGTTTCCAGCATAACAGAGGCTCAATTCTTCCCTTAAGAGCTCAATAACTCTTCTGAAATTTGGAAATTCCCTTCTGTGCCACTCTATCAGCCGATTCCTACATGCATCCAGCCGACGAATCAGATCAAGTGTCTTGTCTTTTTCCATCCCGACAACCTCATTCCAACCTCTCTCTACTATGTACAGAAAGTCGTCATGCTCCACCCAGTAGGCCTCAAACTTAAAGGCTCTTGGCGCTTTAAATTCACTGAAACAACAATCAATAACCAGGGCATGATGGTCAGATCCCACCGGCTCCACATGAAAAACCATTGCATGATCAAAATCATCTTGGAACTCTACATTTCCAAGTGCTCGATCCAATCTTTCCCTCACAATAGCACCACTTCTTTTATTACACCAAGTAAATCTAGAACCCTTAAACTCTAGATCCATTAGATTACAATCCGATAAAAGACTTTGGAAATTAAGAATCTTACGCATCGACCTTGGCTTTCCCCCATCCTTCTCTCCTTGGGAAAGGAGGTCATTAAAGTCCCCCACTACCAACCATGAGCCATTAACGCTGGTTGCCAAACTCCTCAAGGTATCCCAAACCCTTCTTCTCTCTCCTTCTTTCGGTGGACCATACACAAACGAGATAAATCTGGGCAAATCCAAGTTACCATTCTCCACATTCACATGGATAATATTCTTTGACTTATATAATACAGTCAAAGAGACGTTGTCGTTCCACCAAACAGCAAGACCCCCAGACAGCCCCAACGGATCCACAAATAGTTCCTGAGTAAAGCCACATTTCCTCCTGACTTTCATACCCTTTGCAGATTGAATCTTAGTTTCCATTAGGAAGATTAAAGAGGGACGATACTTATTAACCATGTCCCTTAGATTCCTCACTGTCAAGGCTCTTCCTAGGCCTTGACAGTTCCAAGATATGAGATTCATGGCCCCTTGGTGGCTGATAGAGGCCAGCCACCAGCACCTTCAGAAGCCGTCTTCTTCCTCCTACCACGCCTTGCTTTAAAAACAAAGGTATCTCCTACTGGATCAGGCAGTACCAAGTCAACCATTGCCTCATCCATAAGCAATTCCCCCTCTGACGCAATCTCCTTTTCTCCCCTTGCTTTCCGCTTTCCACTGCATTTCATTTTTTTCTTGAACCTTCTCAAGTTTTCAGCATAACTAGAGATAGCTGGTTAGGAAGATCAGATTCCCATGCACTAACTTTCCTTCGTTTTAGACCCTCCGGCATCAGCTCTTCCTCTGCGTTTCTCTTTATACCCAGTCCATCCAATACAGTAATGACTTCAGTCAAGGTTGTTCCATTAAAAGGAACAACAGCTAAGGAGTTATCATCTTGCAAATCCAGAGGTTTAACATCCCGACCCAACATCTTCTTTGCCAAAGGCACCGGAGAACAGCCGAGATCACTCATTGGTGTTTCCAGTAACACTTCCGATTCAGGACTTGGTGCCTTTGAAACATGACCTTCCCCTACCCTGTTGGTGACGTCCTGCAGAACTCTTCCTTGTTCACAGCAATTATCCTCAGCCACGTTCTCCCCATCCATCGAGTCCCAACCTCTAACTGACTTCTTTTCCCCAGGGACTTTCCTAAGTTTGATATAGAAGAGATCCTCCTCCTCGATACTCGCCTCCTTAGTTGCTGTCTTATTTCCCACATCCATCTTCCTCAGCCTCGCCTCCTCCTTTTTCCTCTGAACATAACTTGCTTCATCCCATTCATTACACACCACCACCAGGATCTCATCCCAATTACAACAAGAGGTCGTGGTAGTCCAGGGTCCAAAACGCGATTCAGAGGCAGCAACAACTGACGATAGCCTTTCAGACTTACAATCTCGGCTAACATGACCAAGTCTGCCACAATTATAACAAAAGTTCTGCAGCTTTTCAAAACGAATACGTTGTTGAAAAGAATACGTTGTTGGTAAATGTTTAAAAAGCAAAAAGTTGCTAAAGCTAGTTGCTCTATGTAACAAGTCATTATGTGATGGACTATTTTATTTTATTTATGATTAATTGAAGAAAATGTGACAACTGGTTCAATAATTTTTTGGCCATGCATTATGAATTTAAAATATGGTGAATAGAATATGCTGCGTTATTTACAAGTGTCGTATTAGGCTTTGTTTTTCCATTATTTTGTTATTAATTTTATTTCTATATTTTCTCTACTGTTTGAATTTAAATTTTAAATTTATCACATTAAATTTTGGTTCAAATCAATATATTTTTAATTGAAAATTCATATATCAAATAGTGCAAAATATAAATAATCTGTATTTAACTTGGAGACTTTCAGTAGACATATCACATATAAATTAATTCACTTGTTACACACAATAAATTTCTACCTACCGGTTAATATCCATCTTATTTGTAACAACACAACACACATGTCGTCTTGAATGACTTTGATATATGCAACATGCACCCCCTTTTTTTCCAAGTCTTTCTAAAATATATCTTTTGGCACATGGTTATACGCTTTTTCCAAAAATCAATGAAGATCATATGCAAATCTTTTTCTTTGCCCCAATACTTTTGCATTAGCCCCGTTAGCAATTAAATCGCTTCTCTTGTGGACCTTCCTGGTATAAATCTAAATTGGTTCTAAAAACATACTAGTCGACAACCTCAACCTGTGTTCAATCACATTTCCCCACAATTTCATTGTATGACTAATAAGCTTGATACATCTGTAGTTTGTACAGTTATGAATATCCCCTTTATTCTTATAAATAGGGATCAAAGTATTTTTTTTTCTCCACTCATTAGACATTTTCTTAGATCGTAAAATATCATTAAATAACTTAGTAAGCCCCAAGACACCCTCTTCATCCAAACATTTCCAAACTTCAATAGGAATACCATCATATCCAATGATTTTACCATTTTCCATTTTCTTAAGAGTTTCCGTAACCTCACCAACTTGAATGATGTTGTAAAATGAAAATCACCTTCTTAAGTTATCAAATCTTTCATATCACGAATCAACCCTCTCCCTCCATCATTTAACAACTTATAAAAGTAGGTTTCCCATCTATTCTTAATAGCTTCATTAGTAACCAAAAATTTGCCTTTTTCGTCTTTTATTCACATCACTTGGTCCAAGTCTCTCGATTTTCTCTCATTGTTCCTTGCAATCTTATAAATTTTACACTCTTTAGCTTTTGTCCCTAACTCTTTATAAAACTAATTATACACTTTTCAGGAGCTTCACTCACTGCCTTCTTAGTATCATTTTTAGCCAAGCGATCTTACCAATTTTCAGCATTATTATATGAGTGTATGGCTTTAAAACAATTTTTCTTATTCTTGATTTTCCTTTGAATCACCACCAAGTCGCCTTATCTTGCCAATCTCTCCCAAAATTGCTTTAACAACCTTTTAAACAACAAAATCATAAAAACCAAAAACCACAAGAAGAAAAATGACTGCTTCAACAAGGATCATCATTTATGCCCTGCATATTCTTACCCAAAATCTTTTTCAACTGCAGCAGAGGTCACCATACCCAATCAGCAGGGTAAGACGCATCCAAAGAAGCTTTTACAATCCAATCAACTGTTAAATTAGCTTCTTTGGGAATCCAAAAAAAAGAATGGTTCCTAATTCCCTTAAGATATTGATAGTCTCATGGAGAGCCTCACATCTCCAGTCACGTAATGTTCCTTTTTGGTAATACAATTAACTTGATTATCTGTTTTTGGCAGAATTAACACTTGATTATCAGATTCAAAAAGATATCATCCAACTGGTTAACCGAGGCAAAGGAAATAGCATCAAGAAGAGCTATTCCTTCAGCAAACAGCGGTGAATTTGCATGAATAATCTGGACGTCCAAAACCCAACCATTTGCATCACGAACAACAAAAGAGACCGTAAACTTTCTATTATTAGAATCAAAAGCACAATTAGAGTTTATTTTAACGGAGTTACCTAAAGGCATTTGCCACTTCTGAATAGGTTCTGGTCGGATCAGCTTCATTAGGATGCCTGCATTGATTTGCATTCCACCCATTAGCATCCCAAAACTCAGCCAAACAATCTCCCTGCTTGAGCAATTGTGAAGACAGTATCAAGTGTACAAGCCTCATAGATAAAAGCTTTCTTCCTTTCCATATATACCATAGCAAGCATGCAACCAAAGCTTTTTGCCATTGAGACAAGCTTAAAGCACATAGACAAGCAGCAAACCAGATACTAAAGTGTAAATTATCATTTTCTGAAAAAATTAAATGTGGAACTGCTTCCAAACCCCACCAGCCTCGCCGAATCACAAATCAAAAAAATATGAGAAATAGACTCAAGGCTTTTGTTTCATGAGTGTAAATTTTTCACACAACATTTCCGCTTAGTCAAATTTTCAAAACATTAGAAAGGACTCTCCGCACAAAATTCTTAATCTTGTAAGCCACCTTAAAGGGCTGTTTAATTTGGTATGAGAGGAGAGGAGGGGAAGTGGGGGGAGGAAAAAAGTTTTGGAGTCAGATTTTTGAAAATTAGAGAAATAAGGTTAAAAGTTTTTAATTACTACCTCAGGTCTTAAAAATAAGACTTAGATGATTTTTTTTTGGAAAGATTAAGGAAGCTAATTAAGTTATTTTAAAGTATTTACAACCATATTTTTTTTTCCAAACTAATTTTTCTAACTTATAAATTGATACACAATATATGATATGATTAGGTAACTTATTAAGTTTATTTAATTTCTCGAAAAAAAACTAACTGGGACTTATATTATTTAGGAATTAGGACCAGTTGTAATAATTTTATTACTCTTTTATCCTACATTTTCTTTTTATCAAAATTTTATAACCCCACTCTTCCAATTAATTTAAATGCTACTCATAAAAATTTTCCTTACCTTCCCCTTCCCTCCAAATCCCATGTACCAAATAAGCCAAAGTCTCCAAATTTCCTTCCATACACTCGTATGAGCACGAGCAGTTGAGGATGAGATGTTATTATGAAGGCCAAGAATATTAGATTTAGCAATTCTGTAATAACCTTCTTTAACCTCATAACAACTCCTCTTACTACCTGTCCAAATCCATTTGTCATTTCTAGAATTAACAGCAACTATAGTGCTAAAAAGAGCTTCCTTTTCTTCGTTCAAGATCCACCCTTCTATGGGAAATAAATTCCACCTGCTATCCAAACGAATGTCAGCCACTTTTAAAGAATGAAAAGTTTCATATGAATTTGCTATCCAAAGATCTCTCCACACCCTCATCAATTTCCTCCAAGTTTATAAAAAATGCACCCTGTCATGCATGTAAGATATCCAAGTGTTACTTATTTTATATAGAATTTAATTATCAACGAAAAACCATGAAGAAAAACATTTAGAAAGCAAAGGCAGTAGAAGCCCTTCTTGCCCCAGTTCTCCACCCAAACACCCAACCAAAAAACGGCCAGGGGATTTTTAAGGGAGAATTTGGGAAAAATTATTTGATACTTTATTAATTATCCAAAGTAACTCATAAAAAAATATTAAGTTTATTTTATAGAAATTTACTTATAAATATGACCAATTATGATCATTGAATCATGATTGGGCCTTCACGATTTCATTTAAAAAAGGGAAAATAACACACAGGTCCTAAGGATGACACAAAAAAAACAATTAAGTCCCTTGAAATCATGAAAATTATGTGCTTAAAAGAAAATGAGCTATCTCAGAGCTCTTAAAGGTGCCAGAGGTTGCATTAGCTATCACAACACAGTGCAAGCTTTTTCACCTTGCAAATTTCCTCAATGCCCAAATGTTTGTGTCTGCACCTGTGGACTGTGGCGCAAATGTGGCTCTGCCACTGGCTCCAGTCTCTGGGATGGCCGGCGGGAGAGAAGAAAATGGAGAGAGGATAGAGATAGGAGAAGGAAGAAGGAAAACAGAGAGATAGGAATTGGAAGACATGAAGGTCAGATTGGTAATTTAACATTCACAAATAATTACATAGAAATCCTAGGGACTTCTGTGTAATTTCATGATTTTAAGGAACTTAATTATTTTTTTTTGTTATCCTTGGGATCTACGCGTAATTTTCCCTTTAAAAAAAGGCGTAATTCATTTCGGCCCAAAAAGCTGACATTATCAACAATGGCTGCGGCTTGGCATCTGTGGGGTTTGGAACTGGTTCCCTGCTAAGGACAAAGCTTAGTTGGAGAGCTGAGCAGATCTAAGTCGTTTAGAATTGATTTTGAATGGTCTAATCCTGATCCCTTCAAAGTAAATCCACGTCATTGATTTTACTTAATCTTGGCACTCATTTTTTCATATATATTTAAGGTATTGAGGGGTACTAAAAAAATACTTTATGATGCTGACTGATACTGAAAAAATACTTTATGATCTTTTAAAATTACTTCAAGGTACTGAATGATACTAAAATCATACTTCAGAATACTAACTGGTACAGAAAAATAATTTTTTTCAGTACCATTTAGTATTCTGAAGTATCTCTTTTGTACCTATCAGTACCCTGAAATAACTTTTCAAGAGCATGAAGTATTTTTTTCAGTACCAGTCAATAATCTAAAAATGCTGAGACATTTTTTTTTAAAAAAATATTTCAAGGTATTGACAATTACTAAAATGATAACTTGGAATACTTCATGCTGAAACTTTTAAAATAATTTTTCAAGATTATGAAATATTTTAAAATGATAACTTGGTACCGAAAAATATTTCATAATCTTGAAAAATTATTTTAAAAGTTTGAAAAAATATTTTAGGGTATTGACTGGTCTTCATGATATTTTTTTTAAGACCATGAAGTATTTTTTCAGTATCCTAAAATATTTTTTTAGTACCCGTCAGTGTTAGTTCTCTATGTGTTTTGATGATAAATGACAATTGCAAACCCAAAAATGAAGTTTTGTCTTGGTAAGTTGAAAAACTTACTGTCAAGACAAAACTCGAGTTTTGATTTCAAAACTCGAGTTTTGACCTTGACAGAAAGCTGCTCATCTTCATTGAACAGAGCAAAACTCAGGAAACTCGAGTTTTGAACATCACAGAGAGCACTCAATTTTCATCTCAAGACAAAACTCGAGTTCTCGAGTTTCAGTTTGAAAACTCGAGTTTTGACTCTTACAGAGACTTATGACATTTTTCAACTAAAGACAAAACTTGAGTTTTGTTTTGGAAACTTGAGTTTTGATCATACAGAGAGTCTCTGACTTTTGAATCCAATTTTGCGCCAAGACTTCATCTCTTCAAGTTTTCTCTAAGTTAAGAGAAAACTCGAGTTTTGACTTAACAGAGAGTTTTCACATTTTCACCTAGTTTTGAAAACTCGAGTCTTCATTTGAAAACTCAAGTTTCCAACTTGAGCTGATTTTCTAAGCTTTCATTGTTGGATGAAAACTCAAGTTTCGGATTGCAAACTCGAGTTTTGACCCAACCCGAGAGCATTGCCAGTTTTCAAAGTTTCATAACAATATGAAAACTCGAGTTTTGATCAAGCAGAGAGCAATGCATTTTCACGAAGATTTGAAAACTCGAGTTTCAGTTTTGAAACTCAAGTTTTGGCCTGATTTAAATTTCTCAGTGTTTTCACGATTAAGTGAAAACTCAAGTTTCACTTTGAAAACTTGAGTTTTGACCAAACAGATAACATTTGACTTTCCATCTTTTAGAAAACTCAAGTTTTAGTTTGAAAACTCAAGTTTTGATGTTTTGGACTTCCACGTGCTATTTTTATTAAAAGTCCAAAACTCGAGTTTTGGTTTGAAAACTCGAGTTTTGAGATTTACTCAAACTATGGTTCAAAAGCTTAGAACACGACTTTGCTCTCTGAAAGTAGAAAGCTCGAGTTTCAATTTTGAAACTCAAGTTTTGTCTTAAGTGCATAGTTGAAAACTCGAGTTTTGATGAATGAATTGATTAAATCAATTCAACGTGGTGATCTGGTGGTGTATTGGAGGTGAAGAAGGGTGAATTGAATTGATTAAATCAATTCAAAGAGGTGGCGGTGGATTGAAGGTGATGGAATGGTGAAGAAAAGAAAACAATGAAGCCCGCGTGAATAATTGATGATTCCAGGATTAATTCTTGCGTCTTTTTCTGGTTCCTCTCTTTCCGTTTCAGCGTTCTTCCTCCCCCTAAGTTTTCAGCGTGTGTGCCTTATAATCCTCTCGTTCTCCTTGTTCAGTTCTGATTCTTGGCGTCAGATCCAGCAAAATCAGCTCGGAATATATTCTGTTTAGATTTTGTGTGATTCTTGATTATGATATATCTTCGAGATAATCCAGATAAAATCTTTCCTAACTTGGCTATTTGTTCGCTGATTCTGTTTCAATTCTCCTACAATTTAAACCAATTAGTCTAACATAAAATATTCTCATAAAAATCAATGATTAAGAGAAATTACAATTTCTTTGACAATTCTGCCCTTTTTAGCCCTAATTTCATGTATTTACTGTTAATATCAATTTATCATAAGAAATATATTTAAAGCTCAATAATTATGAGAAAACACATTAAAAATCCCCATTTAATTACCAAAAATCATATAAAAATATGGTTAGATCAATGAACAAACTTGAGTTTCCATCGTTAAGTTTGAAAGTTGAATTTTACGTTTTTGGAAATGCTTCATGTTTGATCTCAATACTTCCCAACATTAATCTTTTATATTCCCTGCTATATTTAACCACTTTCTTTGTGAGTTCTAAACAGATTAATGAAGGATAATTGAGAGTTGGAACAAAAGCAAAAAGGTAGTTTAGAACATTAAATGCTGATCAGAAAGTTGCTCCTTTTTAGCTAATCCAACTGCACACGTCTACAAAGCATTAAAGAATGTTTTCTACAACAAGTAAACTCTTCTCCAACGGATTAATTAGCAGAGAGTCAACTCTAATCATCTAGCCAGCTGGATTAAGAGTAATCAAGAGAGAGAAGGTTCCTAAACCACTTCAGAACACTTGGACAACTTCTCCAACGGATCTATTTGGAAAGCAAGAGTCATTTAATGATCTCTGAGTATAAATATAAGAGCATTCAAGTCTTTCCAACAACTATAATAACTGAGAGTGAATTGCATTCAAGTTTTCATTCATTTCTTTCAGTTTTCACTTGTACAGTATCTTTTGATACAAGAACTTCAGTGTTTACTTATATCTGCTTTTTAAGAGAGTTATACTTCTGAATATTCATTTATTGTAAAGGAATCACAAGTCAAGGGGACTTGGTGATTTGGGAATCATTGATTACAACTTGTAAGGGGGAGTGAGTTCTAGTGAGAGAATCACTTCTTGAGTGGAGAGTGCGTAATCTTTGATATAGTGGAAATCCCAGTGAGACTGGGGACTGGACGTAGGTCAAGTGGTTAAGATGGAACCAGTATAAATCTCTTGTGTTCAGTCTTCTTCCCTTTGCTCTGTTCTACCCTGTTTTCAATACTAGAAAACAGAGTTATTTGCAAAAGATTTTAAAATACCCAATTCACCCCCTCTTGGATATTTGGCTTCACTTTCAGTCAGTACCTTGAAATATTAAAAAAAAAAAGATTTAAACATTTTTGGGATATTGACCGGTACTAAAAAAATACTTCATCATCTTGAAAAATTATTTTAGGATCTTGAAAAATATTTTGAAGTATATTTTTAATATCAGTCAGTATTCTAAAATGTTTTTTTAAGATCCAAAAATAATTTTTTAAGATCATAAAGTATTTTTTTAATATCTGACAGTATTATAAATTATCTTTTTAATACTATTCATTATCCTTGAAATGTTTAAAAAAGAATTCACGGTCAAGATTAAATAAAATCAATAGAGAAGGGATGAGGGGAAAATTGATAATGAGAGGATCCGTGGCCTGTGTCTGACCCTTGTCCCATCATTTCAGGACACACTTGTCCTTTCCTCATATTATATTCGCATATGTCTGTGAACAATATTTGGCAGTTGTCTTTTTATTTTGTGAACAATAAATGCCTGGGCCTTCACTCCTCTAATTTTGGATTATCATGTGGTTTATAGCGAGCAGTTTGATAGTGAAATACTCCTGAATATATATATATATTTATAAAAATAAATTTTAACTTTTATCATTTTTTTTATAATATCTCTATTTTATTTTCTCAATAATAATTAAAGATAAAATAATTTAACAATACATCTATATATTTTATAAAGTAAATAATGTTTGCAATTCATTAATGTCATATATACCTCAATTATACTTTTTTTATCAAATAATTTTGAACAATTTTTGTCATATTTTTCTCATATCACCCCTACTAATACTTCTTCTGCAATAATTAATTTAATAATACGTTTATATTCTATTAAGTAAGTGATTCTACTTTATTTTTTTATTTTTAAATAAAATAATATTAATATTCCTTTAAAAATATTTACAGAGTACTTAGCATCATGTACTTCAAAAGTTCTTTTATATATAATACTCCACCCTACCTAGAAAAATTATAAGGATTATATAATACTTCAAAAACGGCTATCCTGTGCGGGGTGATTTTATAGTGTATCTCTGTAATTTTTTTTTTTTTTTTGATACTAGTGTATCTCTGTAATTGGTACAGAGAGTCAGAGTAACAATTGCACTGGGCCACCGACAGCTAATTTTTTCTTGATGTAATTTTCAATTTTAAATAGGGGTATTTTTTAAAAAATAATTATAATTAATTAATTTAACTTTTCTCCTTAATCCTTTCAAATTTTGGTAAATAGTTTTTATAATTAGTACTAGAGGGAGTATATAATATAATATAAAAAAAGTTTCTATAAACACAATTTTCGCTATTCTTTTATTGATGTTATATATAAATGCTATCTTTTGTGGCCTCAATATAAAGAAATTCACATCAATTTCCCTTATGAATATAAAGGATGGTTGGCAAAACAATCAACGTCAAGGTGGATTTTGATTTATTAATTATATATATATAAATACATCATGGTTTATTAATGAAACATTTGTAGCCCCATTAATTTATTTTCACTCTTCCCTATTTTTTTAATTCTCAATTTTAATAGGTTTGATCCTTTTATAAGTTACACTTTGAATATTTTAAAAATGTTAATACATTTTTTTTCATTTTTATCCTAATTATTTATATGTTTCTATTGTTTCTTTAACTCAGTCTCTCTATAAATAAAAACATTTTTGGGAAGAATATATTTCTTACATATTTATGGCCACTGATAAATTTTAACAACCCTTTTAATCTATACAATTCAATTATTTGTAACTTATAAATTATAATACTACCTCCGGTCCTAATTATAAGGCATAGTTGACTTTCTTTGGAGATATTAAGGAAGCTAAGTAAGTTACTTAATCATTTCATATGTTGTGTATCTTTAGATTGTAGTATATTAGTTTATTAGTTAAACTAATTAGTTTGAAGAAAAAAATAAAAATAAAAATAATCTAAAGTAATTTAATTAGCTTCCTTAATTTCTCCAAAAAAGTCAACTATATCTTATAATTAGGACCGGAGGGAGTAGACAATATTGGAGGGTGGAGTGATTAGCCTTTCGATAGAAAAAGGACAAACCAAACAACTTACACGTGGGAATTATTGAACCTCAACCGTCCGGCCCATAATAGCACTCCATTTTAAGTTGACCATGCACCAACCAAAACAAAAAATTTACTTCCTCCTGCTACATGAGATATTTATAGAGATGATATATTCTTATTTATAAAAGAAAATAACAGTCTAAATATAATATAATTGATGAATGTCGCAGTTTGGTATTCATCTTCTCTTCCTCAGTTAATCCTTTTTTAACTTCACAAATTTTCTTCACTTTCTTTGTCCCCCATATTTAATATACTCATTAAATCAAGAAAAATGAGACATAATTGGCTAAAGTTAATTATTTTCTCAAATTTTTTGTCTCCTATATCTAATACATTCATTAAAAAGGTATCTGGTAGGGGTGAAGACACATAAATTTTACATAATATAATAGCAAGTAACCAACTTAACCAGTTTCTTTTTAGACGTGTATTTCGCACAAGACAAGGAAAAGGACGATGGACAAAAGAAAAGGACACAAGTCGCATCATTTCTTTAAGGGAAAATTTTAAATAAATACCAAATGAATTTGTAAAACCCCCAAAAGTCTCTCGAATTTACAAAAAGACTGAGAGGTGACAAGGACTTTTGGGGGATATGCAAATTCGCGCAAAATGACCATTTTGCCCTTAGTTGTAAAGAATTTTAAAAAAAAAGTAAATACCCCGGTGGGCCCCACCACCACCGGCCACCACCCCCGCCGCCACTGGCCGGCGACTGGCAACCACCAAATTTGCATATCCCCAAAAAAATTTTATCACTTCTCAGTCTTTTTGCAAATTCAACGGACTTTTGGGGGGTTTTACAAATTCATTTGGTATTTATTTGGAATTTTTCATTTCTTCAATGTCTATGAATAAATTAGCTAGGTCTCTTGTTTAGTTTTATTTTCTTCCTTTTGTTTTGTTTTCCAGTGTATCAAAAAATAGTCAGCCAAGTGTCTCTCATATTTAGATTGGGGGAAGTAATATTTAATTATATGAAATAGTAACATTAAAAAGAATTATTAAATGCTTCGTATGTATGTCATCAAACTGAACTTTTATTTTGGTAACATTAAAAAATGGTTGGCCATAAAGGTGAAAACGGAAAAAATGACTTAGATGGCTGGGGAATGGGTAGAGTTATTATAAGGAATCGAGTGGGTGAGAAGAATCCAACCAATTTCTTGAAGGTTTTAAAATTTCTAGTTATTTGTATCGAACTATTGATGATGAGAAGGATCCCCACATTCAATTATTTCAACGACCCTTAGATATTTAATCAAGTGTGGCTCTTTTCTCACCTCACCTTCCATCCCGGCTCGTGAATAAGCGGCCACCCTTGTCACCTGGCGTACGATTAATGTCCAATTCCAAGGGCGTGTCAGATACTCAAATCTATTCCATCTCGTTTTTATTATAAGGTGTTAATTAATAAATATATTTAATCTTTTTTATAAAACATTTACTTATTCTCAAGGAGCATATTCTGTCACAAAATTCTAACATCTTGTGACGGAATTCAAAATTTTGAATTTTGTCATGGAACTCAATTCCGTTGCAAAATTATTTTTTTATAGAAATATAAAAAATCATAACAATTATTTAAAAAAATTATAAAAATTCATTTAAAAAAATAAAATTCATAATCATATCATTAAAATATTATTTAAATTTTATTTCAAAATTATCATTTTTTAAACTTTAACTAACATCTACATAATCATATCATCAATATATTATTTAATTATTAACACTGATATTAGGCCATTTAAATCATTAGGTTGTTTTCTTGATTTATATAATCTTATATAAAAAATACTTTAAGTAAAATAGACCAATTGAGAATATCTTAAATCTTTTATCTAATATCTTAGTCATTGAAAAAGCTTTATCTCCAAAAAAATTTAAACATTTATTATTATTTGAATATTATAGACTTTATTGATTATATTAAATTTTCTTAACATTTTTTGTTTTGGTTTATGCAAGAGATTTTCTATGGGGAGGCAATCCTATCTATATAGAATTGTTGAATAAAAAATATAATAGATTATCTAGCCTTTTATAAGTATATTAGCGTAATATTACATGGACTTTTATTTTTTAAAACTCATATAAATCTATTATGACATAATTTTAGCCTCCTTTAAATTGTTTAAAATTGCATATATCTAAAATTTTATTAGATATACATGACCTTTCTTAACATTTATAATAAAGTATAAAACATTTTGAGTTATCTTAAGATTATGTAATTTTTATTTTCAATTAAAGTTTGTGTCAATTTTTTCTTGATATTGCATAGATTTCTTCGATACTGAAAATTCGTGTCAATTTTAACAATTATAATTTTGATAAAATAAAATGTATTTATATGTTTTGTCTCAATAGATACCTACGTAAGTCGTTAAGAGAGAGAGAGAGATAAATTGCGTTTAATATAATAAAATTTAAAAATTTCATATTAGTTTTAAAAATAGAATGTGAGATGTTTAATTAAGGATAGTTTAGTATTTTTAAATATTTAATTTGATTATCCGTCCTTTTAAATAATTACAATTTTTACAGTCTTTCCTAATAAATATTATATCTTCTATGTCCTTCTTCCTAATTTTCCCAATAAAGATTCATATTTTGACCACATAGGGTCAAATAAACCAAAAATTAAGAAGAAAAAACAACAACTCCACTACATAAAATCAAAGTATTATACCATAGAATCTCAATCAAGTGTATAAACTACAGCAAACATGTTCATTAGCAACTATCTAACAATAAATGATAAAAAAAAAACTGGAAAAAAAAAATTCAAACTTACTTGGCAAACCGGTGACAACGGAGACCGAAAGGGGTAGCGACAGGGCATCGATGGAGATCGGGGCAGTCGCGGCACAATGACAGGAGGTGGAGGATGGACGGTGAAGAGGGAAAACGAAGAGCTAGGGAAGGGAGGAATCGTGAAAGTAAAGCAGGAAGAAGGGGTTGGGAAATTATAAATGAGTTTGCGATGGAAATACAATTCCGTCACAAAACCCAAACGGGGTTTTGTGACAGAATTTACATTTAATCGAAAACATAAATTCCATCACAAATACCCCTAAATTTGTGACGAAAAAAATTCCATCGCTAATCAGCTTTTTTCTAGTAGTGCTTCCCTTCCTCCATCACCATCCCCTTCATACAATACTCCTCCACCAGTGCCTAACTCTCCTATGCCTTTTGCGTCTGCCTAAACAATCTCTTCATGCAATACTCCTCCTCTAGTGCCTAACTCTCTTGCGCCTTCTGTGTCTCTGTCACCAACCCCTTCATACAATACTCCTCAACCATTACTTAACTCTCCTGCAACTTTTATGTCTCCATCACCAACCCTTTCATACGGTACTCCTCCACCAGTGCCTAACTCTCCTTCGCCTTTTGTGTCTCTGTCACCAACCCCTTCTTACAATACTCCTCAACCATTACTTAACTCTCCTGCGCCTTTTATGTCTCCATCACCAACCCTTTCATACGGTACTCCTCCACCAGTACCTAACTCTCCTTCGCCTTCTGTGTCTTCGTCACCAACCCCTTCATATAATACTCCTCCACTAGTGCCTAACTCTTCTTTGCCTTATGTGTCTCCGTCAGCAACCCTTCATACACTACTCCACCTCCACTACCTCACTCTCTGTCACGAACCCCTTCATACAATACTCGCCCACCACTGCCTTACTCTCCTTCGCCATTTCCTCCTCCTCCTTCCCCTACCCCTACCCCAATCCCTATCTATCCTCCATTTCCTCCTCCTCCTCCCCCTATCCCAACCCCAATCTATCCGCCACCGCACAAACCCTATGTCTATGCTTTGCCACCACTTCCTTACTACTATTAGATACCGACTTTGCATGGCAACAGCTTTCAATTCACTTCATGGCTTTGGTTTCTTTTCTTGTATATATTGACACATTTACAGTGTCAATTTAGTTTATTATATTGCGTTGGGTATGGCGTTATATAATGAGATGGTCGATATACTAATAGCTAATATATATAATAAAATATAAGGGATTAACATTTCTGCTTCAATGGTAGACAAATTTTTCTGTAGCAAGTAAAACGATAGAGTTTCAGTCGACTTCCGTTGTTCATTCTTGCACTAGCCGATACTGTTTCCGTTCTTCAAGCCTCCTTGTTTAACCTTTCTGTACTTTTTCGATCTTCTTCTTTTCTCCTTGGTGCTCCTCCGTTCTATATCCTCCGCCGTCTCTGTTCTCTGTTTCCTCTTCTCTAGTGACGAAGAGTGTACTAGTGGGAGTAATCGCAGGTTTTGGTGGAATCTCCGGTGCCGAACTCAGTGGATTTGTTGATCTTTGATGGATAATCGAACTCGGTGAGATTCTTCTTCTTATTCTTTCCAGGTTGTTGTTGATGGGATTAATCGGCTTCTAGACTCCTCCTTTTCTGTTTCGGGAGTCAAGGTTCTGTAATTAAATTTGTTGCACATGGGCTAAGCCCTCCTACTCCACCCTTCATCTTTTTTTAAAAAAATAGTGAAACGGTGCCGTTTCTTACTTGCTGCAGAAATTTCTACAGTAACTACAGAAATGATTTCCCCTAAAATATATTCAATAACTATACTTATACTTATCGTACACATGTATAAAATGATTATTATAAATATTATGTTTAAAGAAATTAAAATCAACAATACTAGGGCTTGGCATCTGTTGGGGGAAAAATAGTTAATGGATGGATGTGTATGTATGTTGAGCTTGTGTGTTGAAGGAATAAAATCTCAAGCGATTACTGAGACATATGGGTGAGACCATACTTAAAAATAGAGCATGTCTTGTGTTGTGACGCAAAAGATAATCTAAGGAAATAAAGTTCTCTTACTCTCTTGTTTCTATCTCTTCTTTATACATTTTATTTTTCTATTTTATAATAAAGAATAGATTGTTGATTATCGATAAAATACTCATCCCCACGAATATGGCATTGGAGATTCACTCAGAAAGGGCAAGGATGGAGACCTAATCCCCACGAATATGGCATTGGAGATTCACTCATCCCCACTGCACATGACGTGTTTTGATTATAGTTACACTCAAATCTAATCAAATTATTATATTCTATCATATCTTTTAAATTCACCGTATGCATCATTATATATATATATATATATATATATATATATATATATATATATATTCAGTAAATTTTGATTTTTTTTTTTACTAATTACGTAAACATATTTTCTTCCTCCAAAAATTAGACCCTCGCCTCTTATTGAATAAGTTGGTATGTTAAGGGAAGAGGGAGCAACATCTATGTTAATTTAAAAAGTCATGCCCACTTATTTATCAATCTCCCATACATGGATTTACTATTTTAGTTACAACTTACAAGAATGGGTGCCCGTGTTGCTACCAGGTTACGTATTCTGGTATTATTTTGTTTTTCATGCAAATAATTTAGATAGAAAAAATTAATCATATTATTTTAAAAATAACTTGCAAGTCGCTAAAGTTTTATCTTATTTTCAATCGCCTTCCTGTAGGTTTTTTTTTTCCCGGTTACAGGAACATGATTATAAATCAAATGATGAAATATTGTAAAAACTTGCATATTAATTTTTTCTTATTTTTTTAGGTTAACTAATTAATCATTAATTTTTATTTTATTTTTGGCTAAAACATCTATATTTCTTTTTATTAAGTAAAACAAAAATAAAAATATGTAACAATTTCTCCATGTTGCTTTTACTTCTATATTTAATCAAAGGGTAAAGGAGCAAAAATATACATATTTAGCCTCGAGAGTGTCCAACACCATATACTTTTTTTGGGAGCAAAAATACACATGAACTTTCAAAAGTTGAGCAAATATGTCATCACCGTTAAAAGAATGTAACTGCTGTTATTTTTTGAATTTTCCTTACTACCCCTTCTCTTTCATCCCTCATCTCCTTCGCCCTTCACTCCATTTTCTGCAGATATGATCCCACTGCAAAGAAGCTCAAGCACCTCACGTTTCTACAATCGCCAACACCAGAAAGTCCAAGTTTATGCAGTATCTACACAGAAACGCTCATTCAAAGTTGTGCCACCGTCGGCCGTCGCGGCTCACTTTTTCACTCTCGACTTGGTCACCACCAGACGAGTCGGCCATCCCCCGACCTCCTCCCCATCAGCCTGAGCCTTGGTTCCGACTTCGACGTTCTGATCGATCCCTCCGGCAAGATTTTCTTCGAATTACAGTGGCTGGATTTTTATTGTCTTATCGCTTTACAGTGGGCGGCTGGGCACTTTCAACTTCTCCTTCAATCGATGATATGGGTTTGATATGGGTTTTTCAATTTGCTAGATTTTTTCCTTGATAGCCCTGGTCGATGATGCCTGTGGAGTAAATCCCAGTGGGTCGGATGAAGAGGACATCCATCTTGCTCATTAACTGAGTTGTTCAAAGAATGAGAGCAAATGCCTGGCTCTCATTTTGATGTGAGGAGAGATCCAACCTCAGTTTTTCGGGCAATCCCAGGATTCCATTTAAGAAGTGAATCATCCGGAATTCCACCTCTCTAAGTGATTCTTTAGATGGAGCAGTGAAATCTCGCTGGAACCTATCAATTATGCTCAAAATCTCAAATGTATAGGTGTCTAATCGAGAACATCCCTCCCAATTCCCTTGACTCATCTCTTCAAGAGCATCTGATGATTGAATCTGTTCCTCAGAAAAATTGATTTCCTGGAAATTGAAGCTTTATACAATGAGTTTTCAAGCCACAAGTTCTAGAACACTTTTTTTTCCTAAATTACCCCTTATTAAATAACTATTTACTAAAATACTTTTGTTTCCAAACTATTTCCCAATTTACCCTTGTTTAGTTGACTAACCCCAAATTTAGTCGACTAAAATGCGGGGTATTGAATTTTTTAATTTACACCACAATTTAGTCAATTAAGCATCGTGGTTTAGTCAACTAAATCACGGGAAAAATAAAAAATTCAACATCCCGCGTTTTAGTCGACTAAACTTGGGGTTGTTGACTAAACAGGAGGATATTGGAAAATAGTTTAGAAACACGGACATTTCGTTAATTAGTTATTTAATAAGGGATAATTTAGGAAAAAAACCCATCCTTCTCAATCAAAGGTGAATTTTATCCCATGCCCTTAACTTGCTTATCATTGAACACCAAAGATGCTAACTTTTCAAAGTTAAGACAACTTCTGCATCAGTTACCATGCTTTGATTCTATGGGCAATGACTTCAAGCAATCGATAGAAACAGTAATGAATAGTTGTGACCTTCCGCCATTATTTTTGCAATAAGTTGGTTTTAGGTGTTTTTGTTATTCTAGGATTGGATGTGTTTCTGCGTTCTTGGAAAGTTTTCTTTCAGGTTGAGAGATGACGTTCTTGTTCTTCGATAGAAAAGAGTGCAGAGGATGAAGGTAGGGAGGGAGATGGTGTGAGGGGTATTTTAGTATTTTTGTAATGCATTTAACGTCTGTTAAATAAAGTTAACTGTGATGGTATATTTACTTTACTTTTGGAAGTTTATGTGTATTTTTACTCTAGAAATAAGTATATGGTGTTAGGCATTTCCGAAAGTAAAGTACATGTGTATTTTGCTCTTTTATCCTTTCTCAAAAAATAAATAGAGAGAGAAGGCCGCTACTATCGCTTTTGTAGTTTTGTTTTATGTCCTCAACCATCTCTGTATGTCAGTTTGTAATCATTGTATCCTTTCATAAGCATTATTTTTTCAGTGTCGTTTATATGAAATTATTTTTTTATGATTATGAGTGAACATTATTTAGTCACATATTGAATGATTATTTGAGCAAATAATATGTAAGTGTCATGAAGTGCATTGTACTCCCTCTAATATTTAATATAATATTTATTTATCTAATTTAATTAAATTTTAAAAATTAATTAAGGTAGATAATAAGACATTTTTTTCCCCTAAAACACCATAACCATCTTCCTTAATTTCATCCATATCTCTTTTACTCAATTGGGTAAATTGAAAAAAAATAACAAATATAAGAAAGAAATCTTACATTTAGTAGGACCAAGCTTAACTTTATAATTAGGTCATCCGTACTGGAATGATTATAAAATATAAGAAACCATTATGTAGAGTTCTTTGCATTAATTATATCAAGTTCTCCGATCACACATAGTTATGGTCATGTGTTCTATTTATTTCATGTAAATCTATAGTTAAATGATAATATTTCAAAAATAGGGCCTATAGTATTGTCTTACTAGAAAAAGTTGACATATTATATGTAAGAAACTTGATCTAAGTATTGTTTATTCAAAATTCATTAATAATGTGAATCGTTAGAATTTTTCAATTTATTAGTAAACTTGAATCGTTTGACTGAGGGAATTTATTTTATTCACACCATTATTGATTTTTTTTAAAATAATGGATAACAACCTAGACTACTGTTTTTGTTTTTTAAATTTTTGATAAGATGATGAATAAAAGTATGAAATTAAATTTAAGGAATGATATGATGGAATGCTCCTTGGAAGTGAACCTATGGCTATCTTAGTTTGCCTAATGTCATTTGAGTTAGTTAATTTACCAATTCTAATTAAAAACCTAAACATGGTTTGACTCAAGTGATTCTTGACAAACAATTGTCCTAAAGACTAGATAATGATAAATTATTAAGGCACTTTTGAAAACCACTTGGTGTAAATTTAAATTGAGTTACTAAAACTTGCTTCCTTAATGAAGAATGCTCACAGAGACACTGAATAGCAACACAAATCATTTGTCATACCTAACAATGTGTTTGATAAAACAATTTCAATGAGTGTGAATGAAAATATATAAAATCAAAACTCAAGTGTTACAACTCAATTCAAATTACAATAATCCAATTAACAATGATTTAAAACTTTATTCGTTTTAAGACGTGGTGTGTAACCTTAAATGATTTGAATATAAGTAAGGTGTTGGTGTTGAAGTGATTTGAATTTTTAAATTCTAGAATTAAAGTATCCAAAATATTAAATGCAACCAGATAAATGGTTATGTAACAATTGTCATACTTTTAATGTTTGAATAATTTTTCAAGAGTTCAACAATATTTTGCCACATGAATAGTTGAATTTAGATTAATTGGTTATTTTCTAATGCATGTAATAAGTAAGTCACACATAATTTAAAACTCAAGTTGTATTACAATATCTTTTTTAGCCTATTGGTTTATTATTATTATTATTTTTATAGGTCTTATCTTAACATCTTTATGTTAATAGTAATGGAGATGCTCTCTATCCACTCAACTTGTGTGTAATTAAGGCAAAGGCCTTGAATGACATAAGCATTAATGAAGAGATTTTGATGTACAAAATATATATGAACCTATTTGAATCTAAATTGCCTTTCACTATAACAAGCTAAGGGGGAAATTTCCCATTAGAATTTCATTTGCAATGACGATAAACAAAAGCCAAGGTCAATCAATATCCAATGTAGGTATATACAATGGCGAATCAGGAATTGCAACTACGGTGTGAAAATTATAGAATAGAACCTAGGTATTCATGAAATTGCATCTATGACCTATAAATTTCAAGATGTTCATTTTAGTCCCTCCACAAAACTTTCAGTAGGGACTAAAGTGAAAATATTGAAATTTTTATAAGGCTAAAATGCATCTTCTTAAAAATTTGGGTCCTTTTCTGTAATTTAGGGGGGCCACCCCTAGCCCTCCCCTTCCTCCGCCCTTGGGTCTATACCTACCGAGCTCTGTTTTCTCACATGGGCAACTATATGTTGCACTATCAAACGTTAAGAGTTTTAGTGGGCTGAAATCACTTATATTGGATGAGTTCAATAAATGCAGTAGTACTACAATAAATATAGTTTATAAGGAAGTTTTTCAAGACCTTTTTATTGCAATAATAGCATGAAGATAATCTTCCTTTTCACCATAGGATTATGTGAACATTTATAGTTTTAACATATCTGTGCAACGCACAGGTCGAAAGTCTTGTTTCATCCATATCTCTTTTACTCAATTGGGTAAATTGAAAAAAAAAATAACAAATATGAGAAAGAAATCTTATATTTAGTAGGACCAAGCTTAACTTTATAATTCGGTCATACGTACTGGAATGATTATAAACTATAAGAAACCATTATGTAGAGTTCTTTGCATTTATTATATCAAGTTCTCCAATCACACATAGTCATGGCTATGTGTTCTATTTATTTCATGTAAATCTATAGTTAAATGATAATATTTCAAAAATAGGGCCTATAGTATTGTCTTACTAGAAAAGGTTGACATACTATATGTAAGAAACTTGATCTAAGTATTGTTTATTCAAAATTTATTAGTAATGTGAATCGTTAGAATTTTTCAATTTATGTTTTAATATTAGGAAATACATTTCTTATATTGTAGGAGAAGTATATCTTCATGTCATGGATACTTCAATTTTTGTACTTGAGTTTTTTTTAAAATAAAAAAGATATAGTTCCCACCATTTCATGTATGTGTAGGAATCTTCTTCTTCTCATACAACATGAGAAGTATAAACCCCTTTAATATTAGTGTAAAAAATATTTCTTAAAAGTACAAAATTAATTTGTTGTCAGCAAAATGATTTATGAATCAATAATTTAATACTCTAAAGTTAGCTCATGTATAGGTAACTCATGAGTTAATGTATTTACAAGGTATATTTTTCTTTAGGATGATGTAAGAGTTAAAATATTTTTTTCTCCGCAAGGAGTACGAACGATCGTTCAAAGACGCCCATGCCATCTTGTAGATTGATGTCCAATTCTCTCCCTCTCTCTCTCACACAACGCGTGCAATTCCATTATCACTTCACTTTGTTCTATTAATAAGTCACTTTTAATATTATTTATAAGTCACTTCAAATATATATGATCTTATAGTAGAGCAAGAAAAAAAGCTTATGTATTGGCTACCTCTCCATACAAATCCAGCATAATTTTCCCAATTTCTAACTCTCTCTCTCTCTATCTAACACTGAAACAATGAATTATCCATGTTTGGCAGCAACAGAAAGCTCAGAAACTACCACAACGATGACGCCTCTGAGAGAAAAACTCTCTAAAATAGAGAACCCAGGTAATCAGGAAATGAGCCTCCCCTTCTCGGAACTCTCTATGGACTCAGAAGAACACTTGGTTCAAATTATCAAAAGCTATGCCCAGTCTCTATCGCATAACAAAATGAGCTTTCTGGGTAATTACCTATTTTATCATCATCTTTCCTACAATACATCGCTTATTAGTTATTTATATTGTACTGCTACACAACACCTCGAACTGCATTTAATTTAAATAAGTCTTAATAATTGTGCTGACCGAGCAGGCTACCCCACAAATCTTGAGTTTGACTATGAAGCATTGGCACCTTTGCTGCATTTTCACATAAACAATGCTGGCGATCCTTTTATGGGAAGCTCCTATACTCTCAATTCATCAGCTTTTGAAGTTTGTGTTCTTGACTGGTTCGCTAGCTTGTGGGAGATTCCCAAGAACCAGTACTGGGGATACGTTACCACCGGCGGAACTGAAGGCAATCTTCATGGAATTTTAGTTGGGTAAGTTAGCCCTCATCCGATTTATTATATATATGAGGTTATAATATTTTATATAGAGTTAAGGTACAGATTAGCTAATAAAGTTTTACTTCAGGAACGCTTAATACAAAAAAGTTTTAAGTACATCAAAAATACTAAAAAACTTTTACAAATGTAAAGTTTAGTATAACACCGTTAGGGGAAAAAAAATCAATGTTTGTTAAAATCACAAATTTTTAAGGGCTAAGGCGCAAATTGACTAAAAAAGTTTTATTCTAAGAGCGTCCGACACAAAAATTTTTTACTTCATGAACGCTCAATACAAAAAAGCTTTTAAATTGACCTAAAATATATACTTATTACATTTGTGAATTTTTTGTTGCATTCACTCTTTCTAACTCCAATGCATATGATTGAGGGATCGAGGTAAGGACTTGTAATAGTTGGATTTTAAGTGGATTGCACATGGATTTGCCTGGGCACGTCCAAAAACCTACTTGGGTCCCTTAAAAGTTTACATTTTCGAACGTGTCCGGACAAGTCTATATACAATCCAGTGAATCCACCCAAAAATTCGACTGTTGCAAATCCTTATTTAGACCTCCAACCATGTGCATTAAGGTTATAAAAAGTGAATGCAATAAAAAGATCATAAATATAACGAGTAGATATTTTAGGTCTACTTAATTTTAACTGTTAAATGAGGTTGTAATATATATATATATATATATATAGGAGGGAACAATTGACAGATGGGGTTCTGTATGCCTCAGAAGAATCACATTATTCAGTGTTCAAGATAGCAAGAATATGCAGAATTCAATGTGTGAAGGTTGCCACTCTGAAATCTGGTGAGATTGACTGTTGTGATCTCAAGGCTTCACTTCGTGCTAACAAGGACAAACCTGCCATCATCAACCTCAATATAGGTCTCTCTCTCACTTGTTTTATTTATAACTAATTTGGTCAATCTCTTAAATGTCATTTAATTTTTTTTGGAATAGATCTTAAATGTCATTTAATCTTCATGGAGCTGTTAAAACATGTTTGTTATTCTTTTCCTAATTTACTCTTGTTGATGTATGCTCCCCCAATAATAACCAAGTAAAAGGAACAAGAGGATAATTAAGGAAAAATGATTAGGGTATTTTTGAAAAAAAAAATTATATTAACAAACTTAACAAATATAATTAATCTTATCTAATTAAGTAAATAGGTCTTACATCAAGGGACTGATGTAGTATATATGTTGAATGGCTAGTAAACTAATCTCAAAGGGTGGTTCTCTATTTAGGAACAACTATGAAGGGAGCTATTGATGATCTTGATCTTGTGGTTCAAACGCTGGAAGAATGTGGTTTTAGTTGTGATCGGTTCTATATCCATTGTGATGGAGCTCTGTTTGGACTGATGCTTCCTTTCGTTAAACAGGTGAGCCACGATTCAATCATAGCAACTGTTCTAATTAAATGCTTTCTTGAGATTCAAAATATTTAAATTCCGCATCCGGTTTTGGTATCAAAACATAATTGGATCTGAATTTGAAATCTTTGAAATTGAAAGATCCATAAAATAAGAAATAGTTTGCCATCACTTCCTATACCAAAATCCTATCTATGTTTGTGCTATATCTTCTTACTAGAGAAGATTATGATGGTTGACAGGCTCCGAGGTTTAGTTTCAAGAAACCTATAGGAAGTATAGCTATTTCTGGGCACAAGTTTATAGGATGTCCTATCCCTTGTGGTGTTGTAATAACCCGATTGGAACACATGAATGTCATGTCTAGCGATATTGAGATTATAGCTTCAAAGGACTCTACAATCACAGGAAGCCGGAATGGCCACGCTCCAATCTTCCTCTAGTATGCCCTTAGGAAAAAAGGCTTATCAGGGCTCAAGAACGAAGTTGACAAGTGTATGAGGAATGCAGATTACTTGCAAGACAAGCTACAAAAGGCAGGAGTTAGTACAACGAAGAATGAGTTTAGCAATACGGTGGTGTTTGAGAAGCCTCAAGATGATGAATTTGCTCGTAGGTGGAGTCTAGCTTGCAAAGGAAGTATGGCACATGTGGTAGTGATGCAGCATGTGACTGTTGAAATGTTGGACACCTTTGTCTCTGAATATCTTCAGAAGCGATCCTTTTAAGCACCATTTTTTACCTGAAGAAACTCCGCCACCAGGTATCCAGTGCTTTTTTTAAACCCTGGCCTTCTTCTACATGGCTTAGGTATCCAATTAGTGGGCTATTCCAGACTCGAGGAAAAAGAGTGTTTCATTTAATTAATGGGTTATCTCTTCTACCAACAAGAATGCTTTTATAATTCTCATAATCTCATCATTATACAAGACAAGAATACGTTGGTGGAAAATGTTTAAAAAGCAAAAATGTTGCTAAGCCTAGTTGCTTTATGTAGCTAGTCAGTATGTGATGGACTATTTTATTTTAGTTATGATTAATTGAAGAAAATGTGACAACTGGTTCAATAATTTTTTGGCCATGCATTATGAACTTAAAATATGGTGAATAGATCATATGCTGCGTTATTTACAAGTGTCGTATTAGGCTTTGTTTTTCCATTATTATGTTATTAATTTTATTCCTATGTTTTAATTTCTCTACTTTTTGAATTTAAATTTTAAGTTTGTCACATCAAATTTTGGTTCAAATCAATATATTTATTTGGGATAGGATATTCTTACTACCATTTTTTGTTACTACCAATCTTACTACCACTTTTCTACCGTTAGATCAGAATCTTATCTACCTTTATAATTTCTCTCTCATATTAAAATTCTGATCTAACGGTGGAAAAGTGGTAGTAAGATTGGTAGTAACAAAAAATGGTAGTAAGAATATCCTATCCCTATTTATAATTGAAAATTCATTTATCAAATCTGTATTTAATTTGGAGACTTTCAGTAGACATATCACATATAAATTAATTCACTTGTTACACACAATAAACTTTCTGTATATTCCACACAATAAATTAATCTAGCTACTTGTCAATATCCATCTTATTTGTAACGACACAACACACAATAAAATTTTTTGTTATGGATGAAGATCTAACTAGACTCGCATATGATGAGAAGGTCTTAGGGTGTGCATGACAACCATTTTGTTTCCTAGCACTGATTCTGAGATGAAACTTTTTTTTTCCTGATTCTATGCTTGGGAAAAGTTCTGAGAATCAGAATTACGTTTGTTAACTCATTTTATTTTTACTTTGAGAATCAGAATTACGTTTGTTAACACATTTTATTTTTACTCCGAGAATTAGAATTATCTAATACAATACAAATCTTTTTTTTTTTTGTTTACAGATTTTATCAACGATATAAAATAATAAATTGCAATACATGGTAAAAGATTGATAAGTATAAAAACTGTCTTATATTTAGAACCAAGATCAATTTCTTAAATATATCTTATATTAAGAACAGAAGAAATATTATTTTTCCTTTCTTTGCCAACAAAAGACATTACATGTTTGAACCTGAAAGCCAATGCTTTTATATGTCAGAAACGTTGCAGTTCACAGCAATAAAATAGAACATATTATGAACTTCAGTAGGAGTGACTTTCAATCCTATGGATTATGTTTTCCATCCTCAAAAGTTCAACATCAAGTCAAGTAGATAAAATCAACGCATGTGAGCCTTTAAATTAAACTATTATGCCTCCTAAAAGGAAACACAGAATCTTAAATAAAGCTCACACAATTTGGACTGGATCAACCATTCTCGGCCGGATTTAGAACCGCTTTGTCTTGAAGCCTCAACCATTGCTTCAATCCATCAGGCGCCACAGCCATACCAATTCTCCTCTTTCCATCAGCAGCAACACCTTCAGAGCCAAAATAAAAAATTTTACCCAATGAAGATCAGTAAATGCAGGTTGATTAATAAATGATCTAAGTCTGTTAGCTTCCCCTTCTGTTATAATAGTAATTACACTGTCATATAGCTGTTTGTGTAACCCAAACAAGTCGTTGAAATTTTATAATGGCTATAGCCATGAACCAGTTCTTATCCGCAGCTATCCTATTCTCAACAACAACTGGTGGGCTTGTAATTTTTCCAAAGCTCCATTTAAACTTATCAATGCAGCATAAACTATGAACATGAATTTAATTGGGAGCCATAGAGAAGATAACTTTGTCGACAAAAACATTTTGACGTCTAACTACTATACAGTGATCACCACTTGTTAAAGCAAGATCATCAGAAAGGCAAGTCAATTGCTCAGGAGGAAAACAGATGTATCAAGAACATGAAATATCTGCTCTCTTAATCAACTCAAAAAAATCAAATTCATTGACATGGATCGAACCAGTTTCAGTAGAAGTAACTCACTGGATCGCTGGCAACAAGGCGGGCAATTCTATCGGAAACTTCTAAAGCCTCACGAGAACCAGCCCAGATGATCTTCATCTCATCGACATCGAACTGTGCATTGTTCCTCTCAGGAGCCAAGTAATCGACACCTTCCATTTTCGGACGCGAATCAAACACAAATCCTAACGGAAACACCACAGCTTTGCCAGTAAACGCAATTGAAATATCAAACACCCAAGCTTTCAAGGACTGCGATTAGCTTTGACTCTGAAGGTGGGATTTTCGAGAAGATCAAATCGGTGGGGAATGGCGGAAAACCTAGCGGAGAAGCTGAAGCAAGCAGTCAAAATCCAGAATCGAGAAGGGCGTAAAAGAAAGAGCAAGAAGATCACAACTCTCTGCGAGAAGACGATGAACAGTGTCGCTCCTCTACTGATTGTCCTTATCCCCTGCGTTGCTGAAATCGTCTCCCTCTGTTTTTCTCCGATCGTGCGATGCTCTCTCTTTCATTCTGTTCCTCTCGATTAGGCCCCGATAAATGATTCTCATATTGTGCCTGGAATCTTTTTCAGAAAATAAACCTGTTTATCTCCGAACAAAAAAAATAAACCAGATTTACCAAACACAATTCCTATCCATTCTTACTCTTACTCTTGGGGATATAATTTTTTTTTTTAAAAAAAACTCATTCCAAAAATATTACCATCACACCCTTAACAGACAAGAACATGAACTAGGCTCTAGAAAACCCAAGCACGAAGACATTAATTAATTAACCCTTTCTTTGCCAACAAAATTCCTTCAATCATAAGAAAAACCGGAACAAATTAGAGTCTTTACAAAGTCATATACAACTAAAACTTACAACACCAACAACAAAAAAGCCCTATCTCATTCAGTAGGATTGGCTATATGGATAGCACGACTTCATTATAATCTGTTGAAGACCAAACTTTTAAATAGATTATTAATCAAAAGTCCCTACTCTGTAATCTCATTAAATATTGGCTTTTGTCTTCCTCAACATATTTGAATATGTCCAAACCATTTCAAACAATTTTCTACCATTTTCTTTCAATAGATCATGCCACTCTAACTTGTTCACTTATGTGATCATTATAAATTTTATCTTTTCTTGCATGAACACTCAACCATCTTAACATCATCAACTTGGCTACCCTCATTTTATGTTCATGTTATCCCTTTAACGCCCAACTTCACTACCAAATAATATTATTGATTTTATCACAGTGTGATAAAACTTTACTTTTACCTTATTAGGTACTTTCCAATCACAAATAATTGTAGTAGCTTTTCTCCATCTATACCATCTAGTTTGAATTCTTTGATTAACAGTGCGATAAAACTTTGCTTTTACCTTATTAGGTACTTTCCAATCACAAATAATTGTAGTAGCTTTTCTCTATTTATACCATCTAGTTTGAATTCTTTAATTTGATTAACATCCCCATCAATTTCACCACTTTGTTATATAATTGATCCCAAATATTGAAACTTTGTCTCTTGCTGAATGACTTGCCCCTCATTTTAACTTCCACTCCACTTCTAACTTATCTCTTGTCCAAATTGCAATACATATATTTAGTCTTGCTCTGACTCAGATGAAATCCTTTCAACTCCAAGTCCTTTTCCATATCTCAAGTTTAGAATTAATTTCCTCCATAGATTCAACTAAAAATACTATATCATCAACAAAAAGCATGTAGTTAGGGATCTCCTCTTTGATTTGCTCCATTAGAACATATACTAGTCGGTTAAATAAATAAGTGCTCAAAGCTGATCCTTGGTGTAGGACAATCCTTATAGGAAAGTCCTTTGTCTTGCCTCTAGATGTTCTAACACTGGTTGGCAGATTCTATGGCCTAATCGTTGAGTTATTAACTTGCTCAAGTGATGGAGACGGAGAGGATTGTTTCTTTAAATGGCTAGAGTATGTATATGATAGAAGCTTTCTGTTGATGCTATTAATATGGAGGCATCATCAAGTTTGTAGCATTAAAGGCTTAGTCATTTCAATACAAAAAACTGGGGAAGGATGTACTTCCAGGATTGAATAATGCAAGATTGAAGAAGTGAAGTGTTCTCACTGCATGGTTTATAAACAAGCTAGAGTATCTTTCAAGAAGAATGTTTCTTGAAGTAGGTCAGAGTTGTTTGAATGGATGCACCTTGACATTTGTGGAAAGTCTGAAGCTTGTCGTGTAAATGCCGAATTGGCGATTGTCTCCACATAGTCGTGAGGGGGGAGATGTTGTGTTTTAGGCTCTCTTCCTATATAGAGAAAAGCCCATGTTTGAATTGTCTAATTTGATGTATTTTCTATTTTATGTACTTCCTATTTTATGAAAAGAAAAGAAAGGGAAAAAAAAAAGAAAGAAAGACAAAAGTGGGAGAATGAAAAAAAAGGAAAGTTTCCTGATTGTTCTTTGTGAGAGAGATTATTCTCTCAAATATTTTTTATTTAAGGTTGTGTCTCACTTATGTAAGTGAAGAGGGGGCATATTAGGTTTTGTGGGTAGAGAGGCCCCACCAAGGTTGGATAGGCTGAGATTGGAGAGGTTGAAGAAGTTTAATGTTGCAGCCATGTGAGAGAAAAAATGCAGCTTCACAAGTCACTATCGGGAAATCAGTGTTTGTGTATTCGTTGCTTGTTGGATTGAGTTGAAATTTAGTCAGAAGGTTGAGAACATATGTTTCGGTTTTTTCAATGATGAGATCATCGTTTGGAGGCCTAGTGCGATAGAAAACGTGTTCGTTGTCAAAGACATTTTTTCTAGTATTTTTAGCTGTTTGTTCTCTAATTATAAGCTTGTAGCTTTAGTTATTTGGTTGGGTGGTTGCACGTGTTTGTGCATTTTTTGAGACTATGTGGTATCCTATTTTGATCATAGTGAATCATATTTTCAATAGTTTGGACGACTTGTGGCTTTTACCGTAGACTTGAGGGGTTTTTCAAGTTAATAATTTTGGTTTCTTATGCCATTTAATTTATGTCATATATTTGTTTATTTGTTTCCTCATAGACTCTTGCAAGTGATAGGAAGATTTGACATCCGCTGTGATCCTCCCTAAGAGTTAACCCCTCATACATGTTTTGAATGACTTTGATATATGCAACATGCACGCTTCTTCTTTTCCAAGTCTTTCTAAAGTACATCTCTTGGCACATGGTAATATGGTTTTTTCCAAAAGTCAATGAAGACCATATGCAAATCTTTTTCTTTTCTCCAATACTTTTTCATTAGCCCTATTAGCAAATAAATCCCTTCTTTTGTGGACCTTCCCAGTATAAATCTAAATTGGTTCTCAGAAATACTAGTCAACAACCTCAACATGTGTTCAATCACATTTTCCCACAATTTCATTATATGACTAATAAGCTTAATTTCTCTGTAGTTTGTACAATTATGAATATCCCCTTTATTCTTATAAATAGGGATCAAAGTATTTTTTCTCCATTCATCAGACATTTTCTTAGATCGTAAAATATCATTAAATAACTTAGTAAGCCATAACATACCCTCTTCATCGAAATATTTCCAAACTTCAATAGGAATACCATCATGTCTAACGGATTTACCATTTTCCATTTTCTTAAGAGTTTCGTAAACTTGCCAACTCAAATCATGCGATAAAATGAAAATCACCTTCTTGAGTTATCAAATCTTTCATATCATGAATCAACCCTCTCCTTCCATCATCAAACAACTTATGAAGGTAGGCTTCAATTCCCATTTATTCTTAATAGCTCCATCAGTAACCAAAAATTCGCCTTTTTTGTCCTTTATTCACATGACTTGGTCCAAGTCTCTCAATTTTCTCTCATTATTTCTTGTAATCTTATAAATCTTACACTCTCCAACCTTTGTCCCTAACTCTATAAAACTAATTATACACTTTTCACGAGCTTCACTCACTTCCTTCTTAGTATCATTTTTAGCCAAAAGATCTTACTAATTTTTAGCATTATTACATAAATGTATGGCTTTAAAACATTTTTTCTTACTCTTGACTTTCTCTTGATCAGTCTCATTTCACCACCAAGTCTCCTTATGTTGTTGCCGATCAAAACATTTTGATTCTCCCAAAATTGATTTGACAACCTTTTGAACAACACCATAAAAACCAAAAACCACAAGAAGAAAAATGACTGCTTCAACAAGGATCATCATTTATGCCCTGCATATTCTTACCCAAAGTCTTTCTTAACTGCAGCAGAGGTCACCATACCCAATCAGCAGGGTAAGACGCATCCAAAGAAGCTTTTACAATCCAATCAATAGTCAAATTAGCTTCTTTGGGGATCCAAAAACAAAGAATGGTTCCTAATTCCCTTAAGATATTAATAGTCTCAAGGAGAGCCTCACATCTCCAGTCAGGTGATGTTCCTCTTTTGGTAATACAATTAGCACTTGATTATCAGATTCAAAGAGATATCATCCAATTGGTTAACCGAGGCAAAGCAAATAGCATCAGGAAGAGCTATTCCTTCAGCAAACAGCGGTGAATCTGCATGAATAATTCTGGACATTCAAAACCCAACCATTTGCGTCATGAACAAATAAAGAGATCGCAACCTTTCTATTATTAGAATCAAAAGCACAATTAGAGTTTATTTTAACGGAGTTACCTAAAGCCATTTGCCACTTCTGAATAGGTTCTGGTCGGATCAGCTTCATTAGGATGCCTGCATTGATTTGCATTCCACCCATTAGCATCCCAAAACTCAGCAAACAATCTTCCCGCTTGAGAAATTGTGAAGACAGTATCAAGTGTAAAAGCCACATAGATAAAACCTTTCTTCCTTTCCATATATACCATAACGAATGTCAGCCACTTTCAAAGAAACAAAGGCTTCATATGAATTTGCTATCCAAAGATCTCTCCACACCCTCAATTCCCTCCCAAGTTTATAAAAAATGCACCCTTTCATGCATGTAAGATCTCCAAGTGTTACTTATTTTATATAGAATTCAATTAACAACGAAAACCCATGAAGAAAAACATTTAGAAAGCAAAGGCATTAGAAGCCCTTCTTGCCCCAGTTCTCCACCCAAACACCCAACCAAAAAACGGCCAGGGGATTTTTAAGGGAGAATTTGGGAAAAATTATTTGATACTTTATTAATTATCCAAAGTAATCATAAAAAAAATATTAAGTTTAGTTTATAAAAATTTACTTATAAATATGACCAACTATGATCATGATTGGGCCTTCACGATTTCATTTAAAAAAAGGCATGATTCATTTCGGCCCAAAAAGCTGACATAATCAACAATGGCCGTGGCTTAGCATCTGTGGGGTTTGGAAGTGGTTCTCTGGTAAGGAGAAAGATTAGTTGGAGAGCTGAGCAGATCTAGGCCGTTTAGAATTGATTTTGAATGGTCTAGTTCTAAGTTTTTTTTTTTAAAATAATGTTTTTTAATTAAATTTTTTTTAATTAGAATAATTGTTAAGAAACTATCTTCATTTTAGATTTTATACTTATTAAAATAATTTTTTTAAAAAAATATAAACTTCTAAAAACTTTGATCTCGACAGCCCAAATTAAATATGAAGGTCTCAAGTTGCTTAGCTCTCCCTACTAAATAATATAAATTGCTTGGTAGAGAAACCAATACCGCAAAAATATAAACTTTTAAAAATTGCTTAGCTCATCAGGAATAGTTCACCGAGGAACCGAGCAACTTTGATCCTGGCTGATCTAAATTAGTAGCTGTGCTACTTCAGAGTCTTTTTTCTTTCCTTAGTAGATGTTATGTAGTTGCTTTCGACTTTTGTATTTCTTCGATGTCGTTTGTTGCTTATTTGTAAGACCTTCTGCCTAAGCGTTTCTCTTTGTATTGTCTGTAATTGTTTGCTCCAGTAATGAATATATCTAGAAGTGTTCCAAAAAAAAGAATTGCTTATAGTGGGAGTCGGATGTGTGTATAAGTTTGTATGTAGAGAAAATAAAATCTCAAGTGATTAATTTGTAAAGTAGCGTAAATTAAGATTTGAACAAAATTTCATCAAAAAAAAAAAAAAAGATTTGAACAAACTTGCTAAGATCCTTGAGAAGCCTAAAGCTACTAGGCCATGTCAAGTTCCTTTAGGAATAGAAGACAAGAGATTAATATTAGGAAGGTGAAAAAAATGTTGATGTTTTCTTATCTTCTTTCGTCCTTATCTTCTTAACAATTTTTATATAGTAATAGTTATGGAACTTAATCCAAAGGAATGGGTTAATGCTTTTAATTAAGGGTTGCCTTCCCCAAAATTATGGTTCTCTCCCCAAAACCATAGTTTTGGAAAGTATTACACACTTAGGCTATGTTTGGTTGGAGGTGAGGAAGCGAGAGGAGGTACGCATCCCTAGTGTAAAAAGTCAGAGATATAATTATGATATGACATACTTCTAAAGTTAATGTGCGAAAAATGATGCAAAAAACTATATAAGTTTTAAAATTTCCCATGGACAATTTAGTAAAAGATTTTCTCCCTTTCCCTCCCCTACTCTCCAACCAAACAAAACCTTAAACTGCTTCAAAGTTGAAAAGCTACTTGAAAATGAAAGCTATTTATTTTGGAATCAACTTCTCTCCTCTATTCTCACCATCCTCTACCCCTCCTCAACCTAAAATTACTTAATTACACCATTTTAGGTGTGTAAAATATTGAGGCTGAACACTTTTCTTCTTCAAAATAATTTATTCAAAATAACATCTAATATCTTAAATTATTTTTCTAATAGCTTAGCACTCATTATTGTAAAATAATTTTTGGTGCATTTAGCACCCAAAAATTTTTTTTTTAACACCTAGAATTTAACATTCAACATCTAAAAATATTTCTATGGTAGCACTCAATACTTCAGGATCATGGTGCTACTGAAAAAATAATGTAGAATGTTGGATGTACTAAAAATTAGTTTAAAATGCTAAGTGATATAAAAAATAGGGTTCGGCTTGTAGATATTGAATACTGCTAAACAAATATTGACTAAAGTATATGTTTGATCCTCTAAACTTGCATCAAGTTTCAATTTGGTTCTTTAAGTTAAAAAATGATACTCTTAGTCCTTTAGTCTCAACATTGTTAGTTTTATTTAATGGAAAATACCAACTCAGCAAATTAAATTAATGATTTTACAATCAAATACCAACAAAACATGCTTAAATTTTAATTTTTAATATCATCATTTCTCTATGCTAATTGAAAATTAAGCACAAAATGAATATTCAAATTTGTTAAGTCAACATTTTCTATTAAATGAAATTAACTGCGTGCTAAAACTACATTTTTAAACTTAAAGCACTAAACTGAAATCTAATGCAAACTAATAAAATCAAACATATAGTTTAGCTAATAATTTTTTAAAAGGCATAGAGTACAAACAATTACTTTGAATAATAGATACTACTGGGAATTTATCTTTTTAGGAGAAGAAAAAGTACTCAGCCTCAATAGTTTACTTCCGGTAGAGTTTTGGGTGGAGTAGATGTGGACGATGCAGATTTAGCGTTTTTCTGGCTCATTCTTATCTTTTAATCAGCTGCTCTTATTTTTGACCCACCGTTTTTCTTGCCGGTCAACATTTTTTACCCACTTTTGGTAAAAGCGGATGTGAAAAGAAAAGAAAAGAAGAGGGATACAAAGAAGATGATAGCGAAGAGAAGCCACTCCAATCATTTTCCGCTTACGGTGCGGTGGAGTACCATCTTCAAGATTCGACCAAAAAAGAAGGAGTACCATCTTCAAGAGCTCAGTCCAAGTGGCCATGCGTCTGACCCTTGTCCCATCATTTCAGGACTACTTGTCCTTTCCTCATATTATATCCACATATGTATGTGAACAATACACGGTAGTTGTCTTTTTATTTTGTGAACAATAAATGCCTGGGCCTGCCTCCTCTAATTATCATGTGTAATATAATTTTATAGCGAGCAGTTTGATAGTGAAATATAATTTTAAAATATTTTCCATATGTAATATAATATAAACAAAGTTTTCCATAAACACAATTTTCGCTATTCTTTTATTAATGTTATTTACAAATGCTATCTTTTGTGGCCTCCATATAAATAAATTCACATCAATTTCACTTATCAATATAAAGGATGGTCGGCAAAACAATTCATGTCAAGGTGGATTTTGATTTATTAATTACATATACAAATACATCATGATTTATTAATGAAACATGTGTGTATGAAATAATGCCCATTAATTTATTTTCACTCTTCCCTATTCTTTTTATTTCTCAATTTGAATAGGTTTGATCCTTTTATAAGTTACACTTTGAATATTTTTTAAATTTTAGTATATTTTTTATTTTTATCCTTATTATTTATATGTTTCTTTAACTCACGCTCTCTATAAATAAAACAATTTTGGGAAAAATATATTTCTTACATATTTACTGGTATTGATAATTTAAACTACCCATTTAATCCATGCAATTCAATTATTATTATTATTATTATTATTATTATACATAAAAGTTTAGGTGGAGATAGACACCGGTAACGCATCCTCTAGGTTTAAAAAGAACTTACAGAGATACTTACAAGGCATGTCTTCAAGCTCGAAGAGAGCTTACAAATATACTTATAAATTATTCATCAATAAGATCATTATATTGATCAGCGGATATCAAATCTCCTCCCTTTTAAGATAAAAGTCGATGCCGTAGCACCTGTGCCACTCGATTGTTGGCTACAATTCAATTATTTGTAACTTGAAATAGACAATATTGGAGGGTGAGGTGATTAGCCTTTCCACAGTTCCTTTGAGCAAAAAGATTAGCCTTTCCACAGAAAAAGGACAAACCAAACAACTTACACGTGGGAAATTATTGGATTTCAACCGTCCGGCCCATAATATCGCTCCATTTTAAAGTTTTTAACTAGTTTTCATGCACCAACCAAAAACAAAAAGTTTACTTCCTCCTGCTACATGAGATATTTATAGAGATGATATGGTCTTATATGTAAAAGAGACAAACAATCTAAATATAATATGATTGATGAATTTAGCAGTTTGGTATTCATCTTCTCTGCCCGAGTTAATCCCCTCTTTTAACTTCACAAATTTTCTTCACTTTCTTTGTCTCCCATATTCAATATACTCGTTAAAAGGGATATTTTGATAAAAATATTGACACATAATTAAATCAAGAAAAATGACATACACATAATTGGCTGAGTTAATTATTTTCTCAATTTTTTCGTCTCCCATATCTAATACATTCATTAAAAAGGTATTTGGGTGGGGGTGATGACACATAATTTTTACATAATATAATAACTAATCTCTCTGGTCCTTTGGTATGCTCTTAAGAAGAAAGGCTTATTGGGGCTCACGAAGGAAGTGGACAAGTGTATAAAAAATGCAGATTATTTGCACAACAAGCTACGTGAAGCAGGAATAGTGAGTGCGATGAAAAATGAGTTCAGCAATATTGTGGTGTTTGAGAAGCCTCAAGATGATGAATTTACTCGTAGGTGGAGTCTGGCTTGCAAAGGAAATATGGCACACGTGGTGGTGATGCAGCATGTGACTGTTGAAATGTTGGACTCCTTTGTCACTGAGTTTCTTCAAAAGAGATCCTTTAAGCACCAAATTAATAGACACAAGAATCAGACATCTCTATGCATTGCAGATGAAGTTGGTGGTAACTTGCATAGGTTTTGAAAGCTATACCTTAGGCAAAGTGTTTAAAAAGTAGAGCTAGTTGCTTTATGTAACTAGTCATTTTGTGATGGACTGTAGTATCTTAATTATGATTAATTGAAGAAAATGTGACAACTAGTAATTTAATAATTTTTTTGGCCATCCAATCTGAATTTATAAATTAAAATATGGTGAGTTGAATATACTGGATTAATATTTACAAGTCCGTGACTTGTGTAGTATGGTTTTTCTTTTCATTATTCTATTATTATTTTTATTTGGGTTAAGTATCAAATTTGCCCCAGAAGTATCTTACCAGGAGTAATTTTACCCTGGAAGTTTTTCTTGGAGCAATGTTTGAAAGTGAAGGAAATCACCAAGAGGGGGTGTGAGTTGGGGATTTCAAAAAAATTCTTTTCGGTTCACCCATACAACAGACTCTGTTTTCTAAAGATGAAAACAAGGTAAAACAGAGTAAGAGAAGAATAGCAAGACACATAAGATTTATACTGGTTCGGTCTAATTCTTTGACCTACGTCCAGTCCCCAGGCACTCTGGGATTTTCCACTATCATCCAATTACAATTACACACTCTGTACTCAAGGTGATCTTCTCCCTAGGACTCACTTCCCCTTACAAGTTGTAATTGTATACAATCAGATACACACTCTGTACTCAAAAGTTATCCTCTCCCTAGGACTAACTCCCCCTTACAAGTTGTACTCTGATTTTCCCAATCTCCAAGTCCACCGACTTGAGATTCTTACAATGAATTATATACACAGAAAGAAGCTCTCTCTAAGAGTAGATAGTGATAATCATTGAAGCTTACAATGTCAAAAGATAATTTACAACTGAAAACAGAAGGTAGTTGAGACTATTGAATGCTTGAGCGTTTTCAGATGTTCTTGGTTGTTGAGAAGCCTTGAATGCACTCTATTTATACTTTGAGAGCATTAAATGATCGTTGTAAGATGAATCAAACCGTTGGAGGTGATTAGTGATAACTTTGGTCAGCTTCTCTCTCTAATCTCCTCTTAATCCAGATGTATAATTGCTCTGAGGTGGCTCTCTGTGGATTTGCCCGTTGGAGAAGAGTTTGCTTGTTGTAGAAAACATTCTTTACCGTTCTGTAGGCGTGCTCAGTTGGATTAACCAAAAGGAGGCTAATTTTCTGAAGTGCATTAAATGCTCTCAACACTTTATGCTTTTTGCCTTGACCTTCATTAATCTTCTTCTAAGTCAACTGAAACTCACTTAGCAAAGTGGTTAAACATAGCAAGGAACATATATGAATGATTAATGGAAGCATTAAAATCAAAAGAATGTGTTTCACAAATTCGACAGATTTGAAATTCAGTTTCAGCGCCCAATACTCGAGTATGTTCTTCAATACTCGAGTTTGTCACTATGCACTTAAGTCAATACTGGAGTATCCAAGCTGATACTCGAGTATGCTACTTCCAGAGAAGAACCATCGTGACTTGAACTTTGAAAACACAGGTCAATACTCGAGTATGTAAGTCAATACTCGAGTTTTGAACCTCTTAGTGAGTAAATAAGTTTAAGTACAAAAACTCATCAACACTTGAGTATTCATTTCAATACTTGAGTATTCAAATCATTGACAAATGGATAACTCTTTGTATGCCCAATACTCGAGTTTCCAAAACCCATACTCGAGTATAGATTCACTTTTAAAAATTGTGAAGTCTTTTCATGTCAATACTTGAGTATTTAAATGAATACTTGAGTATTCATAAACAGGTGTTAACTTGAACATCTTTGTGAAAGTCCAATACTCGAGTATGTGAAACCAATACTCGAGTTTCCATAAGATGTAAAAGTTTGAAGGCTCTCTGCAAGACCAATACTCGAGTATTCAAATGCCATACTCGAGTATTCACTCAAGGTGAAAACTTGATTGCTCTCTGTAAGTCCAATACTCGAGTATTGATTCCAATACTTGAGTATTGCTTTATAAAAATGGATTTGAGTAATTCACTGTCAAGTCAATACTCGAGTATTCATACCAATACTCGAGTTTCCATTTGACAGTTGATTTTTAGCAAATGTGGAAACTTGAAAACATGTTTACAATTGTTGATTATCATCAAAACACATATAGAACTAATAATGTTGCCCCGGAAGTTTTTTTTTGGAGCAATGTTGCCCCTCCATCAACGGTTAGTTGACCGAGGGGCAACATTGCTCCCAAAAAAAATTTTCAGGGCAAAATTGCTCCAAAAAAAAACTTCCGGGGCAAAATTGATACTTAAACAAAAAAAAAAGTTAAAAAAGTTATTTATGATATCATATATTTTTAATTCTTATTTATATAATATCTAGGGGTGGAAACAGACTAGACCAACCTAAGCTTCACCCTCCAATTCAAATTTTAAATATAAAAATTAAATAACTAATTTATAGAATTAAAGAATTTTACTTTTATAAAGAATTATATAAGATTATATATTTATAAAGAATTAAAAGGAAATTTTTATGTAAAATATTTTACTTAAAAATAAATAAATAAAGGGCACTTTCAATTTTTAATATGTTTTTAAAAAATGCTAAAAGAAAGGAGTTGAATTAAAACTTAAGAGAGTAATTTTTGTATTTCTCATTTTTCTGTATTAAATTTAATCTTTCTGTTAAAAGCGTTATGTGAATCTTGTAATTCTTCTACATATTTATTGTCTTTCTATTTAATTATTTTTTCCTGTGACTTGTAAGTCGTTTTCTTTTTCCTTTGAACTTCTTTTTTTATAGGGTTAAGGTGCAAAAATACACATGTGCTTTTCTCCGAGGAGTGCCCAATAGTAAATGCTTTTTTTGGGTGCAAAAGTGCACACGTGGTTACAAATTAGGTGCAAAAATACCGTTTGACCGTTAAGTTTGACTTTGACCCGTGATGTGTCATTTCAAAGGTGCAAAAATACACATGTGATTTGTCAAGAAGAGCGCCCAACAACAATTTTTTTTAATTTAATAATTTTATTTTAATTACTACTAGCTGCTAAAAAGATATTTAGAATACTGACCTGTACAAAAAAAATACTTTATAATCTTGAAAAATTATTTTTAGATCTGAAAAAATATTTCAGGGTACTAACTGGTACTAAAAAGATACTTTTGAAGTATTTTTTCTGTACCAGTCAGTATCCTAAAAGTACTTTTTAGTACTAGTCAGTACCCTGAAATATTTTTTTCAGTATCCTTTTAGTACCGGTAAACAATTGAAATATTTTTTCAAGATCCTAAAATAATTTTTCAAGACTATGAAGTATTTTTTCAGTATCAGTCAATATCATTTTAGTACCGGTCAATACTTGAAATATTTTTTCAAGATCCTAAAATAATTTTTCAAGATTATGAAGTATTTTTTCTGTACTAGGCAGTATCTGAAAAAAAAAATATTTCAGGGTACTGACTAGTACTAAAAAGTACTTTCAGGATACTGACTAGTACAGAAAAAATAATTCATAATCTTGAAAAAATTATTTTATGATCTTGAAAAAATATTTCAAGTATTGACCGGTACTAAAAGGATACTGACTGATACTAAAAAAATATTTCAGGGTACTGACTGGTACTAAAAAGTAGTTTCAGGATACTGACTGGTACAGAAAAAATACTTCATAATCTTTAAAAATTATTTTAAGATCTTGAAAAAATATTTCAAGTATTGACCGGTATTAAAAAGATACTGATTGATACTGAAAAAATACTTCATAGTCTTGAAAAATTATTTCAATATCTTGAAATAAAATTATTAAATTAAAAAAAAATTTGTTGTTGGGCGCTCTTCTTGACAAATCACATGTGTATTTTTGCACCTTTTAAATGTCATGTCATCAATCAAAGTTAAACTTAATAGTCAAAGTCAAACTTAACGGTTAAACGGTATTTTTGCACCTAATTTGTAACCACGTGTGCACTTTTGCACCTAAAAAAAGCATTTGCTACTGGGCGCTCCTCGAAGAAAAGCACATGTGTATTTTTACACCTTAACCCTTTTTTATATATAAGAAATGTATTATAATGGATATAAATTTTAATTTTCCTGAAACATGTTTAACCCATAGAAATATTTTGGTGGATATGTTGACATTTGTTGAGTATTAATATTGTATTATATTTTAAATATATTTTATTTTTATGGAAAGATTCAGTCATGCGCACACACAACCATTTTATAATAAGGATCAAAATTTTAGTAAAGTCCCACTGTATAAATGATTAAAAGGAATATTTCAGAAAAATAAAATTTTTTAATAAAAGATACTTTAATTAAGTCTTTAATTCTATAATAATTTTTATATTTAAAATTTGAATTGGAGGGTGAAGCCTAGGCTGGTCTAGCCTATTTCCACCCCTAGATATTATATAAATAAGAATTAAAAATATATGATATCATAAATAACATTTTTAACATTTTTTTTGGTTAAGTAACAATTTTGTCCTGGAAGTTTTTTTTGGGAGCAATATTGCCCCGGAAATTTTTCTTTAGGAGCAATTTTGCCCCTCCATTAACAACCCTAATGGTCAACGGTTAGTTGACCTTGACCATTAGTTGACTGTTGACAGAGGGGCAACATTGCTCCGAAAAAAAACTTCCGGGGCAACATTGCTCCAAGAAAAACTTCCGGGGCAAAATTGCTTCTGGCAAGATACTTCCGGAGCAAATTTGATACTTAACCCTTTTTATTTCTACATTTTCTCTCTTTTTTTTACTATTTGAATTTAAATTTTTAAATTTTTCACATCAAATTATGGCTCAAATCAATACATTTTGTAATTGAAAATTTTATATTAAATAGTACAAAATATAAACTTCGTGGATATTTCACACAATAAATTAATGTCCTTGTTAATATCCATCTTATCTGCAAGGACACAATACACAATATTTATCATGGATGAAGATTTTCTAGAAACTTTCTTTCATTTCAAAAATTAATATTTTATTGCACAAAGCTCCAAAAAAATACTCATTATACGTCATTTGAAAGCTCTACAAGCTCTACACTTCCTTTGCTACTTGAAAATTTTCAGAATTTTTGAACTTTGTTTTAATATTTTAAAACTGCTCACATGACCACCATTTAGATTCAATTCTCTAGATACTTATTCTAAATCCAAAAATTGATATCTCTTTGTTCAGAGCTCCGAAAGATGCCTATTTTATATCAAATTAAATCTCTATTTATCCTCTACCTATCTAGGAAATTTCATAATTTTCTCTTGTACCATTTATTCCCAGTTTTTGAAAATATAGGCGTTGTCTAGAAAATCGTCCAGAAACTTTTCTTAACTTTAAAAATCCAAATCTCGTGACTCAGAGCTTTAAAAATTTCAAATTATATATCAAATTAAATCTCTCTCTGTCCCCTTTCAATCTAGAAAATATCATAATTTTCTGGGTTCATTTACTTGTTCAAACATCTCGTACAAGCTCGTTGTTTAGTTTTATCTTGCAGAAATTAGGGTCATTTTGTAAAAATCATAACTCCTTGCTCAGAGCTCAGAAGATTACAAAATACCCACCAAATTAAAACTACACGTCTCTACTATATTTCTAAAATCTTTCATAACTTTTTGGGTTCATTAGCTCAGTCATACTACACATGAACACCAATTGACTCCAAAAACCCAGAACTGGAAATTTCACTTCTTTGAAAAACTTATGATCTTATACTCCAAAGTACCTTTAAAAATTCATCCACCAACTTATTGCCACTCCATTTTGAGTGATAAACACGTTGGTAAGCTCAGATTTTCGAAGATCCTTTTAGTTTTTAGAGTTTTCCATAGACCAATAATTTGGGTTTTCCAACGAACTCCAATATTTCCAAGGTTGATGATCTTACCACTAGTTCTTATTCTTGACTTTGTGGTAACTTTTTCTTCTCCTTTCTTGATCAACCTTCGGCCTACAACCCAGAAAAGCTCATGCATGTGGATTTAAACACATCCAATTTGACATGCAAGAAGAAAATGAAGAAGAGAATACAAATCCTACCTTGAATCTCTTGTGATTCTTCTTCTTTTCCCTTTCTAGCCATGAAGCTTCTTCAATCTTGAGTGGGAAATGGGGCTGACTGTGGATATGGAGGAGGAGAGGAGGAGGACGAATTGGAGTTGGGGAGGATGAAGAAGATGATTGAAGTTTGAGAGAATAAGGGAGGAGGACGGTTGAGTTGAAGACAGGAGGAGAGAATTCGGTGTTGTGTTTGAGAGGGAGGGCTGATGTTGGAAATGAGAGGAGGGAGGAGATGCAATCTGATTTTGTGAGGGAGGGAATATGAGAAAATTGCATCAGATCTGATTGTGTGTCCCCACACTTATCCTTTTGTATTTCTGGGCAAAATTAAAAAAATAAAAAATAAAAGAAAAACTTCTTCTTACTAACAATTGCCAAATTTCAAAAATTGAATAAAGGTCACAAAACTTCTCAAAATCAACCGATCAAGACTGAAATTCTTTCATCTCAAATTATAAAGCATAACAATCTTAATCAATGATGCTAATCACACAAAATGGTCTCTCAAGGATGCCCTCAATCAATTCTCAAGTATATAGGGTAAATAAGTGTATCGCTCAAATTCTACTCAAGAAAATTGTTCTACCATAGGCTTGCTTAATTTCTACTTCTCCACTACTTATAACACATGCATGCACAAATCAAGAGAACTTGTTATGAAAGGTTGTAATGGGTTAGGGTGAAGGTAGGTAATAGTATGGAATGAGAAGGCTAAGCACAAAAAATATCAAGAAGGGCACTGATTAACACAATCATTCTCTATGTATGAAAACTTTTATTTCACTTTTATTTCTATGTATTTTCTTTCCCTTTTTTTTCTCTTTTCTTTCTCTTTTCTTTTTTTTTTCTTTTTACTTCTCTTCTCTTTTCTTTTTTTGTTTTTTTTAAAGAACCTCATATATATAATCACAATGGCAAAATCAAATATCTCCTCCCCACACTTAAACTGTTGCACTCCTGAGCAACCCCCACACTTAAACATAAAACTAAGGTGAAACCAATGCTCAATAAATTTTCAAGGTGCGGAATAAAATGGTTTTACACTGAGGCTTGTAATGTGGCTTAGAAAAGAATGGGTAAAAAAGGCACAAAGAGGCTAGCAAAGGAATCATAATGCAAGGAAAAGATTGTTTGACCAAAGTGGGGAAAAGAAAAGAAAGAAAACAAGCTTCCATCATACTTATGCACATAAGTGAAAAATTTAGCTTCAAAAAGAAAAGGAGCAAGTTCTAGAGAAAACAAATCATGAGCAGATATACACATGAAAGAAAGAATGATAAAAAATGAATTCCATTCATTCAGGCTCAAAATCTCACATAGGTCAATACCAAATCATGCAACCAGCATCCCAAAATTAACTACCAAGAAATATAATCCAAGAGTCCAGAAATTCAGCCTCAAACAGAAGGGTCCATCAAAACCAAGATGTCAAGGTTCACAAGAGGTAGAGCAATCATAGAAAGAGAGTGTGTTATTCATAAAAACGTTTTTTTTTAACCTACTAAACTACATTATTTCTACTTTTTCTAATGAACTATGTCCCTCCCCCACACTTATCTTCCTCATACAACAATTAAGCCCAAGTAATTATATGAATTAGGAAGAAAATAAGTATGGAAAGAGACAACCTTTGTTAGAGTATCTTGAGTTGTTTGAAGGAGAAGTTCTCATCTTTGATGAGAATCATGAATTTTTCCCTTGAAACATCTTCTCCCACATTAAATTTCCTTGGTGGAGGTGGCTTAGGATCTATCGGAAGAGGTCCAAGAATGTACGGTGGATGTTGGTTCCATCGACAACCTTTCCAAGAATGTGCTTGCAAATAAGACAAGCAAATAGCAGTATCTCATTCAAAAATAGAGATATGGAGAGATTTTGAGTGAATGAAAGGCATGTTAAGTTTCAAACTCTCCAAGTAACTATCACATCCAAGGAAATCAATGATACTCCCATTAGTAAGAGTCAAGCAACCAATCATATTGTAAACATTCTCTTGTGTTTGCAAAATGGAAGGTGTGGAATCCAACTTAGTGTTGGAGTACACCATATCATCATTGTAATCACAAGAGATGGAAGGGAAAAAAGTGGAAGAATGAAGAGAATTTTTCAAATCATCATCACTTGGAATATGTAAAGATTCAAAACAATTATTTTATTTTTCTAAATCAGGTGGCAAATCACAAGAAAGTACTGGTTGGAAAAATTCATCAACATGCAGGATTTTATCAATCAAAATTTCAGAATCTTTGTCACCAACAAGACTACAAGGAGATAATCCAATGAGAATTTTATGCATTTGGTATTCTAGGCTATGATCTTTCTTACTCACATCAACAACAGAATCCACAAGTAATGCAGAATCACTAAGCAAGTCAAAATCACCAAATAATGTAGCATTAATCTCAGTGCAAATAAGACACCATTCATTATCAGAACATGCACAATTGGCAGAATTACTCGTACATGCAAAATCAGGATAATCAACATACCATTGAGCAAGAACATCATCAACAATATTGGCATCCATGCTTGATTCAACCTTTTCAAAATTAACATGCTTACTATCATCAATAGTACAAAAGGGTTCATTTTGATCAATAGTAGAATCAACCACTTCACTAAATGCTTTTTTTTGAAGCTCAACAAGTAAATGACATTTTTCATAATAACAATCTACACATATTTGATATTATTCACAACAGCATGAAAATATGTCATTCAATTTATCGCAAACATCACTAGTACTATGAAGAGAAGCATTTTCATCAGTTAAAGCATCACATGAAGAAATAGGAACACACTAATCAACAAGTACAGTCAAATCATTACTACTAAAGCCAATTGGTTAAGCAATTACATTTTGAAACAATTGAGGGGATTCAACAATGATTTCCTCGTCCACCTCATTATCACTCAAATCATGAATTGCTTCATTAGTCAAAGTAGTAGGAGAGTCTACTTCTATAAGAATATGATCATTACCAAATAGGGGAGAGAACTCTTCAATGCGCTTTTATACTTGTCTCACTTCTTGTGCATGTGTGACCATGATAGAAGGAAAATTCATTTTCAACACTTGTGCTTGCTGCTCAATTTCCTTTGCTAATCTCAGATGATTTCACTTGTTATTTCATCATTCTACAAATAGAGTCCATTTGTTGATGAAGGTTGTCCTTATGTGACCGCTCCTTATTTACAACCCAAGTCATTTGATTTTGGTGATCTCCAATGACTTCACAAAATGAAGGATCTTGGTTGGGCATACATGGTTGAGAATGACGTTTATAAGGTGGGTCAAATGGGTATTGGGATTTATGAGATGGATGGCATGGTCCTGAAGTGGGATGGAATGAAGGATGGTATGGTAAGTGAGAGGGTTGATGATATTGTTGAAATGGAGGTTGGTGGTAGGGTTCATATATTGGGTGTTAGAAAGGACCATGACATTCTTGATTACCTACAAAAAAGTAAGAATTGAAAGGTAGATTATGATTGCCATAAAACCAAGTCATGAAACTTCAATACAATTAATTTTTAAGGAATTACAAGAAAACTATCTAACTATAAACTATAAAAACTAAGAAAAGGAATCTAATAAAATACAAATGCAAGTGAAAAAGAAAAGAATTTTTTTTTTTTTTTGGAAAATGATGAAAGATGCAAGTATGCTATGAATTAACTTGGAGACATGGTGAATTCAAATAAATAAGCCCAAAATCATATCGAATTTGATACAGACACACCACACAGAAGCTACCAAGTTAAGATAATGCAATGAATTATATGCAAGCTACCTAAATGCAAAAATCCTAAACTATATGCAATAAAAAATAAAAAATGCAAATCTAACAAGCTTCACAAGAGAAACCCCTTGTCAAAAGTGAATTTGACAATTAAATCACATAGGGAGCCAATTACTTAGCTCCCTGGCAACGGCGCCATTTGATAGAGACTTTTTGTCATTAGCCTTGGGGTCTACAATCAACTATTAACCAAGGATTGCATATAGGCAAACTTAGAATCGTTTTCTCTTTTCGAGGAGCCTTTTATTGAATCCCAAGTAATTTAAATGTCATGCAAATGCAATGAAAACAAGGGGGATTGGATTTTGGATTTTTAAATTAATAAACAAAAATAGAAATGCAATTTAAATGAAGCAAAAATAAAATAGAATATAAGAAAATAAGAAGAAACAGATTAAAATCAATCAACCCAACATTCAGATTCCAGAGACTTCCATCATTGAACAAAATATAAATAACTCATGTTTGGCTCTGGACGAACCGAGATCTCTGTATTCGCCTAGAAAATCCCTCGACTAGACGATTGCCTAGAATATGCCCGAACAGTGGCGTCCCATTGTGCGATCACACAGCAAAACTTAAACCTAGTTCGAACTCAGTCCTTGAGATAAATCAAACCGAATATTAAATCTAATATTCGAACTATTTCCAGAAATTGAATCCGATAAGATGAAAATAGGAATGAGTTAAATTACCGATAAAGCACAAGTTCTCTAGACGAATCATGGAATCCTCAACGTTGGGTCAATCAAAGAAGCTTAACCAAGAATGGCTAGGAAAAACGCAGAAGAACATGAAGAACAACTCCGAGAAAATAAAAAGCTTTTAATTTAATCCGAAAATCTCCTACAACGTATTTCTGAATATTGGAGGCTGACCTAACTAAATAAACCCTAGCTGCAAGCGAAATAGGCTCTACAAGTTTGGCTCAAAAGAGAAATAAAATAAAACTGGACTTTAATTACAAAATTCGAGCAAAATAAAAATACATAAAAATAGGCATATCTTTAGCTCCAATTTTGTCCATCTTCTTGTCCGAATCAGGCTTCCGAGTCTTCATAACAATTGTAGCTCTCTGAATCATCTAAAAAAGGGAAGAAGAATCAGGCTAATCGGATGTCTAGATCAAAAGTTATGGCGAAAATACTAAATCACTGTAAATCTGAAATTTAATCATAAAAATGAATTAAATCCAATTAAAAGCTCAAAGCTCAATTAGGTAATAAAATCCATTATTTGTTAACCAAACAATCCTAAAGTTATTCACTAAGAGGTACAAATAAGTATAATAATATTCAATTATCAGTGTGTATGTGTGAATAATGAGGAATGAAAGAGTAAAATCTGATTTTGTGTGGTGTTGACATGTGTGTATGTGGATGAGTGCCATGTGTCGCAAGAAGGTTAAAGGTGAAGATGATATTTGTTGGTGTTATGTGTGTGGGGTCCGTGGGTTTTTTAGTAGGAGGGAGGATTTGGGTTGGTGAGGCATTGGGTTGATGTATAAGTAAGTGCCTAGTGACTTGAAGACTCATCACTTCCCCTTTCTCTATTGTTGGGTCGTGAGTCCTTCGGCCTTCCCAAGAGTCCAATTGGTTTTTCACCATACTTACTATTGGGCCAAAGTACTTAATCCAATAAAAATCTAAATATCCTTTTTATTCTCTTTGTTTGGACCAAATTGTGGCTTTATTTAGGAAGCCCATTGACACAAGTTTCTTCTTTCCTCTTCGGCTCGTGATTTAGCCTAATTTATCCAAGTAATAAATATTCAATTAATTATCAATATCTAGTAATATTATTATTTATTGAATATTTCATAATGTATAGGTTTCTAGTAAAGCAAAACTCAGGATATTACATAGACTTCCCATCTATTTTTAATATCTCCATCAGTAACCAAAAATTTTCTTTTTTCATCTTGTTCGGTCTAAGTCTCTCAATTTTCTCTTATTATTCCTTGCAATCTTACAAATTTTACACTCTGCAACCTTTGTCTCTAACTCTTTATAAAACTAATTATACACTTTATCTCGCGCTTCACTCACTACCTTCTTAGTCTCATTTTTAGCCTAACGATTTTACCAAATTTCAGCATTATTACATAAGTGTATGGATTTAAAACAATTTTTTTTATTCTTTCTCTTGAACAGTCTCATGTCACCACCAAGTCTCTTTGTCAACCAAAACCTTTTGATTCTTCCAAAATTGCTTTAACCTTTTGAACAACAAAATCATAAAAACCAAAAAACCACAAGGTGAAAAATGACTGCTTCAACAAGGATCATCATTTATGCCTTGCATATCCTTATCCAAAATCTCTCTCAATTGGAGCAGAGGTCACCAGACCCAATCAGCAGAGTAAGACGCATCCAAAGAAGCTTTTACAATCCAATCAACTGTCAAATTAGCTACTTTGGGAATCCAAATATATATAAGAATGGTTCCTAATTCCCTTAAGATATCAATATTCTCAAGGAGAGCCTCACATCTCCAGTCAGGTGATGTTCCTTTTTTTGGTAATACAATTAACACTTGATTATCAGATTCAAAGAGATATCATCCAACTGGTTAACCTAGGCAAAGGAAATAGCAACAAGAAGAGCTATTACTTCAGCAAACAGTGGTGAATCTGCATGAATAATTCTGGACATCTAAAACCCAACCACTTGCATCACGAACCACAAAAGAGACCACAACCTCTCTATTTTTAGAATCAAAAGCACAATTAAAGTTTATTTTAACGGAGTTACCTAGAGGCATTTGCCACTTCTGAGTAGGTTCTGATCGGATCAGCTTCATTAGGATGCCTGCATTGATTTGCATTCCACCCAATAGCATCCCAAAACTCAGCCAAACAATCTTCGTGCTTGAGAAATTGTGAAGACAGTATCAGGTGTACAAGCCTCATAGATAAAAGCATTTCTTCCTTTCCATAAATACCATAGCAAGCATGCAATCAAAGCTTTTTGCCATTGAGACAAGCTTAAAGCACATAGACAAGCAGCAAACCAGATATTAAAGGGTGAATGATCATTTTCTGAAAAAAATTAAATGTGGAACTGCTTCCAAACCATACCAGCCTCGCCCAATCACAAATCTAAAAAAGATGAGAAATAGACAACGCTTTGTTTCATAAGTATAAACATATTACACAACATTTCCGCTTAGTCAAATTTTCAAGAGGTAATAGCATTAGAAAGGACTCTCCGCACAAAATTCTTAATCTTGTAAGCCACTTAAGGGGCTGTTTAATTTGGTATGAGAGGAGAGGAGGGGAAGTGAGGGGAAGAAAAACAATTTTGGGGTCAGATTTTTAAAAATTAGAGAAATAAGGTTAAAAGTTTTTAATTACTACCTCGGGCCCTAAAATAAGACCTAGTTGATTTTTTTGAGAGAGATTAAGGAAGTTAATTATAAATTACTTTAAAGTATTTACATTTATCGATTTTTCTCCAAACTAATTTTTCTAACTTATAAATTGATATACAACATATGATATGATTAAATAACTTATTAAACTTCTTTAATTTCTCGAAAAAAATTAATTAGGGTTTATATTTAGGACTAGATGTAGTAATTTTATTACTCTTTTATCCTACATCTTCTCTTTATCAAAATTTTATAACCCCACTCCTCCAATTATATTAAATACTACTCATAAAAAATTTCCTTCCCTTCCCCTTCCCTCCAAATCCCTTGTACGTAACATAAGCCGAAGTCTCCAAATTTCCTTCCATACACTCCTATGCGCACGAGCAGTTGAAGATGAGATGTTATTATGAAGGCCAAGAATATGAGATTTTGCAATTCTGTAATAACCTTTAGCCTCATAACAACTCCTCTTACCACCTGTCCAAATCCATTTATCATTTCTACAATTAACAGCAACTATAGTGCTAAAACTAGTTACATTTTCTTCTTTCAAGATCCACCCTTCTATAGGAAATAAATTCCACCTGCTATCCAAACGAATGTCAGCCACTTTCAAAGAATCAAAAGCTTCAAATGAATTTGCAATCCAAAGATCTCTCCACACCCTCAATTTCCTCACAAGTTAATGAAAAATGCACCGTCTCATGCATTTAAAGTATCCAAGCGTTACTTATTTCATATAGACTTTAAGTATTAAGTAAAGTTTATAGAAATTTCCTTATAAATTTGACCAACTATGATCATTGAATCATAAATGGGCCTTCACAATTTCATTCAAAACGGGTGTAATTCATTTCGACCCAAAAAGCTGACATAATCAACAATGGCCGTGGCTTGACATCTGTGGGGTTTGGAACTAGTTCCCTGCTAAAGAGAAAGCTGAGTCAGGGGCACTGAGCAGATCTAAGTTGTTTAGAATTGATTTTGAATGGTCTGGACCTAAGTTTTTTCTTTTTTTTAATAATGATTTTTAAAATTAAAAAATCTCTTTTTTGAAGAACAGTAATTAAGAGATTATCTTCATTTTAGATTCTATACTCATTAAAATATTTTTTTTAAAAAAAAAACTTTTAAAAGCTTTGATTTAGACGGTTAAGATCAAATATGACAGTCAAGATTTGTTTAGCTCTTTCTACCAGATAATGTAAATTGCTTAGTAGAGAAACCCATTCCATAAAAATTGCTTATAGTGGGAGTTGGATGCGTAAATTAAGATTTGAACAAAATTTCGTCCAAAATAGGACTTGAACAAACTTGCTGAGATCCCCTCTGAGAAGTGGGTTTAGATCCTCTCATTGGCATTTTCTTATTGTCCCTCATTAGCTTTAAATCTGAACCATACATTTGATAAAATTGTCCACACTAACAACCTCATTAAGTCAAATTAATGGCTTGGATTGGATAATGAGAGATGAGGAGAAAGTTTGCTAATGAGAGAATCATCTTCCCAGAGAAACACATAGCTAGGCCATGTCAGGTTCCTTTGGGAATAGACAAGAAATTAATATTAGGAAGGTGAAAAAAATGTTGATGTTTTCTCACCTACTTTCCTCCTTATCTTCTTAACAATTTTTATATAGTAAAAGTTATGGGACTTAATCCAAAGGAATGGGTTAATGCTTTTAATTAAGGGTTGCTTTCCCAAATATTATGGTTCTCTCCCCAAAACCATAGTTTTGGAAAGTATTACACACTTAAACTGCTTCAAGTTGAAAAGCTACTTCAAAATGAAAGCTATTTATTTTTGAATCAACTTCTCTCCTCTATTCTTGCCATCCTCTACCCCTCCTCAACCTAAAATTACTTAATTACACCATTTTAGGGGTGTAAAATATTGAGGCTGAACACTTTTCTTCATCAAAATAACATCTAATATCTTAAATTATTTTTCTAATAGCTTAGCACTCATTATTGTAAAATAAATTTTGGTGTATTTAGCACCCCAAAATATTTTTTTAGTAACACCTAGTATTTAGCATTCAACACCTAAAAGTATTTTTCTAGTAGCACTCAATATTTCAGGATAATGGTGCTATTGAAAAAAATAATGTAGAAAGTTAGATGTACTAAAAATTAGTTTAAGATGCTAAGTCAAATTTAAAAAAATACTTTAGGGTTCAACTTTTAGATATTAAATATTGTTAAAAAAATATTGTTGGTTAAAGTATACGTTTGATCCTTTTAGCTTGCATCAACTTTTAATTTGGTCTTTTAAGTTTAAAAATGATACTCTTAGTCCTTTAATCTCAGCATCGTTTATTTTATTTAACGAAAAATGTCAACTCGGCAAATTAAATTAATGATTTTGCAGTCAAATGCCGTGCTTAAATTTTAATTTTTAATATGACCATTTCTATATTCTAATTAAAACTTAAGAATTTTTTATCATCATTCAATCACAAAATGAATATTAATTTGTTAAGTCAGCATTCTTTATTAAATGAAACTAACCGTGTGCTAAAATTACATTTTTAAAATTAAAGCACTAAACTGAAATCTAATACAAACTTGTAAAATCAAACATATACTTTAGCTAATAATTTTTTAAAAGGTTGGGAGTACAAACAATTACTTTGAATAATAGATACTACTGGAAAAAAATAAGGGAAAATTCTAAATAAATACCAAATGAATTTGCAAAACCCCCAAACGTCCGTCGAATTTGTAAAAAGACTGAGAGGCGACAAGGACTTTTGGGGGATATGCAAATTCGAGCGAAATGACCATTTTGCCCTTAGTTATAAATAATTTAAAAAAAGTAAATAAGCGCGTCCATCAGGCACAATCTTCTTAGATTATTTGATCCTATCCTTCTCATTCATCGGAGGATTCCCCAGGGGTTTCAACTGCCGATCGGGATTTCTCTTGATTTCTTTTTTGAAATGAGTTTACTCTAGCCCTAGGGTTTTCGTCAATCTTGTAATTTTCTTATAGTCCTGGTTTTAATTCGTCTATGCTCTTGGTCGGAGGCAGAAGATGTACAGCAACTTTAAGGAGCAACCGATAGAATTCGTTAAACAAGCTATGAAGGAAGACAATGCTGGGAATTATGCAAAAGCGTTTCCTTTGTATATGAATGCTTTAGAGTACTTCAAGACCCATTTGAAGTATGAGAAAAACCCTAAGATTAAAGAAGCGATTACCCAGAAATTCACCGAGTATTTGCGGCGGGCAGAGGAGATCCAGGCTGTTCTTGATGACGGAGGGCCTAGCCCGGCGTCCAATGGGGATGCTGCAGTAGCTACGCGGCCCAAGTCAAAGCCGAAGGATGGGGAAGGTGATGGGGCAGATCCAGAGCAGTCCAAGCTCAGGGCTGGGCTGAATTCAGCGATCATTCGGGAGAAACCTAATGTGAAGTGGAATGACGTTGCTGGGTTGGAGAGCGCGAAGCAAGCACTGCAGGAGGAGGTTATCTTGCCCGTCAAGTTCCCACAATTCTTTACTGGAAAAAGACGGCCTTGGAGAGCATTTTTGTTGTATGGCCCACCTGGTACAAGGAAATCATACTTGGCTAAGGCTGTTACGACTGAAGCCGACTCCACATTTTTCAATATTTCTTCATCGAACCTGGTTTCAAAGTGGATGGGTGAAAGTGAAAAGCTGGCGCTGGCGGGCGTCGGTGACCATCACCGACCGCCGGTGGCGGGGGTGGTGGTCACCGGCGCTGGGGCCCACCATGGAGTATTTACTTTTTTTTTAAAATTATTCACAACTAAGGGCAAAATGGTCATTTCGCTCGAATTTGCATATCCCCCAAAAGTCTTTGTCACCTCTCAGTCTTTTTGCAAATTTGACGGACTTTTAGGGATTTTATAAATTCATTTGGTATTTATTTGGAATTTTCCCAAAAAATAATTCATGCTGGATTTATTTTTTTAAATAGAAGAAAAAGTACTCAGCCTCAATATTTTACTCCTGAACAGTTTTGGGTAGAGTAGATGAGGGGTGGACGATGCACATTTAGCTTTTTTCTCTCTTTTTCTTATTCGTTATGATCCCTTATTTCTTTTATGAATATTGAATTAAGATTAATTTAATATTTTTTTCTTAACTTTAATCGGCTGCTCTTATTTTTGACCCACTGTTTTCTCTTGCGGTAAAAATTTTTTACCCACCGGAAAAGAAAAAGAAAAGAAAAGGGACACAGAGGATGATAGCGAAGAGAAGCAGCTTCAGCCCTGGATTCAGTTTCTTGCTTGTCCTTTGAACGAGCAAGGGGCGCTCGTCCCTTGGGCGGGGAGTGTCTTGAAGATCTAAATGGTTGAGATCTCTGAGATCTGAGCCGTTCATTTTCTTCTTCTTTTTTATAACATTTTATTTTTAAATTTTTCTAAAATTTTTTTAGTATCAGTTAGTATCTTATAGTATTTTTTAATACCAGTCAATACTCTAAAATATTTTTTCAAGATCATGAAGAATTTTTCAATGTCTTAAAGTATCTTTTTAGCACCGGTCAATACCTTAAAATATTTTTTCGAGATCCTAAAAAATATTTCAAGGTGCCAAATGGTACTAAAAAGATACATTATGGTACTGACTGCTTTTTTTAGTACCCGTGAGTATCCTAAAGTATTTTTTAATATTATTCAGTACCCTGAAATATTTTTTCAAGATCTAAAAATAATTTTTTAAGATTATAAAGTATTTTTTATTTGCAATTAATATCCTGAAGTATTTTTTTAATACCAATCAATACTCTAAACTATTTTTTTAAGATCTAAAAAAATATTTCAGCGTACCGACTTATATTAAAAAGATATTTTAGTGTATTTACTGCTACTAAAAAATATTTTATGATTTTGGAAAATTATTTTAAGATCTTAAGAAAATATTTTAGGATATTGACGGGTATTAAAAAGATATTTCATGATATTGACAGGTATTGAAAAAATCTTTAAAATTTAAAAAATAAAATGTTATTAAAAAAAAAGAAGAAAATGGATATGAACCATCCAGATCTCCAAGACACTTACACGTTTTTTTTTTTAAAAAAAAATTATTTTACTTACGCTTACCATCCAAGAGATAATCATTTAAACTTGAATAAGGGAAAAAAAAATCCTCTCTTTGCCATATAAATAATAGCGAGAATCTTAATTAAATCCAACCGAAATATCAAAATTCAAATTCAAACCTACACTTTAAACAAATTATTGATTAGACCAAGAGGACTTATTAGATTATTAGAAATGATATAAATGAGTTTGAGTGAGATTAAGTAGAAATAGATAATAACCCAGAATGTTTAAGATCACGATTAACATTTCAGTCGAAGGGTCTAACATCTTGAAGAACATTACTCGAGTAACACTTCCTTGTTACTTGAGTAATGTCGCAGAGATTTAAAATAGTGTCCTCTGTATCGTGATTACTCGAGTAACAATTCCTTGTTACTTGATTAATATCACAATGATATGATTACTCGAGTAACAATGCCTTGTTACTTGAGTAATATCTTGTAATTTCAAATTGGATGCTTCAGTAATGTATTTACTCGAGTAACTATAAGACAGAGAACAAAGAATGAATTTTGAGAGGAGCTTACTCGAGTAACATTCTTACCTTACTCGAGTAGCAATTATTTGTACTCGGGTAACGCTAAGTAGAAATCATACCTTTAATGCAAGCCCTTTCTTACTGCGGTAGCAAGCTATCCTTTACTCGAGTAATCCACTTTGAATTTTGCATTGATTTAGTATTAGTAGAGTAACACATAGAGGTTGCTCGAGTAACACTTCTGATATATGAACATGTGTCCCAACTAATGTACTATTCGAGTAATTATTAACCATTACTCAAGTAACATTTTGTAAATACTTGAAACACTGTCAGATTGAACTTGCTTGAGTAAACGTAGGGCCTTACTCGAGTACACGTAACTTAAGCAATACGATTCTTTTCAGTTACACGTAACAAATTTTCAATAACATGTGAAATACAATACTTTCACACAATAATTAGAGAAAAAGTTATAAAATGAGATGCACAAGTCGAATGGCATGGGTAGGAATGGTAAATATCTGCACATATTTAAATATATAGTTAAAAATAGTTGTATTCATTGCGGGAAAAAAAGGTAATACTCAAAATTGTTAAATTTACCTGTTTAAATAAATTTGAGAGAGTGATAGAAACTCAAATAGTAAATTTATTAGAATTTGCTTTTACTAATAAATAGATATTAACTGTATATAATTAAATAATTAAAATGTAAAAAATAAAAAAAATAATTGTTTAAATATATTTTAAAGTTTCTTGTTGTAAGCTCACGACAAGATGTTTTTATTTTAAATATTTCCAGTTGAGGAAATATAAAAATTAAAGTTTTGCTTTAAAGGTGGATAGAGATGGTGGCCCCTGTATTTTCTAGAGCCGCCTGGCGCTGCGTTTGGTTACATGATCCGGTGTGCCAATCCACAATGCTTAGCGTTGCCGTACGTAGCATTAATTATATATCATATCACTGTGAAAATTAAAAAGTTACGTATATACATATATGTTTGTTTGCATGGGGCTCATTGAACAGAATGACTTGGTGCACAAGGAAAGGCAAAATTTGTCTATCTCATCTGGAACGTCCAGATGAGATCTGGACGATCCAGAATTGATTTTTTTAAAATAGTAATTTTTTAATAAAAAAATCATTTTTGAAGAAAATATTAGTTGGAAGATTATTTTTATTTATGATTTTCTATCCATTAAAATAATTTTTTTAACAAATAAAAAGTAAAAAAAATCAAATCTGGACCGTCCAAATCTCATCTGAACGGTCCAGATGAGATAGGCAAAATTGAGATAGGCACGCGTGACCAGCACTATATATATACATGAGTGACCAGAGAGCACTCACTGCATGTAATTAGCGCATGTCCATGGCAGTCTCTGGGTTTTCTCTTTAAGGCCCTTGATTGTCTTATGTCCGATCGTCCATTTCTCTCTCATTCTGCTCACTGTGCGTGTGACTGCGGAACGGAGTGAGAGTGCTGGTCTGGGGCTCTGTGGTTTTCCTTACCGTACTCAAAGCATCTTCTGGATTTTGCTCTTCTTCCGTGCTACTTGCCACAGCCAGCCTTTGCCGATTTTCCGATACCAAGAGGAAACGGTTGTCTCTGTTTGCTGGTAATCTCGCTCTCTGGATTTTGCTTTTAGTTCTGCTGTATTTTTTTTCCCTGTCGAAGTTGGGACTATACTCGATGTGATTTTGCTCTTTCAAAGTCTTGGTTCTGTCTGTGCGTTGAGCTGAGTCTATGTAGTGTGTCCTCTTTGGTTTCTGTAGTCTATCTATTTATCGGCTTTGGTTGACCTTTTTGTGTCTTGATAGTGACTCTGTGTCCGATCTAACTCGGATTCTGATGATTTCGACTTTTGACGTTTTGACTATATGTACTCCGGCTTTTAGGATTTTCGATTGTTTTATTTTTTGAGATGCCAATGCTGGTTAGGCTTCCGATCCTGGGTCTCTTCCTTGTAGATTTGTAAGTTTTGAGTGACTACTATTTATTGCGCTGTTGTTTTCTTCCTATGGAAGGTAACACTAAGGTTGATTTATTCTATGGTTAAATTTTGGTTGAAATGTTTGTTTGTCCATGGATTGGTGGTTATCTTAGAAGTTCTGGGGCTGTTCTTATAGGCAACATTTTTCGGCTTTTGTGAGGCCTCAATATTGAAAATACTGTTTGTTTGGAACACTTATTTCTTGCGTGTTAGAACTTTGACCGTATTTCTGTTGCGGTGTGTTGCTGCATACATTTGGATTTATTTATTGTGTCAATTAGCTCTTATATGTCCTTTTCCCAAGAAGTAGATCTTAGTGTGCTGTGTAAAATTCTCCTTTATATGAATGTTCTTATCTCTTAATGATTTGAATTTATTCATAGTAGAGTGATAGCGTGTTAGTCTATGACTGAAGTGTTCGCTGCTACATTATCTTTTTTCTTTATTCATTTTGTATATCTAGAATTCCATAACTGAAGTAAAAAAGTGATAAATGCTTTTCTTCCTATTGCTTGCGCGAAGAATTCAGTAAGTGCATTGGGCGGAAATAAGCTCTGCTTTTCCAGTTGGGTCCTGTCTGATTGTACCATTCTTGTTATATAGTTAATTAACTTGTTTCATGCCTATTAAGGTGTGTGCTATCTTGTCTTTATGTCGTTCTAAGAATTTCCTGATGTTTTTTTTCTGTTTGCAGTGCTTATCATGGTAAGAAAAAGGAGAACTAAAGCACCTAGTGGGGCTGAAAGCTCTGAGACTCACGAGACTGGGGGCACTAGTCGAGGACCTCAACACCATGGTGGAAGAAGTGCTCCACCCCCACAGAAGGCAACAGGAGGGGGAGGATCCCAAGGAGGCAGAGGTTGGGGTCCTCATGGAGGACGGGGAGGTTATGGTGGGGGCCGTGGTCGTGGGATACCCCAACAGCAGGCAACAGGAGGGGGAGGATCCCAAGGAGGTAGAGGTTGGGGTCCTCAAGGAGGACGTGGAGGTTATGGCGGGGGCCGTGGTCGTGGGATACCGCAACAGCAGTATGATGCTCCCCCAGAATATCGAGGAAGGGGGAGGGGAGGGTACTCTCAGCAGTTAGGTTGTGGACGTGTTGGTGGGGGAAATGGCAGTGGCCGTGGTAGTAGACCTTCTTTTGGTGGCCCATCTAGACCTCAAGCTCCCGAGCTGCACCAAACTACCCCTCTTCCACATCATGCTGGGGTGACTCCAACATCTGAGGCCAGTTCTTCTTCTCAACAGTTTGATCTCTCACAAGTGGAACAACAAATGGGGCAAATGTCGATTCATTCAGAATCTGTTTCTCCTGCCCCACCCTCGAGTAAATCAGTGAGGCTTCCCCTTAGGCCCGGAAAGGGTAGCTATGGCACCAATTGTGTGGTTAAGGCTAACCACTTCTTTGCTCGCTTACCTAATAAAGACTTGCACCAGTATGATGTAAGTCACTCTTCTCTAGCTTGGAACAAACACTTTTGTTTTGTCATTTGTTTTTTATGGACTGCCAATATGTTTTTCTTGATGAGGTATAGGTCACTATCACTCCAGAAGTGACATCAAGGGGTGTCAACCGTGCCGTTGTGGAGCAGCTAGTGAGGCTATATCGAGAATCTCATCTGGGTAGGAGACTTCCTGCATATGATGGGCGCAAGGGCCTTTACTTTGCAGGTCCTCTACCTTTCATTTTGTAGGAGTTCAAAATCACTCTCCTTGATGAAGATGATGGATCAGGGGGGACAAGGTACATAAGCATATTGCTAAAATTTTTATTTATTTAAAATCTATAATAGATTATATAATAATGTTTCGTATATGCTTTATCACAGAAGAGAGAGAGTTCAAAGTTATGATAAAAATGGCTGCCCGACCTGATCTGCATAATCCTTCCTCCAGGGAAGGCAGATTGATGCTCCTCAAGAAGCTCTTCAGGTTCTTGACATTGTGTTGCGTGAATTACCTACCTCTAGGTACTTGAACAGCGAATATGCTTTTTATATTCCTAGAATTGTTACATATTAACTTATCTTGATCTTGTTTTGGTTGCTAATTGTGATTTTTTTTCCTGATGGTATTGTCCTGTGGCAAGATCATTTTTTTCACCAGATCTGGGTAGAAGGCAACCATTAGGTGATGGATTGGAAAGTTGGCCTGGTTTCTATCAAAGTATTCGTCCTACTCAGATGGGATTATCTCTCAACATCGGTAAGTATTACATATTGTTTATTTAGTTATTTAATTATTCGGATGTCATCCCATCTGTGGTTTTATCTTTTTACATCGTCCAGTTTTTTTATGATTATAATTATGGTTTGTACCGTTGATAATTGTTATTGTTAATGGTAATAATCAGGCAATTACTGAGTAAGCATGTACAAGAGTTTATTTTTCTGTTCTTTTTGTAGATTTAGTCTTTTGTCAAAATAATTCGTTTAGTTAATGTAATGGTCTAATTTCTTACCAATGGGTGTACAGATATGTCCTCAACTGCATTTTTTGAACCATTGCTGGTGATAGATTTTGTTACTCAGTTACTCAATCGGGATGTCACCTCATGCCCATTGTCTGATGCAGATCGCGTAAAGGTTAGCTTTCATATCCTATAGTACTGCTTGTACTTGTATTGTATTATTCACTTTGTGTCAAAGGTAGTTCCTTGGGAAGCCTCAATATGTGTATATATTTCTTTGAGTTGTGTTTTTCTGAGGCATTTTCCCCCATTCTCAGAAATGTGACCTTTTCTTTAATTTCGCTACCAACAGATAATGAAAGCGCTTCGTGGTGTCAAAGTTGAAGTGACACACCGTGGAAATATGCGGAGAAAATATTACATCTCTGGTCTGACTTCACAGGCAACTAGAGAGCTTACGTGAGTTTTAGTCCCCCTTGTATGTATAATTCTCTTGGCAGTATGAATAAAATCTTCTGTTGACGCATTTCAGCCTCTCAATTTCAGGTTTCCTGTTGGTGCGAGTGAAACACTGAAGTCTGTTGTTGAGTACTTTTCAGAAAGATATGGATTTGTCATTCAACATACCCAGTGGCCTTGCGTGCAAGTGGGCAATGCGCACGACCAAACTATTTACCAATGGAGGTAACATCCCTACAAATCCTGAGCTATTTTTGTTAGTGGAAGTGCATGATAATACCTTGTTCTGAATGTAGGTTTGTAAGATAGTGGAAGGTCAAAGGTGCTCGAACAGGCTGAATGAAAAGCAGATTACCGCTTTGCTCAAAGTCATATGCCAGCGTCCTGTTGAAAGGGAGCGTGACATTATGCAGGTCAGAAGATGATTTCCTCATTCTGTGTCATAGATTCTAATTTCTAAATTTTGAATGTGCAAATAAATTAGTATTGTTTTGTATTTCATTTAGTACATACTGCTGCATGTTGAGTACCAATTTATGTAGCTTGTTCGCATTTTTTTAATTGTATATTCTCTTTGTATTGTCTACTTTGAATACATTATGGGTATTGTTGAATCAGCTTTTGTTTGTATGTTCTTTAATGTCTTGGTTTTATGCAAGAAATTTATATATGTGGTTTGATTGCTCTTGGTAATGTTAATTCCTAAGTTTTGATGATTACAATTTCAAGGAAAATTAATCAAGCAAAGAACCTTAATCTGATAATCTGTTCTGAAGTATGTTACTCGAGCAAAGTGTTGATTATGCTCGAGCAACATCGGGAGCGAAGCATATTAGATCTCATCTGATAGAACTTTGCTCGAGCAGACCAAAGTGTCTTGCTCGAGCAACATCGAGAAAGAGGCCTCAGCAGAAGCATACTCGAGCATGCTGAAGAATCATGCTCGAGCACTCATGCTCGAGCAAACCTGGAAGGTTGCTCGAGCAATCACAGGAAAGGTCTCAGCCAACAGCCTACTCGAGCAAGTAGGAATGCTTGCTTGAGCAGCATACTCGAGCAAGCCCAGAACCTTGCTCGAGTAAGATCGGGCAGCAAGGAATTTCTGCCTTGAGGAGTTGCTTTCCCGAGCATGATATTAGTCATGCTCGAGCAGCATACTCGAGCAGGCTAAAATCCCTGCTTGAGCAACATCGTTGCTGGTACATTTATCAGAATCAGAAGGAGTTTGCCTGAGCATGAGAATAGTCATGCTCAAGCAACCTACTCGAGCAAGCTGAAATCCTTGCTCGAGTACCAGTGATCCTAGTGCCTTATCCAGAGTGAAAAAGTGCCTGCCCGAGTACAACTCCAACCTTACTCGAGCATCATGCTCGAGCAAGGAAAATGTCATGCTCGAGCATCAGCGAGCAGGAGTGATTTCTTCAACCTTTTAACGTGCTTGCTCGAGCAAGCTTGAATCACTGCTCGAGCAAAGTCCCCCCTGTTTTTCAAATCACCGTCGAACTTCTTATGTGTTTGAATGGATAAATTACTCATCTGATTATCTGTGATTAAGATTACCAAATGCTATTAACCAGATTGTTCATGAGTTTCAGATCATTTAGACTTGAATTACCAGCAGATTTTGAAATAATCCAGCGAATACTCAGACACATTTAATGCTGCTGCCAAAACCGTTATATTCTCCGAAACCGATGCACTGGGCAAGGTAAAGCAAAACTCTGATATAATCCATCCAGCATTTAATGATATTTCACAACGGATACAACAAAAGGGATGGAAGAGAAGGATAATTTGAACATTCGAACTGAGACGAAGAAATCCACAGAATACGTATCATCTGTCTAACGGACATTTTGTTAAGTCTCAACGGCTAGTTCGTAAGCTTCAACAATGGTCATCAATGGAGACATCTATAAATAGACGAAGCATTTAATTTGTCACCTACCGAAACACTGTGCAATCAACTCGACATTAAGTTCATCTCTGTTTCAAATTTATTGTCTGTTCTTCAGTGTTCATCATCATTCTACTCGTGAGAAGTATTTAAACATTTACATTCTTTCGATTGTAACTTAAGGTTGTGGAACCTTAAGAGTGGGTGTATAGATTACAACTTGTAAGGGGGAGTGAAGTCTGAGAGTGAAGGAATCCTTCCTCATTTACAGAGTCTGTAATCCTTCTGAAGATAGTGAAATCCCAGGTGTTCTGGGGACTAGATGTAGGTCGAAGCTTCAGATCGAACCAGGATAAATTTTCTTGTGTTCTCTTGTCTTATATCTTTTTTATTTCTGCACATCAGAAAGGGATTTCGTTTAAATCAAGAAAATTTTTTAGATCACCTATTCACCCCCTAGGTGATATTCCATCTTCAGTTTCGTTCATAAAGCAGTATTTGATGCCCTTTTGAAATTTGATCACACATCGAGTACTTTTTTAGCATTATTTTGACATGTATGTCAAATACTTTGTTAATTAGCATTGATTGGACATTATTTGTGCCTTTTCTAAAACACATTATGTCATCACTGTTCAGATAGTTCAACATAATGCTTATCGTGATGACCCTTATGCTAAAGAGTTTGGGATTAAAATCAGTGAAAAGCTAGCCCAAGTTGAAGCTCGTATCCTTCTTGCACCTCGGGTATTTCCTTTGTGATAGCGTTTTATTACTGACTTGTATTCTCTTTGTACTTGTTAATATCAGGTTTTTCTGTTCTTTTTTAATAAAATTAAACTTTTGGTCCAGCTTAAATACCATGAGACAGGTTGGGAAAAGGATTGCCTTCCTCAAGTTGGCCAATGGAATATGATGAATAAGGTACCCTGCTCCCTTTTAATTTTAAACTTGTGCATCTCCATTGAAGGTTCCTTGATCACTGTCTTTGGTACGCACTCAGTCTGTGATGTATATTATTAAATTAAGCTTATTATTATTAATTATAGGTATTTAATGAGGGATATTGATGGTATAGTAGGTTATTTGATTGTAAATGGATGATGAATGTTTACTTTTAAATGTTCATAGTTGTCCTTGACAATGAGTCCTGAAATAACTTGCTGTGTGTGATTTGATATAAACTGGTTCAGAAAATGGTCAATGGTGGGACTGTCAACCACTGGATCTGCATCAATTTTTCCCGAAATGTTCAAGAACATATTGCAAGCACGTTTTGTCAAGAACTTGCTCAAATGTGCGATATATCTGGCATGGTATGTGGATATTACCCATTACCTTTATGCTTCTCAGTTAATATGGCCAGATTATTTACTTGTTTCTATTTTGGAATAATTGATCTATTCGATTAAAATTTGTTCAGGCATTCAACCCTGAGCCAGTACTTCCCCCGTACAGTGCCGGTCCTGACTTGGTGGATAAGGTTCTCAAAACTCGATATCATGATGCAAAAGCCAAACTGGAGAAGGATCAACCGCTTGATCTTCTGATTGTTATTTTGCCTGATAACAATGGCTCTCTTTATGGTAATGATGCTTTCCATTACATCTTTCCATATTGCTTATTCCTGTAAACTTTTGATCAATATACTCTACTTTCTTCTGCAGGTGACCTGAAACGAATATGTGAGACGGATATTGGGGTTGTTTCTCAGTGCTGTTTGACCAGGCATGTCTTTAAAACGAGCAAGCAGTATCTTGCTAATGTTGCCTTGAAGATCAATGTAAAAGTAGGTGGAAGGAACACAGTACTTGTTGATGCACTTTCGGGGCGTATACCTCTAGTCAACGATCGACCGACAATTATATTTGGGGCTGATGTTACTCATCCACATCCTGGAGAGGATTCAAGTCCTTCCATAGCAGCTGTATGTTGAAGTTACATCTAGGTTTAATAATATGTCTAGTCTTTATTTGCCAATAGCCTTGCCTTACATCAAAATCTTTTTTATTTCCCTCCACCTTTTGGCTTACAAATTAGGTTGTGGCCTCTCAAGATTAGTGATGCTAAACTATGTTCATGTCCAAATTGTCACAGGGAACAAGCCGTCCAGCTCATTACCATGTGCTATGGGATGAGAACAATTTTACAGTTGATGGGCTGCAATCATTGACAAACAACCTTTGTTACACGTAATAAGAACTTCCCTTGATATTTTTGTCTGTTGTGATCTTCCTTTTTGTTCTCTATTTCTAATCCCACATCTTACCACGTTATTGTTATCATAATTATTAAGGCTTTGATTTGAATCTGACATATCGCTGTGGTTTCTGTAGATATGCTAGATGCACTCGTTCTGTTTCAATTGGTGAGTAGTACTTGTCCAAAAAATGCAGGCACTAGCTACTGTTTGAATAAAACACTGATTTATTATTTTTTGCTCAGAACACTGATTTATTATTTGATAAACGTTGTAGTGCCGCCTGCATATTTTGCACATTTGGCTGCCTTCCGAGCTCGATTCTATATGGAACTGGATACGTCAGAGAGTGGGTCCATGACCAGTGGTGCTGCTGCTGCACGTGGAGTTGGTGGAGCAGGGCGGAGCACTTGACCACCGGTTGGTGTTGGTGATGTTAGGCCTCTTCCAGCTCTTAAGGAGAATGTCAAGAGGGTTATGTTCTATTGTTAAACAAAGGCTTCTAATTTCTCTCGTGTTTTATTTTGGAAGCGGCTTTGATAGTTTATGTATTGTTTTGACATATTTGCAAAATTGTTAGACACCAACTTGGTTTGAGGTCCTCCTATTTTTGTTGTTATCAAATGACTCTTGTTATGTTTACATGAATTGGTTGACTTGTTTTTTTTTGGTACTATTCGCTTGTCTATTTAAGCTGTGTCCTTTTATGGCAGGTTTACAGATATTAGGGCTGAACAGGAAACCCAAAACCCATGAGACAGCCCAAAACCCAATGTAATTGGGCTATATTGAGCCCGCACAAAAAAATTTTATAATGGGTTGGGTTAAAACCCGCTCATTTAAAATTTAAATGGGCGGGCTATGGGCACACCTATGGGCTGCCCATACCCGCCCATTTAGTGTAATTTTTTTATTAACTACCCATTACATTCCGTAATTCACTTAAAGCATTCCCTGAATTCCTTCCTATTCAAGTATTCAGTTACCTCTAATCCATAACTATAATGGTCATCAACTCTTAAGATTATATAATGATGGTACTTGTCCGAATTTATATTGTTTTGTGTGAATTGTAATTATGGAGCTTTGAAGATTTAAATTTCAGAAATTGGAATGATGAATTTGGGTGGATGTTTAATGCTTATGTATGTTTTTTTTAAGAAAAATAAACAATTCAAATGTAAATGGCTTATCCAAAACCCGGTTAGCCCGCCCATTTATGTGTTAGCCCATTTACACGGGTTTAAATGGGTTGAGGTACGGGTTTGGGCTAACCCATACCCACTTAAAATAAAATGGGCGGGCTATGGGTTTGGCTTCGGGTTGCCCAACCCGCCCATTGCTCTGCCCTAACAGATATCTCCGCAACCATTTTATAAATCTTTTATTTATTTATTTTTAGGGGGGGGGGGATTTTAGTTTCGAGCTCATTTCCATCAATTAAATATCGGCTTAGGCCGTGTTTTCCTGTAATTTTGATTGATTAACGGATCCGCCATTTTAATTCCAGCAAAAAATCATTTTTACATGTTAGTTTATTTTTATCCAACTGACATGGATAAGGTAATTAAAGGCATTATATTCAAACGCTATTTGCTAAACATTGTATTATTATTTGTCGAACGTCAATGGCCTGACCGGCACGTTGAAATGCAAGGAACGAACTGAGATTACACACATTCCTGAATGAGTCGCTATAGTCTCAGAACATTCTACTTTTGGTTTGTACTATTGTCAATCACAGCTCAGGTAGGTAGTCTCCTTAAGATCAATAGATCCTGTTGCCTAAAAACTTGTGCTTTGTACCTCATTTGTGAATATTCCTTTATTTGTACTCAAGACAAATAAGCATCTTACCCAACTTTAGAATCAAACTCCCTCCCTTTGGTGAGAGTGTCCGACCCTTTTACTAGTTGAATCCAAGGATGGGGGGTTACTCAAAATAAATATAGCCGCGTGGAAAAGGTTAAACTTCCTTTTTGTTTTTTGTTTTTTTAAAAAAGAAGACAAGTGATCATTTCAATTAAATGCATATTTCTCATCAAGGACTTAAATTTGCTTATTTTGCAATAAAGTTTGTTAATTTTAATTGTAAAAATGCCTGAATATTCCTCTAGGCTATTAAACAGAAAAGAATAGTGTAGTCTTCATATATGATTAATGAGGCAAAACAAATCTCATATTTTACATTAAAATTGATGATTTGTTAGGATAACCATGTATCCTGAATTTCTCTTATCCATTGAAGGGTAAATTTTTTTTATCCTTTTTTAAATGATCGTGTGACTAGGTTTTTTTTTTAATGGAAAAAAGGGCAATCTATGGTCTTTTCTAGCTGTTCTACTCATGTATAAGACATCAACAATCTATTAATACTTTATTTTAAACTTCATAACTGCTTTTTACTTCACCAACATTTCTATTTTGTTCAAGAATATCAATATCACTATTAATTCAGGAAAAAATGTCTCTATTGATTTCTCTTTCTATTGAATGTCATCACCATTAAATAAAGTCTCAATGGTTGAGATTTAATATTAAATTTATATTTTTATATAACATTAAATCCCAACCATTGAAATTAATCTAATGGTGGAGATATTCAATGGAGAGAAGGATCAATGTAGACATTCTTCTCTACTACTAATCATATGTCCTTTCAAAAATTCCAAAATATATTTGGTAACCGACAATAATTCGTGGTTTATAAAATTTCAATCAACGTATTTTGAAAACTCATGTTTTCAAAAAAAACAAAAAACAAAAACTAATAGCCCACAGTAAGAAGTCAATACACCAAACACAAATTCTTTTCAACAATTTCAAGGTTACATATCTTCATTAATTATATTATTTGTGTGCATGAGTACGTGTATGTGTGTGTCTATAGATATATCCTAGATCAATTTCATTATATATAGGCTTGGTTATATGGATATAAGACAGAAAAAGAGAAAGAGTTGAGAAAATAATGGCGGAGAAGAAAATGATGGTTGTGGCCATGGATGAGAATGAACACAGCTCTTATGCTTTGGAATAGACTCTTGACACCTTCTTCACCCCTTTCCATTCTTCTTCTTCTTCTTCTTCTTCTTTTCCCTTCAAGCTTATCATCCTCTATGCTCGCCCCTTCCCTTCCCTCCCCTCCCCGTCAATGTCGCCGGACCCGATAGGTTTTGTCTAGCTTGATCCGAATTCGATCTTTTGTATTAATACACCCAAAAAGTGTAATTATGCATGTCACTTGTATTTCTTGGTTATACTTGTCATTTGTTTTTATTTTTTCTATTGATCTCTTTCTATCATGCTCCCTTTGCTTTTAATTACAGGAGGTAGATAACTAATATATGTATATGTTAAGAAATTTGGTTAGATTAGTTATTTGTAAAAGATGTATAGCGGTTTTCCCAAAATAACTCATTTAGCCATTTACATTTGAATTGGATACTGCCCTTTGTTGGAAACCTGCTTAATAACTACTCCCCCAATCCTTAATATAACACATGTTTACGTAATTTGATTAGATTAAGAGTGTTAGTTAAATTAGTTAATCTGGCATGTATTTTCTAAAACACCATAGTTATCTTCCTTAATTCTTTCATTCCCTCACCTCATTGATTATTATTAAGAGAGTATCAATAGAGGTAAATTAGGAAAATGTTGACAAATATAAAAACTTTATATAATATTATGACCAAGATAAACTTTCTAAATATATTTTATATTAAGGACTAAAGGAGTACAATCTATAGGGTTAATATAGAGAAAAATATTGTACATTTGAAGGACAACGTGAATTGAGGTTTTAACTTTAGAATCAAAATAAACTCATTGACACGCTCCTATAGGTAAACTTGGAGGGAGTATTATTTTAAAAAGGGAAAATTCATATCAAGGCCCTTTTAACAGGAAAAAAAATCCATAAAAGGCCCAAAGATTCTGAAAATCCTAGAAAAGGCCCTAGTATAATTTCATTAAAACGTTAGTTGTTGATGGGGCTAATATAATTGTTAACGGGGGCGGGGCTGATATAGTTGTTAGGATATAGTTGTTAACGGGGCTGATATAGTTGTTAATGATCTATCTGTTAACAACTATATTAACCCCGTTAACAATTAAAGTTAAATTATACCAGAAAGGCCTTTTCTGAGATTTTTAGAATCTTTGGGCCTTTTTGGGTTTTTTTCTATTAAACGGGCCCTTATATGTATTTTCCCTTTTAAAAATGTAGAAACTTTGAATATGCCAGAAATAGAGTATGATACTTGATAACGTTATTGATTTGGTGGGAAGTATTTGTAGACGTGTTGGAGGTGCAGATGAAGATGGTTTCTGATCAAATTATTGAAAAGGCTAAACAGATATGTGCTGATAAATTGGTATATATTTTTTTCTTATTTAATTATATATATTATCGTGTAAAAGTATATATATATATATACACACACATACACACAAAAAATAATAATTTAATATAATAACATGGAAGATGGAAGATGTGGAAGTGGAAGTGACTGAGGGGGATGCCAGAAATGTGTTGTGTGATGCTGTTGATAGACACCATGCTTCCATCTTGGTTCTTGGTAGCCATGGCCCATGGCTATGGCAAACTCAAAAGGTACTTTTTTTTTTCAAAAATTTATTCTTAATAAAAGCCATGTTGAATTTACAAAATTAATTTTTTATTATATTTTATTTATTTAAATAAAAATATTAAATTTATAAGAATATATCATACATATTTTGAATCATAATTAATCCTTTTTTACCAAATTAATATCTAGTTTCAATCTAGATTATCCTAATTGAAAAGTGGGTATCAACTTTTAAAAAAGGTGGAAGTTTCAAAGGCCATAAAACTAATACTGTCTCAAAAAATAATTTTTTTCCATTTTAATCCACCAACTACTTCAATTGTTTTTTTCCTTAAAAATCAATTAATGTAAAATTTATAGCGAGTCATATTTTTTTTAGATATACAATAAGTTTCACGGTGAAACTAATTTTTATTTTTATTTTTATTTTTATTTTCTGAACGAGTACATGAAACTTACATCTAATTAGTAACAAAAGAGCCGTTTATAAAAATCCAAAAATATTTTTTTAAAATATTAATTAATTACATCAAACTTGATTGAGTTTTTTTTTTAGAACTTTTCTGGGGAGCGTGAGTTTTTTCGCTACTACCGAGAATCAGAGATAACAGCTAACTACAAACAAGGGGAATTGATCCTAAACTATCATGAACCAACAATGTGTGTGCAAAAACAGGGCACACATCATAGAATTCAGTGATTATTGTGCTCATCATGCTCACTTGCTCAGTGATGATTGTGAAGCGGCCCAAGTCCAGACATTGAAGCCATTAATCTCTTCCACTTTATTATTATACAAACTTATATCTGTTTTATATATATAAAAAAATTATATATGTTTTTATGTACTCTTTTGAATACATGGGAAGGTGTTTGTATTTGATATTTTGTAATGCATATGGGTGACCCTTCAGGTATTTGTTTCTCTCACTTTCTGTTAAATATAAGTCATATTATTTATGTTTAAGATAAGGCCCTCCTTTTAATTTTTATGTTGTACTTCTCTTTTTTAAAAATGAAAATATTTTCTAATTCTATAGTAGTATAAGGTTGCAATTTAATCCATAAATTGATTTTATAAGTGTATTTTCAGTTCTCTAACCTAGATACAACTAGTATCAGATGATAATTTTTTGCCAATTATTATTATTTTTGTTTTTTAAAAAATAATTTCATATGATAGCATTTGGGAGTCTTTGTGATATTTAAAATTTTAATGTCAGCATCTTTTACTAACCGTATTTTAGTTGGATAACTGAAAAGACAATTTACAAAATCAATGAATTAAAATGAAATTTTATATAAATTTAAAGAATTAAGTATTTTTGTTCAGACAAAAGACTCAAGATATATTTTTAGCTTTTTTTTTTCAAAAAAAAAAAATTAAATTGCCATTGTGCAACTCTGTTCTAAAAAATTGTGTGCTAAACCCATTGATTCATTATCATGTGTACTGGTTTGAGATGGTGTTTAGAGTTTGTAAAAGTGTTTATTTACGTAAATCAAGATAAAGCTTTTTTCAAATATTGTATGCTAATACAAACAAGCATTATATATGTCCTTTAAAGTTTTTAGGAGTTTATTGACCAAAAGAAAGTCTTTAGGAGTTTGGGTCTTTATTGGGCGATGCATTATTTTTTAAAATATATTTTGTTTCTTAATTCTTGTATATATATCATTGCTCTTTGTTTTTTCCCCCTCAAATCCACATATCACTTGTGTGCCCTTTAAGTGATTACTTTTGTAGTTGGACTTGTGTGTTAACCTCTAATGCGTGGTGATTAAATTATTTTAGAATATTTTTATTTTTATCTTTTTTTTAAAACTAATTAGTTTGACTAATAAATAAATATATAATTTAAAAATACACAACTGTTAACTCGTAGAAATTGACAACATTCTAGCACATTTTTTCCCTTTTTTTTTAATCTAATTTTGGTTTAAAATGTGCATATGAAGGAAGTTATAGAGGAAAATGTGCATATCAAAGTATAAGGCAAAAAGCAAAGAAATTATTGTTATATATCTTATAGAGTTTTTGATTCAATTGAGAATTGATAATTACTTCCTCTTTTGTAGGAAGATGGAGACAAGTTTTGAAACTCTATAAAAACCAAGAAACAAGGAAAGAAATAAAGGAGGTCAAGCAGTGCAAAGTTAGAAAAACCTGTACAACTAGCCACAGCAAGTACTGGCCGCGGAAAGTAGACAACTGGCCGTAGCCAGTCGTGAAAAAGTGCAAAAAGTACAACTGCACGTTTTACATTTCAGAAACAGAAAAAACCCTATTTAACATAAAGGGAAGGGCCGAAAAAGACACTCTTGACCTAAGGAAACAAGTGGGCACACAAGGGAAGAGTTTGGGAGAGAGATTTGGACAATCTTGGAGGCTTAGGTGCTCAACCTAAAAGAGATTTTGGGGATTTTACCTTGGTTCTTCCTCTTTTTTTCCTCTTTTCTTCATAGTTTCTTCATATATTCAATTTCTTTGTTTAGAATCTGTTTGTATTTGAACATAAGTAGCTAAACCTTTCATCCTAGGATTCTTCTTACCATTTGTATGGATTAATATTTGGATTTTCCTCTCTTTTGATAGATAAATATATATATGTGTTGATTTCAACCTTGGGTTAATGCTTCTAAGTGATTGGCCTCCATTTAGATGATTTATTCACATAGGTTTTGATTGAATTCACTAAGCCTCTTACTTGACCAATTTGTTATACAAATCCTTGTGGGAACTATACTTTACTTATCACTTTATTACTTGCGAAATTCGTGCACTTGCGAGACGAACAATAACATATGAAATGATTGAGAAATTTATTTAGCTTCCTTAATTTCTCTAAAAAAGTCAACTATATCTTACAATTAGAACTGGAGGTAGTATCTTAAAAGAAGTCCCCTTAGGGTCACATTCAACTATTTATTCATAAACAACCCTCTTAGTTCTTTTTTTCCCCCCAATAACACCATTCTTAGTTCTTAGGAGTAGTTTGAAAGATTTGGAAAAAGTAAGTTTTTGGAAACAAACTCTTACATATTTATCCCGCATGACACAAAATCATTTTATATAAATTAAATAAAATAAGAGACTAATATTTTCAAAAATTATAGATACCACCTTCTACTATTATCTTTAAATTTATTTTTTAAGAAAATATGTGAAAAATACAAGAGAATACCGTATGAACTTTAAAATCCTAAAGCAGTCTTTTTGTCTATAAGAGTATAGGTATTGACTACACTTGAATATAAATTACAACTCATTTTAAAAATAAATCACTAATGTATAATTTTAAAGTTTAAGCAGTATTTTCTTATGTTTATCTCAAATAATATCGCAGTAAAAATTTTACTATTGATATGAAATTTATCATTTATAAAGGATAAGGAACTGAATATTTTGGGCCTAAATTTAGGAAGCCCATTATGTAACAACCCAATATCCATATATGGGCTTCTAGGAGATGGGAGGCCCATAAATGTAGTTCTGTAAATTCTCGGTCGTTTAGCAAATTATTCATTAAAAAAAAAAAAAAAAAAACCTCTGTCCTCCTTCTCAAGCAGCTACTCCGTCTCCGAAGCCGCGGAACTATTGTCCCTGTAACACTGGCTGTCACTCGATCTTCCTGTCTGCTGGTGACTTTCACCTTTCACCTTCTTTTTCTTCCTCTCCAACGATACATCCCAAGGAACCTCTACTGCCGTCGTCGTCAAAATTGCCGAGCAAACTTCTGTCTCCTTCGCAATCAACATTGCCACCGACGGTAACAGATTCTTTCATCTGATCATAGGTTAGGCAGCTATTAGAAAATTTCTCAATGGTCTTTTTTTTTTAGTTAACTGAATAATAGCTATAGTTATCATTATTTTGAATTATTCTTTTATCTTCTTTATTTTAAAGTTGTTTAATTACTCATTGTAGAGATTCAAATCTCAAGAAAACATATGATCTTCTGGTGCTCAGTCTCTTGCATGTTAACTTTCATTCTCTGTATGAATTCTTTTTCCTTAAAATGTATTTCAGCAACATATGAATTTCTGGTGAGCTATGGTGCTAGCTAGACGTGCACAAGTTTTTGGCAGTTTCCTTTGGAGAGCTGTGAAACATCCTGGTTCTAAGCAGCTGAGGGATGTAAATAAGCATTTTTGTCAATGTTATTTGACTGTGTCTGCAACCTCTGAGTTGCCAAAAAAACTGAAGAAATCTGAGAGAAAGCCACTGGTGAGAAGTATTAATGAATTGAAGCGTGAAGCTAGGCAGAAAAAGAAAGATAGGCAAAAGGCGCACGAGATTATACTGCAACCTCCTGAGAACGGCATGTTGGTGAAACAATTAATTCCTGTTGCACATCAAGTCTATGCTGCCAGACTTGAACTTTTATCTATTGTTTCAAGGCTTGTCAAGCACATTGCCATTTATACATGCAGGTAGTGCTGCTATTTATTTAGGCTATCGTCATTTTCCTACATAGAAGAGCCTCCCAATTAATCACGATATCTGAATTCGTACTTCAAACTGAAAGCCATCTTTTACCATCTGGATTTTTTCTTTAAAAAAAAAAAAAAAAATCAGACTTGGATTCTTTTAGATAAGAACTTTAATTTGATAAACTGATGGTGCAATGCATGCAACAAGAGGCGTTGCAAGTGAATTATGTTGATATATCTCACCATTGAGGGCTTTTTCTTTTTTCTTAAAAAATTGTGAATCTAAACATTTACTTTGCAGCTTGTGTGGAGAAGCTCACGTTGGTCATCCGCCACATAAAATAAAATCATGTAATGTTAAAGGAAGCTTATCAAACAAACAGCATAGCTGGGTCAGAGGAGGTGTTGAACATGTTTTGCCAACTGTAGAGTCATTTCATCTGTAAGACAGAATGGGAAGGGCAGTTTCACATAATGAAATGCTCCTAGTGGACCAAATTCCTGCAATTGTTGAATTGTGCATCCAGGCAGGCGTTGACATACCTGAATACCCTACCAGGAGAAGGGCCTTCCCTGTTTACTGCGTGGTGGGTAGGATAATTGATTTTGAGAAAAGGTTTTCCAAAGATATTTCTCTTGGCAAAGACATAGATGCAAGCGGGTTTTGGCATGAAAAAAAGAGGGTGGATGGAGGTGTGAATCCTATGGAATTGAAATATAATGATATTCAAGGTAATTGGAGGCAAATACCATTTTCTTCTTTCCGCCTTGTTCTGTCATTTTTCTTTCATTGGTTTTAAAATTTGAATGTGCCTGTTAGCAGACTTCTGCGCAGCTTTGGCTGTTCAAGGAATGAAAGCCTGGGAGAAAATGTGTAATGGAGCTTCAAAACTAATGGAGAAGTATGCTGTCCAAACTTGTGGATATTGTCCAGAGGTGCAAGTAGGGCCTAAAGGTCATAGGGCACGAAATTGTCAAGCCTACAAACACCAGATGAGGGATGGGCAGCATCCTTGGCAGGAGGCTACGATCAGTGATTTGGTACCTCCAGTGTATGTCTATCATATTCAAGATCCACAATCAAGTGAAGCTTTGGTAAATGGGTTGAAGTGGTATTATGGAATGTTGCCTGCAGCAGTTGAGCTATTTGTGCAGGCCGGGGCACCAGTTGGAAAGAAATATGCAAGTGTAATGAGGGAAGATGTTGTGGTCGCTAAGCTGGATGAGGAAAAGTGGGTTGTTTGAAATGATGAATTGAATAGCTTGCTGTGCATGGAAAGCCCTTTCATGTTGTGAAAGAGTCTAATATGGAAATTCGAGGTGTAATATATTTACAAAACTGTGAGACGGTGAATGCTAGAGGATAGGGGATATGTCGAACATATTGAACCAAGCATGAGGTTGGAGAAAAATAAGAATGGTGGATTGAGCTTGTGAGTGTTGACAACTAAATTTTGCTGTTTGGTTGCATGGAGCCTATGTCTGCCTTGCATGGAACTCGATGTTCCCTTTTCCCCCATCCTCGTCAATGAAAGAGACACCAGTAGAAGTGCCCATTTGAAAACTACTAAATTTAGCTGGAGACTCGGTTTTACTTCCTCATGGTACCCACTACTTGTAAAATGGCAGATTCTCCTGTGGAAAGGTCTCTCCGAATCCCTCTCTTGTAAATGCAGGTAATCGATCAATTTTAGTTCTTGATTCAAGCAAGATCAGAGATTTCTTTTCCTGAGGTACTTCTACTCTACTTGAAGGATGAGGCATAATTTTTCTCCCATGATATGTAATTCTGATTCAAAAGGATTCTGCTAATATTACTATATAATGCTCAGCTATGTGATTTCAGACCAAGAAATCTGTTTCTGGGATTAATGTATGAGAATAGGGAATTATTACACTCGTGGAAATATAATTGAAAGGAGCTGTATTCTGTAATGACATTGTAATTGAATAGCTGGCTTGGCCTGTAATACCTGCTAACCTAGTGCTTTTATACTGTAGTATGCTGTGGGATGTGGATCAGATTGGTGTTTAATTTGAAGAATTTTTCACTAACAGAAGAAGCAAACAGACTATATAATATATATGATATAATGTGAGCCACAGGATTCATCAATATGCAAACAGACTAATTTTATCCTCTTCTTAATACTTCTAAGTGTTTGGCCACCCTTTAAATTGATTTGTTTACTTAAGTTTGACTTGAGAGGGCTAATATTTGTGAAGGAACTTGGTTAAAATCATGCTTGCAATGAAGTTTACTTGATAAATGGATGAACATTTATTAGTACAATAAAGATATATTTACTAATCTAGTATTGTTGCATTAAAGTTTTTGTTTGAAGTGGATTTTTATTAGTTGTAGCAAGAGATTGTTCATTTTAATGAAAAATAAAAACATGATTTTCACTTGATAAAGCTTTGTCAATTGCTTTTGAACCTTGGACTATATACTCATTGTAATACTATTGGAGGGCAAATTAATCAAGTTTTATGAAATGTAAAAGGGGAGAAATAATCCTAGGCTCCATTAAATTGAAGTTAAAATCAAATTTATCTTGTTTAGTCCAATTCACCTTATTTTTGAAAAAAAAAAAAAATTTGTTTTCACAAATTGAAATATTCAAAATGATTCTGTCCAACTTAATAAGAGCATAATTGCATTTATTACCCCATTTTTGCCTTAGTCCTCATGAAAACGACAACTTTTTTATATTACTTGCGACCCGTTTGCGATAAGCCAAACAGTGATCACTTATGTATGTTTTGAAAAATAATCGATTTACCCTTTACCTTAATTAAAATGATTAATAATATGTTCATAATTTCACTTATATCGTGGGACAGTTGGATTCATGCTTGCATCAAGGAATTTTCAGAATTCAAATTAAACTAGATTGTTTTGAAATTGAACATCCATTATTGTCAGATTTAGCTTCGTTATAGATACTCCCAGACACCTTCCATTGTAAAACATAGCCACAACATATATCAAACTGAGCGATGCTATTCAAACTTTTGTGCCCATTATTTTGGCTACGAATGTAGACGATTAGGTTGGTAGCTTTTCTACCTCTGATCAACCACTACCATACTAGAGGAAGGTAGCGGATGATGAAAAGTAATTAGCAAACAGGGCAAAAGATGGATGGAAATTGAGAAAACAAATATACAAATTGGAAAAATCTCAATTAGATTTAGTCAAGAGAATCAAAACAGAAGTATTTGGGATTTGTTTACCTTTTTTTTTTTAAAAAAAAAAAACTACAAAGGGCTTTTGGGCCTTTTATTATAGGATTAAGGTATAAAAATGCACATGTGTTTTACTCCGAGGAGCGCCCAACACCAAGTGTTTTTTTAAGTGCAAAGGTGCACACGTAGTTACAAGTTAGGTACAAAAATATTGTTTGACCGTTAAATTTGATGTTTTTTGCTGACAGGACAATGACGTAGCTTTCAAATGTGCAAAAATACATATGTGATTTGGCAAAAAGAGAGTCCAACACTAAGTTCTTTTTGTTGATTTAATAATTTTATTTCAATTAAAGAAAAATCATTATTTCTCTAGGCATAGTTCCTGGAAGGCCAAATTTTTTATTTTCATAATTTATTTTCTTTTTTAATCCTTATTAAATTTTCTAATTAATAATTAATAAATGAGTATTTATGCATTTGAAATTTGATATTATAAATACTATATTTAATTAAAAATAATTTTAATTTTTTGATCTAACAAATTGAACGAGGAATTATTTAAATATAAATTCAATCAAAATTAAACAATATTATTTAATTTTTATTGTATTAACAAATATGCAATATAAACATTTGCACCTCTAAATGAGTTATTGAAGATAGAACATCTATCGCCTAGTGGGGTAAATAGGGGATTTCGAAAATCTTTTTTGGATCAAAGAACAAACAATAATAACAGAGATATAGACAAAGAGAATGAACACAGAGAAATTATACTAGTTCTATCTAACTCCTCAACCTACATCTAGTTCCTAGATACTCTGGGTATTTTACTAATCCACAAACACAGATACAATTACATAATCAGTACTCGAGATGATCCTATCACACTAAGACTTACTCCCCCTTACAAGTTGTAATCGTATACTCACACTTAAGGTTTCCCAACCTTAAGATTTAAACATAAAAATCAACTAAATGTTTAACTCCTCACTAAGTAGATAAATAATAAACATTGAAGTATAAGAGTAGCCAAAGATATTCAATGAAGTGAATGAAACAATTATAAACTCGAATTGATTGCACAAAGTTTCAGTAGGTGACAGAATTGAATGTATGAGCTTTTATACCAATCTTTCATTAATGGCGTTGTGAAGCTTTGAAAGTTGCCGTTGTGTCTCTTCGAACTTCCGTTAGGCATAGGTGAATTTCGTTGGGTACAATCAATCGTTGCTTCATTAACTTGTTTGTCAACGACGAACTTGTGCACAGAAGTTGACTCAAAATAATTGCCAGAATAAATATACCTCGAAGGAATGATTTCATTTGCTACAAGGTTTCATTATGTTTTTTGGCTTTGTTTACGGCGAGCATTAAATGCTTTTGACATGGCGGATGGCTTTTCGGCTAAACACAACTTAAGTGTTTATTAATCAACTGAAATCTACTTAAAAAGATTATTAGAAATGATATAAATGAGTTTGAGTGAGATTAAGTAGAAATAGATAATAACCCAGAATGTTTAAGATCACGATTAACATTTCAGTCGAAGGGTCTAACATCTTGAAGAACATTACTCGAGTAACACTTCCTTGTTACTTGAGTAATGTCGCAGAGATTTAAAATAGTGTCCTCTGTATCGTGATTACTCGAGTAACAATGCCTTGTTACTTGAATAATATCTTGTAATTTCAAATTGGATGCTTCAGTAATGTATTTACTCGAGTAACTATAAGATAGAGAACAAAGAATGAATTTTCAGAGGAGCTTACTCGAGTAACATTCTTACCTTACTCGAGTAGCAATTATTTGTACTCGGGTAACGCTAAGTAGAAATCATACCTTTAATGCAAGCCCTTTCTTACTCGGGTAGCAAGCTATCCTTTACTCGAGTAGTCCACTTTGAATTTTGCATTGATTTAGTATTACTAGAGTAACACATAGAGGTTGCTCGAGTAACACTTCTGATATATGAACATGTGTCCCAACTAATGTACTATTCGAGTAATTATTAACCATTACTCGAGTAACATTTTGTAAATACTTGAACACACTGTCAGATTGAACTTGCTTGAGTAAACGTAGGGGCTTACTCGAGTACACTTAACTTAAGCAATAGATTCTTTTCAGTTACACGTAACAAATTTTCAATAACATGTGAAATACAATACTTTCACACAATAATTAGAGAAAAAGTTATAAAATGAGATGCACAAGTCGAATGGCATGGGTAGGAATGGTAAATATCTGCACATATTTAAATATATAGTTAAAAATAGTTGTATTCATTGCGGAAAAAAAAGGCAATACTCAAAATTGTTAAATTTACCTGTTTAAATAAATTTGAGAGAGTGATAGAAACTCAAATAGTAAATTTATTAGAATTTGCTTTTACTAATAAATAGATATTAACTGTATATAATTAAATAATTAAAATGAAAAAATAATTGTTTAAATATATTTTAAATCTAAATAATTGAAATTGAACATATCAATCTTTATAATTTATCATACTTAAGAAAAAAATATCTATAAAATTCATATTTGAAATTACTGAGAATTATGAAAACGAAAAAGCTATTATGAGTTTAAGAGTAAATTAACATGATTTTGTAAATTAGAAATATAAAAATGGTAAACTTTATATATGAACTTATAAGTTTGACTACGTTTATAATTAATACAAGTTTATAAGCTAAAAACTTTAAAACAATAAATTCAAGGGTGTGATGATAACAGTATAGGCCCTCCTTGCACCGGGTACAAGTTTCTTGTTGTAAGCTCACGACAAGATGTTTTTATTTTAAATATTTCCAGTTGAGGAAATATAAAAATTAAAGTTTTGCTTTAAAGGTGGATAGAGATGGTGGCCCCTGTATTTTCTAGAGCCGCCTGGCGCTGCGTTTGGTTACATGATCCAGTGTGCCAATCCACAATGCTTAGCGTTGCCGTACGTAGCATTAATTATATATCATATCACTGTGAAAATTAAAAAGTTACGTATATACATATATGTTTGTTTGCATGGGGCTCATTGAAAAGAATGACTTGGTGCACAAGGAAAGGCAAAATTTGTCTATCTCATCTGGACCGTCCAGATGAGATCTGGACAGTCCAGAATTGATTTTTTTAAAATAGTAATTTTTTAATAAAAAAATCATTTTTGAAGAAAATATTAGTTGGAAGATTATTTTTATTTATGATTTTCTATCCATTAAAATAATTTTTTTAACAAATAAAAGTAAAAAAAATCAAATCCGGACCGTCCAAATCTCATCTGAACGGTCCAGATGAGATAGGCAAAATTGAGATAGGCATGCGTGACCAGCACTATATATATACATGAGTGACCAGAGAGCACTCACTGCATGTAATTAGCGCATGTCCATGGCAGTCTCTGGGTTTTCTCTTTAAGGCCCTTGATTGTCTTATGTCCGGTCGTCCATTTCTCTCTCATTCTGCTCACTGTGCGTGTGACTGCGGAACGGAGTGAGAGTGCTGGTCCGGGGCTCTGCATTTTTCCTTACCGTACTCAAAGCATCTTCCAGATTTTGCTCTTCTTCCGCGCTACTTGCCACAACCAGCCTTTGCCGATTTTCCGATACCAAGAGGAAACGGTTGTCTCTGTTTGCTGGTAATCTCGCTCTCTGGTTTTTGCTTTTAGTTCTGCTGTATTTTTTTTCCCTGTCGAACTTGGGACTCTACTCGATGCGATTTTGCTCTTTCAAAGTCTTGGTTCTGTCTGTGCGTTGAGCTGAGTCTATGTAGTGTGTCCTCTTTGGTTTTTGTAGTCTATCTATTTATCGGCTTTGGTTGACCTTTTTATGTCTTGATAGTCACTCTGTGTCCGATCTAACTCGGATTCTCATGATTTCGACTTTTGACATTTTGACTGTATGTACTCCGGCTTTTAGGATTTCTGATTGTTTTATTTTTTGAGATGCCAATGCTGGTTAGGTTTCCGATCCTGGGTCTCTTCCTTGTAGATTTGTAAGTTTTGAGTGACTACTATTTATTGCGCTGTTGTTTTCTTCCTGTGGAAGGTAACACTAAGGTTGATTTATTCTATGGTTAAATTTTGGTTGAAATGTTTGTTTGTCCATGGATTGGTGGTTATCTTAGAAGTTCTGGGGCTGTTCTTATGGGCAACATTTTTCGGCTTTTGTGAGGCCTCAATATTGAAAATACTGTTTGTTTGGAACACTTATTTCTTGCGTGTTAGAACTTTGACCGTATTTCTGTTGCGGTGTGTTGCTGCATACATTTGGATTTATTTATTGTGTCAATTAGCTCTTATATGTCCTTTTCCCAAGAAGTAGATCTTAGTGTGCTGTGTAAAATTCTCCTTTATATGAATGTTCTTATCTCTTAATGATTTGAATTTATTCATAGTAGAGTGATAGCGTGTTAGTCTATGACTGAAGTGTTCGCTGCTACATTATCTTTTTTCTTTATTCATTTTGTATATCTAGAATTCCATAACTGAAGTAAAAAGTGATAAATGCTTTTCTTCCTATTTCTTGCGCGAAGAATTCAGTAAGTGCATTGGGCGGAAATAAGCTCTGCTTTTCCAGTTGGGTCCTGTCTGATTGTACCATTCTTGTTATATAGTTAATTAACTTGTTTCATGCCTATTAAGGTGTGTGCTGTCTTGTCTTTATGTCGTTCTAAGAATTTCCTGATGTTTTTTTTGTTTGCAGTGCTTATCATGGTAAGAAAAAGGAGAACTGAAGCACCTAGTGGGGCTGAAAGCTCTGAGACTCACGAGACTGGGGGCACTAGTCGAGGACCTCAACACCATGGTGGAAGAAGTGCTCCACCCCCACAGCAGGCAACAGGAGGGGGAGGATCCCAAGCAGGCAGAGGTTGGGGTCCTCATGGAGGACGGGGAGGTTATGGTGGGGGCCGTGGTCGTGGGATACCCCGACAGCAGTATGATGCTCCCCCAGAATATCAAGGAAGGGGGAGGGGAGGGTACTCTCAGCAGTTAGGTCGTGGACGTGTTGGTGGGGGAAATGGCAGTGGCCATGGTAGTGGACCTTCTTTTGGTGGCCCATCTAGACCTCAAGCTCCCGAGCTGCACCAAACTACCCCTCTTCCACATCATGCTGGGGTGACTCCAACATCTGAGGCCAGTTCTTCTTCTCAACAGTATGATCCCTCACAAGTGGAACAACAAATGGGGCAAATGTCGATTCATTCAGAATCTGTTTCTCCTGCCCCACCCTCGAGTAAATCAGTGAGACTTCCCCTTATGCCCGGAAAGGGTAGCTATGGCACCAATTGTGTGGTTAAGGCTAACCACTTCTTTGCTCGCTTACCTAGTAAAGACTTGCACCAGTATGATGTAAGTCACTCATCTCTAGCTTGGAACAAACAATTTTGTTTTGTCATTTGTTTTTTATGGACTGCCAATATGTTTTTCTTGATGAGGTATAGGTCACTATCACTCCAGAAGTGACATCAAGGGGTGTCAACCGTGCCTTTATGGAGCAGCTGGTGAGGCTATATCGAGAATCTCATCTGGGTAGGAGACTTCCTGCATATGATGGGCGCAAGGGCCTTTACTCTGCAGGTCCTCTACCTTTCATTTCGGAGGAGTTCAAAATCACTCTCCTTGATGAAGATGATGGATCAGGGGGGACAAGGTACATAAGCATATTGCTAAAATTTTTATTTATTTAAAATCTATAATAGATTATATAATAATGTTTCGTATATGCTTTATCACAGAAGAGAGAGAGAGAGTTCAAAGTTGTGATAAAAATGGCTGCCCGACCTGATCTGCATAATCTACGACTCTTCCTCCAGGGAAGGTAGATTGATGCTCCTCAAGAAGCTCTTTAGGTTCTTGACATTGTGTTGCGTGAATTACCTACCTCTAGGTACTTGAACAGTGAATATGCTTTTTATATTCCTAGAATTGTTACATATTAACTTATCTTGATCTTGTTTTGGTTGCTAATTGTGATTTTTTTCCCTGAAGGTATTGTCCTATGGCAAGATCATTTTATTCACCAGATCTGGGTAGAAGGCAACCATTAGGTGACGGATTGGAAAGTTGGCCTGGTTTCTATTAAAGTATTCGTCCTACTCAGATGGGATTATCTCTCAACATAAGTAAGTATTACATATTGTTTATTTAGTTATTTAATTATTCGGATGTCATCCCATCTGTGGTTTTATCTTTTTACATCGTCCAGTTTTTTTTATGATTATAATTATGGTTTGTATCGTTGATAATTGTTATTGTTAATGGTAATGATCAGGCAATTACTGAGTACCATATACAAGAGTTTATTTTTCTGTTCTTTTTGTAGATTGAGTCATTTGTCAAAATAATTCATTTAGTTAATGTAATGGTCTAATTTCTTACCAATGGGTGTACAGATATGTCCTCAACTGCATTTTTTGAACCATTGCCGGTGATAGATTTTGTTACTCAGTTACTCAATCGGGATGTCACCTCACGCCCATTGTCTGATGCAGATCGCGTAAAGGTTAGCTTTCATATCCTATAGTACTGCTTGTACTTGTATTGTATCATTTACTTTGTGTTAAAGGTAGTTCCTTGGGAAGCCTCAATATGTGTATATATTTCTTTGAGTTGTGTTTTTCTGAGGCATTTTACCCCATTCTCAAAAATGTGACCTTTTCTTTAATTTCGCAACCAACAGATAATGAAAGCGCTTCGTGGTGTCAAAGTTGAAGTGACACACCGTGGAAATATGCGGAGAAAATATTACATCTCTGGTCTGACTTCACAGGCAACTAAAGAGCTTATGTGAGTTTTAGTCCCCCTTGTATGTATAATTCTCTTGGCAATATGAATAAAATATTCTGTTGACGCATTTCAGCCTCTCAATTTCAGGTTTCCTGTTGGTGCGAGTGGAACACTGAAGTCTGTTGTTGAGTACTTTTCAAAAAGATATGGATTTGTCATTCAACATACCCAGTGGCCTTGCTTGCAAGTGGGCAATGCGCAGAGACCAAACTATTTACCAATGGAGGTAACATCCCTACAAATCCTGAGCTATTTTTGTTAGTGGAAGTGCATGATAATACCTTGTTCTGAATGTAGGTTTGTAAGATAGTGGAAGGTCAAAGGTACTCGAACAGGCTGAATGAAAAGAAGATTACCGCTTTGCTCAAAGTCACATGCCAACGTCCTGTTGAAAGGGAGCATGACATTATGCAGGTCAGAAGATGATTTCCTCATTCTGTGTCATAGATTCTAATTTCTAAATTTTGAATGTGCAAATAAATTAGTATTGTTTTGTATTTCATTTAGTACATACTGTTGCATGTTGAGTACCAATTTATGTAGGTTGTTCGCATTTTTTTAATTGTATAGTCTCTTTGTATTGTCTACTTTGAATACATTAAGGGTATTGTTGAATCAGCTTTTGTTTGTATGTTCTTTAATGTCTTGATTTTATGCAAGAAATTTATATATGTGGTTTGATTGCTGACAGAGATTTTGCCGTGTTCTCCCAAAATAACCAGGATTCAAAGATTTTGTAGTATAGTGTAACCTGGGTCGTTTCTCCGATGAATTCACAGCGGGTTTGATTGGCGACAACGAAACAGAATGGTAAAATGGGGGGGTTTTTAATTCGAAAGGAATAAAAACGTAACTAAACAGAGACAAAACGAAACTAAACAGAGACCAAACAGAGGATTAGAGGATTAAACAGAAACAGATTAACAACGATCTACCCGACATTTCGATTCCAGAAACGTTCATCATTGATCGAAAAATAAATGAACTCGCGTTTGGCTCTGGATAAACCGAAATCTCTGCGTTCATCTAGAAATCCCTCGACTAGACGATCGCCTAGAATATGTCCGAACAGTGGCGTCCCTCTATGCAATCGCACAGCAAACTTTAAATCTAGTTCGAACTCAGTCCTTGGGACGAACCCAACCAAATATTTAATCTAATATTCGAACTATTCTCAGAAATCGAATCCGATAGATGAAAACATAAACGAGTAACGTTACCGATTAAACACAAGCTCTTTGAACGAGTCATGGAATCTTCAATGTTGGGTTAATCACAGATATTTAGCCAAGCATGGCTGGAAAAGATGAAGAAAAGATGATGAACACGAAGAACATTGAAGAACAGTTGAGAGAAAATGAAAGCTTCTGTTTTGATCCACTAAAACATAAAAAACATGAATGAAAAAGTGTTTGTGGCTGCTGCCACACTTGACCTAAAATGGAAAAACGAAAATGGGGCTCCAACCCACAATTCAGGCCCAAAATGGAAAGTACTAAAAATGGGCTTTGATTACAAATAAAAAATCCAGAAATTAATATATAACTTCGGCTGCAAAATCAACCGCCCTCTTGTCCGAATTTGCTCTTCATGTCTTCATAATAATTGTAGTTCTCTGAATCATCTGAAATATGAGACAAAAATGAGGCAAATCCGATGTCTGGTTCAAGAGTTATAGTGAAAATAGTGAAGCAATGTAAAACTGGAATTTATTATTAAATAATGACTAAAATATAATAAAAGGCCCAAAACCCAAATAAGTATAAAAACCATTATTTATTAGCTAAAAAGTCCTAAATTATCAATCAAGAGACAAAAAGTAGTGTATGAAATATTCAATTATCAAATTCCCCCATTTGATGAAGACCTTTTGTCATTAGCCTTGGGGTCCACAATCAACAATTAACCAAGGATTGCGTATAGGCAAACCTAGGATCGTTCTCTCTTCTCGATGAGCCTTTTATTGAATCCTAAATAATCTAAATGTCATGCAAACACAATGAAAACAAGGGGGATTGGGTTTTGGATTTTTAAATTAATGAACTAAAATAGAAAGGCAATTCAATTAAATGCTAACTAATATTTTTGGTATTTTTTTAATAAAATGGAATGCAAATATAGATAATGGATGCTCTTGGTAACGAAGAAGTGACTTTCCTTGCTCAAAAATTATGGGAGTTAAGAATCATTAAGTGTTAATTATAAAAACCTCAGGATATCACCTAAGTCCAATGTTCTCAATTAATAGTAGCTTATACGATCGCAGCTAACTACTATCTCTCAAGAAATTGTTTAAAACCACTTAATGTGTAATTAAGATTGGGAAATGTAATATGAGTCTTCTTAAAATTGAGTGCCAATCGGTCCCTCAAATGCACAAATCAACCACACTAATTAGACAATATCACGCTAATCAACATAGTATCGTTGCAACCACAAAGCAATTTAAATACATATAATCTTCATACTACAAATCCAATCTAAGTCACAAATATCAAACCAATAGAGACGATAATCACCAATCTCAGTTCCAGAATTATACACAATAATCCCTAGATCGAGGCAATTAAATATATAATTCTAGACATTGGCATGATAGTAAAAACTCCCCTATGAAGTGCCTTTAGCTCACGCAAAATTCCTCATCACCAAGAAGCACACAAATCAGCCCCTCATCATCTTTCCCACAACTTTCTCAAACTCTTCAAAATACCCAAAATCCATAGGTCATGAATTCACTGTCAGATTTGAGTAAAAAGAGAGATTGGGGCGATTTGCTTGTGAAGGAATTGAAGGAATGGAGGTTGAGTTTGGAAGAACAAGAATGGGTGAAGGACGATGAAGGAATGTGGAGAGAGGTCGTGGATGATCGCTGCTCTAGACGTGATTCAGCGATGATGGAGGTCAAATGTTGCTGCTGGTGGTGGAGGGTGGAGGGTCGCCGACGGTGGTGAAGGTGAGGGTGACCGCCGGCGACAATGAAGGTAGACGGAGGAAGGAGATGAACGATGAAGGTCGATCGTGTGTGGTCAAGACGTGAGGATGATGATGATGATATCAATCCCCGCGGTGCTGAAACTTGTTTTATATCCCTTAGCTCGTTTTCAATATGTCGGGTCCCGTCGGGTTTGCTGGTCTGATATTGGATATTCATTTAATAGTCAAGAAAGCCAGCTGCCCCAGTTCATAAATGCCAAAACGCATAGTTTAGATGCAAGGGACCTGATTGAAAAGATTAAAAGTTTCTCAGAGAGGGACTTAAATGCAAAGTTTAAAACTTGCATTAAAACTCTTATTAAATGTGTCGGCAACCCCCAAGCCCCTGTACGTGTTTTTGCATTAATTGAATGAAAAAGCATCAGCTGCCCTAATTTCTCCAAATGATCAAAACACACAACTTCAATAGGGACCTAACTGAAACATTTAAAAGTTCTTCAAAAGGGACTAAACTAAAAATTTTAAAACCTGAGTTCAGATTTTCAATTTTCCAATTTCATCTAATCTTTTAGGCATCTACAATTTAAACCAATCAACCTAATATCAAATATTCTCATGAAAAATCAATAATTAAGAGTAATTACAATTTTTGAAAATTTTACACTTTTTAGCCCTAATTTAATGTATTTACTCTTAATCTTAATTTATCACAAGAAAGACATTTTATGCTCAATAACCATGATAAAGTCCATTAAAATCCCAATTTAATTATCAAAAATCATGTAAAATATGGCTCAATCAATTGCTCTTGGTTGTTTCCTTCATAAAGCAGTATTTGATGCCCTTTTGAAATTTGATCACACGTCGAGTACTTTTTTAGCATTCTTTTGACATGTATGTCAAATACTTTGTTAATTAGCATTGATTGAACATTATTTGTGCCTTTTCTAAAACACATTATGTCATCACTGTTCAGATAGTTCAACATAATGCTTACCGTGATGACCCTTATGCTAAAGAGTTTGGGATTAAACTCAGTGAAAAGCTAGCCCAAGTTGAAGCTCGTATCCTTCCTGCACCTCGAGTATTTCCTTTGTGATAGCATTTTATTACTGACTTGTATTCTCTTTGTACTTGTTAATATCAGGTTTTTCTGTTCTTTTTTAATAAAATTAAACTTTTGGTCCAGCTTAAATACCATGAGACAGGTTGGGAAAAGGATTGCCTTCCTCAAGTTGGCCAATGGAATATGATGAATAAGGTACCCTGCTCCTTTTTAATTTTAAACTTGTGCATCTCCATTGAAGGTTCCTTGATCACTGTTTTTGGTACGCACTCAGTCTGTGATGTATATTATTAAATTAAGCTTATTATTATTAATTATAGGTATTTAATGAGGGATATTGATGGTATAGTAGGTTATTTGATTGTAAATGGATGATGAATGTTTCTTTTTAAATGTTCATAGTTGTCCTTGACAATGAGTCCTGAAATAACTTGCTGTTGTGATTTGATATAAACTGGTTCAGAAAATGGTCAATGGTGGGACTGTCAACCACTGGATCTGCATCAATTTTTCCCGAAATGTTCAAGAACATGTTGCAAGCACGTTTTGTCATGAACTTGCTCAAATGTGCGATATATCTGGCATGGTATGTGGATATTACCCATTACCTTTATGCTTCTCAGTTAATATGGCCAGATTATTTACTTGTTTCTATTTTGGAATAATTGATCTGTTCGATTAAAATTTGTTCAGGCATTCAACCCTGAGCCAGTACTTCCCCCGTACAGTGCCGGTCCTGACTTGGTGGATAAGGTTCTCAAAACTCGATATCATGATGCAAAAGCCAAACTGGAGAAGGATCAACCGCTTGATCTTCTGATTGTTATTTTGCCTGATAACAATGGCTCTCTTTATGGTAATGATGCTTTCCATTACATCTTTCCATATTGCTTATTCCTGTAAACTTTTGATCGATATACTCTACTTTCTTCTGCAGGTGACCTGAAACGAATATGTGAGACGGATATTGGGGTTGTTTCTCAGTGCTGTTTGACCAGGCATGTCTTTAAAACGAGCAAGCAGTATCTTGCTAATGTTGCCTTGAAGATCAATGTAAAAGTAGGTGGAAGGAACACAGTACTTGTTGATGCACTTTCGGGGCGTATACCTCTAGTCAGCGATCGACGGACAATTATATTTGGGGCTGATGTTACTCATCCACATCCTGGAGAGGATTCAAGTCCTTCCATAGCAGCTCTATGTTGAGGTTACATCTAGGTTTAATAATATGTCTAGTCTTTATTTGCGAATAGCCTTGCCTTACATCAAAATCTTTTTTATTTCCCTCCACCTTTTGGCTTACAAATTAGGTTGTGGCCTCTCAAGATTGGCCCGAAATCTCTCAGTATGCTGGTTTGGTTTCTGCTCAAGCTCCTCGACAGGAGCTCATTCAAGATCTCTTCAAACAATGGCAAGATCCATTAAAGGGGGGAATGGTAACTGGTGGAATGATCAAGTACTTCCCCTATCTTCACCCTATTTTTTGTGGTCTTGTGGTGTACATGCCATGTCTGTTATTTTTTTTTTGGGAGAGTTGGGGCTCACATTTATTTAATGGATCCACTCTTAATTGCTTAAACTCTCTGTAGGGAGCTTCTTATATCTTTCGAGAGGGCCAATGGGCAGAAGCCAGGGCACATTATATTTTACAGGTAGCATTACATTTATCAATCCTGAAGGAACATTTATTTTTTTGCCCTTTTGATTCTGAGTTATAAACCTTTTTATAGGGATGGTGTGGGTGAGGGGCCTATCAAGTTTTACGATTTGAGCTTGATGCTATACGCAAGGTTTGTTTTGTTCTGTTTTATAACTTTTGTTGAGTAATATTTTTGAATCCTCTGTATGTCCGTAACATATTATTTTCCCTGTTGCTTTCCTGGCAGGCATGTGCATCCCTGGAGCCTAATTATCAGCCTCCTGTCACATTTGTGGTGGTTCAGAAGCGCCACCATACGAGGCTGTTTGCCAGCAACCATCGTGACAGGAGTTTTGTTGACCAAAGTGGAAACATATTGCCTGGTATTTATGTTTTGTTAACTTAAGGTACATGATGACCTTTATTTCCTGGTTCAATCAATATGATAAAAGCACTACTGGCAATCTTGTAGGCACTGTTGTAGACTCTAAAATTTGTCATCCTACTGAGTTTGACTTTTATCTATGTAGCCATGCTGGGATCCAGGTGAAGTGCTTTACTATTTTATTTTAGTTTGAATGGATTTGCTATCTGTACAGTGATGCTAAACTATGTTCATGTCCAAATTGTCACAGGGAACAAGCCGTCCAGCTCATTTCCATGTGCTATGGGATGAGAACAATTTTACAGTTGATGGGCTGCAATCATTGACAAACAACCTTTGTTACACGTAATAAGAACTTCCCTTGATATTTTTGTCTGTTGTGATCTTCCTTTTTGTTCTCTATTTCTAATCCCACATCTTACCACGTTATTGTTATCATAATTATTAAGGCTTTGATTTGAATCTGACATATCGCTGTGGTTTCTGTAGATATGCTAGATGCACTCGTTCTATTTCAATTGGTGAGTAGTACTTGTCCAAAAAATGCAGGCACTAGCTACTGTTTGAATAAAACACTGATTTATTATTTTTTGCTCAGAACACTGATTTATTATTTGATAAACGTTGTAGTGCCGCCTGCATATTTTGCACATTTGGCTGCCTTCCGAGCTCGATTCTATATGGAACTGGATACGTCAGAGAGTGGGTCCATGACCAGTGGTGCTGCTGCTGCACGTGGAGTTGGTGGAGCAGGGCGGAGCACTCGACCACCGGTTGGTGTTGGTGATGTTAGGCCTCTTCCAGCTCTTAAGGAAAATGTCAAGAGGGTTATGTTCTATTGTTAAACAAAGGCTTCTAATTTCTCTCGTGTTTTATTTTGGAAGCGGCTTTGATAGTTTATGTATTGTTTTGACATATTTGCAAAATTGTTAGACACCAACTTGGTTTGAGGTCCTCCTATTTTTGTTGTTATCAAATGACTCTTGTTATGTTTACATGAATTGGTTGACTTGCTTTGTTTGGTACTATTCGCTTGTCTATTTAAGCTGTGTCCTTTTATGGCAGGTTTACAGATATCTCCGCAACCATTTTATAAATCTTTTATTTATTTATTTTTAGGGGGGGGGATTTTAGTTTTGAGCTCATTTCCATCAATTAAATATCGGCTTAGGCCGTGTTTTCCTGTAATTTTGATTGATTAACGGATCCGCCATTTTAATTCCAGCAAAAAATCATTTTTGCATGTTAGTTTATTTTTATCCAACTGACATGGATAAGGTAATTAAAGGCATTATATTCAAACGCTATTTGCTAAACATTGTATTATTATTTGTCGAACGTCAATGGCCTGACCGGCACGTTGAAATGCAAGGAACGAACTGAGATTACACACATTCCTGAATGAGTCGCTATAGTCTCGGAACATTCTACTTTTGGTTTGTACTATTGTCAATCACAGCTCAGGTAGGTAGTCTCCTTAAGATCAATAGACCCTGTTGCCTAAAAACTTGTGTTTTGTACCTCATTTGTGAATATTCCTTCATTTCTACTCAAGACAAATAAGCATCTTGCCCAACTTTAGAATCAAACTCCCTCCCTTTGGTGAGAGTGTCCGACCCTTTTACTAGTTGAATCCAAGGATGGGGGGTTACTCAAAATAAATATAGCCGCGTGGAAAAGGTTAAACTTCCATTTAAAAAAAAAAAAAGAAAAGACAAGTGATCATTTCAATTAAATGCATATTTCTCATCAAGGACTTAAATTTGCTTATTTTGCAATAAAGTTTGTTAATTTTAATTGTAAAAATGCCTGAATATTCCTCTGGGCTATTAAACAGAAAAGAATAGTGTACTCTTCATATATGATTAATGAGGCAAAACAAATCTCATATTTTACATTAAAATTGATGATTTGTTAGGATAACCATGTATCCTGAATTTCTCTTGTCCATTGAAGGATAAATTTTTTTATCCTTTTTTAAATGATCTAGTGACTAGGTTTTTTTTTTAATGGAAAAAAGGGCAATCTATGTCTTTTCTAGCTGTTCTACTCATGTAAAAGACATCAACAATCTATTAATACTTTATTTTAAACTTCATAACTGCTTTTTACTTCACCAACATTTCTATTTTGTTCAAGAATATCAATATCACTATTAATTCAGGAAAAAATGTCTCTATTGATTTCTCTTTCTATTGAATGTCATCACCATTAAATCAAGTCTCAATGGTTGAGATTTAATATTAAATTTATATTTTTATATAACATTAAATCCCAACCATTGAAATTAATCTAATGGTGGAGATATTCAATGGAGAGAAGGATCAATGTAGACATTCTTCTCCACTACTAATCATATGTCCTTTCAAAAATTCCAAAATATATTTGGTAACCGACAATAATTCGTGGTTTATAAAATTTCAATCAACGTATTTTGAAAACTCATGTTTTCAAAAAACAAAAAAACAAAAACTAATAGCCCACAGTAAGAAGTCAATACACCAAACACAAATTCTTTTCAACAATTTCAAGGGTTACATATCTTCATTAATTATATTATTTGTGTGCATGAGTACGTGTATGTGTGTGTCTATAGATATATCCTAGATCAATTTCATTATATATAGGCTTAGTTATATGGATATAAGACAGAAAAAGAGAAAGAGTTGAGAAAATAATGGCAGAGAAGAAAGTGATGGTTGTGGCCATGGATGAGAATGAACACAGCTCTTATGCTTTGGAATAGACTCTTGACACCTTCTTCACCCCTTTCCATTCTTCTTCTTCTTCTTCTTCTTCTTCTTCTTCTTCTTTTCCCTTCAAGCTTATCA